>CM040119.1:203256308-203926196 GCA_022559845.1 Amorphophallus konjac | reverse complement strand
TTGCTTCTTACGCCCCCTGAGGCAGGGGTGTATCTCTTTATGGCTTCTGTGCCCCCGAAGCAGGGTATGTTATTTTTTCAAATGCCGCTTGGGCGGAGTATATCTTTCTTCTTATGCTCCCAGATCGAGATGTATGTCTCTTTGTTTCTGAGCCCTAGGTCGGGGTAGCTGCTTCTGCTTCTTATGCGCCAAGGGCGGAGTGTATTTTTGTGCCCCGAGGTTGGGGTAGGTGCTTCCGCTTCTTATGCGCCAAGGGCGGAGTGTATTTTTGTGCCCCCAGGCTGGGGTAGGTGCTTCTACTTCTTATGCGCCAAGGGCGGAGTGTGTCTCTTTCTGTGCCCCTAGGCTGGGGTACATTCTTCCTATTTCTCATACCCTTTTCGCAGGGCGTATTCTCTTGCTTCTCATGTCCCTGGATCGGGACATATGTTTCTTCTTCTGACGCCCCTAGGTCGGGGTATATTCTTTCTTCATGTGCTCACAGGTCGGGATGTATGCCTCTTTACTTCAGTGCCCCCGTGTGGAGGTGTACTCTGTCTCTTTGCTTCTGCGTCCCCCAGGCGGGGTATGTTTCTTCTTCAAATGCCCCTGAGCCGGCGCACATTCTTTATGGCTTCTATGCCCCCTGGCGGGGTATATTTCTTCTTCAAATATCCTTAAGACGGGATGTATTCTCCTCTTTTTTATGCTCCGAGGCGGGATGTATCTTCTTCAAATACCCCGAAGCCAGGGCGTGTTCTTTACGGCTTCTATGCCCCCAGGTGGGGTATATTTCTTTTTCAAATACCCCTAGGCCGGGGTGTATTCTTGCTGCTTCTCATACTCCCTGTTGACACCCATTTTATACCCATAAGTCGGGTCATCTCCTTATTCATTCAATATGATGCTCCGAGTTGTTCGCTTTTCATCGAGTCTACTGATCAGTTGAAACCTGTTTCTTGAGTCTTTTTCTGGATAAAGAATTGGCTCTCGGTGGCATTTTCGTTGGATAAAGCTTAGCAAAGCCCTTCTCTTCTTTCTTGAATCTCAATGCTAAATAACGGTCCCAGACATGTGCGTCACTTCCTTCTAACGGATGGATCTTAGACCGTTACTCTTTGAAGAGTCCTAAAGCTTAAGGCCACGTGTTCAGTGCTTATCCTGTTGAATTCACGTTGATAATAACGGTCTGTCGTGCAGCCGTTATTTCCTTATGATGCCCTATGCCTTGACCGTCATTTCCTTGAAGAGTCCAGCTCGTTGGGGCTTCTTTCCGTTGATCTTATCTCTTTGGATAAAGTTGAAAGTAACGGTCGTTCCTTGATGCGTTACTTCCAAGTGACGGTCTATCGTGCAGCCGTTACTTCTTTCCGGGAGTCCTGGCAGTTCGGGCCTTTTCTCTGCTACTCCGTGTTTGAGATAAGAACGTGGATTGACCTTATCTCTTTCTAATCCGATCCTCAGGACTTCCCGTTTGTTTCTTTGGACTCTTGGTGATATTATCCTCAAGGATTTGCTAAGACTTATCCCTTTTTTCTGCTGAATTATCCTCTACTCGACCTACGAGTTTTGAGG
Organism: Amorphophallus konjac; assembly: GCA_022559845.1. Lineage (NCBI taxonomy): Eukaryota > Viridiplantae > Streptophyta > Magnoliopsida > Alismatales > Araceae > Amorphophallus > Amorphophallus konjac. The sequence goes on along the minus strand of CM040119.1, from coordinate 203,924,642 downwards.
GTCTATAAATAGAACCCTTGAATTCATGGCCAAAGGGAGGAGGAGATTTTGATTCACGATGAAGTGCTGCCGAACCTAGGAGCCATCTTCATCCAGGAGGAGTTGCTTCCCACGTCCATCCATCTTCCAGTCAAGGGAGTACTTTTGTTTTGATCTTTCAAATTCATCTTTGCATGCTTGAGTTCTTCCTTGGTCTTTTCAAACAAAGCATTGTCCCTCCTCCTCCTCCATGTTTTTCACTGTTCTTTTAGCATATAAACATCCTCCCAACTTTTAAAAACGCCCAGAGGGGTTAAAAAACCAAAACTCCCCGGTAATTCCCTCTCCTTTTGATGTTCTTAAATTCTTTAAGAATTGATGCTATGCTTGTGAAGAGGGCTGATTGAGGTTGTCTTGTCTTGTCTTTCTACTTCTTTGGCAGGTTTACAGGTTCATTAGCACGAGGCCCAAGTCTTCTAGCCGGCTGGAAGAGTTGGAGTTAAAAGAATTCAAGTTTTACTACTGCAGGTTATCTGACGGTCTGGTGCAGGCGCGTCACTCTCTTCTGGCGGTCTAGGGTGAGACCGTTACTTCCAAGCGACGCACGGGTCTCTGGCCGTCACTTCCAAGCTGATCTGCAGGCTTTCCTTGGTTTTCTCTCCCGTGGGCGGGTGCTTCATCCACCTATTTCCAAGGTATATTCGAGTCTTTGACTTGTGTTTACTTTGGTGGCGATCACATCTTTCCTTAGTACTAGGCAATAGCTATTTCCTTCATCACATCTTTATTTCCTTGCTCGTTCCACCCCTAGCGGTGTGTTTTTATTTACTCCTTGCTCCACGCCCCGGCGTGTGTTTTTCCTTTTTCCTTAGCGTAATTTGATTGAGATAGCATGCCCATGCTAGAGCTAGCTATGATCGCCTAGGTTCATGTTCACATGTTCATAGGTTTGAGCAGATCTTTGATTGCTTGTTTGTCATCTTGCCATATTACTTAGCAAACCTCATAAGTAAGATCAAAGATAGGCAAATAAATATCAACAGATAATTTTTTGGCGATCACGGTGGGACAACTTGTGCCAATCGTGCTTTTGATTCTTGTTTAAACCTGCCATCATCTGCTTGTTCAGTCGTCTTTTGTTTCTTTCGTTCCATTGATCATCCTGGTTTTCTGAGTCTTCTGACGGTCCTGTGTCCACGCGTCACAGTCTTCTGACGCAGGGGCATTAGATCGCCGCTTTCATCTTGCTGTGTGAGCTTTACGGGCTTTCTGGTTACTTATGTTGGTTTTTGGCTCCCTGGCTCATATGACGGTCTAGTCTCCCTGCGTTATATATTATCCGGCGGTCTGGCCTTCGACCGTTACTTCTTTCTGACGCAGGGCCCTTCGACCGTTATTCTTCTGGCAGGTACGCATCCGAGGTGCATTTATTTCCGCAGTTTGTGCTGTGATTTGTTGCTTGGATGACACTTGGCCCTCCTCTTGCTTTGCTCATATTTGCATGTTATGGTGTGCACTACTGATTGTTAGATTGTTAGGCTAGACTTTGCATGCACTCCGGTGCACATAGGGTCATTCATCTCTTCATACATTAGATTGCATTTTCCTACCTTGTTGTGAGGACCTCTCATCTCCATATTCCTTGGGGCCGACTAGGAAATCACAGCAAGGACCTCCATAAGTCCCCGCTAGCCGTGGATTCCCACACGGACGCCGGGCTGGTTGTACCTTTCCCACCCTGTGTCTAGGGTTGCATAAGTGATTGAGTGGTTACACTTAGAGTCAAACCAAGTCCTATATCCATCTCCCACTAGGGACCTATTGTTGAGAGCACATATCAATCAATTCACTAAGGTTCCAAAGGAGAAATCATAAGAATATTGTCGCATCATTCTAAACAACTTGCTTGATTCTTGAGTGTCTTCATCTCTTATCACTTGCATCTTGTTAGAACACCTAAGATTGATTGCTCATTGTGTGTTGTGTGTTGATTGTTTTTGCATATTTCCAAGGTTGTCCGTTGCATGTGGAGTTGCTTTCGTCTGTTTGAGTCGTCTTCTCCAGTCGCTTCTTCCTTCACTTTCTATTCCAATCCCCTCTTCGAATCCACCATGGCATCCTTCAATCCTCCGCGCTCACAAGAGGAATCTCTCCCTCAAGGGCTCCTTGAAAACCCCCCTAGGGTTGCTACCTTTCCTTCCGGAGAAGGGACTGCCCCTCTCCCGTCCTCCACATCTGTGGGAGGTAGTCAAGGTACCCCTTCTCTCGCTACTCCTTCCGCGGGCTCCGTCCTTCACATGATGGCCCAATTGGACCCGACCCAACTTCAAGTCCTATACCAAGCTATGCAAGGGTCCAATGCTTCTCCCTCCGCCGCTGTTCAGGGCCAATCTAATCCTTCCATTATTGGGCTGTCCGTTCAGCCCGCTCCGATTGACCTCACTCCGGTCCAACCTCGGACCATCACTTTCGCTGGCATAGAGATGGGCCAATCTTCCAATTCAGCCCATCAGTCTTTCGACAAAGGGAAATCGCCTATCCCTTCTTTTGTCCAGGTGGATCATCATAATTCTGGTTCGGTGGCTTCACAGCTTCTCATGAACCCTTCTGATTTCTTACACCCTCAGCAAGGGGTGGCCCAAACTCACTCCCATCCGGGTCTATCTCAGGCTCAATATCCTTCTTACGGGCCCCCTATTTCCACTGTCTATCCTTCTACTCATGCCTATGGGCCTCCCCCGTCTGCCATCGTCATTCCATCCGCTCCTCAACAATCGGCGTCCTTCACTACCCCTGCTCCCTCCCAAGAGCAGGACTTGCTTAACAAGTGGGCCGCCATGCAGCAACAGCTTGACTTCCTCCAGAAAAGGGTTGGCCCACAATCCTTGGCCGATATTCCTATTCCGAGCTTCCAAAACATTCGGTTCCCTCCGCAATCTGAGCTCCCTAACTATCGCAAATATGATGGGAACAGCAATCCCTTTATCCATGTGAGGGATTTTCTATATGAGTCGGCGCAGTTCCAGTATGATGATCGCCTCATGGCGTACTTGTTCCGCCGATCCTTAGATGGAGTTGCTCTGGAATGGTTTTATTCTCTGCCACTGGAAGAGGCCGAGAGTTTCAAGGTAGTTAAAGACAAGTTCATTCAGCGATTTCAAGACCGGGTCGGGCCAGAATATTCATTTACAGATCTAGTAGCAGAGAAGATGAAGCCGGAGGAAGACTTCGCCACCTATGCAGACAGATGGAGGCAGATGGCCGCCAGAGTGCCTGGCCATATTCCAGAGGAAGAGAAGGTCAAGTTACTGATTTCCAATGCCACCCCGACCTTCCGCAACATCCTGGCAATGAATGACATAGCTAACATGCATCAACTCTACAGCCGGGCGCGCTTCATACAGACTCAATTCAAGGACTCCCCTATCCATTCTCTGTTCGAAAACCAAAAGCCCAAGTACCACAAGAAACCACAAGGGCCGGTTACTGAGGGGGTCCAAACAAATGAGCAAGTACAAGCCGTTGCTTTTCCGTATCAGGCCGCACCTTTCCGCTACAATCAAAACCCCCGCAATCCATAAAATTCCACTCCGCACAACTTCCAGGCCACTTCGCAAAACACTCCCCCCGCCTTCACCATTCCACAAAACGCCTTCACCACACCACAACAACCATCACCACCATCACAATACCATAACGTCCCTCCACCCAGCGGCTACAGCAACAACAATCCAAACAGCAAGCGCCCGGCTCCCAGGAGAGCCCAATATCCTCCATTGCCCGAGACACTTACGGATATTTTCTCAGCACTTATGTCAGTAAATGCAATTCAACTTCCTCCGGAACGGTCTGTTTGGAACCCGGCGGTTGATCAAACCAAATATTGCATGTTCCATAGGCAGCCAGGCCATACCATAGAAGGATGTTATCAATTCCGAGATCTAGTATATGACCTTCATGAAGGGCAGAGAATCGACTGGGCCGAAATGCATAGGGCCATTGTGGAGATTAAAGAGAAGAGGAGGCAGCCGCAGGGGCAGCAAGTGCAGCAGCATCAAGCACCGCAGCCGCAGCAGCCGCCACAACAACAGCAACCACAGCAAGTGCAAGACCTAGGCATCCATCAGAATCCGATGCCGAATCATCCACCCGCTCCTCAGCAGCAGCCGCCGGCACCAGCACAAGTTAACATGGTTCAACCACCGACTCCCAATGCCGGGTGGTCTTTTGATGTTGATGGCGCTGCACCGCAAGTAATGGCCTTCCACCACAACCTCCGCAACCCTTCCTTCATCCTCCCCAGGCAACCAACACCTTCTCCGCTCATCCTACCATCCACACCTACTCCAGCCAACCCTCTACCGCTCTCCATCCCATCATACCCTCCAACACTTATCCCCCTCGCCATCGTCACACCATCCCCTAATCCTTCACCCGTTCTCAAACACCCACTAGCCTTCCCACCACCTGCATCGACATTCGTCACCACCTTGCCTTCCACCAATCCCTCACCTATCATCCACTCACCCCCCATTAACCTCGCTAACCCCACGCTCCACCAAAACACCTCCCCCACACAGCCTATCCCACTCATCCGCCCTGCGGCACCCGTCACACTATCTTCAGATGCTGCGGCAAACTGTGCCTTAAGAAGCGGAAAGATGTTCCATCGGAATTATATTACTGCTTCCAATCCCCAGTCCACCCAGCCAACGGCCGAGCAAGAAGAGGCTGAACCTCTGCCGGGTACTCAATATGACTTGCTACATCACCTGGATAGAGTACCTGCTAAGATATCCGTGTTGGAGTTAATCAAAAGGTCCACCCTTCATCAGGATGCATTGAGGGACTTCTTGCAGAAAGTAATGGTTAGCGAAGACATGGCAGTCGACAGTTTACCAACGGCATTGGCAACTATTTCCAAGGGGCCGGCAATTACATTCTCAGAAACCGAGCTTGCACCTCCAGGGGCTTGACAAAAGCCACTCTGCATAACAATTACCCTGAACAAAGTCGACATTGAAGCAGCATTGGTTGACACCGGGGCCTCAATTAATGTTTGCCCACTTAGTACCCTCCGAGCATGCAACATATCCGAAGAGTTACTACAGCCTACCCCCACTACTATAGCAGCATATGACAACTCAAGGCGAGCATGTCACGGGGTGATCACCATTCAGGCGGAGCTCGGTCCCCTCACTATGGCCGTGGAATTTTATGTTCTCGACATCGACCCTATGTTCAAGGCTATCTTGGGTCATCCCTGGATTGACACGCTTGGCGCCGTACCCTCCACCGCACATCAGTGCGTCAAATTTCCCTTTCAAGGGAGGGTCGTCAAAGTTAAAAGCTTGGCCACGGTACAGACGGTCAAGGCCCTCTCAGATCAGGTCCTTCCCACACTATGGCCGAGTAGCCGGCCCGTCATATCAGTGCTTGATTTGAACTTTCCTTGGGCCTACACATCTCCCAAGCCCATCACTACTCCAGTCAATGTCAAAGTGAAGCCACAGATCCGAGATTCAAAAGGGTGGAATATCATATTGAAACTGGGCTATCAACCGGGGAGAGGCCTCGGGGCGCAACTGTAAGGAATGACTAAGCCCATACCTAAGGGAAAGAAAATGGGCAGAAGAGGCCTTGGTTACAAGGAAACAACATTATCTATGATGGGTGATTCTGGGCCACTTACATGGGATTATCGTGAGCACTTTGTCAGGGGGCCTCTCCAGCCCGGCACATTAGCTCCAGAACCGGTGCAGCCAAGAAGGGATATAGTTTGTCCAATTGCCAGTCCACCTTCCCTGCTAGGAAGGTCAAATGGTGACATGCTCGACTACAGTCAGGCCTTGCAAAGGATCTTTTCTGAAGAAGATCGCCAGAAGCAGCGAGAGGTTCGGCTCGTACAGTGGAGGCCGAAGAAGCAACCCGCGGTTAACATGCAAAAAGTGGGGAGCTCTCCGATTGTTTTCTCTTGGTCTCCCTCACGCTTCCAATCTATCTTGCAACAAAGGGAGCCCATACCCCGTCTTCCTCCTATCATGATAAATCCAACCATCATCGATCCATCGGAGATTCGATTCATCCCTTGTGCTCGCAGGAAGTGCCCGCGTATTGATCTGTCCACTCTACTCACTCCTCTCTCCCACAATGCTCAGCTCCATGAGATGTGGTTGTCTTCTGCTGATCCTTTCTCCAATCGCATCCTTTCCGAGATGTTCCCTATACAGCTCCCACCTCCTCCGTCTTGCTGCATAGTCTCTACTGGTCTCCAAAAAAAAACGTCAAATTTAAAACGGAGATTTTGGTGGAAGATTACGCTGTCCTGTCTCCATTCTCCTCCTCCCAGGGGCACGGGTCCCCTGCTCCTTCCCTTCCACTAAGCCTTCTCTCCCCTAGGTTAGGATTAGGGTCTAGTGAGTCTAAGGAAGTAGAGTCAGTTAGGTCTAGAGAAGTAGGGTCTTGTTCTAGGGCATCCAACCCTTCCCATTCTGAGCCGCGCTCGCTTGCGCATCCTTCCCGATCTGTTCCTGATAGGTTCTTGCAAGATTTGGCTCAGCGATGTCATGCTCTTCTGAAGTGTCCGGAATTCGTCGCCACGGCGATTATGATTGAAGATGAAGAGGAAATAGAAGGGGAATGGAGCGATGACGGATTAGGCGTCTATGAGGTTCTGGATGAGAAGGATCCAATAGATGAAGATAGCAATGTAGATGACACTGCCGACTTATATGCACAAGGATTAAAGAGATTCGACCAGCCGTCGACGGCAGTGGATGAACCTACAAAGGAAATCAACTTGGGAACAGAAGAAGACCCAGGGCCCATCATTATTTCAGCTGATCTCCCGCCGCAGGTAGAAGAAGATCTAATTAAGGTTCTAAGGGAGTACAGTGATTCTTTCGCCTGGTCTTATGAGGACATGCCAGGTCTTGACCCCTCCTTAGTGGAACATCGACTCGTGCTTAAACCAGGGGCAACACCTGTTAAACAAAAGTCAAGAAGATTTCACCCCCACATGGCCTTAAGGATCAAAGAAGAAGTCAATAAGTTATACAAGGCCAAGTTCGTCAGAGTAGTCTTATATCCCCAGTGGGTGGCGAACATAGTCCCTGTTCTCAAGAAGGATGGAAAAGTGCGCATATGCATTGATTTCAGGGACTTGAACAAAGCATGTCCCAAAGATGATTTCCCACTACCTCATATAGACGTCCTAGTGGATAACACTGCCGGGTATGAAGCTCTGTCGTTTATGGATGGGTACTCGGGCTACAATCAAATCCGTCTCGCCCCGGAAGATCAAGAGAAAACTTCCTTCACCACGCCCTGGGGCACATATTGTTATGTGGTTATGCCGTTTGGGTTGAAGAACGCAGGTGCCACCTATCAAAGGGCGATGATGGCCATTTTCCACGACATGATGCATATACACATGGAAGCTTATGTGGATGACATCTTGGTGAAGTCAAGGACAAAAGAAGAACACCCCTCTATTCTGGCTAAGGTGCTGCAGAGAGCCAGGGAGTATAAGCTTAAGATGAATCCGAAGAAGTGTGTATTCGGAGTCTCTTCAGGAAGTTGCTAGGGTTCATAGTAAGCAAATGGGGGATCCAGATTGATCCTAATAAAGCACAGGCCGTCATGGACATGCCTCCGCCGAAGAACATTACGGAACTTTGAGGATTGATTGGTAGACTGCAATTCATTAGGAGATTCATATCTCAACATTCTCAAAGGTGCCGCCCGTTCTATGAATTACTTAAAGCGGGGGTCAAGTTCGAATGGAATCAAGATTGTCAAAAGGCCTATGAGGACCTCAAAGAGTACCTGTCCAATCCCCCGGTTTTGCAACCTCCTGTCCCTGGGAAACCCCTAATCCTATATATCTCGGTTATTGAGGATTCCCTAGGGGCGGTCTTAGCACAAGTGGATGACGAAGGGAAAGAGCGGGCCACGTACTACCTCTCTCGGTTGTTTAATCCAGCTGAATCCAAGTACACCGCTATGGAGAAGACTTGTGCCGCCTTAGTGTGGGTAGCTCAGAAGCTTAAACATTACTTTCTCGCCCACCCAGTTAGGTTGATCTCTAGAATGGACCCGATCCGTTATCTCCTAGAAAAGCCCGTCCTTTCTAGTAGGTTAGCTCGCTGGCAGAGCTTCCTCTCTCAGTTTGACATCACCTTTGTCGTTCAGAAGGCAGTCAAGGGATATGCCATTGCTGAGCATCTCGCACATCTTCCCATTCCTCATACCGATTCCATTCAGGACGATTTCCCTGATGAGCATCTCTCTGTCCTTTCTCATCATCCCTTTTGGTCTCTGCACTTCGACGGTACACTCAACTCCCAAGGCCAAGGGATTGGGGCTGTTTTGCTTACTCCGGAGGGAGTAACCATCCCCTTCGCTTATCAACTTCACTTCCCTGCTACCAATAACATCGCTGAGTATGAGGCTCTCCTGGCCGGCTTGAAGCACGCCTATCTCCTAGGCGCGCGTTATTTGAACATTATAGGAGACTCTCAGCTCGTCCTACGGCAAGTTCTGTCAACTTACCGTACTCGTGACCCTAAGCTCAAGCCTTATCAAGATTTGGTCACGCTCCTCGCTAAGCGATTCCGTAAGCTCATCTATATCCATACTCCTCGTTCTTTGAACATTCTAGCTGATGCTTTGGCATCCCTTGCTTCCTCCTTATCCTTCCCCCTCAGTCGTAGTACTGAGACCATCGTCGTCCAGAGATTGGACGCACCCTCCATTCAAGATCCTTGGTTCATCAACCTCAGGAAATTTGTAGAGGCGAAAGTTGAGAAGGAGGATCTCAAGGAAGTTTCATTAACAGAACTAGAGGAGATTCTGGACGAAGAGGAATTACCTTGGTATCATGAAATCGAATTATTTTGCAAAGAAGGGTCGTTCCCAGAAGGGGCAAAGGCTGAGCAGCGTAAAGCAATAAGAAGAGCCGCTGCAAGGTACACTATCATTGTAGGAGAACTGTATAGGCGCGCTACTAATGGAATGCTCATGAGATGCTTGGATGATGTAGAAGCTTGGAAAATGGCTGAGGCAGCCCATTCAAGTGAGTGTGGAGGTCATGTCAATGGCCAGGCTCTAGCAAAGAAGATCCTTAGGCAGGGTTACTATTGGCCCACTCTAGAGGAAGATTGCTCCCTCTATGTCCGGAGGTGTCTTAAATGCCAACTCCATGCTGATAAAATTCACTCTCCAGCTTCATCCCTCCATCCTATGACTACTCCTTGGCCGTTCTCTATGTGGGCTTTTGACGTCGTCGGCCCACTCGGTGATCCTAATTCTCAGATCAAGCAGAAATCTTTCATCCTCACCGCCACTGAGTACTTCACCAAATGGGCCGAAGCCGAGGCATACGCGGAGATCAAAGCTACAACGGTGTGCCGCTTTATCATAAAGAATATCATCTCGCGGTTCGGAGTACCAAGTAGCATCATCACCGACAACGGACCCCAGTTCGTCTCCCAAGAGCTTAAGGACCTATGTAAGAAGTTCAATATTGCACTGCATCATTCATCTCCATATTACCCTCAAGGCAACGGTCAAGCCGAGGCCACTAATAAAACCCTTCTTAAAATCATTAAGAAAACATGCGAAGCACATAAGTTTTCTGATTGGCCTGAAAGATTGGTGAAAGCTCTGTGGGCTTACCGCACCTCCGTCCGCACCCCTACGGGACAAACTCCCTACTCTTTAACTTATGGGATGGAGGCGGTGCTCCCATATGAGATCTTAATCCCTTCTCTTAGAGTGCAGCTCGATAAGGAACTTAATCTCGATGAACATCGAGAGGCGTTGCTGGTCCAGCTAGAACTCTTAGATGAGAAGAGGATAAATGCGGCCGATCACGTTTCTGTTTATCAAAAGAGGGTTTCGCGCTATTTTCAAAAGAAGGTAATCGAACAAAAATTTTGTAAGGGTGAAATTGTTTTAAAACGTAAATTCATTCGGTCTGCAGGTCCTAGGTCCAAGTTGCAACCTAACTGGGAAGGGCCGTTTGTAATAAAAGAAGCTTATCCAGGGAATGCTTATCGTTTAGTAAACGCGGAAGGTGAGGAGCTCTCTCACCCGTGGAATGGGTTGTATCTTAAGCGTTTCTTTCCTTAAAAAATCTAAACCATGTGCTTTTCCGGCAATAAGAAATGCCTCCCTATCTTCAAAAAAAGAGAGTCTTGAGTAAGGCAAACACACACTACACGACGCCCCTGGTCGGGTTCCTTGTTTAAAAAGACACCGTTTTTCCTCGGCCATACTTTGGGGGGAAAGTCAAAGACCCTGTACGTTTCATTCTTCGGCTGCATCCAGGGGCAAGGAGTAAATAAGAAGGAGACAACCGATCCAAACTCCCTAACGAGAAGAGGTCTCAAATAGGGGCAAGTCCGTTATGACCTGACTCCACAAGAAAGAAAAGAAAAGAAAAGAAAAGGAGTGCTCTTTACCATGAAATCAAAAGCATCATCTCAAGGTCTGTGAATGAATTCTCAAAAGCTCCAAAAGAAAAAGAAAATTAGGCATGACAAGAGTGGCAGTACAGTTCCCCGCGGGACGTTATGAGCCCGGTCGCATGCATGCCTAAGTGGATAAAGGTTCGATGACGGACATAAAAAGCCCCGGCACAACATACCAAATCTCTAATAAGGTTGCACGGTGAGGGAATCAAGTTCTAAAAACTTCCATATCTGGCCTAAAGCTTACCCCCATGTTCTTTTTTCTTTTAGGACTGAGACGAGTACCCTAGGTATGGTGTTGGTAAAAACACCGTCACAATGACCAGGTCTCGGCCAGGGGTTGTCACACTATTTGCACGCCGGTCCCGAGGCTCAAGCTAAAAATAAGGGAGGTCTCGTGTTGCTAGAGAGGCACTGGTGTTTCAAAATCCAAAAACGACAAATATTTCTCAAAATCCAAAAACATCAAGTATTTCTCAAAATCCAAAAAACATCAAATATTTTCAAAATCTAAAAACAACAAATATTTTCAAAATCCAAAACATTAAAGATTTTCCAAAACCCCCAAAATACCATCATATGCATAGCATGCATCGCATTTTCATTATGTTTTTCACCTATTTAATAAGGCTCCACCCCTTGACCAAATATCAAGAAACGGTCATTATCTAACTTGCTTCAAGGCAAGGGGTTGAGTCTAAGAACAGATCTAACTTGTTTCATGTCTAAGTGTGTGCAGAATACAGGGGCAAGCCCAAAGGTAAAAGCTCACAACTATGCAGGTTTAGGTGTGTAACGCGCCAGCATCAGACCGTTACAGTCATGTAACGGGCCCATCTTTGACCGTCACTTCCTTCAGGCGTGGGCCTTCTTCCTTTCCATTAAACCATCATTATGACGGTCTGGGAACCTACCGTTACTTGAAAATAACGGCTCAAGACCCATCCGTCACATCCTTCAGAGACTGGACTCTTGATTACTCCCATTCTGACGGCCTGTTGCAGGACCGTCATTTCCATATAACGGCCCATGGCCCATCCGTCATATCCTCCAGAAGCCCCATCTGGTCACATCATTCTAAGCCTTCTCCATGATGGAACCCAAGATCTTTCAACTAAGGCAATCTCATCTCATTCAAGCAAAGATTAACGAAATATAAATCTTGATAAAATCAAATTTGATTGTCAATAACATAAATATCTCTCATAAACAAAAAGAAAATCAAGGTACATTCAACTTCTTATCCGCAAGAGGGCGGATTCTTCTCAACTCTTTCAAGTAATATCGGCGTATTTCGTCGTTCTCTTCAACTTCTGCTTGCCACGGACGTGCCTTGCTGATCTCCCACATGGTCAGCGCGTTCCGGATCGCTCTTTCATCTTCCTCGGTCCCTATCTTCCTAGGTAGAAGGGGAGGGTAGTGTGATAGTGAAGAAACGCTGATTCGAGGTGATCCGATCTGAAGGTGGCATCGGTGCGGGTTGTAGATCGCCATGGTAGTGTTCCCTACTAGCTGGAGGTCGAGGCCTTGGCGCCGCGGTATTTTGAGAAGAGCACTTCGGAGGACTCTTGGTCGCATGATGAACTTGTCCATTGGTAAAGTGTTGAAGAAGAGGCGCCATTCATCCCGAGTTTTCTTATCCGCTGTCTTGCATTCAACCTGAGGAGAATATCTGAATGCCCCTCCAATAAAGAAGAGAGGGTGGCTCCCGAAGAGTCGGCTTGCAGAAGTTATGTCTTCCTTAGGAAGGAATTTGACTCTCACTCCTATCCAGCACTCAAGGAGTATCATGGAACCAAACAAAAGCCCTCCTAAGCACGCCGAGCTTAGTCCTTCATAGAGGTATGAGAGGACCGCTTGAGAGATAGACATACCCCGCCACAGCCCGCTAATAATACCAAGGTTTTGAATATCTAAGAGGTGGTCGGTAGTGGTAAAAAGAAAGACTCCACACAAGCAAACCGCTACCGCCTTGGCTATTGCTTCATGTCTCTCCCACTTATTTTTACAATGAGACATTATCCATTGGGCCAAGGGTATCAGGTGAACGTGGTGTGGGCTGATCATGGTCCTCACGTCCTTCGGGTTATGAATGAAGTCACTTAGAATTAAGGACGGGTCAATAGGCTCTATTGTGTAGCAAACCCGGTCCTCATCCCCCACCTTGGTCATAGGAAGGGCTAGGTAGGTTTCTACCTCCTCCAATAGGACGGTTGCTTCAAAGGAAGGAAAGATGAAAGTATGAGTTTGTGGATGCCATAATTCCACAAGTGCTGAAAGGCTTGGCCAATCGAAAGACAATTTCTGGAAATTCTTGCCTAAAACCAAGAGAGGTTGGAGGTGCCATGCTTTAAGGATGGATGTGACCTCTATGGGAAGTGCCTTTACCATGGGAGCCACCCACTTTAGATTGGAATAACACCTTGGGCCGGGAAGGGGCTTGAGAAAAGAAAGGAGGAAGTCATGAAAAGAACAAGTGCAGCAAAATTCTGAACTTTGATGAAGTTATAAGTACTTACCACCCTTTGGACGTTAGAACTTAAGTGCTTGGGAATTGAGGTTAGCCGTTGAAGTTCTCTATGTTCCCTCCTGGCAGCTTTAGGGCTGGCGTAAGCTTTCTCCTCCATAGCCATCTCCTCGAAGCTCCTCTTCATCATATTTTCTGCTCTTTAGAGGGGGCTCTTCAAACCCTAGAACAGGGGTTTTAGCAAAGCTGCGATTTTGATTAAGGTTTTAAGTTGCCAAGGCTTGTATTTAACTTTGGAAGGGTAAGACTCGGGCTAGAAGGCTTTATCTTCAATTAGGATAAGTTCTAACGATGGTTTAAGTGGCTAAACCTCGGGTTTTAGTTATCTCGGCTCAATCCGATTCGGATTGCGACCCAGATTATAACGGTCAATCGAGCGGCCGTTACTTCACTCTAACGCGCCATCACTCGACCGTCGCATTCTCTGTGGGTCTCAGTTCCCCGAATCATGTTCTGTGGAGAGTAACGGTCTAATGGTCTAGCGTCGCTTCCTGTAACGCTCTATCCCTGAGCCGTCACATTCTCAGCCACTCAGTGCCCTCTCTTCTGGGCTAAAACGCTTCCTAACGGTCTTGCTTCTGACCGTCTCTTGATTCTGACGCGTCCCCTTCAGACTGTCACATTTTCCTGCTAGTTTCCCTGCCCAACTAACGTTCTGCCATGATCAACGGTCTGACCCTTGGCCGTTATCTGTCTCTGACGCACCATCCATTGGCCGTCGTTTATCCTGAAGCCCCACAGCCCGTGTGGGCCTCTGATGATTAACGGTCTCTCACCAGAGCGTCGCTTGATTATGACGGTCAGATCTTGGACCGTCACTTTCTCTGCTGCTGGGTTCAAGCTATTCCTTTAAACCCTTGACTAGACCTGGCGGTCTTTCACATTTATACACCTCATCTTCTTCCCATTTTCATACATGCATTCCGGCATACATCTCATTCATTCATCCACATTTCATCCATCCTGTACATCTCATTCATCCATTCACGCTCGCATCAAATTAAAACAGAAAAATGAAAAAGATAATTTCATTCCATTTTTAACCAAAGATTCTATACAAATAAAAAAGAAAACATAAGAAAAGGCATCATTCGGCCGGCTTATCCGCCGGGCCACCCTCATCCTCTCCACCCTCGGGTTTCCTGGGTGGCGGTGCTATGGAAGCACTCTCCTCCTGCTGTCCTCTCTCTGCCCTCTCATTCCTCCACTGGGCGGAGGAGCTGACGAGGAAGTCCCCTACTGAGCTGCTAGGGGCAGCGCTCCTATGTATCCCACTCTGGGAGGTACCTCGCTCCGGTCCCCGGCCGATCATCCGCACCGTCCGCTCCAATGTCCGCAGCTCGATCTTCAGTGTAAAGATCTGACGCCGCGTCTCTCGTGCCTCGGTCCGGTAGCGATCCAAGTCAGCCGTCCCGATCCGGAGCTCCTCCACCTCAGCTCGCGCCTGCGCTAACTCCTTCCGGAGTTGTTCCATCTCTGGATCATCAGGCCGTCGCAGGGTCTCCGCTCTCTGCCGGGCCATCTCTGCCCGCACCAGCTCCGTCTCCGCTCGGGCTCGATCAGTCTCGGCCCTGCTTCTCTCTACTTCGGCTACTGCTGCCGCTAGATCCCTCGCCTGTAGATTGCATTTCACGTCATTAGTCATAAAGCATTTAATTAGGCATAATCATAAGTTTTTTCAGTCTCTTACCCGCTCCGCGAGGGTGGCCTCCGCCTCCTCGGCCCGGGCGACTGCCCGAGCAAAGTCAGCCTCCTGCTCAGCCCTGCCTCCCGCAGGCTACGAGGAAGACGATGGGGCATCCGGTCCAGCACGTTGGGCTCCCTCAGCCCGCTGCATTTAGAAGTCATAAGTTAGTTGGCATTTGCATTTGCATCATCATAATCAAAGCATTAGCATCATTCATAATTATGTAGAAAGCATTTAAGTTTTAGTCTCACCAGGAGCTCCAGGGCAGACCGATACCCATCCCGCTGTTGGATGGTGGAGTGGAGTAGCCCTTCTAGCTCGGCTATCCGTCCTTCTGGGTCTAGCTGCATTTAGAAAACATAAGTCAGCATCCATCATCTTGCAGGTTCATATAGAAAGGTTTTTAAGTTTAGAGTTGCATACCGGTCGTCGGGTACCTCGGTATACCCAGTCGCCGTAGTATCGAGCGAAGGCCTTCAGGTAGGCCTCGTCGCTCTCGTCCCGCTCTTTCACGGCCCTGCCCCGCTGCCTCCAGTCGAGGACGTACTTCGCCTTCCGGGCACGCCAATCCACACTCCCACTGATGCCCCTCGCCGATTTGCCTGGGCGGTCATCGTTGCGATGCGGAAAGGCCACCTCGGGCTGGTGTAGTCCCCGAGTCCGCAGGATCAGCCTGTAGTGCAGAGGCTCGATGATATGGATGCAATGCAACCATATGTCTCGCCCCCGGTACGATAAGGACGCCTCCACCCACGGCTGTCCTGTGTAGCCCTCGCTGCGGTACGGGGTCCATCTCACCTGAAAGCATGTTGCATTCATTCATTTGTCAACATCTGTCAGCATATAGAAGCACATAGAAATCATTTTGAGTCTCGAGCTTACCGATGTATGCGGGTAGGAGTCCAGGTCGTCCTGGATCGTCCGGGTCAATCTGAGGATCGATCCCGTGTCCCTCGCCACCGACCATCGCCTCGCGATTGGTATAAGGCCGGGATGGAGTAGCGCACCTCTCCCAATGCCCGGGAGGTACATGTAGCTCCAGACCTGCATTTAGAAATCAAGTCAGTCGAATCATTTGCATAAGCCATTTTGCATAAATCATTGCATAAACATAAATATGGCATAATAGAAAGCATTTAAAGTGCATTTACCTGTAGGAAAGGCGAGAAGCCGCCCAGCATCGTCTGCCGGTCTGTGGTGCTCAGGGAGTCGAACAGGAATGCTAGTACCGCTGCCCCCCATGCATACTTCCTCACTCTGCTCAGATCCTCTAGCAGCGGCAGCAATCTGCAGCTGATGACATATGCCCGAGTCGCGAACAGGAGCTTCCCGAACAGTAGCATCAGGAAGCACCTGAGCACTCTATCTCCCTCTGCTCCTGCCTCTGCCGCCACGCGAGGGCGCACTTGATCAATCACTCTGCCCAGATGCTCTTCCGGCAGCTCTCCTACAGTGATTGCCGCTCCCCTCAATCCCAAACTCTCCTGCAGCACCGATCTCGCGAGCTGGGAAGAGGACTGACCCGGCCTGATCAGATCTAACCCGAGCAGCTGCTGCGCTATCTCCCGGTAGTCCCCGTACGTCCATCCAGTCACTGCGGAGCCGTGGACTCTCAATCCTGTAATCCTCGCTATGTCTTCCAATGTGGGGATCATGTGGCCCCACGGGAAGATGAAAGCACGGCTGATCGGGTCCCATCTCTCATGCAGTGCGTATAGCAGTGGCGTATCCATCCGGATCACCTCGATGCTAAGCACCTCGGCGGATCCCATATCGGCGAGTATCTCTCTCTGGTAATCGGGCAGTGCCTGGTATACCGCCCGGATCTGAAGCCAGGAGATCCGTGATCTCCTCTTTCCCTGCATTTGCGTATTAGATCATTAATTAGTCAAATTTTCCATCATATAAATCATTGCAAAAACATTCAGAATTGAAAACAAAACAAAAATTTGAAAATTAAAAACCCTAAAAAAACAGCTTAAGTCCCTGGCAGGAGTGACGGTCCTGGGGAGGGGCGTCACTTGCGTGTGACGGCCTGGTCCTGGAGCGTCAGGGGAGTGACGGTCTCTGGTAGGACCGTCACATTTGGCTGTGTTTGGGAACTTTTTCCCTGCATTCTCATGGTCCCCCTTGTTGGCCAAATGGCCTACAATGACTCCTAGTGGGTTCGTAGACCCATTTCTACCCTCATTCCTCGCATGCACACATGAATTAAGAACATAAAAATCAAAATTTGAAAAATTAGGGCGGAGGGTCTACCTCGTGGTCCATGGCTCTCTTTTCTTCTTCTTCTGTGGTTCCTTGGGCTCCTTTGCACCCAAGGGAACTTCCCCCTCGTCCCTCGTAGTCGTGGGAACTTCTTCTTCTTCCGTTTGATCTCCCCTCGTCGGTTGTTCCTCTTCCACCGGCGGGATCACCTCCCGTTCAATCCGGCGGTGAAGCCGCCGTATTGCCATCCTTTTCCCTCTCTCTCTCTCTTCTTTGGTGGCGGCTGGGGTGCCTCGTCGCCGGCCATTGGGGTGGTGGGGACGGTGGTCGCCGGAGCTCTCGGTTTTTTTGGGTTTTGGGCGTTGAGTGTTTGAATGAACGGGCCGCGACCGATCGGTTGTTTTTTTTGAAATCTCAGGAAATGTGACGGTCTATCGACCGGCCGTCACATCCTCCTGACGCTCCTGTTTGAGGCCGTTACATGTGTTGAACTGCTTTATCAAAGAATGTGAACCGCCTTGATTATGACGGACTAGGTGGGATCCGTTACTTGATGTGACGCCCCTACATCTGACCGTTATATGCTTGCAAGTTTCTTGATGAATTGGAAGGTCTAATTGATGCTTGAACAAACCCTATTGTCTATATGATGTTCCTATTTGATGCTTCTTATGGTTATGCCTAATTCTCATCATGATTATTGTCCGGCTAACCTATTTTTCATGAAAGGGTTATGAGCAAAAATCACGCTTGGCCGTCCGTCAGGCAGGTAAGTTAGGTATTATATATCATTCCCTCATTCCCTTAATGCATTACTACATGTTATTTATTATATATTACCTCGAGAACCGGCTGGTCATTCATGTGTCCTGGGATCTGATGTTCCCCTTAAACAAAAATGATGATGATCTAAGTTCACGTGTTTAATCGTTGGATAGGCCGTTAGATTGAAAATTTTGGGGATGATGGTTCTGTCTTGCACGCCGTGGTTGCGGATGGTGTCCTGACTCTGATTTCTCCAATCTAGCAATATTATTCTCGAGTATTTGCTATTTTATCTTTATTTGCACTGTTTTAAAGATTTCTTTTTTTCCTTTTAGCCCAGCATGCATCATTCGCATTTTTTTTTCATGAAGTTTCATCTGTTCAAGATATCTCGTTGATGGTGAACAGCTGTGTTCTTAATTCCGAATAAGGAGAATCATTCCATTCTGAATTAGAAGGTTTTCTTCGATTTGCTCGCTTGATCTGGTTCGCTGAAGATTCCTGTCTGGAGTTTAGTCTCTTTCCTTTCCGTTGCCTCCGGCGGCTAGCCGTGTTTCCTTTCCTTAGTTAATTAATTCCTCCAGACTTGCATCCTTTGGTTGGCTATTTCCTTGTAATCAATTTGAAGTTTTCCAGAAAATTCTTGTCGCTTATTGGTAAAGAACGGGTGTCGTTTACCTTAACGCCCTCTTTTTGATACACTCCGCTTCATCTCCGCTTCACCTCCATGTCCCATTTCACTTCCGCTTCACCTCCGCTCACTCCCCTGCAAAGAGGACGTTAAGGAGGGGCATCTGTTGACACCCGTTTTATACCCATAAGTCGGGTCATCTTCTTATTCATTCAATATGATGCTCCGAGTTGTTCGCTTTTCATCGAGTCTCCTGATCAGTTGAAACCTGTTTCTTGAGTCTTTTTCTGGATAAAGAATTGGCTCCCGGTGGCATTTTCGTTGGATAAAGCTTAGCAAAGCCCTTCTCTTCTTTCTTGAATCTCAATGCTAAATAACGGTCCCAGACAGGTGCGTCACTTCCTTCTAACGGATGGATCTTAGACCGTTACTCTTTGAAGAGTCCTAAAGCTTAAGGCCACGTGTTCAGTGCTTATCCTGTTGAATTCACGTTGATAATAACGGTCTGTCGTGCAGCCGTTATTTCCTTATGATGCCCTATGCCTTGACCGTCATTTCCTTGAAGAGTCCAGCTTGTTGGGGCTTCTTTCCGTTGATCTTATCTCTTTGGATAAAGTTGAAAGTAACGGTCGTTCCTTGATGCGTTACTTCCAAGTGACGGTCTATCGTGCATCCGTTACTTCTTTCCGGGAGTCCTGGCAGTTCAGGCCTTTTCTCTGCTACTCTGTGTTTGAGATAAGAACGTGGATTGACCTTATCTCTTTCTAATCCGATCCTCAGGACTTCCCGTTTGTTTCTTTGGACTCTTGGTGATATTATCCTCAAGGATTTGCTAAGACTTATCCCTTTTTTCTGCTGAATTATCCTCTACTCGACCTACGAGTTTTGAGGGTCTATAAATAGAACCCTTGAATTCATGGCCAAAGGGAGGAGGAGATTTTGATTCACGACGAAGTGCTGCCGAACCCAGGAGCCATCTTCATCTAGGAGGAGTTGCTTCCCACGTCCATCCATCTTCCAGTCAAGGGAGTACTTTTGTTTTGATCTTTCAAATTCATCTTTGCATGCTTGAGTTCTTCCTTGGTCTTTTCAAACAAAGTATTGTCCCTCCTCCTCCTCCATGTTTTTCACTGTTCTTTAAGCATATAAACATCCTCCCAACTTTTAAAAACGCCCAGAGGGGTTAAAAAACCAAAACTCCCTGGTAATTCCCTCTCCTTTTGATATTCTTAAATTCTTTAAGAATTGATGCTATGCTTGTGAAGAGGGCTGATTGAGGTTGTCTTGTCTTATCTTTCTACTTCTTTGGCAGGTTTACAGGTTCATTAGCACGAGGCCCAAGTCTTCTAGCCGGCTGGAAGAGTTGGAGTTAAAAGAATTCAAGTTTTACTACCGCAGGTTATCTGACGGTCTGGTGCAGGCGCGTCACTCTCTTCTGGCGGTCTAGGGTGAGACCGTTACTTCCAAGCGACGCACGGGTCTCTGGCCGTCACTTCCAAGCTGATCTGCAGGCTTTCCTTGGTTTTCTCTCTCGTGGGCGGGTGCTTCATCCACCTATTTCCAAGGTATATTCGAGTCTTTGACTTGTGTTTACTTTGGTGGCGATCACATCTTTCCTTAGTACTGGGCAATAGCTATTTCCTTCATCACATCTTTATTTCCTTGCTTGTTCCACCCCTAGCGGTGTGTTTTTATTTACTCCTTGCTCCACGCCCCGGCGTGTGTTTTTCCTTTTTCCTTAGCGTAATTTGATTGAGATAGCATGCCCATGCTAGAGCTAGCTATGATTGCCTAGGTTCATGTTCACTTGTTCATAGGTTTGAGCAGATCTTTGATTGCTTGTTTGTCATCTTGCCATATTACTTAGCAAACCTCATAAGTAAGATCAAAGATAGGCAAATAAATATCAACACTCCCGAGGAGGGATGTGACTTCTTCAAATGCCCTTAAGCCAGGGCGTATTCTTCATGACTTCTATGCCCCCTGGCGGGGTATGTTTCTTCTTCAAATGCCCCTAAGCCCGGGTGTGTTCTTATACTTTTTGCGCCCCTCAGGGCGAGGTGCATTCCTCTCCATATGCCCCTAGCATGGGGTGTGCTTTTGCTTCTTATGCCCCTAGGCCGGGGTACGTTTCTTCTTCATATACCCCTAAGCCAGGGTGAGTTTCTTTTTTTGTGTGTCCTCAGGCCGGGGTGAATTCTTTTCTTCTTATGCCCCCATGGCGGGGTATGTCTTTTGCTTCAGGTGCCCCCATATCGGGGTGTATTTCCCCTTCAAATGCCCCTAAGCCGGGGTGCAGCTCTATTTCTTCTTACGTCCCCAGGTCGGGGCGGATTCTTCTTCAAATGCCCCGAAGCCGGGGTGTAGCTTTTGCTTTGTGTGCCCCTCAGTCGGGGCAGATTCTCTTCTTGTGCCCCTAGATCAAGGTGTATATTTTTTTGCCTCTTATGCCCCTACGGCGGGGTATATATCTTCTTCTCATCCCCCATGGCAGGGTATGTGCATGCTCTCTTCAGGAGTGGTGGCCGTGCTTGGCCTCATTGCTATAAAGCATTTCCCACAGTGGGCAACCATTCACCAAGCTACAATTGTGGCTCGCTGGGTCTTTTAACAACCACTCGGGGGCCGTTTTGTGCCGGATGGAGGCAGCAGGAAGGAGGAACGAGCGGGGTCATTGCACCGCGGACTCGGGACCTCCTAGAGTCGGGCGGGATGCTATGTTTCTTCTTGCTCTTTCAGTCGGCGATGCCGGCCAACTTTTCTTCATTTCTTCTTTATTTCTCCCCCTTTTTTTGTATGATTGACCAGGGTGGAGGTGCAGGAGAGCGCTCACCCCCTCAGGGAGGGGATGAGTGATTCGCTCCACCGCATCAACCCCATAGTGGTAATCTTTGTTCAACACGGGTCTCGACGGACGTGGCCGTACAACCCTCTCTTGCCAATTCTTTCTCTTCTTTTTTTTGCTTCATTCTTTTCTCTCTTTTTTTTTCTTCTTTTCTTCTCTTCTTCTTTTCTTCTTTTCTTCTCTTTCTTCTTGAGGGAAACGGGGGGGGCTTGATTTCCCCTCCCTTCTCTTCTCTTTCTCTTCTTTTTTTTATCACAGCCCCCCATGATTCCTGGAAGCTGTAGGCGCCTCGGAGTAGCATCGTCGAGGCGACAAAGATAATTTCGCCTAGTCCGGCTTTTCTCCCCATAGGGCAGGCGAAGACACCTGCAATTCATCAAAGCAGGCAAACATCGTTTATTAGGGGGCCATGAGGCCCTGAATCCCGGCGAAGAGATGAAGGGTGGTTTGGTCCCACCGGACGTGCCAGAATTGTGGACGCACTTTCGTTCGTTTATTAAGGTCGTCTATTCGGGAATGGTTGATTCGTCTATTAAGTGCGTGGGCGTGCCAGTCACAAAGTGGCAATTTATTCGGGCTCTGAAGAGCCCATGGTGCGCTCGATCTGACTCGGTCAGATGATTGTGTAGTTCGTGTCGGGACCAAAAACCGCCGCGCCATAAAGGTCACGGCGTCATTTACATCCCCCATACGAGGTAACACCCTTGATTAATCGTCGGGATTCAGGGCCCCATGGCCAAGAAATCAATTACATGAAGGTCTATTATGAGGTATTGAAATCCTCGCGCGAGGGCGAGAAGAAAACCATTCGCGGTCATGTCAATAGTGGGCTGACCATTTAATGTTCGGACGAATGTCCGGCTCGAGAAAATCACGGTCGTCACAGGAAAACCGGAACGCATGTATGCTAGGATATGGCAATTTATTGTTCAGAAGAACAGAAAACGTTCGACTAGACCTCGGCCAGAGTGGTCAGAAACAAGTAAATCTGTTGGCCCGGTGCAAGAGCAAGCTGCGACCATACTGCGGTGGGCCCCCAGCGGTCGAAACAAGACTTGCATGAGCGTCATTAATATTTCCAGTGCCAAGGGGCAACGAGGGAATATCCCTTGAATTGGCTGAAAAGCCCTACGCCTAGGGAAGCGGACGTCCGAAACGTATCGGTCGCTCAGGAGACCGTTTAATATTCGGACGGGTACCCGGCTTGAGAATATCATAATCGTCACAGGAGGACCTGGGATGTATGTATGCTGGGATACGGCAAATATATTATTCCAAGACGTTGGAAACATTCGGTTAAATCTCGGTTAGTGCAGCAGGAAACCAGTGAGTTTATTGGTCCGGTGCGAGATCGAGTCAGGACCATACCGGGGGCGCCTCCCGTGGTCCAAACGGGGCTCGCGTGGGCAACGTCAACACTTCCGGTGCCGGAGGGAAACGGGGAAGAGTTCCGGGACTAGATTCCAAAACCAAAGCGTGCTCAAGGGGAACGAGCTATAAGCCGAAGATATGGGTCATACCATGACCATAATTGGGACAGGCCCGAGGTCTAAGCGTGGCCCACGAAGGCCTCATTGATATTCCCATGCGTAGTGTCTAGGGATGACAAAAGTTGTCTCGTTTCGTTCAGCTCTTGTTGGTCGCTCACGGACCATTTTATGTTCGGACAAAGGTCCGTATCGAAGGTGCGACGTAAACGGAGACAAAGCGGTTAAAATGTATGCCGAGTTCACGGCAATCTCAATGAAAGAGCGGGAACGAATCCCAACGGGAAAGCGTCCGATTTGATGGGCTATTGGCCCAAAGCAATGTCGGGTTATGACCGTATCGGGATGGCTCCCAAGGTCCGAATCTGACTTGGAGGGGCGGCGTCAATATTCCCTTTATACCGGGTCTCGGGGAGAACAAGGCTGCGAAGCGGATCTCATCGTTTTATTATTATTTAGAATTTTACCATTATTATTTGTTGATTTATGTATATCTTTGAATGAGTTCATTATTACTATTTATTTATTTTCCTCGTGATTTATTCATTCATTATTGTTATTGTTAGGTTTATTTTTATTGTTTGTTCGTTTTATTATCATTCATTTGCTTGTCGTGTTTCGTTAAGTTTTGTTATTATTATTTATTTTGGTTATCATTTATTTATTTATCATTCTTATTGAGTTTGTTATTATTATTCATTCATTTTTGTTATCGTTTATTTGTCTATTTATTATTATTATTATTTTTAAGCTTATTATTATTATTACTTATTTCTTTATTATTCTTATTGACTTATTCATTTTTTGAATTTGTTATTATTATTATTATTATTATCATTATTGTTTGTTATTATTTCTCCCTCTTCTTTTGAGTTTGCTGTTATTATCATTATTTTATTTTTTGTATCATTATTTGTTTATTTATTATGTTTTCTTTTAGCTTATTATCTTTATTATTATCATTATTTCTGGTGTACCGTTGGGTTAAGGGAGTGTGCCGCTGAGGGCCAGGGGAGCGTGCCGCTGAGGGCCAAGGGAGTGTGCCGCTGAGGGCCAGGGGAGCGTGCCGCTGAGGGCCGAAGCCAGGGAGCGTGCCGCTGAGGGCCGAAGGAGCGTGCCGCTGAGGGCCAAGGGCGTGCCGCTGGAGGCAGGTGGGGGTGAGTGTGCCGCTGGGGCACTTACGGAGAGTGCCGCTGGAAGGCGACAAGAGTGTGCTGCTGAGGCGTGGGCACGTGAGGGGTTTTCTTTTGGTTTTCTTTTATTCTTGACATGCAAGTGAAAGGTGTTTGAGTTGGGTTTATTCGTTCATATAGACCATGTTTGAGGTTATGTTCGGTGGACCGTCATGAAGATGTGAATGCTCGGTTATTCGGGATCTCAGGGGTTCTTTGGTTACTTCGGCAAAGTCGTTGCATTAATGTTTTATCGTTCCATTTTTTGCATTATTACTTCTCTTTTATGATTGTTGTTGTTAAGTTAATTCTGACAAGAATTCGGCAGCATCTCCCCTTGAGCCGGGGCGTAAGGGAGATGCAGGGAACGGGCCCACATAGAGTGGCGGAACCCGACAATTGGAGGTGGGCGCCCAAGAGCGGCAACACCTTAATAAAACCTCGGAAAACTCGGAGGAAATGGCAAACGGGAAACACTTGGTTGATGCAGCTAAGGATACCCTGACTGGAAGGGAGAGGGCCAGGCATGCCAGGTAGAGGCAGGCTAAGGGTGTGCCGCTGGGGCACAGATGGGGTGTGGCGCTGGAGGCTGAAGTAGGTGTGCCGCTGGGCGGCCAAGGAAGGTTTGCCGCTGGCGGCCAGGAAAGGTGCGCCGCTGAAGGCCGCCAGGGGTGAAAGCAGGCCGCTGAGAGGCCAGGGGGGGTAACTCCCCACGGGCTAACGGGCAAGGTTGAAACGCAAAGGGGGGAAGATTACTGCCGGAGGCCAAACTGATAGGGAAGAAGAGGGGGAGGAAAACAGACAGAGACGGTGGGGAAACCCAAAGAGCAAGGCTTTTCATTCACAAAGAACGGGAGGCCACAGAGGGCCAATACATCATAGGGAGAAAGAGAAGGGGGACAACAGCAAAGAAAAAAGGAAGGGGAAAAAGGAAATGAAAATATAAGGTGGGAAGGGGAACGGAGCATAAGCTCCTCCCCTCCCAGACCTCACTCCTCTCTTCTTCTCTTCTTCTCTTCTCTCTTTTCCCTCTCTTCTTCTTTGCGTGGACGACGGTGGACCGGGCAGCAGGAGGGCAGGCCTCTCCCTCTTCTTCTTCTCTTCTTCTTTCCCTTCTTCTCTTCTCCTCTTCTTCTCTTCTCTTCTTCTCTTCTGCGTGTGTCTGTCTGTGTCTGTCTGCCTCTCCCCTCTCTGGTTTGGTTCGCCGGAGAAGAAGGGCATTTATACCCAAGTCGCGGGAGCGTCCGAAGGCGGGAGCGTCCATGGCCGGAACGTGCAGCATTGAATGCGATTTGATTTGGGCTGTCCTTGGTGGCAGGGAATAGCCTGCGTGCGTTCACGAGGAGGCGACACATCAGCTGGCCCATTGCGTGCCAAGAATCTATAGGGGATGGCACTTTGATTTGATCTGCCGGAGCGTGTCGCTGAGGAGCCAACGAGTTGCACCGCCGGAGGGCTGCAGGAGCGTGCCGCTGAAAGGGCTGGCAAGCGTGCCATTGAAGGGGCTGACAAGCATGCCGTTGAAGGCTCGCCACGGTGTGCCACTGGGGGCTCCCAGGGGGTGTGCCGCTGGGGCTCCTTGGGGGAGTGCCGCTGGGTGCCTGGGGGTGTGCCGCTGGGCGGCCTGGGAGGCGTGCCGCTGGGCGCCTGGGGTGTGTGCCGCTGGGCAGCCTGGGGGGGCGTGCCACTGGGCGCCTGGGGGGTGTGCCGCTGGGCGGCCTGGGGGGCGTGCCACTGGGCGCCTGGGGGGTGTGCCGCTGGGCGGCCTGGGGGGCGTGCCGCTGGGCGCCTGGGGGGCGTGCCGCTGGGGGCCTGGGGGGTGTGCCACTGGGCGGCCTCCAGGGCGTGCTGGTGGGGCTGACTTGAGCCCGTTTTGAGCACGAGTTATGGTTCGTTTGATTTTCTTCGGGGGCCATGGATTGTGAGCTTCCCGGGGGGTGGTTTCTCTTTGCTGTCGTGACGCCGGGGACGGCTTCGCGGCAGTGTGCATATTTTGGGAGTCAGGATGACCAGTCCCTCTGGGGCTTCTTCACTTGGTGCCGTTGTTGGTGCTGGGCCGAGTAGGATATCTGGGTTTGCAATTTTTGGTGTCCACACCCTCCGACGAATAAACATGTGACTCGGACCTTTCCTCTGAAGTCATGAACAAAGAGTTCCACTCTGAGTCGGACTTCTCGTCCCGGCTAGAGAACAAAAAGACCCCTCCACTCTAGATCGGACCTTCCACCCAGCTAGAGAACAAAAAGACCCCTTTCACTCTGGATCAGACTCCCCGTCCCGGTCAGATAATAAAAAGACCCTTCCACGTTGGCTCAGACCTTCCGTCTGGAGTCGATGAATAAAAAGACCCCTTGCGTTGACTCGGACCTTCCATCCAAGTCGATGAACAAAAAGACCTCTTTCCTTTGGCCCAGACCTTCCATATGGATTTGATGAATAAAAAGACCTCTTTGCTTTGGCACTCATCCCGTGTCAACGAATGAACCACGTCAACTCCAGGTACTCTGTCGGCACTAACGAATAAACCCTTGGCTCGAACCTTTCGCCTGAACCAACGAAAACATAAACTTCTCCCATCCCATTGAGATCATTACAAAGCCTTCGACTTAGACCTTCCGTCTAAGTCAATGAATAAACAATCCTCCTGTCCAAACACTACCCGACAGTCCCACTGGGATTGACCCCACCCCGTCGACTTAGACCTTCCGTCTAGGTTGACGCATGAAACCCTGTCTCTTTGCTTCGGCATAGACCCCATGCCAATGACTAACCTTTCTCCAACTAAACTTCTCGGCCCGTGTGCTCACTACGGTGAAGCAAACTCCTCATCCCTTCGCTGAAGGGGTGAGCGCTTTCCCGTGAATTCACACCAGACTGATGGCCTGTCGGCTCGTGAAATGATATGACAAAAGTCTACACCCGCAGGCCCCGCGCACTCGTCCCTCTGTTGTGCCACCCACGGGTGGGGGGCATTTGTGGACACCTAAAATTCGCCAGTAAGAACTCCAAGCCACCCCGAGCCGAACAAGGGCAACGGAGAAGGAAAAGAAGAAGTGCGTCAATGCACGTATGCCGATGCATACGAGAATAAAAAGACAATGAAGAAAACAACAAAAAAAGAAAATGAAGAAAACAAAAATAAACACATGAAAGGGCCCATTGAATCGGGGCTCCCTTTCTTGCATTTGAACTGGCGCAAGAGGTCTCCCTTTGGCATGCATGAACCTGCGCACCCTCCTCTCTCCACATGAACCGGCGCACCAAGGCCCATGGAGCTTGAATCGGTCAAGAGCCCCTTGGCATGCTTGAATCGGCGCCCCCTTGGTGGTATTTGAATCGGACAACCCAATGTGCCACTTGAATTGGCGCCAAGCCCATGACCACTTGAACCGGCGCAACCCTCCCAGGTCCTTGAATTGGCGCACAAGCTAGCTGCCCCCCATTCTGCATTGAATCAACGCCCTCTTACCACCCAAGTGATCCGGCATGAGAAGCATCCCTTCCTCGACACGGGACTCTATTTCCACGCCGGTTCACAATAAGAAGACTAGGGGAGGAAGAAAAGGGGAAGGGGAAGAAAAGAGAAAGGGGTTTGAGACCCCATCCAATGGGAGGTCCCCTCGTAACCGTTGTTTAACGGGAGCTCCTCGCCTAAAGGAGATCATCCCCAGCATCGACGAATGGCGCAAGTCGTATCGGTCGGCCTCGAACAATCCTAGGAGGACACCTAGCCTCCCTCTTGTTGCCCCTACGCGTAGGCCCTTCGAAGACTGCGAGTAGGTGCAGAGAGGGGAAGAAGAAGAAGGAGAGGTGGGAGTTTAGGCCTCTCCACGTTCACTCCCTATAAAAAGAACTAAAGCCCCGTTGAAGAAGGGTTGGCTCCCTGGAGGTTGGAAGTTGGCTGCGGGAAGTAAGAAACCAGCTGCAAAAAGGAAGAGTGCCAGTGAAAGGAGAAGGAGAAGAAAAGAGAGAAAAGAGGTGAGGTTGGGGGGAGAGGAGCCCATGCTTTGTCTCTCCCCCCCGTTGTATTTTCCATTTTCTGTGGTTTGCTTCTTTGCTACAGGGTATATCCCTTTGTATCCATTCCTACTGCAATGAATGAAAAGTTTTGAGTTATGGTAAACGCTGTGGCCCCCGCTTCGTCTCCTTCTTCTAACTCAAGTAGGTCTTCCCGTTTCTGTAGATATGTGTTACCCTGCTCTTTGAATGTGTAATATGCCTATGTGGGAGCGACGGTTGCCCTCTCACTCACACCTATGAGTTGTGGGGGCTCCGTCATTGCCCTTAAATCTGCTAGATTTCATATCTCTCTTTCCTCCGTCAAGGTGCTATTACACTTTCTTTTGTTTACGGTGATCACTCCGGGCGCCTAGGAGCCTGCTCCATCATAGCATGGCTCCCGGGAACCCCATTGGAAGAGTGAATAGAAACTGCCCTATGGCAGGATACATAATGAACCCACGTCCCAAATTTTGGATATTACTGTCCATGGGTCATTGGAGCCCCTCGTAGGCCAGTCCTCGGGGTTTCCCATGCTCAATCCGGGCCTTGGGGTAGCTATTCTCAACTCACCCACGATTTTGGAGGCCGTCTCGGATCTTTCCGTGGACGAGTCTCTATTTTACACCGCACGAGCCCCAGGTCCGGGGGAGGTGCTGCCAAAATTCCACGAGGAAACACAACTAATGAAAGAAACGAATGCCTGAACAATTCCAACCATAAGAACAGGGCTGAGCATACAAAAAATGAACGAAAGGACTAATGAACTATCAAAGCTTGCACACCCGGGCTTGCTGCTGAACCTTTTATGAATTAGAAAATAGATGTACAGATTTCCTTTGTGTGATAAAGGATGTGCAGAACAAAAATAATAATAAAGCCATGTGCATTCCTCTTGTTCTCTTCAAACATTATATATGCCTTTCAAACGTCTCTACATGAATGTTGCTACGGAACCCTCATGAACCAAGAACAACACAATCTCTGCATTTCTGAATTCAAATGCATTCTATTTTAACACCCCCTTTCTTATACACATTGAGGCATGTCGGCGTACCATGCATGAACCTATATATATATATATATATATATATATAATCTTTGCAACCCCAAGAGCCCCTGTGCTGCCAGCGTCGACCCCAAGAGCTCCCTGTTGTTGACACCCATTTTTAACCCACAAGTTTTGTCATTTCTCTTTTTCATCATTTTGGATGTCCCAAATTAACTATTATTTTGGAGCGTTCCTTGGATGGATTTCGAGCCCATTTCATTGTTCCATTCCCTTTGAGCATTAGAGATCATGATTTCTTAGAGCCCTGGAGCCTATTTTTCACCTTCCGACCTTCCAAGTCGACTTACGACCCATTTAGGTCGACTTCCCTCAGGAATGTCCTTCACCAAAGTTGTTCCACTTTTAAAGCCCTATATTTTCTTCTTCTACGCCATTATCCCGTTCTTCACCATTTTCAAGCCCTAGTATTTTTCTCTGCTCTCACCCCATTTTCTTTCTCTTCGGATCGTTTTTTCATCTTGTTCTCTTCATGCAAGTTGTTCATCTTACAGTTATCTACAATTTCTTTTTCTACCACTTTTTCTAATTCTACACTATTTTCAAGATATTCTGTGATTTCTAAAGTCGCGCGAGGTTGGCAGCCAAACTTTGATAAACGGTCAACCGTTGACCGTTACTGTTCATACGGTCCAATATGGACCGCTTAACATCATAAACGGTCAACAGTTGACCGTGTGAACAGTAATGTTTTTTAATTTTTTTAATTTTTTATTTTATTTTATTTTTTATTTTATTTTATTTTATCCTTTCCTAAAAAAATGATCTTCTTTAGACCACTTATGTCGAAAAACGGTCTGTGCATGACCGTTTATCCAATTTTTGTGTCAAAAGTCTCCCGATCGCCCCCTGGTTCATTGAGCGGTCTACCCCTAGACCGCCCTATTCGTTGAACGGTCTATCGTGCGACCGTTTATACCCCAAAGAGTCCAAAAGTTTCTGAACTCCGTCTTCTTCGCCGCCGGATTCTAAGGCCGAACCTGTGCAACGGGGCCTCCTTGTTAGGGCTCTATCTTCTAGAATACGCCACGAAATTGAGCCCCGTTTGTTGCTGTGTCTTTGCCTTTGTATTATCTTGAATTTGGTATATAGACACGCTTTTTAATTGACTATATCTCCTGGAATCTTAGCCGCAATATCAGATTTTATGCATTTTCGCGTCACACAAACTCTTCCAGATTAGGCTCCAGGTCCACCTTCCATGGACTCTATCTTCCATATCCTTCCACCAAAAAGAGTCCCATTTGTTCATAGCTCTTATCCTATCTATTATCTCAAGATTGATCCAGAGATCGCGAGATTTGGTGGACTCTATCTTCTAGAATTGTAGGAGAAAGTTGGGGGTTTCACCACTTTTCTATATAAACCTGCCCAGATTTCCTGTGCAATGGGGGCGTGTTTTCAAGGCGACACCGAAGCCATGCCGGATTTTCTACTCAACCCTTTGACCCTAGCCTGAAGAGAGAAGTATTATCTTTCCATTGATTCATTATTTGCTCGATTTCATCATCGTTTACGCTCCTAACTTGGCCCCTACTTTTGGCAAATCATCATAGTTTGTTGATTTTCTGCTACAACTTGGCGACAGGGGCATGTTCATCAAGCCGGGGCGGAGTCATGCTTCATCCGTTTTATCCTCCTTTGACTCCATCTTCAAGAGGAGAGTATTAGCTTCACGTTGATTATATGTTTACCTTATTTCTCATATCTTTTCCTCCTCTTCCAAGCCCCAACTTTTGAAGTTTCACCACACTGTTCTGCACTTTGCTGAAACTCAGATTTCTTGCGACGGGGGCATGTTTGCGTCGCCGGTGTGAGGCCGTGGGGCACTCTTGATCCGTCCTTTCAACTCCAGGCTCTAAAGGGAAGTATAATCTTTGTGTTCCTTGGTTTTGGGCTCATTACCTCGTCATCTTTATGCATATTTTTGTCCATGAGTTTTACACTTTCATTCTATTTTTACACTGTCATTTTTCTCCCATGTTCTGCCCCCTTCTATTTTCTTGTGTTTTCCACCCCATTTTTCACTAGTCTCTTCCCCGTTTTAAACCATAATTTTTACCCTAGTTTCACCACAACACTCCCACCTTTCCATAGCATCCACTCTTTCCTCTTTTGATGTTCTATCTTGTGAGATATTCATCATTCTTTGAGTCCACTTTGTGCACTGTTCTGCATTTTCTGCACAGTCCGCATTTTTTGCCAAATCTCAGGTGTCATAACTTTCTGTCCCGACCTCATTTTGGAATGATTCTTGTTCCTACTTCTTAGCAACACTCAAGGCTTCTGTCATCTCAAATTTATCCCCATTTGGACATCATTTGCCATACTGTTTGCATCAGTCTTTGCACCCAATTTACACTGTTTGCACAGTTTTTCTTGTGACATGCACTTTTGCACCTTGTTTATCTATGTTCATCATGGCATATTAAATCAATATGTTCATATTAATCTCATCACAATATACACACCTATTGTTTGCACCCTTCCATATGGGTTAAAAACCCGCCCCCAGTAAGTTTGCCCTCAATCTTTCATGCTACTTTATGCACTTTGGCAGATTTCTACACTTAGCATTTTCTAATGGGTTTTGCCTCTTGTTTTATGTTTGTTTCGCAGGTAAGCATGGAAAGTGAGGCCCTTACCTTCTAGTCGGTTGGAAGGCAAGGAGAGGTAATCCACATAGTCCCCGCATTCTTAATATTAAGCGCGATCATCTTCTTTTTCCAAGGTACACAACGCACTTAGTTTCCTCTTTCATATCCGTTGGTGTTGTCATTCCTTGGTGGCGATCACAGTATTCTTTTACATTTTTTATCGCCTTTGTCTTGCTGTATGATCATGCTACCATGTTTACATAGTCACATGTTCATGATGTTCACTTGATATGCACATTATGTTATCACTTATGCACATATGCTTGTCTATGTGACTTGTGACACCACGCTCCACATTTTCCACGTCATCAGCTTTTTTTGGCGATCACGGTGGGACCTCTAGTGCCCATCACTTTGCCCATGGTTTCTTGCGATCTTGGTGTGTATATTCATGTTTAGATAGCATTTCATATCTTCATATTGTTCATCTTGTTTGCATCCATCTTGTTATGTTTGCTTGTGTTCAGTATATCTTGATTTGCTAATTTTCGGCTAGAAATTGCATGCACTCCGGTGCACATAGGATCATGCATATTTGCATATTGTAGTTGCATTCCCCTCGGTAAGTGACCCTCTCGCTCCCATATTCCTTGGGCTCGACTAGGTGATCTTATCCCGGACCTCCATAGGTCCCCGCGAGCCGTGGATTTCCACACGGACGCCGGGCCGGTTGTACCTTTCCACCCCTTAGGCTTGCATTTGCATACGTTGTGAAGGAGTTAACCCTAGTCAACCCAAAGTTTGGACCTTATTCCCTATAGGATACCTATCTTGAGTGAATTAATCTTAATTTAAAAATATTTAAAGGCCCACCAAAACTTTGACAATAAAATATTTCCCATCATATTAACTTGGTTGACTTGGGTGAAATCCTGCATATTGTTTGTGTTGTTTGGGCTTGTCCAAGCCCATTTGTGTCATTTTGTGTTGCATCCCCACTATCCATATAGGTTTTGTCATTAGGCCCACTTAGGCTAGTCCATTCTGTGTGTCCATTTGTCTAGTCACATTGTCCTGGGTCCTTTTTTTTCCCTTTGCATTATTGAGTCAGCCCCCTCTCTGATTCTCGAGCCCTCTTACATTCCTCATTGTATTCCCTTGAATTTTCCTGTATAAAGTCTCCATTTGCCTTCATGGAGTGCCATTTTTCTCCTGTATATTACCCTTCTTCATCCCCATCTTCCTATTCCCGCGTGGATTCCTCTTTCCATGCAGGCCCATCTTCTCGTGGCCCTTCTGACTCACAAGCGTATCTCATGGCCCACTCATCACCTCTTGTTAGCCAAATGGACCCGGTCCAAGTCCAAAAACTCACTATTGATCACCTTAATGGGCCTCATTCTCATAACGG
This sequence comes from Amorphophallus konjac, assembly GCA_022559845.1. NCBI lineage: Eukaryota > Viridiplantae > Streptophyta > Magnoliopsida > Alismatales > Araceae > Amorphophallus > Amorphophallus konjac. The sequence continues at coordinate 203,891,790 of CM040119.1, read as the reverse complement.
GCCTCATTCATCTAATGGGCCTTATTCCTTTAATGGGTACCATTCTCCTAGCGGGCCTTATCCCTTCAATGGGCCTCATCCTTCTAACGGGCCTCCATCTTCTACTCTTAATGGACCCCCTTTCTTTAGCGGGCCTTCTTATTCTCCTAATGGGCCCACTTCTCTTAATGGGACCGCTCCTCCTGCCCATGTTGCTGCTGGCCCAATCGGTCCTCATTCTTATGATCATGATTCTTCCAAGCCCATGTATCCTGCCACTCCTGGAATGGGCTTCCCTTCTTCTCAATCTTGGTCCCTTTATCCAGCCCACTATCATAATCCTGGTCCAAATTCACCCTCTCTTGCTCAGGTTGGCTTGCATCCTTCTCAGTCTCTCCCCATCGAGGAGATGATTGCTCAAACCCAACACCATCTTGATGAACCTCAACGTCAAATTGATCCCAAAACTTCTTTGAGTGTCCCGTTTGCATTCCAAGGTCTTCAGCTTCCACCGCGCTCACAAATTCCCGCATATCGCCGCTATGGTGGAGCCGGTGACCCCTATGTGCACTTGAAAGAGTTTCTTTGTGAGTCGGCCCAATTCTGACATGACCAACGCTTGATGGCTTATTTATTTGGTCTGTCTCTAGAAGGCCTGGCTCGGGATTGGTTCTTTGCATTGTTGCAAGATCAAGTGGTGAATTTCTCGACCGTTCAAGAGAAATTTCTTCCACAATATCAAGACCAGGTTGGGCCTGGGTATTCCATGGTTGATCTGGCCCATGAGAAGATGAAGCCCGACGAGGAGTTCTATACCTTCGCCGACCGCTGGCGTCGCCTAGCTGCGCAAGTCCCGGGGCATATTCCGGAGGGAGAGCAAATCAAAATGATCATTTCTAATGCAACGCCCGAGTATCGGTTCATCTTAGCCTTGAATGAGATCACCTCCTGGCAACAGCTTTATAGCCAAGCCCGCTTCATCCACCAACAAGTTTTAGGTTCCCTTGACCCAGAGTCCCCTTCACCTTCAATGCCCACATACGCCTCCTATCCATCATCTCCCACATATTCTTCCATGAGTCAGCCCTCCACCACATATCCTTTCATGAGTCAGCCTTCCGCTCCCCCACACCCATATACCTCCACATATCCACATACCTCCACATATCAACCCTCCATGAGTCAGCCTTCTGCCTCTTCATACCCGCATGAACCCCCACCTCCGGTCAAGGAAACACCACACCCCGAGCAGGTGGATGCCGTCTATATACCCCCTCATCCTGCTCCGCATATGCCTTCACCAAATCCTTCCCTTAGCCATGCGCCATTGCCTACGCAACCTCCGCTTCCACCCCCGCAACCTTCTCTATCTCTTTCCCATATCCCTCGGCATCCACCGTACCCGAAGCGGGCTCCTTCTCCGCCGTTGCCAGAGTCTTTTATAGACATTTTTAGGGCTTTGATGGCCGCTCATGCGTTGCAACTCCCTCTGGTTGTGCCTTGCCGACCCACGGCCAGGAATGTGTTTCAGTATTGTGAATTTCATTGCCAGCAGGGGCATTTGGTTGAGGACTGCCCCGAATTTCGAGAGTATGTTTATGGCCTGGAAAATAATAAGAGGATCGATTGGGCCGCCATGCATGGGGCTACTCTAAATCTCCGCAGCAAGCAGCAGCAACAGTTGCCGCCCAAGCAGCCGTCTCTACTACAAGATAAGGGGCACCCCTGTGATCACTCATCTAGCGATGAACCTGCTCCGTCACCTGTTCCGTTATCTATACCACCTTCTCCATCTCCTACCCCATCTCCACAAACTCCGCCTACCCTGTCCCTTGCTCAGGCTAGTGCCTCCACTTCCGCCACTTCCACCGCCACTACTCCTACCCCCAATGCTGCTCGGCGTGTCGTGTCAATACGTCGACATTGGGTCCCACAGCCTTTCATTTCCCATTTACCTCCTTCCTCACCCTCTCCATCTCCACCTCTATTACCTTCATTGCCCGCATCACCATCTCCACTACCCCTACCGCCATCACCACCGCCTTCATCGCCTCCTCCCCCATCACTTCCACCATCTCCACCGCCTATGCCATCCCCTTCGCCATTGTTACCCGAGCCTGAGCAAGCTATCACTACACCTCCACCTTCGCCTTTATCCCCTCCTACGCCTCTACCTTTGCCCTTACCTCCACTTGAGCATGTCATTGGCGCTATCCCTCCACCACTCGCATTGCCCTTACCCCCATTTACGCCTTCTAAACCTTCACCTCCGCCTTTCAAACCTATTACTTCCATTTCTTCCCCATCCATTTCCACCCCATGGAGCGGGTGTGTGCTACCTTTGGTGCCCCTCGGGTCTGGTTCCCAGGGAAATGACAAGCCAAGTCAGGACAATTCAGTACCGGTTTTGCACTATAAGATTCAAGATTTCATTTGCCGCATGCTAGTCCGAGTCTTGGTCCCCGATCATCTTTGGGATAATGAGCTTGCATTTCCTATGGAGACGGTTGCTAAGAAGAGCTCCCTTGCACTAGTGCCAGTTTCTTCACAAGCGAGGCCGATGGCAATCTCATTGCTTGTCGGAGGTTTGATTATTAATGTTGTTATTACTCCTTGCTCGATTGATGTTCAGTTCACTGGACGAGAGGGGTTCTCTACTCGGATTATGCTAACCCATACGGCCACCAGGAGCCTGATGGATTCCCTATTCAAGGGGTAATTGGCCGTATCTTCAGCACCCTCCAAGGACATGCTACACATGTTATGCAATCTCCCTCGGTTTATTAGTGAGTCGGCCACGTCAACGCCGCGCGTTACTCTCCCTCAGTTTTGTCCTGCTCTTCTGGTAAGGGAGTTATGCTTCAGGCCCGATTGCCGAATGGAGATGCCGAATCTCATGTTGCTAGTGCCAAGTGACAAGACTCCGTGGTTTTCTGATGTTCATCCCAAGGAGTCATCTATCCAAGAATGTCCGCCAATGGTTAGCACTGGGTGTCTAGGGGCAACCGCCCCGACGAAGCTACATATTCATGACCGGGCTAGGTCATCTGCCAGATGGGCCCGTTATTTGAGGAGACATTATAGATCGAGAAGGCCAAAGGTCCGGGTCCGCACTAGGTAGGCCCGTGTTCAAGGGATTGCTGCTAAGAAGAGGCAGCGACGTAAGTACAAAGGCCGCGTGTTGTGCACTCGAGGGGCCACTTCTCCATCTTCCCCTCCTCTCCAATCATCATTACTTCTACTCAGCTCCCATCCCTGGGTGGTGTACCTCCCTTCCTCTCTTTTCGGGTCCGTAAACCCCCACTCTTCTTTCTCCACTCATCCGGAGTCTCCAGATTCTCCGTTCTCTCATGATTTAAGGCCTCGGCCTATGTCATCCTTTCATCCCACTTTTGGGACTTCTTCTGATCCTTCTCTTCTGGTATCCCCGGGCTCTACTTCTGATCCTTCCCCGACCATGTCGGATGATTACCCTTTTCTTTCCCCGACCCTGTCAGGTGACCATCATTCTTCTTTCCCAACCCTATCGGGTGTCTATCATTTTCCTTCCCCGTCATTGGCGGGTGATTCTCATTCTCCTTCCCCGACCCTGTCGGGTGATTCTAATTCCTTTTCTCCGACCACGTCGGATGATCACTCCTCTTCCCCCTTATCTTTGCCACAATCTTCTTATGGTTCATCTATTCTTTCTGTCTCACCCTTTCGGGGTCATTACCCTTTTTTGTGCTGTTTTCGAGGCTTTAGCCCGCCTTGATCTCAGTTAATCCATGTTTATTCTGTATCTGATTCCTTGTTATCAAGGCCTCAGTGCCTTAACGAGGGAGTTCTAGCCCTCGTCTCTCTTCCTTTTTATCCCTTCTTCGTCCAGTATGATGTCTGCCACTCCTCTGTGTCGAGGAATCCAATCCTTTGCTCTCCTTTCATCCTTTGTCCTGGGAAGCAAGAAATGCAAAGCTACTCGCGCTCCTCAAAGCTCGATGATTGAAATCGCTTCAGGATGCTGGTTTCCACGCCATGGATCTGCAAAGGTATCTTTATTTTGTGCAAGAACGTGCTTTCATTTACATTATTTCTATTGTTTCTGCACATGATTCCTTAACATGATTGAGTGGCTTTAGGAGTCTTTGTTTAATTAGATCTTAACTTTGTGTCAAATAAAAAAGTTAGCTTCTGCAGCATCCTTAGGCTGGTGATAGCTCCGCGCTGGGAGTCTAGTTTCTTTCCTCGATTGTTGAGGGTGACCTATGACTATGGATTTTTCACACACTACACGGCAAGCCATAGTCGATCTCTCTGAGGCGCACCGTTGCTGCTTTGGCCATACTTTGGGTATGCACAAAGGTCTTTTCTTTTCTCTGCTCGGCCATGTGCAGGGGTAAGAGATGGATGGACGAGATGACCAACCTAGGCGCTCCCTAATACGGGAGAGGTCTCAAATAGGGGCAGTCTTGACCCTCAAAAGTGAGCTTTCATGTTATATCTGGCCAATAAGCGCTACCAAAATGAGAAAATGAATCAATGTAAAATTATGAATCAAAGGCATGGCAAGAGTGGCAGTACAGTTCCCCGCGGGACGTCATGAGCCCGGTCGCATGCGTGCCTGATAAATATGGGTCTAAAAATTAAAGACAAAGCCCCAGCACAACAGGCTATCTCTTTGAGGGGTAGTGCCCTGGAAGGAATTCGAGCCTTGATATCTCCCATTGTAGCAACCCTGATAAATTTAAAAGGAATAAATAAATCAAAATAGATTAAAAGATTTAGTAAATAAACGAAAGAGCTTGGAATAAAAATAATTAAACCCTGATGAAAATAACGCCTCAGATATAGGCGCTACTTTAAAATAAAACGCCCTTACCTAAGGCGTGTTTTGAGAAAGGACGCCCACACATCAAGGCGTCAAATTTCAAACGACCAAAATAAATAAAAAGGGCAAGTTAGCATAACGTCCCTTGCATGGACGCATTTCAACAAGAAACGACGCTTGACAAGACGTCAATTTAAATTTGACGCCCTTACTTAGGTCGCTAATTCAGTTCGAGTTTCGTTCGACCCCGGAGTCTATCCAGGGTAAGTTGATAACTATGAGAAAGAGTTCGAATGTAGTAATAACTCTATCATGGAAGTATTACTTCCAATCGAACACTAACCTTATTAGGATTTCCAATATCTTATAAATAACCTTCTGCTTGAACCGAGAACGCTATTTGGCGTTCGGAGTTTTCAAAGGTATGCGAAGAATAGCAGGTTCTTCTTCTTCCTTCTTCCTTATATTGTGTTCGATCAACGCATGAAGAACTAATGATTCTTCATACTCTTCTCTGATTACAGGTTGAAAGCTGCTGTCTTCCGAAGAACAAGTAAGTTCTTTCCCCTTGCTTTCGATTACGTATAAGAAGATTTTAATATCTTCTTCTTCGTTCTTCTGTCTCTACAGGTTGTCTGTAGAAGTGAACTCGGTTGATTGAAGTATTGAGGATTCTTCATCTACATCCTCTTATTTACCCTTGCTGCTGCTATTAGGATCGAAAGCTTCAAAAAGACTCTGTTTATAAAACAGAGTATCGTTCAGAACCTACATCTGTTCATCCGTCAGTTTATCATCATCAAGGTAGGTTTTCTCAAGCACTGTAGCCCAAATCACCATAATAACTATATTAAACCATATATATTAGTTCATGCATATAGTTTTCACGAGTTTTAAAAGTTATATTGTTGGAAATAAACGCCCTTTCCAAGGGCGCTAATTTTATACGCGACCCAGACTAGGGCGCTATTTAAATAAAGGACCCTGACAAGGTCGTCAATTCAAAAGATTTGACGCCCTGTACACAGACGTCAATTTAATTACCTGATAATTACCCATGTTAATTAGTCCAATATTCACTTAAACATGATTCTAAATCAGTGCATCCTGATATTATCCTGTCATGACCATATCTCATTTTTTGAAAATTTCAATACTTGAAAAATTGTAAATTCTTGAAATACACGACCCTGTATAGGTCGTCTCTCACTTGACTAACGCCCCTGTTCAGGGCGTGAATTTAAAAGTAACGCCCCTGTCCAGGGCGTGTTTCTGATAAATTATTGAAAATATATATTCTGCAAAAATAGAGGTAAAGAATGAACGACCATTGCATACGTCGTCAAATTTTAATTAAACGGCCCTTACCAGGGCGCGTTTTTGGTAAAATACGAAAATATTGAAAATTCACAAAAATGTAAAATAGATAAACGCCCTTACTGAAGGCGTTATTTACTTGAGTAGTGACTTTACTTAAGTCGTTATTTTCCTGTAAAATTGTTTTTACCCTGTTTCTGATAACCGATGGTTTCAATATATCTATATATATGTATATCGGCACTATATCTCCACTCCGTGAGTATAGTCCCACGTTTCATGATGTTTTATCGATCACCCTCAATTCTCATTGACATACAAGCTCTCCATTGGACATTCCGTTCCTTTGGACTAGCGAGTTAGTCATAGAGACCTCCGTAAGACTCCTCGTACCTTGGAATCCCTCAAGGTCAACTGAACTGGTTGTACCCTGAAAACCCATTACACTATTGAATGCCATGTCACTCTAAAGAAAACATGGTATACCGGCCCTTATGATATGCAAAGAGTATATCATGAGAATTCTTAATGGGATGATGATACCATGCCATTTGTTGATGTTCTTGTGGACCTCAATTCTATAATAAGAATGAGGGTATCTTACCTTTGATGTACTGTTCATGTGGACCTCAATTCTATGTAAAGAATGTCCATACTTGTTTGTCATGGTACCCGAGTTAAGGGAACCTAATTCCAACTAGTTTCATCGTTCATCGTGATTGTACCGTTGTTATCGCCTATCTATGTCCAATGTCGTATTTTTGGACTCCATTCTCTCAAAGTTATCTTACGTGTCTACAAGCTTAAATTGTTGAAATTCCCTATTGGCTATATATATATATATATATACAAGAGTGGATGTCAAATATACATGATAAATACCTACGCATATAGGGCCCGATCTGGTCCTGGGAGGAGCACCCGAAAGTACTTGTGCCCATGGGAGTTGAATGATAAGGTATCTGGCATTATACCGAGTGCATGACTAGCTTGATTGGACAATCCACACAAATCTTGTACTTGACACGTACTTGACTTGACATGAATTGCGTGACCCGAGAAAGGGTAATTACTTGCTTGCTTGATACATGATAGCCAAAGTTCTTAACATGACTTTCTAAAGAGTACTTGCTTGAATATCTTGTCATCTTTTCTTGAAAGCTCGTGACTAGTTCATCTTGCTATCTTATTGATAAATTCTCTCTCCATCTTGTCATTTTATACGAGCATGCATAGCTACAGTACATACATGAAAGATGTAATTATTTAAACCCCTTGCTAGCGCTTGAGATATAAGTTCCTACTGAGCGTTCGCTCACTCCGTGTGTTCCCTACTTTTCAGGTAATTCCGATGAGGAGGGAAGTCAATCGGATGGGAAAGTTAAGAGTGAAAGAGCTAGAGCTTTTCCAAGTGTCATCTAGTCTTTTTCCTATTTTCTTGAGTCAACTATGTACTTTTCCTTTTTAATTGAATAGAGTATTGGATTTGTAATAGTCTATCCATTATGAAATAAAGGATTGGGTTATCTTTCTATTTTGCGCATCTCTGTTTTGGTGTCGAATACAATACTAGTCTGATTGACATGATTGATATAAACTCGTCGCGCATATCCGAGTATCTTCCGCGCTCGGGGCGTGACAGTTTTTGTGGTATCAGAGCCTAGGGTATTCAATTCCTAGGAAAAACCCAAGTCTAAGGATAAGTTTTAAACCTTCAACCAGTGAGATTGGGTAGAACCAAGGGTTAAAGTTAACATAGTATATGAGTCTTTAAATACAAGCACATATTAATCTAGTTATTGTAATTGTAGGATAATGGCTGCCGAACGTGCTCAATGGCGCAACATGCAACGTACCCTTCAAGGCATGACTCAAGTACTGCAGCAAGTAACACTAGGAGGTGGACAACGAGCAGGAAGTCTCCACCAGACTTTCAAGAACATGAACCCACCCAAGTTCACGGGTTCTACTGATCCAGATGACGCTGAACACTGGATTAGGGAGATAGAACGTATATTCCGTGTTATGCAATGCACGGATCAGGATAATGTTTTATTAGCTACTTTTCAGTTAGAAAGGGATGCTAGATGCTGGTGGGAATCAATAGAGGCTACTATACATCAAGATCAGGTTTCGTGGGAAGAATTCGTTGAACACTTCAACGTGAAATATTTCTCGGACCGAGTTCAGGAAAAGAAGGCTGCAGAATTTGCTGCATTAAAGCAACGATCTTTGTCAGTGGCCGAGTATGAGGCCCAATTCTCTAGATTGTCTCGATATGCTAAGCATCTAGTTAGCACCGAGAAAATGAAAGCTAGGAGGTTTCTTAATGGGCTCAGGCCCCAAGCTATTACTCAATTGGCGCCGATGGACATTCAAGTCTACTCGGAGATAGTACGCCGAGCTCAACTATTAGAAGATGCCACGGAACTGTCTGATAGGATTTGTGGTAAGGATAAGAAGGAACAAGTTACAGGTTTCCTTTAAACCCAACTTCAAGAAGAGGCCTAGCAATGGAGGTATTTCCTCGCAAGACCAAAAGTTCAAGAAGACCAAGCCCTTCTCTATCACCACTATCTCTCCAAATATAGTGTGCAAGCATTGTGATAAAGCGGGTCATAGAGCAGAAGAATGCTGGAGGAAACTAGGAGCATGTCTCCGTTGTGGGAGTCGTGAGCTTCGGATTCCCGATTGCCCACTACTAAATAATCAAGCCGATGACGGAAAACGCCCAGTAACCAAGAATGCTCGTCTTCATGCAATCAAGGAGACTGAGCAAGTAGGAGGAGGCGGCTTAGTGGAAGGTATATTGAAAGTTTGTTCCAGGAATGCATATGTCTTAATTGATACTGGTGCATCGCATTCTATTGTTTCTAAAAAGTTTGCTGACCCATTACCCCTAGAACCGGAATGGATAAAGTTAGTTTTGTCTACTCCTCTGGATGATGAGACTGATATTACACATCATTACCAAAACTGCGAAGTATTGATTCATGGTCAAAATCTCCCTATTGATATCATATGTTTAGATCTGAAAGAGTATGATGTAATACTAGGGGCAGATTGGTTATCCAAGTATCAGGCAACGGTTGATTGCCGCAATAGTAAGGTTACATTCAAGGAATTTCCAGAACTAATATTTACTAGCCCCAAGAGTCGGAGCAAATCCCCTATTATTTCAGCTCTCCGAGCTAGCAAGCTCATCAGGAAAGGATGTGCATCTTTCCTCGCATTTGTCACAGTTAAAGAAGCTAAGGAGATTAAGCTAGAAGATATTCCAGTGGTACAAGAATTTTCGGACGTGTTTCCGGAAGATTTGCCGGGATTACCCCCGCAAAGAGAAGTGGCCTTCACCATTGACTTAGTCCCTGGTGCTGGTCTGATTTCAAAGGCACCTTATAGGATGTCACCTGTTGAACTCAAGGAGTTAAAGGAGCAATTGATGGAACTCATTAAGAAAGGATTCATTAGACCAAGTACTTCCCCATGGGGAGCGCCTGTATTATTTGTAAAGAAGAAAGACAGATCCATGAGGTTATGCGTCGACTATCGACAATTGAATCATCTCACTATCAAGAACAAGTATCCACTACCCAGAATTGAAAAAGAAGATCTTAGATGAAGCTCACAGATCAAGGTATACGATTCATCCTGGATCTACCAAGATGTACCAAGATGTGAAAAGAAATTTTTGGTGGCCCAACATGAAAAGAGAAATAGCGGACTATGTATCACGCTGTCTCACATGCCAACAAGTCAAGGCGGAACACCAAAAGCCTGCTGGAAAGCTACATCCTCTAGATATCCCTAAATGGAAGTGGGAGGATATTGGTATGGATTTCATCATGGGTTTATCTAAATCAAAAAGAGGACATGATGGAATATGGGTTATCATTGACCGATTGACCAAATCCGCGCATTTCTTGCCAATCAAGAGCCGATGGTCAGTTGATGTCTTAGCTGCACTATACATCAAGGAAATAGTCAGATTACATGGTATTCCTGTTTCAATCATGTCTGACAGAGATCCCCGTTTTACTTCTCGTTTTTGGAAGGGACTACAACATTCGTTGGGGACGAGACTTAATTTTAGTACAGCTTTTCATCCTCAAACGGATGGTCAGACCGAAAGAACAAATCAAGTAGTTGAAGATATGCTTAGAGCATGCATTACTGATTTTGATGGAAACTGGCATGATCACTTGCCTCTGGTCGAATTTGCGTACAATAATAGCTACCAGGCAAGTATACAACTGGCACCTTTTGAAGCCTTATACGGAAGGAGTTGCCGATCACCCTTGTGCTGGAATGAAGTTGGAGAGAAACAACTGTTAGGTCCAGACATGGTAAGGGATACAACTGAGAAGATACAAGTAATCAGGGAAAGATTGCAAGTAGCTCAGACAAGGCAAAAGGCTTATGCCGACACAAGAAGAAGAGATCTCGAATTCCAAATTGGAGATCATGTATTTCTCAAGATATCGCCTGGACGTGGAATACGAAGATTTGGTGTTAAAGGTAAGCTTACACCAAGATTTATCGGACCTTTTGAAATTCTAGAAAGAGTTGGCGAGGTTGCTTACCGCATCGCATTGCCTCCTCAATTGTCCGAGATACATAATGTGTTCCACATATCTATGTTGAAGAAGTATGTACATGACCCATCACATATTATTGAATATGGAGACCTAGTGATCCAGAAAGATTTCACGTATGAACAGAAGCCTATGAAGATCTTAGATCGAGACGTACGTACCCTAAGGAATAAGGTTATTCCCATGCTAAAGGTACAATGGAATAAGAATTCAGAACATGAAGCGACATGGGAGACCGAGGAATCTATGAGGAAACAATTTCCAGATTTATTTTAGAAGGTACATACTCTACACTCTCCAAATGTAAATATATGATATGGAATTTGGGGACCAAATTCTTTTTAAGTGGGGGAGGGTGTAGCAACCCTGATAAATTTAAAAGGAATAAATAAATCAAAATAGATTAAAAGATTTAGTAAATAAATGAAAGAGCTTGGAATAAAAATAATTAAACCCTGATGAAAATAACGCCTCAGATATAGGCGCTACTTTAAAATAAAATGCCCTTACCTAAGGCGTGTTTTGAGAAAGGACTCCCACACATCAAGGTGTCAAATTTCAAACGACCAAAATAAATAAAAGGGCAAGTTAGCGTAACGTCCCTTGCATGGACGCGTTTCAATAAGAAACGACGCTTGACAAGGCGTCAATTTAAATTCGATGCCCTTACTTAGGTCGCTAATTCAGTTCGAGTTTCGTTCGACCCCGGAGTCTATCCAGGGTAAGTTGATAACTATGAGAAAGAGTTTGAATGTAGTAATAACTCTATCATGGAAGTATTGCTTCCAATCGAACACTAACCTTATTAGGATTTCCAATATCTTATAAATAACCTTCTGCTTGAACCGAGAACGCTATTTGGCGTTCGGAGTTTTCAAAGGTATGCGAAGAACAGCAGGTTCTTCTTCTTCCTTCTTCCTTATATTGTGTTCGATCAACGCATGAAGAACTAATGATTCTTCATACTCTTCTCTGATTACAGGTTGAAAGCTGCTGTCTTCCGAAGAATAAGTAAGTTCTTTCCCCTTGCTTTCGGTTACGTATAAGAAGATTTTAATATCTTCTTCTTCGTTCTTCTGTCTCTACAGGTTGTCTGTAGAAGTGAACCCGGTTGATTGAAGTATTGAGGATTCTTCATCTATATCCTCTTATTTACTCTTGCTGCTGCTATTAGGATCGAAAGCTTCAAAAAGACTCTGTTTATAAAACAGAGTATCGTTCAGAACCTACATCTGTTCATCCGTCAGTTTATCATCATCAAGGTAGGTTTTCTCAAGCACTGTAGCCCAAATCACCATAATAACTATATTAAACCATATATATTAGTTCATGCATATAGTTTTCACGAGTTTTAAAAGTTCTATTGTTGGAAAGAAACGCCCTTTCCAAGGGTGCTAATTTTATACGCGACCCAGACTGTCACGCCCCGAGCGCGGAAGATACCCGGAGATGCGCGACGTGTCTATATCAATCATGTCAATCAGAGTGGTCGTGTATTCGACACAAAGACAGAGATGCGCAAAATAGCAAGATAACCCAATCCTTTATTTCATAATAGATAGACTATTACAAATCCAATACTCTGTTTAATAAAAAGGAAAAGAATACATATTTGACTCAAGAAACTATAGAAAAGACTACACGACACTTGTAGAAGCTCTATCACTTTCACTCTTGATCATTCCCATCCGATTGACTTCCATCGTCGTCGGACTTACCTGAAAAGTAAAAAGGGACAAACGGAATGAGCGAACGCTCAGTAGGAAATTATATCTCAAGTACTAGCGAGGGGTTTAAGTAATTACATTTTTATGAATGCAATAAAGCTATGCATGCTCGCATAACACGACAGGATAGATAGAATGTAGTATCAAGGAAATAAGATGAACTTTCAACAAGATAACAAGTTTATTCGAGATATTCAAGCAAGTACATTTAACAAATCATGTCAAGAACTTTGGCTATCATGTATCAAGCAAGCAAGTAAATTACCCTTTTTCGGGCCACGCATTTCATTTCATGTCAAGTACGAGTCAAGTACAAGATGTGTGTGGAATGTCCAATCAAGCAAGTCAAGTACTCGGTATAATGCCAGATACCTTATCATTTTAACTCCCATGGGCACAAGTACTTTCGGGTGCTCCTCCCAGGACCAGATCGGGCCCTATATGCGCAGGCATTTATCATGTGTTTTGACATCCACTCTTGTTTATATAGCCAATATAGAATTTCAATAATCAAGCTTGTAGATACGTATGACAACATTGATAGAATAGAGTCCAAAAATATGACAAAGGCCGTAGAATGGCGATAATAACGGTATAATCACGAGTTCGATAAAACTAGGTAGAATATGGTTCCCTTAACTTAGGTACCATGATAAATCGATATGGACATTCTTTATATAGAACTGAGGTCCACATGAACATAAGATCAAGCAAGATACCCTCATTCTTATCATAGAATTGGGGTTTACAAGAACTACATGATATGGCATGATATCATCATCCCATTAAGAATTTCTTATGATATACTCTTTGTATAATCATAAGGGCCGGTATACCATGTTTCTTTAGATTGACATGGCAAGGATCGTGTAATGGGTTTTTAGGGTACAACCAGCTCAGTCGGCCTTGAGGGAATCCAAGGCTACGAGGAGTCTTACGGAGGTCTCTATGACTAACTCGCTAGTCCAAAGGAACGGAATGTCCAATGGAGAGCTTGTATGTCAATGAGAGTTGAGTGTGATCGATAAATCAACGTAAAAAGTGGGACTATACTCACGGAATGGAGAATAGTGCCGATATATATATATATATATATATATATATATATATGTGTGTGTATAATATGAAACCATCGGTAATAGAATCAAGACGAAATCAGGTTACAGTAAAATAAGGACTTGAGTAAAGTCGTGTATTGAATAATTAACGCCTAACATGAGGGCGTTTACATATATTGCCAATTTGCAGAATTTTCATTATTTCATTAATTTATCAAAAACACGCCTTGCCTGGGGGCGTTTATTCAAAGTTGAGATAAAAAACGCGCCCTTGGAAGGGGCGTTACTTTCTAATTCCATTTTACAGAATATGTAAATTTCAGGATTTTAACAGATACACGCCTTAGGAAGGGGCGTTACTTTTCAGATTCACGCCTTGTTCTGGGGCGTTAAAATATGGAAAACGACTTTGTCCAAGTCGTGAATTTCAAGAATTTTATAATATTACAGGAAATAAAATTCCAAGGGACACGAGACATGTCGTTGCAGTATAACAGGAATTCACAGGTAGGGGTATGCAAGATATTAGAATCTATATTTCATAATTTATTGAATTTTAAACAGGATCAATTATCAATTTTCAGGTGAGTCTTATGAAATTAACGCCTGCGTACATGGCGTCAAATATTAAATTGACGACCACTGCATGGTCGTGTATTTTAAATTAGCGCCCTGATCAAGGGCGTTTCTTTCAAAATATTGCAGAGAACGTAATAAAACCTTATAAACAGTATGCATGCCATGCTTATGTATAGATATCTTGCATTAATTCTTATTTGGGCTACAATAACTTGAGAAAATCCTACCTTAATAATGGATTTGAAGATGAAAGACACGTGAAGATCTTGATAAGAACACCCTGAAGCTTCTAACAGCAGCAACCAGCAGCAGGCAAAGAACCTTTGTTCTTTGATAGATCACTAGAGTTTTCCTACAGAGGGATATGAAGAGATATTAGTAATTTCTTCATAATGCTTGGCTGAAGATGGAAGATAGAAGAACTTACCCTTGTTCTTCACGAAGTCTAGGCTTCTTCAACCTGTAAGAAGAAAGAGGGTGAAGAATCATTAGTTCTTCACGTAGGCAAAGCAGAGAACAAAAGGAATTAGAAGAACAGTTTATTCTTCACGTACCTCTGCAGTCGAATGAATCAAATAGGTTTAGGGTTGTTCGATCAAGATTATTTATAGGATTTTTTTGGGAATCCTATTAGGGCTAGAGTTTGATTAGAAGTAATGTTTCTAAGATAGAGTTATTGCCACGTTATAACTCTTTCTAATACTTATCACTTACTCTGGATGAGCTCTGGGACGAACGGTTCCCGAATGGAATTAACGACTTTGGTCAGGGCGTGTATTCTTTAATTAACGCCTTGCATAAGGGCGTTTCTTAAAAAGCGCCTTGAAAAAGGGCGTTTCGTGTTTTAAAACACGCCTAAGATAGGGGCGTTTCTTTTACTTACCCATTTGGTCGCGTGAGAACTGACGACCGTAGGTGTGGGCGTCCTTTCCTTATTCACGCCATGGATAGAGGCGTTTCTTTATAAATTAACGCCTTAATAAGAGGCGTTATTTTTAATTTGTTTTATTTCATCCAATTAACCCTATTCCTTTTATTTATATTACTTCTGTAATATATATGTTTTAATTCATTTCAATTATTCATTTATTAGGGTTGCTACACCCTCCCCCACTTAAAAAGAATTTGGTCCCCAAATTCAATATATATATAATTATACACGTGGAGAGTGTAGGACATATACCTCTTAGAATAACTCGGGAAATCGTTTCTTCATAGATTCCTCGGTCTCCCATGTCGCTTCGTGTTCAGGATTCTTATTCCATTGCACCTTAAGCATGGGAATAACCTTATTCCTTAGAGCTCGTATTTCTCGATCTAATATCTTTAAAGGCCTCTGTTCATATGTGAGATCTTTCTGGATCACCAGATCTCCATGCTCAATAATATGTGACGGATCGTGCATATACTTCTTCAACATAGATATGTGAAATACATTGTGTACCTCGGACAACTGAGGAGGCAACGCGATGCGATAAGCAACCTTGCCAACTCTTTCGAGTACCTCAAATGGTCCGATGAATCTTGGCGTAAGCTTGCCCTTAACACCAAATCTTCGTATGCCACGTCCAGGCGATATCTTGAGAAATACATGATCTCCGATTTGGAATTCAAGATCTCTCATTCTTGTATCAGCATAAGCTTTTTGCCTTGTCTGAGCAACTTGTAATCTTTCTCTGATTACCTGTATCTTCTCAGTTGTATCCCTTACCATGTCTGGACCTAATAGTTGTTTCTCTCCAACTTCGTTCCAACATATGGGAGATCGGCAACTCCTTCCGTATAAGGCTTCGAAAGGTGCCATTTGGATACTAGCTTGGTAGCTATTATTATATGCAAATTCAACTAAAGGTAAGTGGTCATGCCAGCTTCCTCCAAAGTCAATAATGCATGCTCTCAGCATATCTTCAACAACTTGATTAGTTCGCTCGGTCTGACCATCCATTTGTGGGTGAAAAGCAATACTAAAGTTGAGCCTTGTTCCCAACGAATGTTGTAATCCCTTCCAAAAATGAGAAGTAAAACGGGGATCTCTATCAGACATGATTGAGACAGGAATTCCATGTATCCTGACTATTTCTTTGATGTATAGTGCAGCTAGCACATCAATTGACCATTGGCTTTTGATTGGCAAGAAATGTGCCGATTTAGTCAATCGGTCAATGATAACCCAGATTCCATCATGTCCTCCTTTAGATTTAGACAAACCCATGATGAAGTCCATACCAATATCCTCTCATTTCCACTTAGGAATATCTAGAGGATGTAGTTTTCCCGCAGGCTTTTGGTGTTCCGCCTTGACCTGTTGGCAGGTGAGACAACGAGATACGTAGTCTGCTATTTCTCTTTTCATATTAGGCCACCAAAAGTTCCTCTTTACATCTTGGTACATTTTGGTTGATCCTGGATGAATAGTGTACCTTGATCGGTGAGCTTCATCTAAGATCTTCTTCTTTAATTCCGGACAATCGGGTATACAAGTTCTATCTTTGAACGATAATCTTCCATCAGAAGTTAGTTGAAAATCAGATTGTCCTTCTAATCTACCTTTGATTCCTACTAATATAGGATCATCATCCTGAAGTGTTTGTATCTCAGATAACAAATCTGACTGTATGCTTACATGAGATAGTGTGACAAATTTGGATTCCGTGTCCAAGCTTATATTGAGCTCGGAGAATTGTTCAAGTAACCTCCATTCTTGCATCATACAATTTGCTATCATTGCTCTCGGCTTTCGACTAAGGGCGTCAGCAACATAATTACCCTTTCCGGGATGGTATTGTATATTGAAGTCGAAGTCCTTGAGATACTCTAGCCAGCGTCTTTGTCTCATGTTTAGCTCCTTTTGTGAAAATAGATATTTGAGACTTTTGTGATCGGAGTATACAGTAAACTGTACTCCATATAAGTAGTGTCTCCATATCTTTAGGGCAAATACTACCGCGGCCAGTTCTAAGTCATGGACGGGGTAATTCTCCTCATGCTTCTTCAGTTGACGTGAAGAGTATGCTATGACCTTTCCTTGTTGCATTAGGACACATCCAAGGCCAATGCCAGAAGCATCAGTGTAGACCTCGAATTTCTCTCCTTCTGTTGGTAGAGCTAACACTGGAGCTGTAGTGAGATGATCTTTGAGAGTTTGGAAACTTCTTTCACATTCCTCACTCCATTCATATCGGATCTCCTTACGAGTTAACCTTGTAAGTGGCACGGCGATTGTTGAGAAGTCTTTGATGAATCGCCTGTAATAGCCTGCAAGGCCTAAGAAACTTCTGATCTCGCTAGCATTGGTTGGTCTTTCCCATTTCCTAACTGCTTTAACCTTTGACGGATCTACAGATAATCCATCCTTGGATATCACATGTCCGAGAAAAGCCACTTCTTCAAGCCAGAATTCGCACTTGCTGAGCTTAGCATATAATTGATTTGTCCTCAAGATTTGTAATGAAATCCTCAAATGCTCTTCATGTTCTTCCTTAGTCTTGGAATATATCAATATATCATCAATGAAAACCACCACAAATTGATCTAGATAAGGCCTGAATATGCTATTCATCAACTGCATAAAGGCAGCAGGGGCATTTGTTAGTCCAAAAGGCATAACAACAAATTCATAGTGGCCATACCTGCTTCTGAACGCAGTTTCATGAATATCTTCGTCTTTAATCCTCAATTGATGATAACCAGACCTGAGATCAATCTTGGAGAAATGTTTGGATCCAGAAATCTGATCAAATAATTCATCAATTCTCGGCAGTGGATACTTGTTCTTGATAGTAAGATGATTCAACTGTCGATAGTCGATACACAATCTCATGGATCCATCCTTCTTCCTTACAAATAGGACTGGGGCTCCCCACGGGGAAGTACTTGGTCTAATGAACCCTTTTTGAATCAATTCCATCAATTGCTTCTTCAATTCTTTTAGTTCTGCAGGGGACATTCTATAGGGTGCCTTTGAAACAGGACCAGCACCAGGGGCTAAGTCGATGGTAAAGGCCACATCTCTTTGCGGGGGTAATCCCGGCAATTCTTTCAGAAATACGTCTGGAAATTCTCGCACTACCTGAATGTCCTCTATCTTGGTTTCTTTAGCTTCTTTAATAGTGACAAAAGCAAGGAAGGATACACATCCTTTCTTGACCAGCTTGCTTGCTCGAAGAGCCGAAATAAGAGGGGATTTGCTTCGACTCTTAGGACTAGTATAAGTCAGTTCCGGAAATTCCTTGAAAACAATCTTGCTATCACGGCAATCAACCGTTGCCTGGTATTTGGATAACCAATCTGCTCCTAGTATAACATCATACTCTTTTAGATCTAAGCAGATAAGATCAATAGGAAAATTCTTTCCTCGAACCAATACCTCACAGTTTTGGTAATGATGTGTGATATCCGTCTCGTTTCCGAGAGGAGTAGACAATACTAATTTCATCCATTCCGGTTCTAGAGGCAATGGGTCAGCAAACTTCTTGGAAACAATGGAATGCGATGCACCCGTGTCAAATAAAACATGTGCATATTTGGAACAAATTTTTAATGTACCTTCCACCAATCCGCCTTCTTCTTCTGGTTCGGTCTCTTGGATTGCATGAAGACGCGCGTTCCTTGTCACTGGGCGTTTACCCTCACCGTCTTGGTCATTCATTAATGGACAATCGGGAATCCGATGTTCACGACTCCCACAACGGAGACATGCTCCTAATTTCCTCCAGCATTCTTCTGTTTTGTGACCAGCCTTGTCACAATGCTTGCATACTACGTTTGAAGGTGTAGTGGTGATAGAGAAAGGCTTGGATTTCTTGAACTTCTGATCTTGAGAGGAAGAACCTCCATTATTGGGCATCTTCTTAAAGTTGGGTTTAAAAGAACCCGAACTTGTGACTTGCTCCTTTTTGTCTTTCCCACGGATCCTATCAGATAGTTCCGTGGCATCTTCAAGCAACTGAGCTCGGCGCACTATTTCAATATAAACTTGAATATCCATAGGCGCCAGTTGAGTAATGTAGTGGGGCCTAAGCCCATTAAGAAATCTACGGGCTTTCATCTTTTCCGTGCTAATTAAATGCTTAGCATATCTAGACAGTCTAGAAAACTGTGCTTCATAATCAGCCACCGATAAAGATCTTTGCTTTAATGCGGCAAATTCGGTGGCCTTCTTTTCCTAGACCCTATCAGAGAAATATTTGGCGTTGAAATATTCAACGAATTCACCCCATGTAACTTGAGTTGGGTCAATAGTAGCTTCAATCGACTCCCACCAGCATCTAGCATCCTTTTCTAACTGGAAAGTAGCTAATAAGACTTTGTCCTGATCCGTGCATTACATAACACGGAATATACGTTCAATCTCCCGAACCCAATGCTCGGCATCGTCTGGATCGGTCGATCCCATGAACTTCGGGGGATTCATATTCTTGAATGCTTGGTGTAGGCTTCCAGCTCGTGGAGCACCACCTTGTGCTACCTGTTGTAGCACTTGGGTCATCCCTTGAAGGGTACGCTGCATGTTGCGCCATTGAGCACGTTCGGCAGCCATTATCCTACAATTACAATAGCTATGTTAGTATTATATCACTATGATCTTATAAAGGACTCATTGATCATTTAACCCTTGGTTCTACCCACTCTCACTTGGTTAAAGGTTTTGAAACCTATCCTTGGACTTGGGTTTCCTAGGAATTGAATACCTTAGGCTATGATACCACAAAGACTGTCACGCCCCGAGCGCAGAAGATACCCGGAGATGCGTGACGTGTCTATATCAATCATGTCAATCAGAGTGGTCGTGTATTCGACACAAAGACAGAGATGCGCAAAATAGCAAGATAACCCAATCCTTTATTTCATAATGGATAGACTATTACAAATCCAATACTCTGTTTAATAAAAAGGAAAAGAATACATATTTGACTCAAGAAACTATAGAAAAGACTAGACGACACTTGTAGAAGCTCTATCACTTTCACTCTTGATCATTCCCATCCGATTGACTTCCATCGTCGTCGGACTTACCTGAAAAGTAAAAAGGGACAAACGGAATGAGCGAACGCTCAGTAGGAAATTATATCTCAAGTACTAGCGAGGGGTTTAAGTAATTACATTTTTATGAATGCAATAAAGCTATGCATGCTCGCATAACACAACAGGATAGATAGAATGTAGTATCAAGGAAATAAGATGAACTTTCAACAAGATAACAAGTTTATTCGAGATATTCAAGCAAGTACATTTAACAAATCATGTCAAGAACTTTGGCTATCATGTATCAAGTAAGCAAGTAAATTACCCTTTTTCGGGCCACGCATTTCATTTCATGTCAAGTACGAGTCAAGTACAAGATGTGTGTGGAATGTCCAATCAAGCAAGTCAAGTACTCGGTATAATGCCAGATACCTTATCATTTTAACTCCCATGGGCACAAGTACTTTCGGGTGCTCCTCCCAGGACCAGATCGGGCCCTATATGCGCAGGCATTTATCATGTGTTTTGACATCCACTCTTGTTTATATAGCCAATATAGAATTTCAATAATCAAGCTTGTAGATACGTATGACAACATTGATAGAATAGAGTCCAAAAATATGACAAAGGCCGTAGAATGGCGATAATAACGGTATAATCACGAGTTCGATAAAACTAGGTAGAATATGGTTCCCTTAACTTAGGTACCATGATAAATCGATATGGACATTCTTTATATAGAACTGAGGTCCACATGAACATAAGATCAAGCAAGATACCCTCATTCTTATCATAGAATTGGGGTTTACAAGAACTACATGATATGGCATGATATCATCATCCCATTAAGAATTTCTTATGATATACTCTTTGTATAATCATAAGGGCCGGTATACCATGTTTCTTTAGATTGACATGGCAAGGATCGTGTAATGGGTTTTTAGGGTACAACCAGCTCAGTCGGCCTTGAGGGAATCCAAGGCTACGAGGAGTCTTACGGAGGTCTCTATGACTAACTCGCTAGTCCAAAGGAACGGAATGTCCAATGGAGAGCTTGTATGTCAATGAGAGTTGAGTGTGATCGATAAATCAACGTAAAAAGTGGGACTATACTCACGGAATGGAGAATAGTGCCGATATATATATATATATATATATATATATATATATATATATGTATATATATGTATAATATGAAACCATCGGTAATAGAATCAAGATGAAATCAGGTTACAGTAAAATAACGACTTGAGTAAAGTCGTGTATTGAATAATTAACGCCTAACATGAGGGCGTTTACATATATTGCCAATTTGCAAAATTTTCATTATTTCATTAATTTATCAAAAACACGCCTTGCCTGGGGGCGTTTATTCAAAGTTGAGATAAAAAACGCGCCCTTGGAAGGGGCGTTACTTTCTAATTCCATTTTACAGAATATGTAAATTTCAGGATTTTAACAGATACACGCCTTAGGAAGGGGCGTTACTTTTCAGATTCACGCCTTGTTCTGGGGCGTTAAAATATGGAAAACGACTTTGTCCAAGTCGTGAATTTCAAGAATTTTACAATATTACAGGAAATAAAATTCCAAGGGACACGAGACATGTCGTTGCAGTATAACAGGAATTCACAGGTAGGGGTATGCAAGATATTAGAATCTATATTTCATAATTTATTGAATTTTAAACAGGATCAATTATCAATTTTCAGGTGAGTCTTATGAAATTAACGCCTGCGTACATGGCGTCAAATATTAAATTGACGACCACTGCATGGTCGTGTATTTTAAATTAGCGCCCTGATCAAGGGCGTTTCTTTCAAAATATTGCAGAGAACGTAATAAAACCTTATAAACAGTATGCATGCCATGCTTATGTATAGATATCTTGCATTAATTCTTATTTGGGCTACAATAACTTGAGAAAATCCTACCTTAATAATGGATTTGAAGATGAAAGACACGTGAAGATCTTGATAAGAACACCCTGAAGCTTCTAACAGCAGCAACCAGCAGCAGGCAAAGAACCTTTGTTCTTTGATAGATCACTAGAGTTTTCCTACAGAGGGATATGAAGAGATATTAGTAATTTCTTCATAATGCTTGGCTGAAGATGGAAGATAGAAGAACTTACCCTTGTTCTTCACGAAGTCTAGGCTTCTTCAACCTGTAAGAAGAAAGAGGGTGAAGAATCATTAGTTCTTCACGTAGGTAAAGCAGAGAACAAAAGGAATTAGAAGAACAGTTTATTCTTCACGTACCTCTGCAGTCGAATGAATCAAATAGGTTTAGGGTTGTTCGATCAAGACTATTTATAGGATTTTTTTGGGAATCCTATTAGGGCTAGAGTTTGATTAGAAGTAATGTTTCTAAGATAGAGTTATTGCCACGTTATAACTCTTTCTAATACTTATCACTTACTCTGGATGAGCTCTGGGACGAACGGTTCCCGAATGGAATTAACGACTTTGGTCAGGGCGTGTATTCTTTAATTAACGCCTTGCATAAGGGCGTTTCTTAAAAAGCGCCTTGAAAAAGGGCGTTTCGTGTTTTAAAACACGCCCAAGATAGGGGCGTTTCTTTTACTTACCCATTTGGTCGCGTGAGAACTGACGACCGTAGGTGTGGGCGTCCTTTCCTTATTCACGCCATGGATAGAGGCGTTTCTTTATAAATTAACGCCTTAATAAGAGGCGTTATTTTTAATTTGTTTTATTTCGTCCAATTAACCCTATTCCTTTTATATATATTACTTCTGTAATATATATGTTTTAATTCATTTCAATTATTCATTTATTAGGGTTGCTACACAGACTAGGGCGCTATTTAAATAAACGACCCTGACAAGGTCGTCAATTCAAAAGATTTGACGCCCTGTACACAGACGTCAATTTAATTACCTGATAATTACCCATGTTAATTAGTCCAATATTCACTTAAATATGATTCTAAATCAGTGCATCCTGATATTATCCTGTCATGACCATATCTCGTTTTTTGGAAATTTCAATACTTGAAAAATTGTAAATTCTTGAAATACACGACCCTGTATAGGTCGTCTCTCACTTGACTAATGCCCATGTTCAGGGCGTGAATTTAAAAGTAACGCCCCTGTCCAGGGCGTGTTTCTGATAAATTACTGAAAATATATATTCCGCAAAAATAGAGGTAAAGAATGAACGACCATTGCATACGTCGTCAAATTTTAATTAAACGCCCCTTACCAGGGCGCGTTTTCGGTAAAATACGGAAATATTGAAAATTCGTAAAAATGTAAAATAGATAAACGCCCTTACTGAAGGCGTTATTTACTTGAGTAGTGACTTTACTTAAGTCGTTATTTTTCTGTAAAAATATTTTTACCCTGTTTCTGATAACCGATGGTTTCAATATATCTATATATATGTATATCGGCACTATATCTCCACTCCGTGAGTATAGTCCCACGTTTCATGATGTTTTATCGATCACCCTCAATTCTCATTGACATACAAGCTCTCCATTGGACATTCCGTTCCTTTGGACTAGCGAGTTAGTCATAGAGACCTCCGTAAGACTCCTCGTACCTTGGAATCCCTCAAGGTCGACTGAGCTGGTTGTACCCTGAAAACCCATTACACTATTGAATGCCATGTCACTCTAAAGAAAACATGATATACCGGCCCTTATGATATGCAAAGAGTATATCATGAGAATTCTTAATGGGATGATGA
The DNA here is from genome assembly GCA_022559845.1 of Amorphophallus konjac. Classification (NCBI taxonomy): domain Eukaryota; kingdom Viridiplantae; phylum Streptophyta; class Magnoliopsida; order Alismatales; family Araceae; genus Amorphophallus; species Amorphophallus konjac. The sequence goes on along the minus strand of CM040119.1, from coordinate 203,868,051 downwards.
TATCATGCCATTTGTTGATGTTCTTGTGGACCTCAATTCTATAATAAGAATGAGGGTATCTTGCCTTTGATGTACTGTTCATGTGGACCTCAATTCTATGTAAAGAATGTCCATACTTGTTTGTCATGGTACACGAGTTAAGAGAACCTAATTCCAACTAGTTTCATCGTTCATCGTGATTGTACCGTTGTTATCGCCTATCTATGTCCAATGTCGTATTTTTGGACTCCATTCTCTCAAAGTTATCCTACGTGTCTACAAGCTTAAATTGTTGAAATTCCCTATTGGCTATATATATATATATACAAGAGTGGATGTCAAATATACATGATAAATGCCTGCGCATATAGGGCCCGATCTGGTCCTGGGAGGAGCACCCGAAAGTACTTGTGCCCATGGGAGTTGAATGATAAGGTATCTGGCATTATACCGAGTGCATGACTAGCTTGATTGGACAATCCACACAAATCTTGTACTTGACTCGTACTTGACTTGACATGAATTGCGTGACCCGAGAAAGGGTAATTACTTACTTGCTTGATACATGATAGCCAAAGTTCTTAACATGACTTGCTAAAGAGTACTTGCTTGAATATCTTGTCATCTTTTCTTGAAAGCTCGTGACTAGTTCATCTTGCTGTCTTATTGATAAATTCTCTCTCCATCTTGTCGTTTTATACGAGCATGCATAGCTACAGTACATACATGAAAGATGTAATTATTTAAACCCCTTGCTAGCGCTTGAGATATAAGTTCCTACTGAGCGTTCGCTCACTCCGTGTGTTCCCTACTTTTCAGGTAATTCCGACGACGAGGGAAGTCAATCGGATGGGAAAGTCAAGAGTGAAAGAGCTAGAGCTTTTCCAAGTGTCATCTAGTCTTTTTCCTATTTTCTTGAGTCAACTATGTACTTTTCCTTTTTAATTGAATAGAGTATTGGATTTGTAATAGTCTATCCATTATGAAATAAAGGATTGGGTTATCTTTCTATTTTACGCATCTCTGTTTTGGTGTCGAATACACTACTACTCTGATTGACATGATTGATATAAACTCGTCGCGCATATCCGAGTATCTTCCGCGCTCGGGGCGTGACACCCATCCTGCACGAAGCTTGTGTCCAATTTTTCTTATGCTTCTCCCTCTTAGGCTGGGTTGTATCTCGGGTATGGCCTTAGTAGGGGCACCGTTCTTTAGAAGCGGTTGGTTGTGATAAGTCACCCTCACATGCACGCCTTGCTTAAGGGAAGCCTTTAATGAAAGGGGTAAGAACGACGATCCCTGGCCAGTAGTTTGAGCCCGTCTTTAGGTGCTGTGGATTGCTATGTCAAAATTAAAATTTCTAAAAAAATCAAATATTGTCAAAAATCTAAAAAAATCAAATACTTCAAAATTTCAAAAAAAAATCAAATATTTCAAAAACCTAAAAAATCAAATACTTCAAAAAAATCCAGAAAAATGAAATACTATTGAAAATCTAAAAAAATCAAAAAAAAGATCACAAAAATCTAAAAAAAATGTCTCTTTTTCATGCATTTGCATTTGTTTTAAGGACAGATACGTAATCCGTTTGCTAAGTGTGCAGGTTGTAAGTACTCAGGCATTCCTTGCTATATCTTTTTGCTCTACCTTCTATCCACATCATTGATCTGTTATTTCCTTCTTCGATCCACTCTCGATCTGTTCTGAAGCTCATGTCCTTCCCAGCTTTTATTTGTAATGATCATATCTTTATGAGAGGGCTTTGCCTCACGATTATGAACCTGGCGGTTCTGCTTCATTTTGATCTTGGGTTTTGATTGAAGGGCGTATTTGTTTATGTCTTTTGTCCCACCGTGTCCTTGTCACGTGTTTATGTCCCACCGTGTTGTCCCACACATGTTGTTTTGTCCCTCACCGAGTGTTGTTAGTTGTCTTGCACATGTTGTTAGTCACCCCTTTATGTCCCATGTTCTTGTCCCAACCGTGTGGTCATCCGTCATGTTCTTGTCTCAACCGTGTGTTGTCCCACCGCGTTGTTGTCTTGTCACACCGTGTTCATGCATGCATGTTGTCTGTTCATGCCATTACATATGTGCTCATTTACCTTTGTTATGTTATGTTGCATTGTCTCCCATTTCATTTGATCGTTATGTTATGTCGTGTTGTTTGTCGTTCAGTTAATCGTTATGTTATCTACGCTATGTTTATACTTGCTTATCATATTTGTCTTATACATGAAAATTCATAAAAATCAAAAAATGAAAATCCAAAAAAAAAACCGTTTTCACCTGCACAGGTAAGTCAAGTATGGCTCTCTATCCCTACTCATTGTTGCATTACTATATGGTATCTATATTGTTATATTATCTCGAGAACCGGCTGGTCATTCACGTGTTCCAGGATCTGACGTTCCCCTCTAACAAAAATGATGATGATCTAGGTGCACATGTTTAATCATCGGATAGGCCGTTAGGTTGGGAAAATTAGGAAACGATGGTTCTATCACGCACGCCGTGGTTACGGATATTGTCTTGACCCTGATTGTTCCAATCTAGCAATACTATTCTCGAGTACTTTCTATTTTAGCTTTCTTTGCATTCATTTTGATGATTTCTTTATTTTAGCACAGCATGCATCATGTCACATTTTGAGCACGCACGCCTCATGATTCGTCAAGGTTGTTCCTCAGTAATGGTTAAATGCACTTCAATTCACTTGGATAAGAGATTCTCATTCCACTCTGAATTTGAATGATTTCTCTGATCTTACTACTTGGTCTGGTTGGCCAGCGTGATTCCTGTCTGGATTTTATCTCAGTTATATTTCTCCTACTTTTTACGTTATGTTCCTTTTTGACCCCCTCATCGTCTGTGGATTGTGTCCCCGATGAGGCTGGTCGTGTTTCTTTTTTTTCCTGTTACTTTAGTTCTCCAGACATGTCTCATTCTTGTCATCCAGTCCTGTAGTTAGTTCGGCGATTTTGGGAGAATTCCTGTCGCTTGTTGGTTAAAACGGGTGTCTTTTGCCTTGATGTCCGCTTATCAGTTCTCTCTACTTCATCTCTACTTCATCTCCATTTCACGTCGCTTTCGCTTTCGCTCTATCTCCTTTCCATTTTGCCTCCGCATCGCTTTCGCTCGCTCCCTTGCAAAGCGGACATCAAGGAGGGGCATCTGTTGACACCCATTTTTAGCCCGCAAGTTATGTCATTTCTCTTTTTCATCACTTTTGATGTCCCAAATTAACCATTATTTTGGAGCGTTCCTTGGATGGATTTCGAGCCCATTTTATTGTTCCATTCCCTTTGAGCATTGGAGATCATGATTTCTTAGAGCCCTGGAGCCTATTTTTCACCTTCCGGCCTTCCAAGTCGACTTATGGCCCATTTAGGTCAACTTCCCTCAGGAATGCGGCCCCTTTCGCTGCGTAGTCTTGAAAAATGGTCCCTTTTCACCCCCTTTCTTTCCTCTATTTATTAAGTGTCCTTCGCCAAAGTTGTTCCACTTTTAAAGCCCTACATTTTCTTCTTCTACGCCATTATCCAGTATTTCACCGTTTTCAAGCCCCAGTATTTTTCTCTGTTCTTACCCCATTTTCTCTCTCTTCTGATCGTTTTTTCATCTTATACTCTTCATGAAAATTGTTCATCTTTCAGTTATCTACAATTTTTTTCTTCTACCACCTTTTCTAATTCTGCACCATTTTCAAGATATTTTCTGATTTCTATAGTCGCACGAGGTTGGCAACCAAACCTTGATAAACGGTCAACTGTTGACCGCTACGGTTCGTACGGTCCAATGTAGACCGCTTAACATGATAAACGGTCAATAGTTGACCGTGTGAACAGTAACTTTTTAAATTTTTAAATTTTTTATTTTATTTTTATTATTTTTGAAATGTCAAAAAACGGTCTTCTTGAAACCGCTTATGTCAAAAACCGGTCTGTGGATGACCGTTTATCCAATTTTCGTGTCAAAAGTATCCCGATCGTCACCTAGTTCATTGAGCGGTCTACCCCTAGACCGTCCTATTCGTTGAACGGTCTATCGTGCTACCGTTTATACCCCAAAGAGTCCAAAAGTTTCTGAACTCCATCTTCTTCGCCGCCGGATTCTAAGGCCGAACCTGTGCAACGGGGCCTCTTTGTTAGGGCTCTATCTTCTAGAATACTCCACGAAATTGAGCCACGTTTGTTGCTGTGTCTTCCCTTTTGTATTATCTTGAATTTGGTATATGGAGCACGATTTTTAATTGACTATATCTCCTGGAATCTTGGACGTAATATCAAGTTTTATGTATTTTCGTGTCACACAAATTCTTCCAGATTAGGCTCCAGGGCCACCTTCCATGGACTCTATCTTCCAGATCCTTCTACCAAAAAGAGTCTCATTTGTTCCTAGGTCTTATCCTATCTATTATCTCGAGATTGATCTAGAGATCTCGAGATTTGGTGGACTCTATCTTCTGGAATCGTGAGAGAAAGTTGGGGGTTTCACCACTTTTCTATATAAACCTGCCCAAATTTTCTGTGTGATGGGGGCGTGTTTTCAAGGCGACGGTGAAGCCATGCCGGATTTTCTACTCAACCCTTTAACCCTAGCCTGAAGAAGGAAGTATTGTCTTTCCATTGATTCATTATTTGCTCGATTTCATCATCGTTTACGCTCCTAACTTGGCCCCTACTTTTGGCAAATCATCATAGTTTGTTGATTTTCTGCTACAACTTCGCGACGGGGGCCTGTTCATCAAGCCGGGGTGGAGTCATGGTTCATCCGTTTTGTCCTCCTTTGATTTCATCTTGAAGAGGGGAGTATTAGCTTCACGTTGATTATATGTTTGCCTTATTTCTCATATATTTTCCCCCTCTTCCAAGCCCCAACTTTTGAGGTTTCACCACACTGTTCTGCACTTTGCTGAAGCTCAGATTTCTTGCGACGGGGGTATGTTTGCGTCGCCGATGTGTGGCCGTGGGGCACTCTTGATCCGTTATTTCAACTCCAGGCTCTAGAAGGAAGTATAATCTTTGTGTGCCTTGATTTTGGGCTCATTACCTTATCATCTTCATGCATATTTTTGTCCATGAGTTTTGCACTTTCATTCTATTTTTACACTTTGTCATTTTTCTCCCATATTCTGCACCCTTCTATTTTCTTATATTTTTCACCCCATTTTTCACTAGTCTCTTCCCCATTTTAAACCACAATTTTTACCCTAGTTTCACCATAACACTCCCACCTTTCCATAGCATCCACTCTTTCCTCTTTTGGTGTTCTATCTTGTGAGATATTCATCATTCTTTGAGTCCACTTTGTGCAGTGTTCTGTATTTTCTGCACAATCTGCATTTTTTGCCAAATCTCCGGTGTCATAACTTTTTGTCCCGACTTCATTTTGGAATGATTCTTATTCCTACTTCTTAACAACACTTAAGGCTTATGTCATCTCAAATTTATCTCCATTTGGACTTCATTTGCCCAACTGTTTGCATCAGTCTTTGCACCCAATTTACACTGTTTGCATAATTTTTCTTGTGACATGCACTTTTACACCTTGTTTATCTATGTTCATCATGGCATATTAAATCAATCTCTTCATGTTAATCTCATCACAATATACACACCTATTATTTGCACCCTTCCATAGGGGTTAAAAACCCGCCCCCGGTAAGTTTGCCCTCAATCTTTCATGCTACTTTATGCACTTGGGCAGATTTCTACACTTAGCATTTTCTAATGGGTTTTGCCTCTTGTTTTGTGTTTGTTTCGCAGGTAAGCATGGAAAGTGAGGCCCTTACCTTCTAGCCGGCTGGAAGGCAAGGAGAGGTAATCCACATAGTCCCCGCATCCTTAATATTAAGCGCGATCATCTTTTTTTTCCAAGGTACACAACGCACTTAGTTTCCTCTTTCATATCCTTTAGCGTTGTCATTCCTTGGTGGCGATCACGGTATTCTTTTACATTTTTTATCACCTTTGTCTTGCTGTATGATCATGCTACCCTGTTTACATAGTCACATGTTCATGATGTTCACTTGATATGCACATTATGTTATCACTTATGCACATATGCTTGTCTATGTGACTTGTGACACCACGCTCCACATTTTCCACGTCATCACATGTGTCGATCCCTTGCTTCTCACAGTGGGCCTCTGAACCAGCCTCATGCATATCAAACTTCGCTTGTACTGCTTGCGGCATCTTCATGAACCAACACCAGGGAGAATGAAAGAGCCCCATGGGCCCATCATAAACAAAAAAGAGAAAAGAAAAAGTCAATCGAACAAACATAATGAAAATCAAGGGGGGGGGGGGGCAATGCATGCATGCATCTTGGCCAAACAAACAACCTAAAAAATAGAAATTATGCCAAATGAGCCAAAGGAGTGCAGAGGCCAGAGCTCTATGCATCGTAGGGTCAACTCCTCTCCATTTCAGGTTCTGTCAGGCGCCCCTGCTTCGACGCAGGGGGTGAGCCTGCGTCGACGCAGCTCCAACCCTTCTTGCTACTAGGAGGTTCGGTCGACCGACCAAATCGTTTCTGTCGACGAAGCCCCCACCATTTAAAAAAAAAATTGAATGCGGTGGTGAATCGGCACGGGCTTCATGCCGGTTCACCCCCCTCTCTCCATCTCTCTCTCTCTCTCTCAGACCTCTCTCTCTCTCTCCTCTCACTCTTGCGCTGATTCACTCATATAAGACCCAAAAAAGAGAAAAAAAGGTGGATGGGGAGGTGATCCGGTGGCCTCATGAGCGCCGGATCACCCCCCCCCCCCTCCCTCTCTTGTTCTCCAATTACAAAAGAGAAGAATAAAGGAACAAAAACAAATAAAAGAAAGAAAGTAAAACAACAAAATAAACAAAAGAGAAGTGAAAGGAAAGAAAAAATAACACAAAAAAACACCAAAACAACATTTAAGGCTATAAAAAATGTTGTGTCTCCTCTGATTTTTTGTCTAGTTTTAATGATTGGCAACAGTGGGTTTGACCATTATTTGACTTTGGGAACATTGTCTTTTTATAAGTTAGAATAAGTTTCTGTTGCATAAAGGTCATTGCATATTCAGACAGTCGCATTTAAAGGTCGATGCATGTTACATATCAAGGTAGATGCAGGTCGGTGCATGTTTATAGTATTGCATATGTAAGTCAGTGCATGTTCATAGTGTTGCATATGAAGGTCGGTGCATGCTCATAGTGTTGCATCAGTGCATGTTCATACATGTCACATCTGAAGGTCAGCGTATGTCTGCAAGTAAGCGTATTAGGTCGGTGCATGTTCATAAGTCATGTACTAAGGGTCGGAGCACCTTTCGCTAGCATAGAGTAAGGTCGGTGCACCTTTCGCTAGCACAGAGTAAGGTCGGTGCATGTTGCTGAAGGGCTGTGCACATGTGAAGCATAAGGTCTTTGCACATTTGCATTTAGCAAGGGCAGGTCGGTGCACATGTGTTAGCAATAGCATGTATGGTCGGTGCACATGTGTTAGAGATAGGCATAAGGTTTGTGCACATTTGCATTTAGCAAGGTCAGGTCGGTGCACATGTGTTAGCGATAGCATGTAAGGTCGATGCACATGTGTTAGAGATATGAATAAGGTATGTGCACATTTGCATTTAGCAAGGTCAGGTCGGTGCACATGTGTTAGCGATAGTATGTAAGGTCGGTGCACATGTGTTAGAGATAGGCATAAGGTCTATGCACATGCGTTAGCATTAGAAGCATCAGGTCGGTGCACATGCGTCAGCGATAGTAACATAAGGTCTGTGCACATAGCACTATCAGGTCAGTGCACATTCACATTCTAGTCTTTGAGGTCGGTGCATGTCTTCATTCTAGATCTGACAGGTCTGTGCACATCTCCACTCTAGTCTAGAAGGTCAGTGCATGAGTATAAGACTTGGACTATCAGGCCAGTGCACCTTTTGCAGTTGCCTGAAGTCAAGTTTGTGCTGCTACTGCAGCATTCACTCTAAGATCAATGCATCTTGTTTAAACATAAGTGCATACAAAGAAGATTGAGCATCTATTATTGTATGAACTTATGGAGCATCTGAGATTTCATTCTTCAAATACTTATCTTCATAAGCCCTATGTTGATCTGACTGCTAAAAATCTCTAATATAGACTTGACAGGTCAAACCAACTCATCAAGGATTAACCCTGTCATATGCTCGAGCACCTGAACTGCATAAAGGCAGATCGCATCTCTTGCACGTGGAATTTAAGTGAAGCTGATTAAGGGCATGTGATCCAAGGCAAAAAGTTGAACTAACACACTGCCACGTTGGATCATCTCATCCTCCACTTTTGACACGCGGCCTCGAAGTGCGCTTTCTGGATAAGAAATTTGGGCGGGCGTGTGTCGTCCATGCGCCCAATTCGAATTTGCTGGGGACCACAGAGTTCGTGCTAGACTGGCTATAAAAAGGGACATGAGCTCTCAAACGAAAAAAGAGGAAGTGTGAAGGACATCGAAGAAGCAAGAAATTCTGAGTCTTCCAGAGTTCAGTAGAGAAAAAAGAGAGGGAAGAGCCAGTCATATAGCATTGAAGAGAAAGAGTGAAGAGATGAGGTGAAAACAAGGGATCGAAAAGTAGAGAAGTATTCTAAGAGCTGTGAGTGTTCAAGAGATCTGTGAGTGGAGTCTCGTTTGTCTCGACCTCTAGATCAAATCTAGAGTTGTTCTGCTCGAAGTGACCTACAGACGTCTTGAGTTTCTTCCTTGATTTTGTTCTAGTTATTTTATATTTTACTACGATTTCTTAAGCTGTGTGTCAGTGGCAAGGAAGTGTTCCTTGGGAGCAAGCTGTGAGACTCAGCAAAGCAAGCTGTGAGGCTCAGCAGTCTGGGATCTGTTCCCCAAAGTTGTGGATCAGCGGTTTGTAGGGATCTATTACCCAAAGCTGTGGATCAACGGTTTTCAAGCTGTTGTCAGCGGAAGCCTTACTCAATTGAGTTAGGGGTGGACGGAGATCTCTAGATTGAGATCAAACCACCTTAAAAACCTCTTTGCAGCGCGTGTGCTCATGTCTGTGCTTTTACTTCTTCCTCATACTGCAACTCATCGAATGCTTAGAATAGATTTCTGAATTCCTGATATATTTCGTTTCTGTTTGAACTTTCAACCAGTGGTGTATATCAAAAGGTTTAGTCAGAAGGATAGGTTACGCATATCTGGAAAACTTAACCTTGTGTGAGGAGATCCTTATTCGAACCTCCACCAAGTACAGCTTCATCTGGTTGACTATTTCCTAGTCTTGATTGAAATCTTGTTGAATTGGTGGTGTTTGCCTTAGCATTTTAATTCCACATCTTAAGTGCTTTAAATTGGCTAGAATTTGGGGTAAATCTATTCACCCCCCCCTCTAGATCTGCTAGTCATTCGACTCAACACTTGGTATCAGAGCCTAGTTCTCCTTAAAGGGCTTAACATCCCGGAGAGATCTGGTTAAAGTGGATGCAAAAGGTCTAACAGCTGAGGATCATTCTGTGAACCACCGTACTTCAATGGAACTGACTACGCATACTGGAAAAATCGTATGCGGGTCTTCTTAAGAGCTAAGGATCACGAAGTCTGGAAGGTGGTCAGCCGAGGTCCTTTCGAGCTTCCTGACGGTGAAGATGTCTGGACCAAGGAGCAAATTCGAAGGTCAACCCTGAATTGGAGTGCGATAAATGCCATACAATGTGCACTATATCCCACCGAGTTTTCCAAAGTGTCTTCCTGCACTACATCAAAGGAAATGTAGGATAAAATTCAGGTAATCTACGAGGGAACATCTCAGGTAAGAGAGACTAAAGCTAATATGCTCATTTCTGAATATGGAGCTTTCAAAATGAAATCTGATGAAACGATAACTGAGATGTATGCTAGGTTATTGATACTCACTAACGGTTTACGAAGCTTAGGGAAGATTTATAGTGAGTATGAGATTGTGAGGAAGATTTTTCGGTCCTTGATACCAATCTGGCATACGAAGGCCACTGTAATAGAAGAATCTAGGAACCTGGCGACTACCACTGTTGACGAACTCATAGGCTCCCTCATGACATATGAGGTAAATCTCAAGAGGGTAGATGACTTTGAGAAGAAGAAGAAGCCACTGGCTCTTAAGGTAAGCTCTAGCTACAGAGGGTCTTCTAGTGAACACAGCTCATCCGGTTTTGAAGAAGATTCAGGTGAGTTTGCTATGATAACCAGAAAGTTTAGAAAATTTCTGAAGAAAGAGGGTAAACATTTCAGATGCAAATACACATCTGGTAGAAGACATTCTAAATTTAAATATGAAAATGTTAAAAAGTCTGATAGCATAGTTTTTTATAATTGCAGGAGGTCAGGGCACTTAAAGGCAGACTGCCCAGAGCTGCAAAAAGAGAATCAGCCGAGGTGGAAGAATAAGAAGGGAAAGGCGATGGTAAGCACCTGGAGTGATGACAAAGAAGAGAGTCATGGCAGCTCTTCTTACAGCAATGATGGAGACAAACTATGTCTGATGGCTAGAAGAGAGGAGGAAGAGAAAACAGACGATGAGGTGAGTTCTCCCTTTGAAAATTTCACTCATGGTGATTGGGAAGACACATATGCTGAAATCCTAGATAAATATGATGATATGCATAGGGAGAACAAACATCTCAAAAAGAAATTAATTCTCTTGTTAATGATACTTCATTAAATGATATGATTGCATGCTTAAAAAAAGAAAATTCTAATTTACAAAATTCTCTTGCTGAAAAAGATGAATACAAAGGTGTTTTGAAAGAACTTAGATGTGAAAACGAAAATTTGAAAAATTGACATTGATGAATTGAAAATTAAAATGCAAATGTTTGAAGAGGAAACAAAGACAGCTAATGAAAAATATGAAGCTGTGAAATGTGTGAATGAAGAATTGAAGAAAACTGTCAACAATCTGAATATGAAAGTAAATGATAAGCGAAAATCTCTTGAGGCCATGACACAAGGCACTGAAAACCTAAATGCCATTCTTGGAACAAAAGTGAATTTCAGGAAAGAGGGATTAGGATTTAATCCAACTGGCAAGAAAAGCTTTGAAGTTAAAATAGTTTCATTTGTTGCTGAAAATGGAAAAGGAAAATACAACCCTCTAATGAAAATGAACTGTGAAGAAAACAACAATGAAAAATCTGTGAAAAATAATAAACAAAACAAATTGAGTGCCAAGGACAAGGGCAAAGGGAAAGTGGATGCACCTAGGGAATCTAGCTCACACTCTAGTGCACCTAAGCTCAAGGATCATAGTCAGAATCAAGCCACTAGAACTCAAGTCCAAGGAAGTCTCAAGACCAAGGTAACCCAGCCTCAACAAAAAGGTCGAGGCATTAACCATATTGCACCGATGCACATTCCTTCTGGGTCTCAGTTCTTTAGACACCAAGGTCGGAGCAGGGGTACCTCAGGTTGACACTACCATTATAGACCATATCAAACTTCTCTCTATTGCTACCCAGCTAGGACAGGTCTAGGCAGCAATTATGTGAGGTCGATGCAACATAACATTCATAAGTCCCATTCTTATCAGGTGCATCAACGCTACCCTTGGAGTGCTGCTACTCAATCTAGGTTCAGATCATCTACAGACTATAACTCTTATGGTTATGTCTATCTCAGGTCCAACCAACCATGGTTCTTTACTGCACCCACACATCCCAATGCTTCTCAAAATAACAACCGACACAAAAACTCCAAAATTTTAAAAACTCAAAAACTTGCTCAAAATTCAAAAATCTCCAGAATAAGCACAAAGAGCAGAAAAATAAAAAATCCACAAAATCAACTAAGTCAACAAAACAAATATGGATTCCAAAATATCTGCTATCTTGCTTGCATGAGTTGACTGCTATCATGGGGCCCAAATATTCTTGGGTTCCAAAACCTTCCACTTAATTAATCTTGCAGGTATGCCTGGCAGCCCACCACAATAGATGGTATCTTGACAGTGGTTGCTCTAGGCACATGACCAAGGACAAAGGAAAGTTCTGTATGCAAATTGAAAAAGATGCTGGTCATGTTACTTTTGGTCGAAATACTAAGGGCAAGATCACAGGATCAGGTAAGGTAGGTAAATGTTCATCCTGTTGTTTTGATGATGTTCTGTTAGTAGGACTTGCATATAATCTTCTCAGCATAAATGTTTGTTTGGATCTGATTAAACACTTGTTCTCTGAATGTCAATAAATGTTGCACTTGGTATAGCCAGTCATTACATGTCTGTATGCTGCATCTCATTTTTTATGGCTGTGATAATTTTATTCTTATGTGACTAAAATGATATGTCCATCAGTAAGTGCATCTAGTTAGGGGGGGTCAGTGTCAAAAACATTCTTTGTCCTTCTCTTTTATGCATGTTGTAAGGGGGAGTTCATGTTAGGTTCATGCTGTTTCATCTAGGCAACTGTGTGTCCTCCTTGCATCATGTCCATCTTGTTCTCAATGGTATATAAAATGGTAAGTTGAGAGAAGGGTAGATATCTTCTATCTGGAAACCCACATCATGCGTGAGGTGGTCTTAGGAGCTCAGTTCTCCGCCAGGTGCCCTAAGTCAAGAACATGCGTTTGTGTCATGCATATGTGTCAAGCATTTTCATTATAAATTCATATGTTAACATGTTGTGTCCAATAATGATGCATATAGATAGGGGGATCATGTGTTCAAAATTCTTATTGAAGGTCTATTTTTAGCATGCATGCAGTTAGAGAGAGTTCAAAAAATTGTCTGTTAGTCCTGATTCTTCTCTTTCGTTCAAACAGAAACCTTCATTCTCTCTGAACTTTTCTGAACTGAAATCTCATTAGCTCTGTGTCTTTGAGTATTGCTTGATATCAGATTCTATCTTGGTACCCACATTTATGTCCATCTTTTGGTATCAAACTATTGAGAAATCCATGTCTTCCAGAATCTGAAATAATGACAAACTGATAGTCAGTTCATTACTATGAGCTACTAAAATCAGAAATGTTCATTTATAAGAATCTGCAATGTTTTCATGAATGAACTGATGGTTTAAGCTTAATAATTTTTAAAGTCTAAAGACTGAGCTTAATGAAAAAAGTTGTTGATCACTCTTAATAATTCTCAACCATTTCTCACATGTCATGTCTGGTAAGGTCTTACAGAATCTGAAAGTCTATGAATCAATAATTTCTTGGTTGAGAAACATGGATTGTGTATTGTTTTTAAACAAGTCCTTCTTCAAAACCAATGGGCAGCATTGTCATAAGTATGAGCAAAAATAAAATAGGTAGAGCAATGTCTGAATGCACCGAGAAATTGGGTCCTTCATCAAAGAAATGGAGATCAACCCATGTCATGAAGTGCTTTAAGATATCTCTATTCAGAAGTCAAAATAGAATGGTAAATTCTGTTGAGTAACTAGGGGTACTGGCGTCTAATCAACGTGTACCCTTACGACAAAAGACATGAATGACTCCTGACTGTTCTGTAAAAAAAAAGAAAAAGAAAATGAAAGACTTGCTGTAACCCAAAGGTAAAAAAAAAATCAGAATTGTCAAATTATTTAACCTCAATACATATCCTAATCACACTTAAAGAAATTCACTGATTTATAGATGAGTAGGAGAATGTAAGATTAAATCTGTCATGCTTCATGTGACTCTGGTTTATTGTTATTAAGGGTTAATGCAAATTTATTCAGAGAGTGAAGTTGCTAAACTCTAATCTTTATTATTCTTAAATCAGATATCTATCAAGAATACATTTTATGGAATCTTATATCTAAAGACTTTGAGCTCGATATGCTTGTTTAATGAAAGATAACTCAATTTGTCAATCAGATCTCTCCTGCATTATCACTACTTTGAAAATGTCCTCTCATTCCATGTCTCCTCACTGCCTAGATCTAATTTTCTCTACCAGTTCCTTGTTTGCTGATGGCAAAGGGGGAGAGATTTTGATGGACAGTTTGGTTGTTTGAGTTTATTTATTCTCTATCAAAGGGGGAGAGATTGTAGATTATGAAGGGGGAGAGATTGTGAGAGCTTGTTCCTGCTTGACTGTCTGTTGCTATTTGACTGTTTGTGTCTATGCATTACTGTGACCCTTTGCAGTTTCTGACTCATAATGCATTAACTGTTGCCATCAAAGTATTACAGTGTTGCCATCATCAAAAAGGGAGAGAATGTTGTGTCTCCTCTGATTTGTTGTCTAGTTTTAATGATTGGCAATAGTGGATTTGACCATTATTTGACTTTGGCAACATTATCTTTTTATAAGTCAGAATAAGTTTCTGTTGCATAAAGGTCATTGCATATTCAGACAGTTGCATTTAAAGGTCGATGCATGTTGCATATCAAGGTAGATGCAGGTCGATGCATGTTTATAGTATTGCATATGTAGGCCGGTGCATGTTCATAGTGTTGCATATGAAGGTCGGTGCATGCTCATAGTGTTGCATATGCAGGTTAGTGCATGTTCATACATGTCGCATATAAAGGTCAGTGCATGTCGGCATGTAGGCGTATTAGGTCGGTGCATGTTCATATGTCATGTACTAAGGGTCGGTGCACCTTTTGCTAGCACAAAGTAAGGTCGGTGCACCTTTCGCTAGCACAGAGTAAGGTCGGTGCATGTTGCTGAAGGCCTGTGCACATGTGAAGCATAAGGTCTGTGCACATTTGCATTTAGCAAGGACAGGTCGGTGCACAAGTGTTAGCGATAGCATGTAAGGTCCGTGCACATGTGTTAGAGATAGGCATAAGGTCTGTGCACATTTGCATTTAGCAAGGTCAGGTCGGTGCACATGTGTTAGCGATAGCATGTAAGGTCGGTGCACATGTGTTAGAGATAGGCATAAGGTCTGTGCACATGCGTTAGCGTTAGAAGCATCAGGTCGGTGCACATGCGTTAGTGATAGAAACATAAGGTCTGTGCACATAGCACTATCCGATCGGTGCACATTCACATTCTAGTCTATGAAGTCGGTGCATGTCTTCATTCGAGATCTGACAGGTCTGTGCACATCTTCACTCTAGTCTAGAAGGTCAGTGCATGAGTATAAGACTTGGACTATCAGGTCGGTGCACCTTTTGTAGTTGCTTGAAGTCAAGTCTGTGCAGCTACTGTAATATTCACTCTAAGATGAATGCATCTTGTTTAAACATTAGTGCAGACAAAGAAGATTAAGCATTCATTATTGTCTGAACTTCTGGAGCATCTGAGATTTCATTCTTCAAATACTTATCTTTATAAGCCCTATGTTGATCTGACTACTAATAATCTCTAATATTGACTTGACAGGTCAAACCAACACATCAAGGATTAACCATGTCATATGCTCGAGCACCTGAACTGCATAAAGGCCGATCCCATCTCTTGCACGTGGAATTTAAGTGAATCTAATTAAGGGCACGTGATCTAAGGTAAGAAGCTGAACTAACACAGTGCCACGTTGGATCGTCTCATCCTCCACTTCTGACACATGGCCTCGAAGTGCGCTTTCTGGATAAGAAAATTGGGCGGGTGTGTGTCGTCCACGCGTCCAATTCGAATTTGCTGGGGACCACAGAGTTCATGCTCAACTGGCTATAAAAAGGGACCTGAGCTCTCAAACGAAAAAATAGGAAGTGTGAAGCACATCGAAGAAGTAAGAAGCTCTGAGTCTTCCAGAGTTCAGCAGAGAGAAAAGAAATGGAAGAGCCAGTCATATAGCAGTGAAGAGAAAGAGTGAAGAGATGAGGTGAAAATATGGGATCAGAAAGTAGAGAAGTATTCTAAGAGCTGTGAGTGTTCAACAGATCTGTGAGTGGAGTATCGTTTGTGTCACGTCCCGAGCCTTTATGACAGAGGGAGACTCGCTCGAGAAACGTGAACAGCCGGCATGGTAAGCCTCTTGCAAGCAAGAATGATCAGAGCGCAAGACAATCACACACATAAATGCAATTGCACATTATTTTAATCAAACTCCAACTTATTTCATCGATAATCAATATTCAAATACAATAACTTTCAACTTCTTTAAACCTATCAGACTCAAGAAATAGTAAAATTACATAGACTCAATCTAAACAATATAGACTTTCCTAAGTCTTCACTCTCATCTTTGACAATACTTTCATTCGCTCTCGGACCCGCTACTTGTATAACCTGAATCCGAGTTCGAATCACTTTCATTTCTTGAAAAGAATGGAAATATGTAATGAGCACACTTGCCCAGTAGGTATCTTCGCATCAACATGAAGGCATCATTAAAGTAATTAACATTTTAGCTCTAAAGAAATAAGGTAAAATCATGCAAATGTGATCAATCACACGGTTAAACCAAAGTAACAAGATGATCATGTAAGATAGAAATAGAGCAAGAATGTAACAAGAACATGTTATTGGCCTTTCATGAACAAGAATGTATCGAGAATGTACTAGCAAGCCACATAATCATCACTCCAGTATCTTTTGCTTATGAGCAAGTACTTCGTGAATTTCTGTGGAATATCAAGTCATGTACAAGAAAGTCATGTCGTGCCGTGGATATTCACTTATTTATAGAGAAAGTACTCCAAGCGCAATGTGACGCTAGTAGCATCATACCTCATGGTTTATAATAGTATGTTTCCGACAATCAGTCGAGGGGACTAGCATAGAGCCCTTGAACATAATCAGTGCTCGATCGCATCTTCAAGTATAAATCAAGCTACTTCCACGCATGTAACAATAAAGTATGGCGAAGAATGTATAATTCAATAAGTTCATGATAATCAATATTTCAATGAATGAACGCTTCAATTAAGAACATGGGAGATCAAGAATGACTTATACTATGTTATGCTCATGAAATAAGTCGGCAACATAACGATATATTTCTTACTTTCCATAACTTAATTTAAGTATCTTCATCAATATGGTCAGTCCTAGAACATCAATAATCCACCTAGGAACCTTGAAATATCAACCCTTTGGTCAAACCTCGGGTTAACGAACTCAAACAATGTGACGGTCAAGGACTGGGCCGTTATATTCATGTGACGCTCCAGGATTGGGCCGTTACAATGGTCTGAATCCCGAACAAAGAAAGTAGACTTAGTTCAATGTGACGGTCTTGTACTGGGCTGTTACATTCACGTGACGCTCTAGCCTTGATCCGTTAGAACGACTGATTCCAAAAATAATAATTGGACTCTGTTAAATGTGACGATTGTATATTGGGCCGTTACATGGGTCTGACGGTCCAATATAGGTCCGTTACATTGCTAGAACCAGAAAACATCGATAGTGCATTCTAATCAATTGGGTTTTAATGGTACAACTAACTCAGCATCCTAGTGGGAATCCCAGGCTCGCAGAGAATTACAGAGGCCTTGAAACAAGATTTCCTAGTCCATTGGAAGGAATATCCAATAGAGAGGTCCTCAAGTCCAAAAAAAATGTTCCTATAGTGCAAAGTGTGAACTAATGGACAACATACCGGAATATGTGCCATGTACTTAAATAAAATGACTCTATTGATAAGAGAGAATGTGTAACAATATGAAACCATGATAAAACTCCGTCAATACATCATTTAAAATCATGGAGTTAATACAAACTATAGTGCTTTAGCATGAAAGTAACATATCCTTAAAATAATTCAAGATGCTTTTAACATGCGATACTTATCATGAACCCATTAATAAATTTAAAGTCATATCAACAGGTAAAAACTTAGATAACTAGGCATATTTATAAGTTAATGTGACTGTTCTTCAATTCTCTCTACAGTTACTCTGACGGTCTAGGATAGGCGCGTTACAGTCTTATGATGGTTTATCGAGGGGCCGATACAGTAGTGTAACGCTCCTGTTATGCTGCGTCAGAGATAACAGAACAATTCAAATGCAACAGATGGTGTGACGGCTTATCGTAAGGCCGTTAGATCATTGTGACGGTCTTATCTTGATGCGTCAGATCGTCTGCTGGCAGTAAAATAAAGTAAAGGTTTATGAAACCATAACATGCCTGGAAATCAAAATACTACAACTATTATAGACATGATAAACGAAGTATAGGCCAACTACATGCATGGGTTTTTAGTGAATAGACAAGATAATATCTTTTATTTTCCATTTAGGGCAAAAGAGATGCATGAATGTATAGAACTATTAAAACATGAAATTTATGATCTATCATTTATGAAATCAATCCAAACCTGAGGGATTTTGTCCCTAACAAGATGTTTTTTCCAATCATGAGATGACCTACCTCTTAACTAGTCTTTATGCTTCTAATTTGAGTCTGAAAATTGTGCCCTAATTCTCCTTTTCTAGTGATTTTCTAGCAATTTCCCGCTGCTCTAACTCCATGACCTCTTGACCTAAAGATGTGAAATTTTGAGGGTAAGAAGCTGAAACTAAGGTGAACAAAAAGTTTTAAAGGACTGAACTCTAATTACTTCGTTTAGACGTCCTAATCTCTTGATCTTCAGGGGTCTTTTGCTCTGAACTCTGTGCTATTATGACTGAATCAACGACTTTGGAAGCTTCTATCTCCTTGGTTGGTTGATCTCCTAGCACAAAATTTGGAGAACTTTTAGTCTAAAGTATACTAAACAAAATCTTATAAAGAACTTACCCGAAATTATGACTCCTTACCTTGTTTCTTCACGAGCAAAAGTAAGGGTTGCTCAGGTCAAAATTAGGTCCTATTTATAGGGTTTTGGCTAGGGTTTGAAGATTAGATCGATTCTAGAGTCCTTAATTTGCCCGAACCTGATCCTAAGAGCCCCTAGTAACCTTACAAGTTCTCTCAATTAGGTCTCTTGTAGATAGGATCCCAAAGATCCAATCTTTCTACTCATTCTTCCATTCACGGAACTGACAGGATGTAACGCATCAAGACTGGTGCGTTACATGGCTGTGGCGGTCGCACGATAGATCGCTACATCCAACGTGCACATAATTCAACATAAATCAAACTCTTTTGTTAATTATCTATTTTATTATCTATAAAAATAGAATTTTATCCTTAAAATACGTAAATAGGCTAAATAACCTTCAATATGGGCCAACTTAATAGGCTTGGTCCCTAAACCTTTTGGATTTTATTTAAATAGGTTATGTTAATTATTTAACATAATTGGGCCTTATAATGACTTATTAATCCAATAATCCTT
This sequence comes from Amorphophallus konjac, assembly GCA_022559845.1. NCBI lineage: Eukaryota > Viridiplantae > Streptophyta > Magnoliopsida > Alismatales > Araceae > Amorphophallus > Amorphophallus konjac. The sequence continues at coordinate 203,848,949 of CM040119.1, read as the reverse complement.
TTATTAATCTATTTAGCCCTTATAAATTCCAAAAAAATGCTATAAATAACTCAAAAATTATTGCATAAATTCTGGGGCACTACACCCTCCCCCACTTAGAAGAATTTGGTCTCCAAATTCAATACATGGATTATGGAGAGTGTACTTACAGTTGAATAATTCTAGAAATCTTTTCCGCATGGCTGCTTCGGTTTCCCATGTTGCTTCATATGGCCGTGTTTTCTTCCATTGAGTCTTGACCTTAGGAATAACTTTATTTTTTAGTTGACGCACTTCCCGTTCCAGAATCTTTATTGGCGTTTGCTCGTACGTCATATCCTTCTGAATCTCCAGATTGTCATAAGTGATAATATGGTCAGGATCATATACATACTTCTTCAGCATAGAGACGTGAAATACGTCATGAACTCCTGCTAAATGTGGAGGTAAAGCCAGTCTATAAGCCACTTCACCGACCCTTTCAAGAATTTCAAACGGGCCAATGAACCTTGGAGTTAGTTTGCCCTTAATGCCAAATCTCCGAATACCACGACCTGGAGAAACCTTGAGATATACATGGTCTCATTTTTGAAATTCCAAGTCGTGTCTTCGATTATCAGCATAAGACTTTTGCCTATCTTGTGCCATCTTTATTCTCTCTTGAATAAGTTTGATCTTCTCTATAGAATCTCTGATAATATTGGGGCCTAGGAATTGTCTTTCCCCTATTTCACTCCAACATATTGGTGATCGACAACTTTTTCCATATAGAGCTTCCAAAGGTGCCATTTGTATGCTGGCCTGATAACTGTTGTTATATGTAAATTCTACTAGAGACAAGTGATCATGCCAACTACCTCCAAAATCAATAACACAAGCCCTGAGCATGTCTTCTACCACTTGATTCGTTCTTTTTGTCTGACCATCAGTTTGTGGATGAAAGGCTGTGCTGAAATTCAATCTAGTCCCTAGTGACTGTTGTAGATCTTTCCAAAATTGTGATGTGAATCGAGGATCTCTATCAGATATAATAGTGACTGGGACACCGTGTAATTTAACATTTTCCCTTATGTATAATGCTGCCAGGATATCCACAGACCATCGACTTTTGATTGGTATGAAATGTGCAGATTTAGTTAATCGGTCTATGATTACCCATATACCATCGTGTCCACCTCTTGTCTTAGGAAACCCCATAATGAAATCCATCCCTATACTCTCCCACTTCCATTTGGGAATATTCAAGGGATGGAGTTTACCTGCGGGTCTAAAATGCTCTGCCTTTACTTGTTGACAAGTGAGACAGCGAGACACGAAATTCGTTATTTCCCTCTTCATGTTGGGCCACCAGAAGTTTCTTTTGAGATCTTGATACATTTTTGTACTACCTGGGTGAATGGTATCCTTGGATTTATGTGCTTATTCTAGAATCAATTTCTTCATATCCTCATGATCCGGTACACATACTCGATCTTTAAATAGCAATCTTTCATCCTTAATAGAAAAATCCGGCCTTTGTTCAACATTGGCCTTGATCTCTAATAATATAGGATCATCATTTTGTAGCTTGACCAGATCTTCTATCAATGTAGGTTGATCTTGAATATTAGCTAGGAAACAATCCCCTTCCTGTCAATATCTAAGTTCAACTGAGCAAATTGAGGAATAAGATTAGTCATACTAATCATGAGACTTTATAGCATATCCATTAGTTTTCTGCTGAGTGCATCCGCAACAACATTAGCCTTGCCAAGATGATATTGAATAGCAAAATCAAAGTCTTTGAGATATTCTAACAATCTCCTCTGCCTCATATTTAGCTCTTTTTGAGAAAATAAGTACTTCAAGCTTTTGTGGTCCGAGTAGACCGTAAACTTTTCTCCATAAAGATAATGGTGCCAAATTTTCAAGGCGAAAATGACAGCTGTTAATTCCAAATCATGTACAGGATAATTTTCCTCATGACGCTTCAATTGTCTTGATGAATAACAGATTACTCTTCTATTTTGCATGAGGACACACCCTAAGCCAATACCTGATGCATCCGTATATACTTCGAATCCACCACCTTCCACCGGTAGTGATAGAATAGGAGCTGTAGTAAGATGATTCTTAAGAGTTTGAAAACTCTTCTCACATTCCTCTGACCAGACAAAAGGATTTTCTTTTCTCGTGAGTCTAGTTAAAGGAACTGCAATCTTTGAGAAATCCTTAATGAATCTTCTATAATAACCAGCTAGACCCAGAAAGCTTCGTACTTCCGATACGGTCATTGACCGGCTCCAATTCTTGACAGCTTCTACCTTAGAAAGATCCACAGCAATACCTTCTTTTGAAATAATGTGGCCTAGGAATGAAACTTCCTTGAGCCAGAATTCGCATTTGTTTAGCTTGGCATAGAGTTTATGTTCTCTAAGTGTTTGTAAAGCTATCCTCAGATGTTCGTCATGTTCTTTCTTTATCTTGGAATATATCAAGATGTCATCGATGAAGACGACGATGAATTGGTCCAGATATGGCTGGAAAACACTATTCATAAGTTGCATAAATGTTGTTGGGGCATTAGTTAACCCGAACGACATTATCACGAATTCATAGTGGCCATAACGACTTCGAAAAGTCGATTTATAAATGTCCTCTTCTTTAATTCTAAGCTGATGATAACCTGATCTGAGGTCTATCTTAGAAAAATATTCTACTCCTGAAAGCTGATCGAAGAGTTCATCAATACGCGACAACGGATACTTATTTTTAATTGTAAGTTGATTCAGTTGTCGGTAATCGATGCATAGCATGAGAGAACTATCCTTCTTCTTGACAAATAGAACCGGCGCACCCCAAGGGGATGTGCTAGGTCTGATAAAGCCCTTATCCAGTAGTTCCTGCAACTGCTTCTTTAGTTCTTTGAGTTCTGTGGGAGACATCCTGTAAGGGGCTATAGAAACAGGTGCTGCTCTTGGAATGAGTTCAATAGTGAAGTTCACTTCCCTCTCGGGTGGTAAACTGGGTAATTCAGATGGGAACACATCGGGGAACTCTTTTACAATAGGAATGTCTGCTAAGATAATCTCCTTGGATTCGGTAACAATGACAGAAGTAAGAAAAGCTTCACATCCTTGCGAGATAAGTTTGCAAGTGTGAAGAGAAGATATGATAGTAGGATGCTTCTTGTACTTGATGCCAAGGAAGGAAAATCTTGGAAGACTGGGCTTTCGAAAGAATATAATCCTATTTCGGAAATTGATATAAGCATCATGATCTACAAGCCAATCTACCCCTAAAATTGTATCATTACCTTTCATGTCAAGGCATACTAAGTTTGCGGGGAGATTATGACCTTCTACTATCACTTCACTATCAGGATAATAGTCGGTATGTTTTGTTCCAGAATCTAAGGGTGTGGTAATAGCGAGATCTGAAGGTAAGGGAACTGATGCAATTGATAATGTTTTTGCAAATGTAGTGGAGATAAAAGAATGAGAGGCGCCAGTATCGAATAGCACGAATGCAGGACGAGAACAAATTTGAAGAGTACCTTCCATAAGCCCACCATCCCTAGGCGCTTCCTCTTCTTCTAAAACGGCATTGAGGCGAGCCTGCCTCCTATGTCCTCCACCAGACGATCTGCTTCCATAAGAGGGCAATCTGGCATGCGATGCTCCCTGCTTCCATAACGTAAACAAGCGTCGAGACGCTTCCAGCATTCCTCAGCCGAATGGCCAAATTTTTCGTAAAACGTGCAAGCTGTAGCAACTCGCTCCTTCTCTTCCTTGACTTTCTTTTGCTTATGGGAACTTCCACCATTCCCATTCCTGGATCTTTTCTTACTATCACGGCTTTTGTAGGGCTCCGTGATGCTAAACTTTTCTTTCACATAACGCCAATCTGAGCGTCGGCTGGATTCTTCTCCTTTCCCTTTTAATTTTTCAACCTTCTCTAAGGTCCTTTCGCACAAATATGCTCGTTGAACCATTTCCACATAAGTACATATGTTTTGGGTCCCGAGCTGCTGAATGAAACCGGGCCGTAACCCGTCCATGAACCGATTTGCCTTCAATAAATCGGTGCTGATAAGATGCAATGCGTAAGGTGTAAGCCTTGAGAATTGTAGTTCATATTCGGCAACCATCATCATTCCTTGTCGAAGAGCGGTGAACTACATAGCCTTTCTCTCTTTTACGTGCTAAGAAAAGTACTTGGCACGGAATAGGGTAAGAAAACTATCCCAGGTATGAGGTGTATCGACCGGAGGTGCCGGAACCGACTTCCACCATGTGCGGGCATCTTTGTTGAGTTGAAAGATTACGAGATGCACCTTCTCCTGATCGGTGCATTGGATGACGTCAAATATACGATTCATTTCATCTATCCAGTTCTCTGCCTCGTCAGGATTAGAAGAACCATAGAAACGCGGAGGGTTTAAACTCTGAAAGTTGCGATGCAAATCACCAGCCCTTGCTCCTGCGCCAGCTTCCGCCATGGTTTGTAATGCCTGAGTGAGGCCAGCAACCGTTTGTTGCATGCCATCCCAATTTACCCGATGATCCATGGTAATAATAGGGTACCTGAGGGAAAAATAACAACTTGTTATTTCTCGTGAAACTGGAAGGAAAATCAATCTTAAAACTAATTAACTATCTTATCCCGGGTTCTACCCAATTCTCACATGGGTGTGGAAATTTCTTCCTTAGTTCATAGGTAGGGGTCCTTAAATCTTGGACGCATCCTATGGCATTACTCTTCTTCCTAAGTCCTGAGACTTAGACTCTAATATCAACTTAACGGTCACGCCCCGAGCATTTATGACAGCGAAAGACTCGCTCGAGAAACGTGAACAGTCTGCATGGTAAGCCTCTTGCAAGCAAGAATGATTAGAGCGCAAGACAATCACACACATAAATGTAAGTGCACATTATTTTAATCAAACTCCAACTTATTTCATTGATAATCAATATTCAAATACAATAACTTTCAACTTCTTTCAACCTATCAGACTCCAGAAATAGGAAAATTACATAGACTCAATCTAAACAATATAGACTTTCATCTTTGACAATACTTTCATTCTCTCTCGGACCCGCTACTTGTATAACCCGAATCTGAGTTCGAATCACTTTCATTTCCTGAAAAGAATGGAAATAGGTAATGAGCACACTTACCCAGTAGGTATCTTCGCATCAACATGAAGGCATCATTAAAGTAATTAAAATTTTAGCTCTAAAGAAATAAGGTAAAATCATGCAAATGTGATCAATCACGCGGTTAAACCAAAGTAACAAGATGATCATGTAAGATAGAATGAGAGTAAGAATAAACTAACAAGAATGTAACAAGAACATGTTATTGGCCTTTCATGAACAAGAATGTATCGAGAATGTACTAGCAAGCCACATAATCATCACTCCAGTATCTTTTGCTTATGAGCAAGTACTTCATGAATTTCTATGGAATATCAAGTCATGCACAAGAAAGTCATGTCGTGCCATGGATCTTCACTTATTTATAGAGAAAGTACTCCAAGTGCAATGCGACGCCAGTAGCATCATACCCCATAGTTTATAATAGTATATTTCTGACAATCAGCCGAGGGGACTAGCATAGAGCCCTTGAACACAATCAGTGCTCGATCGCATCTTCAAGTATAAATCAAGCTACTTCCACGCATGTAACAATAAAGTATGGCCAAGAATGTATAATTCAATAAGTTCATGATAATCAATATTTCAATGAATGAACGCTTCAATTAAGAACATGGGAGATCAAGAATGACTTATACTATGTTATGCTCATGAAATAAGTCGACAGCATAACGATATATTTCTTACTTTCCATAACTTAATTTAAGTATCTTGATCAATATGGTCAGTCCTAGAACATCAATAATACATCTAGGAACCTTGAAATATCAACCCTTTGGTCAAACCTCGGGTTAACAAACTCAAACAATGTGACGGTCAAGGACTGGGCCGTTATATTCATGTGACGCTCCAGGATTGGGCCGTTACAATGGTCTGAATCCCGAACAAAGAAAGTAGACTTCAATGTGACGGTCTTACACTGGGCCGTTACATTCACGTGACGGTCTAGCCTTGATCCGTTAGAACGACTGATTCCAGAAACAATAATTGGACTCAGTTAAATGTGACGGTTGTATATTGGGCCGTCACATGGGTTTGATGGTCCAATATTGGTCCGTTACATTGCTAGAACCAGAAAACATCGATAGTGCTTTCTAATCAATTGGGTTTTAATGGTACAACTAACTCGGCGTCCTAGTGGGAATCCCAAGCTCGCAGAGAATTACAGAGGCTTTGAAACAATATTTCCTAGTCCATTGGAAGGAATATCTAATAGAGAGGTCCTCAAGTCCAAGAATAATGTTCCTATAGTGCAAAGTGTGAACTAATGGACAACATACCGGAATATGTGCCATGTACTTAAATAAAATGACTCTATTGATAAGAGAGAATGTGTACCAATATGAAACCATGATAAAACTCCGTCAATACATCATTTAAAATCATGGAGTTAATACAAACTATAGTGCTTTGGCATGAAATTAACGTATCCTTAAAAAAATTCAAGAAGCTTTTAACATGCGATACTTATCATGAACCCATTAATAAATCTAAAGTCATATCAACAGGTAAAAACTTAGATAACTAGGCATATTTATAAGTTAATGTGACTGTTCTTCAATTCTCTATATAGTTACTCTGACGGTCTAGGATAGGTGCGTTACAGTCTTGTGACGGTTTATCGAGGGGCCATTACAGTAGTGTAACGCTCCTATTATGGTGCGTCAGAGACAACAGAACAATTCAAATGCAACAGAGGGTGTGACGGCTTATCGTAAGGCCGTTAGATCATTGTGACGGTCTTATCTTGATGCGTCAGATCGTCTGCTGGCAGTAAAATAAAGTAAAGGTTTATGAAACCATAACATGCTTGTAAATCAAAATACTACAACTATTCCAGACATGATAAAAGAAGTATAGGCCAACTACATACATGGGTTTTTAGTGAATAGACAAGATAATATCTTTTATTTTCCATTTAGGGCTAAAGAGATGCATGAATGTATAGAACTATTAAAACATGAAATTTATGATCTATCATGCATGAAATCAATCCAAACCAGAGCACTTTTATCCCTAACAAGATGTTTTTGCCAATCATGAGATGACCTACCTCTTAACTAGTCTTTAAGCTTCTAATTTGAGTCTGAAAATCGTGCCCTAGTTCTCCTTTTCCAGTGATTTTCTAGCAATTTCCCGCTGCTCTAACTCCACGACCTCTTGACCTAAAGATGTGAAATTTTGAGGGTAAGAAGTTGAAATAAGGTGAACAAAAAGTTTTAAAGGACTGAACTCTAATTACTTCGTTTAGACGTCCTAATCTCTTCATCTTCATGGGTCTTTTGCTTTGAACTCTGGGCTGCTATGACTGAATCAACGACTTTGGAAGCTTCTATCTCCTTGGTTGGTTGATCTCCTAGCATGAAATTTGGAGAACTTTTAGTCTAAAGTATACTAAACAAAATCTTCTAAAGAACTTACCCGAAATTATGACTCCTTACCTTGTTTATTCACGAGCAAAAGTAAGGGTTGCTCAGGTTAAAACTAGGTCCTATTTATAGGGTTTTGGCTAAGCTTTGAAGATTAGATCGATTCTAGAGTCCTTAATTTACCCGAACCTAATCCCTAAGAGTCCCTAGTAACCTTACAAGTTCTCCCAATTAGGTCTCTTGTAGATAGGATCCCAAAGATCTAATCTTTCTACTCGTTCTTCCATTCACAGAACTGACAGGATGTAACGCATCAAGACTGGTGCGTTACATGGCTGTGACGGTCGCACGATAGACCGCTACATCCAACGTGCACAGAATTCAACATAAATCAAACTCTTTTGTAAATTATCCATTTATTATCTATAAAAATGGTATTTTATCCCTAAAATACGTAAATAGGCTAAATAACCTTCTAGAATATGGGCCAACTTAATGGGCTTGGTCCCTAAACCTTTTGGATTTTATTTAAATAGGTTAGGTTAATTATTTAACATAATTGGGCCTTATAATGACTTATTAATCCAATAATCCTTTTATTAATCTATTTAGCCCTTATAAATTCTAGATAATTCTATAAATAACTCAGAAATTATTACATAAATTCTGGGGCACAACAGTTTATCTCAACCTCTAGATCAAATCCGGAGTCGTTCTGCTCGAAGTGAGCAACAGATCCTCTTGAGTTTCTTCCTTGATTTTGTTCTTGTTATTTTCTATTTTACTACAATTTCTGAAGCTGTGTGTCAGTGGAAAGGAAGTGTTCCTTGGGAGCAAGCTGTGAGGCTCAGTAGAGCAGGCTATGAGGCTCAGCAGTTTGGGTTCTATTCCACAAAGTTGTGGATCAGCGGTTTGAAGGGATATATTCCCCAAAGCTATGGATCGGCGGTTTTCAAGCTATTTTTCAGCGGAAGCCTTAGTCAATTGAGTAAGGGGTAGATGTAGATCTCTAGATTGAGATTGAACCACCTTAAAAACCTCTTTGCAGTGCATGTGCTCATGTTTGTGCTTTTACTTCTTCCTCATACTGCAACTCGTTGAATGCTTAGAACAAATTTCTGAATTCCTGATATATTTTGTTTCTGTTTGAACTTTCAACCAGTGGTGTATATCAAAAGGTTTAGTCAGAAGGATAGGTTACACCTATCTGGAAAACTTAAACTTGTGTGAGGAGAGCATTATTCGAACCTCCACCAAGTACAGCTTCATCTGGTTGACTGTTTCCTGGTCTTGATTGAAATCTCGTTGAATTGGTGGTGTTTGCCTTAGCATTTTAATTCTGCATCTTAAGTGCTTTAAATTGGCTAGAATTTGGGGTAGATCTATTCACCCCCCCTCTAGATCTGCTAGTCATCCGACTCAACAAAAAAAAACTAATCTAAAAATATAATAACACTAACAAATGAATAAAATATACCCATGCTTTTAAGTAAAGGAAAATCAAATAACCAAATAAAAGAAATAATACGATAATAATAATAACAAATGAACAAAAATACACCCATACATTTAAAAAAGGGGGGAATCAAGAAACCAACAACAAAAATATATATATACAAACGTCCGTTTCGGAGTCCCGCTCCCCGGAGACCCGGTGCGAAAGGAATATCAATGCCGCCCCGCTAAGTCAAATTTGGACCTCAGGAACCATCCCGACATGGCCACAATTCGACACTACCCAGGCCAATAGCTCATTGGACCTGACCCGCTTCCACTAGGATCTAATCCTGAATTCTTATTAAACTTGCCATACACTCGACGGACATTTGCATGGGTTTGTCACCGTCTTCGTCACACTCTCAATACGGTCTTCCGTCCGAACATGAAATGGTCGATAAGCAACCAACATGATTTAAACGTCCACACCCCAATCTGGGGGTATTTTAACGCATTTCGTGATTTTCATTATCCCTTTTTATTAATGTTAATTGTAGGCCATATGGCCCCTTTTCCTGGCGATCAATCAAGGGGTTTCCCCTCTCCAAGGGGATGTAATTTGCGTCGTGGCCTTTACGACGCGGCGGATTTTAGTCCCGACACGAAACTCACTATCGTCTAGTCAGTCAGACGGTGCGCACTAGTGGCTTTGTGACTGGCACGCCCACGCACCAAATAATCCAAATAAATGAATAAACAAATGAATAAATAAAAGATATCCCAAAAAGTGCATCCACAGGAGTATGATATCCTTTAACACCTGGATAGGATGCCAGGAAAAATCTCAACTCTAGAGCTCATCAGGAGTTCCCCGTCTCATCAGTCCACTCTGCTACAGTTCCTCCAAAAGATCACAGTCCATGAAGATCTCCCGTCCAGTGGTTTGACTTACGCCATCATGGCCCTCACTCAGGGACCCTCCATATCCCTTACAGATAAAGATCTTGCTCCACCCGAGAGCAGTTCACTCCCGTTGTGCATCACTGTTACTCTTGACAGAGTAAAGGTTGACTCCACCTTGATTGACACGGGAGCATAAATTAATGTCTATCCCATGAAAATCATCCAGAAGATTGGTCTGCAAGAAGAGAACCTAGAAGAGGTGTGCACCACCATTTCGGCATATGACAACTCAAGGCAGTGCACAAATGGCATGGTAACCTTACAACTTGGCCTAGGCCCCGTGGTCATGTCTTCGTACTTCTTTGTCCTCGATGTTGACCCAGCATACAAAGCCATCCTAGGGCGGCCGTGGATTGAAAAAATCCTGGGAATCCCTTCAATGGCCCAGCAATGTTTCAAATTCCCTTACAATTGAAGGGTGATCAAGATCAAGAGTATCCCGTTAGTAGAGACTCTCAATGCTATCACCTCTGAACAAATCCCCTTCATGACCATTCCAGACAAGGGAAAGAAGCCCGTCCTCTCCATAGTGGGCATCGTAGGGCCCTCTGCCTTATGTCAATCAAATCACTCTGTTCTTTCTTGACCAATCACTCACTCCAACATCCCGTTCGGAAAAGGATGGGAGATGATGGCAAGAATGGGCTTCACGATGGGTAGAGGTCTAGGCCAGCACAAGCAAGGCCCCACTTATAGGACGAGACTCAAAGTCTCCAAAGGTCGCATAGGCTTAGGCTATTTAGCTGAAAAGGCATCTACAACCACTCAAGTTAGGGGTCGACTCTATGACCACTTTGTCAAAGGCCTGATACAGCCAGGGACTTGATGTGAGCCGAGTGGAAGTCACAAAACCCTCAAAGAGGAAGTTCCTCCAGATCACCCGCTCGAAGATGACTTCGGGCTCCTTTCTCTATTCTACCTTGATAAGCCTCCCGATGATACCTCAACCACAGGCACTTTTTTGGCATTAGACAGGCCCGCTCCTATCAACTTCATTCCATTTCTATTCCATCCACCTTTCCCTCCACTCCTTACCTGCCCAATCGTGGAGCAGTCGATGCATGTTGTCTGCACGCTTAGCCACGTCCACCACAAAAAAACACACCAATTCAAAAATGTGGGCATGTGAGCTCACTGTTGAAGAAACCTCCTCCTTGGAGCATGGATTCCTCGGCCAAGGGCCGACAGTTTCCACCTTGATCAATCTCTCGCAGGTTCCCCTTGTACATAGTAGGGTAGAATCAAGTCCAGGTTAGTTTAGAGTGTCTTCGTCCTACCATTCCAAGCAAACTAGGGTTCATCATGTTCCCGCACATTACCTCAACCAGCTGGCTGAAAAGTGCGCGTAGTTGTGTCAGGTCTCCAGTTTCACATCAACACCCATTCCCCTAGGGGCAACCGAAGTAGAAGGGTCTTCATTAGATGACGGCCTAGGGGTCTATGTTTTAGAAGAAGATGATGATGATGGGGAAGAAGAAGAAGAGCAACCGGAGGATTGCACTGATCCCATAGCTCCTTTCGTCGATGGGACTAGAAGGTTAGATGACCAAGGAAGTTAACTTGGGCACCAAGGATAATCCAAAAATCACCTTGATAAGTGCCAATTTGAAGAGTGATGAAGAAGCATCCCTTGTGGCAGTGCTCAAGGAGTTCCCCGATGCCTTTGGTTGGTCCTATGAGGACATGCCGGGTTTAGATCCCTCACTGGTAGAAAATCACCTTGTTCTAAAGCCTGACGCGAGAGTTGTCAAACAAAAGCTAAGACAGCTTCACCCGAAGCTCACACTCAAGGTCAAAGAGGAAGTCAACAAGCTCCATAAGGCCAAGTTCATCAAGGTAGTTTTATACCCGCAGTGGGTAGCTAACATCATCCCCGTCATGAAGAAAGACAGTAGGGTCCGAATCTGTATAGATTTTCGTGATCTTAATCATACATGTCCAAAGGATGATTTTCCTCTTCCACATATAGACATCCTTGTAGACAACACCGCCGACTATAAAATGCTATCCTTCATGGACGGCTTCTCGGGGTATAACCAGATCCGCTTAACGGATGAAGAATAGGAGAAGACATCCTTCACCACTCCGTGGGGGACCTATTGCTACGTTGTGATGCCCTTCGGATTGAAAAATGTGGGAGCTATGTATCAAAGGGCGATGGTGGCCATCTTCCACGATATGATGCATGTTCACATGGAGGTATACGTGGATGATATTCTGGTAAAGTCAAAACCAGGAGTGGCCATGCTGAGGTCCTTCGCGCAGTTCTTCAAAGGTCTTGGGAGCACCAACTCAAAATGAACCCCAAGAAGTGCATATTTGGGGTCTCTCCAGGCAAGCTTCTAGGGTTCATAGTTAGCAAGAGGGCGATCGAGATAGACCCTAACAAGGCCAAGGCGATTGTTGAAATGCCTCCTCCTAAGAATATCAAAGAGGTCCGAGGTCTGATTGGGCATTTGCAGTTCATTCAGAGATTCATATCTCGCCATTCTCAATGATGCAAGCCCTTTTACGACATGCTGAAGGGTGAGGCCAAGATCGCATGGAATGATAAGTGTCGAAAGGCCTTCGAAGACCTAAAGAGCTACCTCCAGAATCCTCCCGTCCTGGCACCCCCAGTCTCGGGTCGGCCTCTACTGCTCTACGTATCCACCACAGAAGAATCTGTCGGAGCAGTCTTGGCCCAATATGACGACGCGAAGAAAGAATGAGCAGTCTACTATCTGTCAAAACTATTTAACAAAGCAGAGAAGAAGTATACTGCCATGGAAAGGACTTGCACAGCTATCGTCTGGGTCACCCAAAAGCTAAAACACTACTTCTTAGCCCATGAAGTGAAGCTCTTGGTGCGGATGGACCAAGTCAAGTACTTGCTAGAGAAGCTTGTGTTGACTGATCGCTTGGTGGGATGGCAAAGTTTTCTCAATCAATTTGTTATCACCTATGTTAGTCAAAAGGCAGTCAAGGGACATGCCATTGTTGAGCACCTTGCCCACCATCGGCTTCCCACACATTCTCCCATCGACGAAGATTTCCCGGACGAGGAGTTAGGAGCCATCATCGATGGTGAACCTTCATGGATTCTTTACTTCGACGGCGCACTTAACTCTAAGGGTTGTGGAATCGGAGCTGTCTTCCCGTCTTCGGAAGGCGTGATTATTCCACGCGCTTGTCAATTATCCTTCCTTGCCACCAATAACGTGGCTGAGTACGAGGCGCTCCTCACGGGCTTGAAAATTACTTTAGCCCTAGGAGTTAAGGAGCTCCGCATAATCGGAGATTCCTAACTAATACTCTGACAATCCCTCAACAAGTACCAAACCCGGGGCCCGAAGCTAAGGCCATACCAGGATCTGGTTAGCAAGGTAGTCCGGCGGTTTAGGAATCTAACCCTAGTGCACACTCCTAGCCCCTCCTTGATAGCGGGATAGATAAATGGAGGGATATCCTCCTTGGATTAGTTTGTCCCTCCACTTAGTCCCATTTACTTTGATAAGAAATGGGTTATTCTTTTGGGACAAAAACATTATCTACTCTCTTATTCCACGTAATTTGATTGTACCCAAAGATAAAAAGTGGGTTAACTATATCAATTGACTTAAAAATGTCCCTCACTTTCCAACATTATAACTAATTATTCTAAAATTATTTTATTTATATATTACTCCTCCTGTTTTTGACATATTTTAATAGATTCTATAAAATAAATTTAACATCAAAATAATAAAATATTTGATATTAATATTTGTTACTAATAGTAATTTAAAACTAAAAACTAAAAACATTGTTTATGTATTATACTATTCACATTTAATATTTTTTTCTATTTTTATTAGCTTCTATAAAATAAATTTAATGTCAAAATAATAAAATATTTTATATAAATATTTATTACTAATACTTATTAAAAACTAAAAACATTGTTCGTGTAATTTACTGTTCACCTTCAATGTTTTTAATTTTTTACTATTTTTATTAGATTCAATAAAATAAATTTAACATCAAAAATAATAAAATATTTGATATTAATATTTATTATTAATACTAATTAAAAAACAAAAGCAAAAAACATTATTTACGTCATTGACGGTTCACCTTCAATATTTTTAACTTTTTTATATTTAAACTATTTTTATTAGATTCCATAAAATAAATTTAAAGTCAGAATAATAATATATTATATATTAATATTTCTTAATACTACTAATTAAAAACCAAAATAAAAAATGTTGTTTATGTAATTTACTGTTCACCTTCAATGTTTTTGTTTTTTTAACTATTTTATTAGATTCTATAAATAAATTTAATGTCAAAATAATAAAATATTTGATATTAATATTTACTTATACTACTAATTAAAAATCAAAAATAATTTTTTTCTTTACATTGTTATTTATTCACTTTCAAAGATTTTATTTTTATTTTTAAACTATTTTTATTAGATCATATAAATTAAATTAAACCTCAAAATAATAACATATTTTATATTAAGATTATTAATATTTCTAATTCAAAATTAAAAGAAGAATTTTTTCCATCGATTATCTATTGTGTGTGTGTGTGTGAGAGAGAGAGAGAGAGAGAGGGCATGATAGGAATGAGAGGGGTGGGTTAAATTGTTCCACCTATTTAGGTGGGTCAGACTATCCAGATTAGATGACGGTTATCCTTCAATCTGACCCGAATATTTGTATCACTCTATCAAACCAAAAAAAGAACAAAATGGGGGTTATCCCCGGGACAAGTGGGGGATAACCCCCTATCAAAGTGGCACCTAGAGCCCAAAATATCTTTGCCGATGCTCTAGCTTCTTTATCCTCTTCCCTCACGATCCTGTTTGAAAGACCTTCTGCTACCGTCATCGTGCAAAGAATGCACACCCCTTCACACGATAATCGATGGTTTCAGCAGTTCCTGGAACCTACTCCCCAGGTCCACTCCCTTTCTCACGTGTCAGAAATCGACCTCGATGGCGGCAATCCATCGTTCTTCGACATTGAGAACTACACGTGATGGATCATTTCCCGAATATGCTACCGCCCCTGATAGGCAAGCCATTCGCCGTGCTGCGGAGCGCTTTGCCATCATAAGGGGTCTCATGCACCGAAAATCCCTCAGTGGAGTGTACCTCCGTTGTCTTGATGAGGTCGAATCTTGCACAATCGTCGAGACTGTGCATTCTAGTGAATGTGGTGGGCATGTAAATGGTTGCCTGCTAGCTCAAAAACTCCTCAGGCATTATTACTGGCCTATCATGGAGGAGGACTGTGCCCGCTATGTCCGCCATTGCGCTAAATGCCAACTTCATGCGGACAAGGTTCAAGCTCCTTCATCTTCACTCCACCCTCTCAAAGCTCCTTGGCCTTTAAACATGTGGCTATTTGATGTAGTGGCCCTCTGGAAGATAGGATCGGATAAGTCTGAAGGAAATTCTTCATCCTCACTACTACGGAATACTTCACGAAATGGGCGGAAGCTGAAGCTTTCACGGAAGTCAAGGCATCGACGGTGGTAAAATTCATCAAGCGCAACATCCTCGCCAGGTTTGGCGTCCCTCGTGACATCGTCACCGACAACGGGACTCAGTTCACATCACAGGAGCTTCGCGACATGTGTGGTAAATATGGCATTAACTTGCATCATTCATCCCCATATTATCCACAAGGAAATGGTCAAGCCGAAGCTACAAATAAAACTCTCATAAGGATAATCAAGAAAACATGCAAATCTCATCATTACTCTGATTGGCCAGATCGTCTCATCAAGGCCCTCTGGGCTTATCGTACTTTTGTCCACACTCTCACGGGATAAACCCCATACGCACTGACTTTCGGGACAAAAGTAGTACTCCCGTACGAAATCTTCATTCCCTCACTAACAGTGTTGCTGGACCCGGAGCTCGATCCCGAGCAGCGCCGAGAGAATTTACTGGCCTAGCAGGAGCTATTAGATGAGAAATAAATGATTGAGGCCAATCATGCACAAGTTTATCGTAAAAGAATCGCAGGTTTTTATGCAAAAAAGGTCCTCGATAGAAAATTCACTAAAGTCACTGGACCCAAAGGGAAATTACTGGAGAATTTGGAAGGTCTGTATGTCATCAAAGAAGTCTTTTCTCGAAACGCATATAAGGTAGTGGATGCCAATGGGGTGGAACTCACATACCCCTGGAATGGGATCTACTTAAAGAAATTCTATCCGTAAGACCTTGTACATAGTCATAAAAAATAAAAAAGAAAAAAAAAGGTAAAAAACTAGAAAAGCTATGCCAACTGCCTGGTGTCCGTCATGGAGTTTCAAGTTTGGCATCCACCCTTTATGTTAGGATAGGGCGCGTTAAGGTCTCGGTAGGTCATGGGTCTTGGTCTTCCCGAACTGGGGCGATCCCTGTCCAGCCATGACGGTCTATGCTCATTAAAAGGAAGACAACATGCACACACGCACATATTTTTCTTAAAATTTGGTAGCGTCGTTCGAGATGGGTCTTCGCCCCAAAGGCTTCAGAAGGGCCCTAGTCTTCTTTCTCTCCTAATCGATCGACCAAGATAGTCGGTGCCCTTAAAGTGCTGAGCAATGCAGCTAAAACATACCACCCTCAAGGTGAGAGTAGGAATCATCCCTTTAGTCCTGTTAGAGCACGTGAAGAGGGCAGTGTCCCCGCAGGCGTACAAAAGAGATCCAAAAGCCAAGAAAGTCAAATCTGAAATCCCTTCAAAAAAAAGAAGAAAAAATAACAAAAAGAGAAGCTTGGTTATGACCGGGCCTGATGAAAATAAACAAAGCCCTATTAATGCCAAACGCAAAATCCAAAAAGGGGCAAAAGTACATACACTCAAGGAGTTGTCCGAAATCACCCGAAAGGGAGGAGTCGAGTAGGCATACCTGTTGGCTCACCAAGTTAACGGCTTTTTCGGTCCTCTTGGAAGGTTTATCTCCCCACATTCTTCTATTCCCTCCCGAGGACGAAGGCTTAACGGAAGCTATGAGGGGCGAAGCATGTCTCAACACGTAACCCTATTTTATGAAAAAATACACTGATGGTTGTCCAACTTTGAAGGGCAAAAGCTATTGCTGTGAAGGAGTCTCGGCGTTTCTGGTAGGCCAAGGCCCTCATCTACCACCTTAATAGTTTATCCTATTAACCTCGGGCTTAGGTCAATGCAAGCGTAACACCTATAGGTGCGGCGACGTCTGATTCTGGGTCAGCGTCACGCAGTTGACCGTTAGGGTTCTAAGGTGTTCCATCATATATCATCTAAGGTTGTGAGGAAATAGACCGGGTCAGATAAATCTTTTACCTCGAACACTTTTTGGGTGTATCCCTATGGTCAGAAGCAACTGGGAGCCTAAGCGTGGTATGACGGTATTGTCATCAGGACAAGTCTTAACCGGCGGCACTATCATTCGAGGAGTCTAGAGACCCAAGTCAACCTAGATGTGTGCTTAAGATACTTGGGAGGTTATTAGGAGATCCATACCCTCATTTAGGTTGGGTGTCATATGGACGGGCACCAGGTGTTGGGAAAAAAAGAAGGAAAAAAAAAGAAAAACCCACAAACAAAAAAAGGACCAAAAATAAATAACAAAACAAAACAAAAATAAAAAAACACAAAATGAGGAAAAGAAAGAAATTTTTTGCATTGCATCTGCTTGTGCATCGCATGATCACCTTTTTTTTCTCGTTTGCATTTTGCTTGCTTGCATATGCATTTCACGTTTATTTTTCATTACAATCTTGTTAATAAGATTTAGTCCCCTGACCTTGCATTGAGGAAGGTATAATTTCTTAAAGGCAAGGGGCTAAAATCAAACCTACACTAACCTTTTTCTCTTTTAAGTGTGCTTAAAATAGGTGAAAAGGGAATCATGACGACGTCAATTGAAGCCAGGAAAGTACACTGAAGAACGTGCGCTTCATTTCCAAAAGATGTCCATTACATTCTATTGGTTACAAAATTCCAAGGGCATACCCCCAGTGTACAAAATAGTCATCTATCTACTCTCCTCTCTCTCTGCTCCTCATCGGTGTGAGGTCGGCTGCGTCGGTTGCTCACCTCGTCCTCATCCCGATCTCTTCTCTCTCTCGACCTCAGAGGCCGAGAAGCCCCTGAGGCCGCTGGCTGAGATGGTCATGGCACCTCTAGAGGCGAGACACCGAGCTCTAGCGGCTCCCTCAGTGAGACACCCTAAGATCCTCTAGTCTGCACTGACTCAGAAGGGGTAGCATGTCCACCCGCAGCCTCTCCCAGAGCACCCCTGCTCTGGTACTTCCGCAGTACCCGCCGACATAGGGCCTCCAACTGATCGAGAGCTCGCCGCTCTCGGACCACTACCTCCATCTCTTGGGCCCGCGCCTCGACCTCCCTCTCCTTCAGCTCAGGAAGGTGACCCCGTAGCAGTACGTCATGTTGAACCCCCTCCATGTGCGTATACTAAATGGATTTTGATGATGACCAAACACTATATATTTGTATGAATTGAAATTGAGTTATTCTAACATGAAAAGCTTTGGAAATGCACATCCTTGATGTAGTCTTGGAGTTTTTGGAGGTACAAGAGTAACTTCGTCTGGTAAGGCGTTTGAACTTAAATTGCAATGCTAAATCTAATTCAAAATGTATTGCTTTACAGGGCAAGGAACGTGCCTAAGTGGTTAAGGAACTCAAGGACGGTTGGTGAGATCAACTTCAACTTATTGGCCCTTGATCGTGTGGTTTGAAGTTCATTATTTTGATCTCAAGGGTTAAATTGGTTTAGGACTTATCTAAGCTAAAATAGTTTGGGTTTCATTCCCTCTCATGTTTTAAAAACCATCTTGAAACCCCCTGACTTGTTCTTGGACTTAGTGGGCTTTTTAATCTACCATTTGGTAGTTCTGGAACAAGGGTTGACCCATTGGGTCGACCCCTAGGTCCTCGGGTGCTAAAAAATTGGGTCTTTGAACTCTAGCTGAAAGGGTCGACCCCTTGGGTCGACCCCCAGCCGCAAGGGTCGACCCCAAGGGTCGACCCCTGGTAGTTTGAATTAAAATCCGTCGGATCCCTTTTCTCTCAACGGCAAGGGTCGACCCCTGGTAGTTTGAATTAAAATCCGTCGGATCCCTTTTCTCTCAACGGCAAGGGTCGACCCATCCATGCGAGGGTCGACCCCTGGTAGGTTTATTTTTTACCCGCACGAATTAGCCCCGAGGGTCGACCCATTGGCTCAAACACCCTTAAACCCTCTAAAACCCTTGCGAGGGTCAACCCCAAGGGTCGACCCTTTCAGTCTCGAACCCGGGCCGTGAACTTTGACTTCCGTGGCATCGAACCGAAAGTCATCCCAACATCCCTAAAACATTCCTGAAATTATGGATCTGGTCTCTAGGTCATCCCTGACCATCCTATACCAATATATACATATCATTTGGGTGTAAACCATAAGAGAGTCTTGGTGAGATCTGGAATTGGGTTTTCTCTCTAATCCTTGTGTGTGCAGGGTCGCAGCAGTAGCTCCAAGCTCCACTCCCATCTTGTTTTGAACCTGAAATCGAAGGGAAGAAGCTTGAATCAAGCCTCAAGACCATTTACAACTGAAAGCTGCGTCGGATATCAAGCTGCAACCTTTGTTCGTGCGGCACTAATTCATACTTCCTCCAATATCGTTCTTCCACTTGCAGAAGTGCTGAACTACATCCAAAGAAGCGAAAGGGGGAACTTCAACCAAGATAAACATTTCTTCACTCTCCATTTTCTGAATCCTTTTGCTTGAGCTTGTGGATCTGTTGTAAATCTTAAATCAGATTCTTGTGTGTGGTGTTTGTGTTCGGAAACACGAACGTGTGTGTGTGTGTGTGTATGTTTGGCAGCCCAGATCGGGTGCCGTGTGTGTGTGTGTGTTTGTTGTTCTACACAGCGTGTGTGTGTGGCTCACTTCATAGTGAAGTCTTAATCCTCATGTGTGAGGGGTGGACGTAGGGGACACGGCAGTGTACCCGAACCACCTAAAAACTTCGCGTGTCAACTGTGGTTTGATTTTCCGCATTCATTGTCGAGTGGGCTTCACTGTGAGTTGAGCATACCACCTCTATCATCATGCACCTACCCTTATCCACACCCATTCACAAGTGTGATCATGTTCAAGTGAGAACTAGTGCTTGTATGTTTAATTAACAAGTTTTCACTTGGAAGTAATTTTTAATTGGCCAATCAAATCACCCCTCCCCTCTTGATTGCCACCTTTCGGGTCTCAACAATTGGTATCAGAGCTTTGGTCTCTATTTCACTCGACCACACGGTCGTAAAGCAGATCCCTTTTTATGGCAAACAAGGGGATGATGCCCGAAGGGCATTCGATCTAAAGACCCCCGTTCTTTGATGGATCAAACTACCCTTATTGGAAAAATAGAATGTATGTTTTTCTACGAGCCCAAGACTATGACGTGTGGCGCGTCATTAGCAAGGGTCCGTATACTCTGTCTCAAAATGAGGATGAGTGGGATGATGAGGATATAAAGAAGTGTTCAGCAAACTTTAAAGCCATGAATATAATACAGTGTGCCATTCATCCTAATGAATACTCATGTATTTCCATGTGTTCTTCTACGCATGAGATGTGGAAAAAGCTACTATTAATCTACGAAGGAACATCGGAAGTGATGGAAACCAAGGCGAACCTACTGATTCGGGATTACGAGCTGTTCATGATGAAACCAGACGAGTCCATTTCTAACATGTTCGCAAGATTGACAGAAATAACAAATGGACTGAAGGGTCTAGGTAAGGAATATTCAGATAAGGAGCTCGTCAGAAAAGTTCTGAGATCCTTGTCATCACAATGGCACACAAAGGTCACTGTAATGGAGGACTCAAAGGATCTCAGCACCTTGAAATTGGACGAGCTAATTGGCTCCTTGATGACTTACGAAATCAACATCAAGAGGAGCGAGGAGGACCACAAAAAGAAGAAGGTAGTCACACCTTTGGCTCTAAAAGTGAATCCACAAGATTTAGAGGGCAGTGACAATGATTCAACCGGCAACACTGAAGATGAAGAGCTGGTTGCCATGATTACAAGAAGGGAAAGAAGGTTCATCAAAAGGACCAGAAATTTCGGTGGTCAATTCAAAAAGGGACCAAGAAGGCAAGGTTCGAACAGAGGAGAATGTAGCAAGAAAGAAGAAGTGATCTGCTACAAATGCAAGAAACCCGATCACATGGGGGGTGAGTGCCCCAATCTGATGAAGAAGCTGAAGAAAGGAAAATTCAAGAAGCCCAAGGCCATGGTGGCGACTTGGAGCGATGAAGATGAGGAAGAATCTGGGAATGAAGATGGACTAGATGAGCTGGTCCAGAACCTATGCTTCATGGCCAATGACGATGATGGAAATGAGGTAGAATTTAAAACTGAAACTCTTACTTGTGAACAATGGCAGATTGCCTATGAATCCTTGTATGAAAAATGTAAAAGGTTCAAATCTGAAAATAGAAATCTGAAAAAGAAAATTGATCATTTTGTGCACGAGCATGGCGCATCCTATATTCTTGGATCACGTGCTCTTTCTTACATTCCACAAGCCACTATCCTGTCAGAGTACCAGATTCATAGTCAGGTCACAATAATTAGACAGAAGGAAGAGCTGAACAGAGTTGATAGATCGTCAGAACACATATGCACAGACTCAATTGAGCGTTTGATCACATATGCATAGACTTACGAATTGGTTCTCAGCTAGAAAGTGCACAGACTTCATGTGCAGCACATGGTGCTTTGCACCAAGTGTACACTCAGTATGAAAACATGCACAGGCTTACCTTATGCGTAAAGAAGATATGCACAGACATCAGGTAACGTGCAGCAAGGTATGGATAGACCATGAGTGTGCAACAGAAAGAAGTGTGCACTGACCTTGTATCACACAAGTAAAGAATGTGCAAGAATCTTGATAACATAAAGGAAACATGCATGGACTCTAAATGACATGCACTGACTTTAGACAAGATAACACAGGGTGTGCACCGACATGAGTAGCACAAGTAAAGACTTGCACCGACCGTGAATAATACACAAGCTGTAACTGCACCGACCTTGTGTATGAACAGCCAAAGGTATGCACCGACTTGGCGCATGCAAAACATAACTTGCATAGACTTTACTTTATGCAAACCAAACAAATGCGCAGACCTTACCTGTGAGTAATGACTAAAGTTGCACGGATCCTATGGCAGCCCGATGCAAAGATTGCACCGACCTGAATAGTGAAGTGCACAGACTTGCACCGAGTTCGAAAATGCAAACCAGGCAATGCACCGACCCTTGTGTGTACGGACTTAAACATTGAAGTACACAAACCTTTATATCGGACTTGAATCTGCACAGACTTTAGCATCAACATGCACCGAGTTACGTGAGTAGAGCAGTCAAGTGTGCACCGACCTTTGTGAAGGTATGAACAGTAATAGCATCGATCTCTTCCATATGAAGGACAAAGCATACATTGACCTTGTATCATACAAGGCAAATGTGCACCGAGATAAGCAACAAAACATGTGCAACGAATTGAACAATATTTGACAGATATGTGTGTGCACTGTTCTCTTCATCCTTCAGTAGACCATGAAACCATGCAGCAACTACATATGATATTAATGCATAGATGAAGCATAATGTTTGACATCATCAAACCCACAGGGGTACACTAATCTCCCACTTTTTGATGATGACAACATTATGAATACTATGAGTCAAAGACAACATGCTGACTCCAAACTATTCTCCCCCTTTGACTTCATCAAAAATGAAATAATAGTTTGAGAGATTTAGTAGATAGAGATCCAAAACATGCAAGACTCCAAACCATTCTCCCCCTTTGTTCCAAAAAAATGAAGCTGGTATACAGAGGGACTCACGGAATTCTACTCCCCTTGAAAATGTGAGATAAGTGGAAGTGGGGATAGGAAGATGACAAATGACCAGACTAATCTCCCCCTTAATACTAGAGAGATGGTGATGATACAATTTCCCCTATTTGACAGAATAGAGGAATTGGAGTGAAAATTGTCATCATGTGGAAAGAGATATCAACAAAAGCACAGGATCAGTCATAGAAGGGTTTCAACAACAATTAGAAATTGAGCATGGAATGATCAAGAACAGTGAGCAGCAAATTCTATAGGAATTTCAAGAACATTAAAATTGAGCAGGAAGTTGACTGAATTGCCAATGAATAGATGAGGTGGAAGGATTTTCAATAGGATACCAAATTCTTAAATCTTAATAACTGAATTTTAGACTCTTCTATTATAAGAGATTATGAATGAGTCTAAACTGACCAACATGGTTTAAGCACAATGTATGCAGAGTTTGTCAATGAAATTCAATACTCATATCTGAAATCAAGTTTTAATAAAGATGAACCAATTGCACATATGATATTCTTGTTTAACTCCTTCTATCTTATTCAAATTCAATGACTCCTTTGAGAGTTACACAGGATAGTATTGAGATTAAACAAATATGAGTGTATCTGAACTTGTCTTTGATTACACTAATTTTTCAGATTTTTCGTTTGATTAGCACACTATTTTTCCTGAACAATTTGGTTGATCAACCCCTTTCTACATGAGGCATAACACATCTTAGGTGAAGTGACCCAGTTACTCAGTGTGATAACTGTATTGCTTCTCAGTCATGAGAACAGAGTTGGCAATAGAAATGTCTTTTTACTTGAGGAGACACCTTGATTAGAGGCAGGAATCCCCAGTTACTCAACACGACCATACCATTGCTCTGCCAGATTTTCAATCATTTTTACAGCAGAGGTAACTATGACACTTCATGACATGGGTTTACTCCACTTCTTTGATAGAGGACCCAGTTTCTCTGTTTCTTAAGTCATTGCTCTGACCAAGATTTCTTTCAAATATTTTTCATATTCTTAAGACATTTCTCAGTACATTGTAATGTTTAAGAACAATACTTAAACATTACATGAGACATACTTTTGAGAATTCAGATTTCTGAAGGTTTTGCATGAAATTACATGAGACAATTGGTTAAGATTTATTAAAATAATGATTCAGATACTTTCAAGTCTTTTACACCCAAACTTAATGAATACATTAGACTTAAATTAATTTGATTCATCAGACATTCTTAAACCATTATAATAGAAGATTCTTCTTTTCGAAAGATGTTAGATTTATGATTAGGGTACACCAATTGAAATCTTTCCAGATTCAGATAGATCAACACATTCAGTGGCATCCAATCAATAGTAGCAACAGGAAATTTTGTTTAGAGAGCAGTTGAAGACATTATCAAGCATGCATGGAAGGTGAGAAAATTTAAACACATGCTTATGCGTCAGACTGATTTTCAGGAGGCAATGAGTTTACAAGGATGCATCACAAGAATAATTCAGTTCAGAACCCAATAGCTGAGTCTGGAGTTTAGTCAGACCAGCTTGATAAAAGTGACATGGATGAATTCAAGTGAGGCTTTCCTTCAACAAATTGAGGAGTAGCAGACAGAGACTCCAGATTTAAGGCAAGTGGAATACTGATAATGACAACAGAGATTAACTAGAGTCAATTTGATGTGAACCGCTAACACTGAAGTGTGGGAGAATGATTTAAATGGCTAGACAGGAAGAGTTCAGTTTGTGAAAGACCTATAAGATTAGAATGCTCCCCCGGACTAGATGCAGTGAGTCACTTCTTTTTGGATTTTTCAAAATTAGCAACATGCAGTCCGATTCACTATATGTATGCATATGCAATGATTTTCCTAAAAACATTACATGAATATGAACATGAGTGGCATGACCATCATGCAGGGGCAGCCAACCTCCCCCTGACTATATGCATTAAAATTCAGAATTCTAAATGCCACAAACACATGACCATTTATGCATCTACTCCCCTTGACTAAATGCATTATATGCAATGAAGACTGAATGCTTGGTTTTGTGATCTATGCTCATGAAGTAGACATGCAATTACAACCTGAGATGGATTACAATAGACTTCATGTGCATTTCAGATTTTTCAAAGAATTTCAGTTAGAGGATGCATAGATGAATTTCGTTATGCAAGAAAAGATTCAAATTGAGCAGTGCAGATGACACACAAGAATGCAAGTATATATGCTTAACTATTTATGCAAACATCTAAATCAGAAATTTTAGATGACATAATTAAGATTTTTAGAAAACATCATTCAATTCACTCTCAGCTCAAAGTATGCACATACTCTTCAGCAAAGGCATTTGATAACCTATGAGAGACAAATCGAATTTAGATATGAGCTTGTATGCATGAAATACACTTGATTGACAGAAATTTTCTAAAGTTAGAAGATCGAACATGTCAAGTGCAAAGATGGGATTTTACCAAACTTGGGTGCCTTGGCTTATACAACCCCTTGTTTATTCATCTCCAAGGCACACCTGTAACAAACACATTATTTTGGTGCAACAGATACCCAAGAGGTCTTGGGTCTTGCAGAGTCAGTGACACCTTTGACTGGACCTTTGACTGGTGCTCTCATCATTTTCTTGGCCAGGGAATCATCAAAACTCATTAGAAAGCATTCAGACATAGGGTGTCCTAATTGACTACAATAATGACAAGAGATAACAGACTTTTTGTTCCTTTTATTGTGCACATTAACATGATCATGGAGTCTGTGCGCATGGAAGTTTCTGTTATCTACATGAGCATTTTGTCTTTTATTTCTAGCCAGCCAGCACTCAGTAGCTTTGTGGCCTGACTTCCCATAATTGAAACATTAAATGAATTTTTCTTCAACAACAGATTTATTTCCCCCAAAAACCCTTTGATTTGAAGATAAATTTACATGTTTAAAATTGATTCTTTTCCCTTGAGCATGCCAACAGTCATTGGCTGTGTGGCCATGCTTTCCACAATTGAAGCACACAATGTGCTTATCTCTAGACCCAAGATTACTTCTATCAGAAACATAGTTCACAGAAAATTTATTATAATGAGTATCATTTTTATTTGCAAGGACTTCAAAAAATTCAGACTTGAGTTTCTTTCCCGTAACATGCCAACATTTTGTAGCGATATGACCTATTTTCCCACAGTGAAAGCAATGGGTTTTTCTCTTCTAATCTGCGGGGTGTTTTCTATCATGAAAATTCCTAGCATGCATTTCATCATCCTTTTTCAGCATTAAACAATTATCCATGAAGTGATCATGCGTGCCACAGTAATGACATGAAACAATATTGGATTTCTTTGAAGCACGGTGTTTGATATTTGAATTTTCAGCATGCATGTTGTTTCTTTCCTTTTTCAATGTTTTCTTTTTCACATTTTTATTTTATGTTTGAATTTTCTGTGCAATAAATTGAAACACAGATGGAACATGAGTTTTGTCTTGCTCAGAACTTTTTACAAACACAGTAGTCATTTTGTTTCCATCAGTCTTTTTGTTGACTGGATTGTAACCCAATCCCTCTTTCTGAAAATTAACATTGGTTCCAAGAAGTTTATTTACATTGTCCTCACCTTTGACAAATTTTGATAATGAGTTTTTCAGATCTTGGATTTCACAGCTCAGAGAAACAAGGTTGGCTTCATAACCAGTAATTTCAGTTTCACAAGAAATAACCTGCTGATGCAAAGCATCATTCAGACTCTTCAAGGTGGCAATTTCCTGTTTCAATCTTATTTCATGGTCAGTTTCATTTTCTTCCACGACAGATTTTCCCTTCTCAATTGACAACCATTTTTCTGCCATGACAGTATTTAAGACCATGAGCTTTTTATTTTGTTCTTTCAAATTTTTCATTTCTTCCTTTAGCTTCACATTTTGTATGAGTTCATTTATCAGAATCTAATCATCCAAGTTAACCCCTTGCTTCAGATCAACTTTTGCCTCATCTAGATTCTTTTGCAGTTCGACATTAGCCACTTTAATGGCCTCCAATTTTTCAAACATTAACTTGTTTCCTTCCCGGATTCTTTTCAATTTCTCTTCATTCTTTTCAATGTCATTCCTAAGAGTTCCATTTTCAGATCTTATGTGATTTAGTTCATATTCATGCTCTTTCAACTGTTTCTTCAATCTTTCATTTTCAGTTTTCAGAGATTCCAGTGTATCATTCTTTGAACAGGCATTCATGCTATCATTCAATTTCTTATCTAGTTCAGATATTTTATTCAGAGATTCTTGATTTTCACTGTTTAGCAGACAGATTTGTTTCTTATATGTTTGAACATCAGACAAACAAGATTCATAAGATTGTTTCAGTTTTGAACAACTTTTACAAGGAGAATTTAAACTATTCTGATCAATCTTTTTTAGCTTTTTATGTTGTTTTCTTAATTTTTCATATGCTTCTAACAGATCTGCATATGCTTCCTGCCAATCATCTAAAGAGAAGTTATCGAATGGATTTACCTGTTCATTTTCCTCTTCTTCATTTTGATCACTACTGTGATCACTCCGGTTGGCCATCAAGCATTGATCATCTTTTTCATGGCAGGCCGTCTTCAGTTTGTCCACTATATCTCTTGTAGATCTGCAATCATGAAAGCAAGTGTGGAATCCCCTGTTAGCAGCTGCCTTTACCATCTCAAAGGCTTTCTGGTTTTCAGCACACATAGATCTATGAGTATCAGTCCATTCGGACTTATACTTAGGTAGTCTATGTGGACCATGTGAAATTAGTTTCCACAGATCTGGATCGACAGTCTTAACAAACATATGCAAGTTTTTAAACCACATATTAAAATCCATACCGTCGAAAATCGGTGGATGAGCCATGGAGGCAAACCAACAAGCAATTTCAAAATAGTATGCAGAAGACAGTGATGCACCGAAAGCTAGTAGGATCCTCTGCAGATCGCTGGATCCGGATGTTCAGAGACCCGCTCTGATACAAATGGTTAGTCTGTAGAGACTAGATGCAATGGTGCATACACGGATCCCCCTATAAAAACATGCCCAATTAAAAACTATAACTAGTCAAAGTGCGGAGTTACAACACTTAGATGGCTCAAATAGAATCACTGTTCTGAGAGGATTCACACTCGAACACTTAACGTGGACAAAAGGATGAAAAACTTAATCACTTAGTGGATGCAGAAAACTCTGAAGAGATTAGATGTAGCGAACCTAATCATGCATCTATCGTGAACTAGCAAGCAATCAATCCACTGCATAGAGAGTTGTTAGGTGGTTCGGTCCTGCAGACCTACATCCACCCCACACTCCAACCAGAGTGTGGCTTACTGTTGTCAAACAGCTTGAAACCGTTGGGCGTCACAGCTTGCCTACACATGCTGCCTAACAGCTTGAACCAGAGGAACACACTCCTCTCTTCCTCCACCCAGGAGGGCAACCACTAGTAACACCCAGTCACTAGCAACCAGAGACCGAAGTCTCTCTTCCTCCAAATCGGAGGGAACCCACAAGTGACAACTTGTCACTTGCAACCGGAGACACCCAGTCTCCCTTCCTCTGAAACCCAGAGGGAAAGCACAAGTGACAACAAGTCACTTGCAACCGGAGACACCAAGTCTCCCTTCTCATGAGTCCACAAGAGGAACCCCGATCCCAAACAATGGAAACAGAAAGCACTAAAGATATGGAAAAGAACAAATAAAAGGACAAAGGAAAAAACCAGACAGAATATAGCTCCAATGAGCTTGATGGCTCTGGATTTGATCCACGAGGCCAATCTTGAAATAGATCTTCAATGTGCTTCAGTTGCTTCTTCACTATCGCTTCTCTCTTCTCTACACTCTCTTCCTCTTTCTTTCTTCTTCTTCTCTCAATATGCTCTCTCGCTCTCCTGGCGACTCCTCCTTCTTTTTCTTCTTCTGCTGGCTCTCTCTTTTCATCTCTCGATCTTACACTCTCTCTCTCTCTTCCACTTCTTCTACTTCTTTTTCTCTTACACTCTGCTCTTTTTCTATCTCTCCTCAGATCTCGTCAGTTTGTATTCTTCTATCCCACTCTTTCTGTCTGTCTGCTCTTTCTATCTTCTCTTAACTCTCTTCTTCACTTTTAGCTCTCTCACTCTCTCTAGACTTCTTCTTCTGATGCTGACTCTCGTACTCTTCTCACTGGCTGCACTCTTCTTGCTTTTCTATTTCTTCTATCTTTTTCCTTTTTTTTTTCAATGTGTATCTTTGATTGCAGAAGGGGCATCTTATATATATCTTCAGCCTGGGCCCTACGGGTTCACGCACTAGGCATGTGGAAAATGCATTCCCGCCAAGGAGTGTTAGGGATCCCTTAGCCACGTGTCCAAATCTTAGCTCTGCTACTTTCCACGTGGCACAAGCACGGTGAATCCTATATTCTTTGATCACGTGCTCTTTCTTACGTTCCACGAGCCACTGTCCTGTCAGAGTACCAGACTCATAGTCAGGTCACAATAATTAGATAGAAGGAAGAGCTGCACATAGTTGATAGATCGTCAGAACACATATGCACAGACTCAATTGACCGTTTGATCACATATGCATAGACTTACGAATTGGTTCTCGGCTAGAAAGTGCACAGACTTCATGTGTAGCACATGGTGCTTTGCACCAAGTGTACACTCAGTATGAAAACATGCACAGGCTTACCTTATGCGTAAAGAAGATATGCACAGACATCAGGTAACGTGCAGCAAAGTATGGATAGACCATGAGTGTGCAACAGAAAGAAGTGTGCACTGACCTTGTATTGTGGAAAAAACAATTTCTCTTTCTATAGTTCTAAGAGTTTCTAAAAAAATGAGAAAATGGTTTTTAAGGATTTCAAAAGAAAAAATAAAATGGGTTAACAAAAAAGATCACACAAGTAAAGAATGTGCAAGAATCTTGATAACATAAAGGAAACATGCATGGACTCTAAATGACATGCACTGACTTTAGACAAGATAACACAGGGTGTGCACTGACATGAGTAGCACAAGTAAAGACTTGCACTGACCGTGAATAATACACAAGCTGTAACTGCACCGACCTTGTCTATGAGCAGCCAAAGGTATGCACCGACTTGGCGCATGCAAAACATAATGATGGGGACATCAGAGCAAGACCACTTACTTTTTATTTTACATTTGAGTCCTTTTATTTGCATTTATATGCTTGGGAAAAAATGTACGCAATTGTAAGGCTTTATAAGCCAATTTGTCATTCCTTAGGATTATTTGGGTTTTTGTGTAAAAGTCTAGTAGGACCAGCAAGGGGCCCCCATATCTTTCCCCATTGGTCCACCTAAGCCTTAGGGTCAAAGGTCCAAGGTGGGCTTCTAGATGCTTGACCATTCAAGGGGACAAGGTGGAAGAAAATTCAAAATTGGACCAAGCAAAGTCCAAGATGCTTCCCCCTTATAATATAGTTTCTCCCATGTTGTATTTTTTATTTAATTTAGTCATTTGACCACATGGGGAAGAAAATCCACTCTCTCCCACGAAACTCCTATCCCCCCCACCCCTTCCCATTCTCTATATAAGCCTATGTATAGTGTCATTAGAGATATTAATGAAGAATTAAGCATTTTTGCCAAGAGCAAGCCCAAGGGCACCCCTTGTGTCTCTCCTCTCCCCCTTGCAGCAGTGATTGCTACCCATTATAGGGTGTGAAGCCCTAATCTTGGTATGACTCCAAGATCTCCAACCTCTGCTGGATGCACCTTCCGGCCGCCGCCTTCCGTTCGTGCCGCCATCGCGCCGCCACCGCCATCGTCGGAGTTCTGTCCAAATCAGGACATAACCTCATCTCTAAAAAATTTTTTTTTGTTGTCTGTTCAAGCCCTAATTTTGAGGGTTTGTTATCCCTGTCTCCCCTAATCTCCAGTTCAAATTTCGTGCCATTTGGCTTTAGTTTGATATTTTTCCCATATTTTTGTTCTTCCCCTCAGTAATCTGCCATTTTGCAAATCTGCAGAACAGTGTCACTTATTCGTATCTTTCCCACCCCCTTTACAATTTTTAAAAATTCCACAAAAATTCCTCAGTGTTCCTCACGTTCCCCCCTACGTCCCATAATTTTTTTAGTCCCTGAAAAAATCATTTACCCCTCGGTCAAAAGTTAGTTTCAGGCAAATCCCCTTCTGTCCTGAGTGTCTGTCAATTGATCCACAGAAAACAACTCAGTCTTGCAGAGCCTCCCATTTCACATCTCTTTGTTGGATCAATCCACAAACAT
Source organism: Amorphophallus konjac (assembly GCA_022559845.1). Lineage (NCBI taxonomy): Eukaryota > Viridiplantae > Streptophyta > Magnoliopsida > Alismatales > Araceae > Amorphophallus > Amorphophallus konjac. Next base: position 203,817,905 of record CM040119.1, on the reverse strand, counting down.
TGTATGTGGTAGATCTGGGAGTCCTCTTTCCAACGGCAGTAGTCTTGCCTCGTTCTGATTTCAGATCTGAGAGAATTAATTCTTGCCGCCGAGGCGCGCAATTCTGTTCCCTATGCAGATCAGAAAAATCAGTCCATGGATAATTTGTGCAAAAATACCAAAAGTCAACTTCTAGAACCGCCACTTCAGGGAGTCGACTAGAGACGTCCTGCCCACGTTCCAGCCAAGTGGCGCCTCTAGAAGATCTCAGGAAGGTAATGTTCCTTTGAAGGCCAACGCTTGCTGTCCAGCGAGTCAGAACCGAGTCGGTGCAGTACCGAGTCAGACCAGCAGGCCGAGTTCGCTCCGAACGCATCTCCAGATTGCTGCTCGTCAACCCAGGAACGGTCCTCCCGGGCCCACTTGTAGCCCTTTATCTCCCTGCGTGGAGTGGGCAATAAAATTCACTGTTGTAACTAAGTTTTTACCATTGTACCGGGAGTTACCGTAACTGGCCGGGGTCGTCTTCCCCACGCCCGGAGCGTGGAGGTAAACTCGCCCCCACTCTTTATCGCATTTTGCTTAGTTCGTATTCATTCGTATATGCCGCTGCAAGTGTAGGTTCCTAGCTTGATATATTATTATCACTGTTGCGAGAGTGAGTGAGTGTACCGTCCCGTGACTCGATCCGAGTTAACGCGGAAAAGCCGATACCCGAGACTCACGGCCAATTTCTCAACCGTGCTCGATCCCACGTCTTCCCTCGCTTAGGGACGATCGCGAGATAGAGTCCCAGGTCGCGTGTCCGTCCCGCATCAATTTGGTATCAGAGCGAAGGTTGAGTCTAGGGTAGTCTTTGTGTCTAAGTCTACAAAAAGAAAAAAAAGTGTCTAAGTCAAGGGTGCATTTGCATACCATTGTTCGGTATATCAAAAGGTGTCACCCGAACGTTAGGTTACGCCTATCGAGAAGGCCGCACACTCGCGTCGAGGAGACCCTCGGGTCAAGCCTCCGCCACGTACCGGGTCTTGGTTGTGTCTAGGTTCATAGTCTAGTCGGCATTCCAACTTGCATTGTCATTTAGGGTCGTGTCTAGTGTCTTGTCCAAGTATCTTCATGTCCGTATTATAGCTCCCCATTTCCAATGGACTTTCGGTCGCCCAGGCGAGATAACCGTTGGCACACCCATGGGTTGGGCAACCATCCTCTCCACTTCTGTAGGCCCGAAGCCTCGGATTTTTATGGCTCCAATGACCCGGGTGACTACCTCAAGTCGGAGGCCACCAAAGACACATACTTTGATTGTTATACCATGTCTGAAGTCGGGCAATTCTATTTTGCCAAGGAGAGGCTTCTACACGAGGCCGCCGAAAAGTAGGACCACATTGAGCGCTTGAGAGAGGTTAGGAGACAATGGCCCATCGAATCATGGTGGGACATGAAGAGAGAGCTTAGAAGGGTCTACCTTCCCCATCCGGTTCCTTCCAACCCGTCCCACCCATTTACTTCCAACCACGTGGGTCACACCTCCAGCCGACCCCACCAACTCACTTCCAACCAAGTGGGTCATATCCGGAGGCAAGAAGCTCAAGTACCCAAGCATAGGCCGATTGATTACTTGCGAATCCACCGCGATACCCGTACTCCAACCCATACCGTTGCCAAACTTGTGCAAGTGATTTCGGATCGGGTGGATAGGAGGTGTGCGTATTTTGAGTCATTGGTCTCCCCTTGCCCACCTCCGAGACCGAACATAGCCATACCCAAGCCTAGGGATGTCATAGCCGGTAACCCCAACCCGGCCCCACCTCCGGGGTCCCAAGGACCTCTTCCCCTTCGGGAGGACGTTCCTTCCCCACCCATTAGAGCTCCGTTGCCACCACTCTTATCTTCCAATCTTTATGTGGAGCTATCTCAGCCCGAGCCACCCGTGTTTCTAACGGGAAGACTTTTCATCGCCGAGCCACTCCTTAGCTGGCTCAAGAATGACTTGGTCGCACCTCCCTTCCCATCCATGGACCACACAATACCTCTAGTGCCAATCAACTCATTTCATACAACATTCCGGTCTAGTCACCATGTGGATACATTGGGTGACCTTCTTAACGGATTAGACTGGCAATTGACATTTACGCACTTGTTGGCCCCAGGCTTCGACTGACCCACCGGTCGTAGCTTCACCCATCTGGCTTTGGGATCCATTACCTCCGTGTGCACCGTGGGTTGTGTCACCACGGAGATTCTTCTACTCCTCCCGTTACCGGCCGAGCTCGACATTCCTTTTATCCCGGGGGAGGAGCTATATCTTCTATACACTGTCCCATCTACCACGATGGATGGAGGTGACCATCACCTTCATGAATTTCAAACATGGGACTATGTAATGGAGGAACCGAAGGGGCACACATTCTTTGACCCATTCGACCCCTTCGCTAGTGGATCTCGTGACCCACCATTTCCCTTACACCTTGTAAGGGAAGTCCACTACCACACCCCTTCCCCACAGGCTAGTCCACCAACACCCAAACCGGGGATCGTTCCATGGTCATCATATAGGAGTGTCAAAGAAGGTGAATTCGGTTCTCCACCAATCAAATCCACTAGGGAGCATGTGCATGCATGGTGCCTCTTAGGATGTTTAGGAGTTCCCCAATCTGCCAACCACCGGTTACATCTAGTGTATGCATGGCACACATTCGGGTGTCCTGGTCTGCCACCGCACATGTATGGGTCGGACTAACAATAGATTTGTCTAGGGTCTTGTGTGCCTGTGCATATATCGTGTCGAGTCGGTCCTTTGTATGCTCGCGTTGTCAGTCCCTTTCGAGTGCAATACTTGTCAGACTTTGGGATCGGCTCTACCTCTACATATCGGATCTAGTCACATAAAGGGACCTAGCGGTGATTCCTAGTGAGCCTTCGAGCCGCCTCCCTCATTTGAGAGTGACCCACCCCGGAGTGTCCACCTCTAGCCTCCTCCCCAGTAGCATGTGCATATCGAATCTATACGGGATGAGCAAGTGTCGAATACTTGGAGTGGAGCGTACTCTGCGCTTCCTGGTACGATGACGGACGGCATCACGAGCAGTCGTACCCCTTACTCGACGGGGTCGAGTTCTTCCCACCCGGGGAGAATTGATGGGGACATCAGAGCAAGACCACTTACTTTTTATTTTGCATTTGAGTCCTTTTATTTGCATTTATATGCTTGAGAAAAAATGTATGCAATTGTAAGGCTTTATAACCCAATTTGTCATTCCTTAGGATTGTTTGGGTTTTTATGTAAAAGTCTAGTAGGACCAGCAAGGGGCCCCCATCTCTTTCCCCATTGGTCCACCTAAGCCTTAGGGGTCCCATGTGGGGCTGGTCAAAGGTCCAAGGTGGGCTTCTAGATGCTTGACCATTCAAGGGGACAAGGTGGAAGAAAATTCAAAATTGGACCAAGCAAAGTCCAAGATGCTTCCCCCTTATAATATAGTTTATCTCATGTTATATTTTTTATTTAATTTGGTCATTTGACCACATGGGGAAGAAAATCTCCTCTCTCCCACGAAATTCCCATCCCCTCACCCCTTGCCATTCTCTATATAAGCCTATGTATATAGTCATTAGAGATATTAATGAAGAATTAAGCATTTTTGCCAAGAGCAACCCCAAGGGCACCCCTTGTGTCTCTCCTCTCCCCCTTGCAGTAGTGATTGCTGCCCATTGTAGGGTGTGAAGCCCTCATCTTGGTGTGACTCTAAGATCTCCAACCTCTGCTGGATGCAACTTCCGACCGCCGCCTTCCGTTCGTGCCGCCATCGCACCGCCATCGCCGGAGTTCTGTCCAAATCAGGACAGAACCTCATCTCCAAAATTTTATATTTTTTTATTATTGTCTGCTCAAGCCCTAATTTTGAGGGTTTGTTCTCCCTGTCTCCTCGAATCTCCAGTTCAAATTTCGTGCCATTTGGCCTTAGTTTGATATTTTTCCGATAGTTTGGTTCTTCCCCTCAGTAATCTGCCATTTTACAGATCTGCAGGATAATGTCACCTATTAGTATTTTTCCCACCCCCTTAACAATTTTTCAAAATTCCACAAAAATTCCTCCGTGTTCCTCACGTTCCCCCCTACGTCCCACAATGTTTTTAGGCCCGGGAAAAATCATTTACTCCTTGGTCAAAGGTTAGTTTCAGGCAGACCCCCTTCTATCCTGAGTTTCTATCAACAGATCCACAGAAAAAAACTCAGTCTTGCAGAGCCTCCCATTTCACATCCCTTTGTTGGATCGACCCACAAAAATTGTATGTGGTAGATCTGGGAGTCCTCTTTCCAACACTAGCAGTCTTGCCTCAATCTGATTCCGGATCTGAGAGAATTAATTCTTTCAGCCGAGGCGCGCAATTCTATTCCCTGTGCAGATCAGAAAAATCAGTCCGTGGATAATTCGTGCAAAATACGAAAAGTCAACTTCTGGAACCGCCACTTCAGGGAGTCGACCAGGGACGTACTACCCACGTTCCAGCCAAGCAGCACTTCCAGAAGATCTCAGGAAGGCGACATTCCTTAGAAGGCCAAGGCTTGCTGTCCAGCGAGTCAGAACCGAGTCGGCGCAGTACCGAGTCGGCACAATACCGAGTCGGACCAGCAGGTCGAGTTCGCTCCGAACGCACCTCCAGATTGCTGCCCATCAACCCCGGAGCGGTCCTCCCGGGCCCACTTGTAGCCCTTTACCTCCCTACGTGGAGTGGGCAATAAAATTCACTATTGTAACTAAGTTTTTACCATTGTACCGGGAGTTACCGTAACTGGCCGGGGTCATCTTCCCAACGCCCGGATTGTGGAGGTAAACTCGCCCCCACTCTTTATCGTATTTTGCTTAGTTCGTATTCATGCGTATATGCCGCTGCGAGTGTAGGTTCCTAGCTTGATATATTGTTATCACCGCTGCGAGTGTGAGTGAGTGTACCGTCCCGTGACTCGATCCGAGTTAACGCGGAAAAGCTGATACCCGAGACTCACTATCGGTTTCTCAACCGTGCCCGGTCTCATGTCTTCCCTCTCTTAGGGACGATCGCGAGCTAGAGTCCTAGGTCGCATGTCCATCCCGCATCACATAACCTGCACAACCTTTACTTTATGCAAACCAAACAAATGCACAGACCATACCTGCGAGTAATGACTAAAGTTGCACCGATCCTATGCCAGCTCGATGCAAAGATTGCACCAACCTGAAAAGTGAAGTGCACTTGCACCGAGTTTGAAAATGCAAACCAGGCAATGCACCGACCCTTGTGTGTACGGACTTAAACATTGAAGTACACAAACCTTTATACCGGACTTGAATCTGCACAGACTTTAGCATCAACATGCACCGAGTTACGTGAGTAGAGCAGTCAAGTGTGCACCGACCTTTGTGAAGGTATGAACAGTAATAGCATCGATCTCTTCCATATGAAGGACAAAGCATACATTGACCTTGTATCATACAAGGCAAATGTGCACCGAGATAAGCAACAAAACATGTGCAACGAATTGAACAGTATTTGACAGATATGTGTGTGCACTGTTCTCTCCATCCTTCAGCAGACCATGAAACCATGCAGCAACCACATATGATATTAATGCATAAATGAAGCATAATGTTTGACATCATCAAAACCACAGGGGTACAACATCATCCTCATCGAGTTTGAGATTACCTACGTGCCGTAAAAGGCCATCAAAGGCCAGGCCATTGCAGACTTCTTTGCAGCACACCCGGTGCCAGAAGATTCTCCACTGATTACGGAGCTCCCCGAAGACGAGACCCTAGAAGTGGACCAACTCCAACAAGCCACGTGGCAGCTGTACTTCGATGGGGCTTCAAGAACAAAAACGTCCTCGTCGGGACAAACAAGAATAAGAGCGGGGGCAGCCGCCGTCCTCAAATCTCTCGAAGGATAGGTGATGCATACCTCTTGCTCAATCAATAAAGCTTGCACAAATAATGAAGTAGAATATGAAGCTCTAAATATCGGTCTCTAGGTCGCTCTCTACATGGAGATCCGGATGCTGCATGTGTTTAGGGATTCAATGTTGATCGTCAAGAAAATCCAAGGACAATTCGAAGTCTAAAAAGTTGAATTACTCCCCTACCACGCTAAGGCGAAGCAACTCATGGAGAAATTCTACTTTACTGAAATAAACCATGTCGACCGAGGTCAAAATGCACAGGCCGATGCATTAGAAAAGCTAGAAAGCTCACTAGTAATCCCGCTGGATGAATCACTCAACATACGGGTGATCAACCGATGACATGTCCCCAGCATGATAGAAGAAGAACTAGGAGGAGAGGAGCCTGAAGTAGCAACCGTAGAAGTGGTCGGCTCACCCGATTGGCGTGAGCCCCTCATACAATGCTCGAAACACCAGCAGTTGGCCAAGCAGAGGGAAGAAAAGATAAGTCTGATCCGAACAAAGGATTCCTATGAAATCAGAAGTGGAATTCTTTTCCGAATTGTGGCAGACGCCAAGAAGAAAATACTGCTTCGGTGCCTCTCTATGGAGGAAGCCTGGAGTGTCATGAAGAAAATTCTTGCTGGGTCAGCTGGGGCACACCAGGCAGGGCCAAAGATGAAGTGCCAAGTCGATGATGTTCGACGACTGCTGCAAATATGCCAAGTCATGTCAGAAGTGCCAAGAGCATGCAACGGTCCCTAGGAGACCTCCAATACAGCTACATCCGACAGCGCCCAGTTGGCCCTTTGCCCAATGGGGAACAGATGTCGTGGGCCCACTACCCCCATCTTCTTCGGGGTGCAAATACATCCTAGCAATAACAGACTATTTCTCCCACTGGGCGGAAGCTATAGCCCTAAGATAACTGACCAGAGAAATCGTGTCCCGATAACGGATCTTCTCAGATAACGGAAGCCATTTCTAGAATCAAAGGGTCTACAAGCTAGCCAAAAAGTACAAGATTGACTAGAGAACATCCACTCCGTACAATTTTGCAGGCAAACGAGTTGGTAGAAGCATTCAATAAAACCCTCTGCACCCTCCTGGCGAAGACTGTCAGTTCTAACAAAAAGGACTGGGGAGACAGGATGTATGAGGCACTGTGCGCGTACCATACCGTCTGTAAAACCCCAACGGGCTGTTCGCCCTTCTCTTTGGTGTATGGCTCAAAAGCAGTTGTCCCCATTAAACTAGAAGTACCCTCACTTCGGGTCGCAAGCCAGCATGAATTGGTCTAGGATGACTAAAAAAATGCAGAACGAAGACTGGAAGAGCTCTCTGACCTTGAAGGGAAGCAACTCCAAGCTCAGCAAAACATACAGGTCTATCAGGCCCATATAACCCGGTCGCCTTTCTTGAATTCACGCCCTTCGACTAGCTTCTCGAAGATAGGTTATGGCTGCCAATCCTAAAGGCAAGCTAGATGAAAACTGGCTTGGGCCCTTTGTTGTCCAAAAAGTCTACGAAGGAGGTGCGTATGTGGTTGTCAATCATAGGGGGGAGACTCAATTCCCGTCTCTCAATGGAAAGCATTTGAAACTATATCACGCATCACTTCCCCAGTTCAATGAAAAATTGAACCCCGCGCCTCACGCAAAGCCAGAATGTTTCTTAGATCTCCCATGAGACAATGCAATATCCAAAAAAGAAAAGATAAAAATATAAATAAAAAGGGAAAAAGAGAGAGAGAAGAGAATAAAAAAAACTCGTCAAAGTTACTGGTGGGATGTCGATGTATCAAGTCCCACCAACACATAAACCGCTGGCTCGAACCTTCCATCCAAGCCGGTAAACAAAGACCCTTATTTTGACTCAGACCTTCCGCCCGGGTCAATGAATGAAAAGATCTCCTTCCTTCGGCCTAGATCTCCCATCTAGGTCAATGAACAAAAAGACCCCTACTTGGCTCGGACCTTCCGTCCAAGTCAATGAATAAAAAGATGTCTTATGCTTTGACACTAATCCGGTGTCATCGAATAAACCACCTCAGCATTACAACTCTTTGTCCCACCAACGAATAAACTCGTGGCCTGGACCTTTCAGCCGAAGCCATGAACAAAAAGACCCGTTCACTCTAAATCGGACGCTTCCCCCGATTAGAGAATTAAAAGACCCATCATACAACCGGTACCCCTGGCGCATTAAGGAATTAAAGGGCCCCTCATATAGCCGGTACTCCAGGCGCATTAAAGAATTAAAAGACTTCTCATATAGCAAGTATCCCCAGCGTATTAAAGAATTAAAAGACTTCTTCATATAGCCAGTATCCCCGGCGCATTAAAAAATGAAAAGATCCTGCCACCTCGGCCCGGACCTTCCATCTAGGTCAATGAATAAAAAGACCCCCTTGATTGGCTCAGACCTTTCGTCCAAGTCAATGAATAAAAAGACCACCTTGCTTGGCTCGGACCTTTTGTCCAAGTCAATGAATAAAAGATCTCTTGTTTGGCTCGGACCTTCCATCCAAGTCAATGAATAAAAAGACCCCCTTGCTTGGCTCGGACCTTTCATCCAAGTCAATGAATAAAAGATCCCTTGCTTGGCTCAGACCCTCTATACAAGTCAATGAACAAAAAGACCCCATGCTTTGGCTCGGATTTTCCGTCCGAGTCGACGAATAAAAAGACCTCTTTTGCTTTGGCACTCACCCCGTGTCAATGAATAAACCACATCAGTGCCCGGCACCCTGTCGGCACTGACGAATAAACCTTATGTCTCGAACTTTCCACCCGAATACATCAACTAGCACACAAACTCCTCCCGCTCCATCGGGCCCCTTACAAAGTCTTCGGCTTAGACCTCCCGTCCGAGTCGATGAATAAAAACCTTTCCTTAACCCAGCATGAGTCACTAGTCCTCCTTCAGGATTGGCCTCACCCAGTCGGCTTATGCCTCACCCAGTGCAAGCATCCGCCTGCTGCTGGGCCTTCTAGGCCTGCTCGGGATGCCTCGCGTGCGCCTACTCCTGCTGGTCAGCCCTCGCCGACCATGGCCCAACATGCACATGAGGCCGCCCCTGCAGTTCGTCCTGGCCCTCTTCAGGATTCCTTGGCCACCCCAGGAGCTTCTTCAGGCTCTGCCGTGGGTGGTTTCGCGCCTCCTTGCCTGCCCCTTGCTGGCTTGCTAAGCTCTACTGATTCCGTAGCTTTGGCCTCCCAGGCGCTGGCTAAGGATAAGGTTGTTCCCTTCGTGCCACTCCTGCCTTGCTGCTCGCCAGATCCTGCCCAGCTCCCCCCTCTACTACCTACTGAACCTTGTGAGGCTGTGCGCTCTCCGGTGGAGTCTGCTACCCTGCAGCAGCCTCCGTCCTTGGCAGCTCCTCCATCCAACCCCCCTTTCAAGACTGTTGTGCCCTACTCACACGGCCGCTCCTCCACAGCTTATCGCCGTGCCTTGCTCGGATGTGATCTGCTCGGCCTTCTGTGGTGAAGGGTCCTCTGCTTGGTGTTGCTTCAGCCGGGGCAGTCCCTGCTGCTGCCCTTCTGTCAAGCCTTCCTGCGGTAGCTGTTCTAGTTGTTGGGCCCGCTAGCTTGGCCTTGCGTGCTGACCCCAGCGACGGGCCTCCTCCCTTGGACAACCACGCTATCGTTGTTGTTTCTCCTGGAGGCACTGGTGGTCGCCCCCCATTGCTTGGCGCCCTCTGCCAGGATGGGGAGCCTTGGTACGTCTCTCCTGGTGAGCCCTTGATGCTTGTTGCGGTGACCCCTGCCGTGGTGCAAGGTCGTCCTTCTGCGGAGCATTTTGCCAGCTTGGCCGCCCTGCGCACTATAAGAGATGAACTCAACGTCCTGCCCGCCTTCTCTGGACTGGGGGCTCCTAGCATGGCTCGGCCCTCTGCTGTCGCTGCCATCTTGGCTCCGTCTCTCCCGGCACTGCAGCCCCACGATGTGATCCTGGCCCTGAGTGCTGAGCCCCGAGACGAGGCTCCCCCCTTCATGCTTCCTCCCTAGCTGAGGGTCGCTCTGCTTGTGATGTGTCCAGCCAGCCATCCCTGGCTGCTTCGTCGATCCCTCCCCGACGGTCCCTCAAGCCAGCGCTGCTTCAAGATGCTCCTCCGGCCATGAGCCTCGCACCCTCAGCTGAGCTTACAGCTGACTCCTCACTACCCCATGCTACTGCTGCTTCCGTCTAGTCCTTCCCCGACGTCCTGGATCCTTCCCTCGAGGTGCCAGACTCGGAGCTCCTTGATCCGTCCTTGGCTTGCACGCTCCGGGTGATGGTTCGCTACCCATTCCCGCTATTGTCCATGGCGATTCTGATGGTTTGGCTGTTGAGCAGGACCTGGAGTTCGATGACCCTCCCTTCCAGCCTGCTCGCAGGAGGAACATAAGATCTGGGCGCAAGCCCCATGACCCCAAGTTTTTCCATTAATAGGTCTTGCATGCTGCCCCTTCGGTCTAGTTCGGTCCGGTTTGCCTCTATTTTAGCCCATCTTTTGTTTTTGGGTCTCTCTCAGCGGCTAACTAGGTCTATTTCCCTTCTTGTATTTGTGGCCCCTTTCATCTTAGTTTGGGTGCCTTATACTTTCCTCCCCTCTCCTTTATCTTATCAGTCATTTCCTACTTTAATTACTGAAAATGCTTGCCTGGTGGCCGGGGTGGATCGTCCATTCCCTTCCGCAATGAAGGGGTGAACGGGAATCCTCGCCTCACCTTGCAAGTATTACCCTTAAGTTAAAAAAAATCATGTCTCATTGCTTCGGCATTAACCCCATGCCGATGACTAAGCTCCTATACAACCAAATTTCTCGGCCCATGTGCTCTTTGTGGTGAAGCGAACTCCTCATCCCTTTGCTGAGGGGGTGAGCGCTTTCCCATGAATTCACACCGGGCCAACGATCTATCGACGCAGAAGATAGAGCAATATTCTAAAAAGTCTACACCCGCGAGCCCGGCGCACTCGTCCCTCGCTTGCGCCACCCACGGGTGGGGGGCATTTGTGACACTAAAAAAATGAATGAAATGAAAATGAAGATGAAATGAGCCAAGCAAATGGACTAAGCCCAATACAAAGGGAGGAAGAGAATGGGCCCAAACAGTGAGGTGGGCCGAATGAAATAAAGAAGGAAGGAGAAGAAGAGATTTTTTAAAAAAAGGGAAAAATGAATTAATAAAAAAAACACGCACGCGTTGACCTCCCTTCTGTGTTTCCTCCCTCTCCGGCAAGCATTGAATGCTCGAGTGGATTTCCCCTCGCGTGGGCAACGTGAAGAGCGCCAGCACCACCATCAACGGTGCCCGCCCACGCCGCGCAGGTCCTTGCCGTTCAACCACTCGGCCGGCCACTCACACCACCATGCCCCAACGTGGCAACATCCCGGAAGCGACAGTAGCCTCTAGCAGCAGCGGCAGTGCCATCATCACTAGCAGTAGCGGCGGGTACGTGGAAGAGCAGCAACAAGAGAGGCGGCAGCTCGAGGGATTGTTCCCCTTCGAGCAGGGCTTTCCAAGCCTCTATAAAAGGGGCACCCCCGTGAAGAGAAAAAAGGTTCGGTGGGTAGAGAGAACAGGAAGAAGAAAAATAAAGAGGAAAAGGAACAGCTCGGGGGCCTTTCCCTTGGGTTCAGAGAGAAAGTGAGGGAGGGAGTGCGAAGGTGGGGTTGGAGAAATTTCTATAAAAGGGGCAGGTTCTCCCCATCCCTTGTGTATTCTCCCTTGTCCCTACTGTCTCTGCGATGTTTGAGGCCCCAGTGGCCGAATTATAAGCCCCCATTCGAAGATGTAACCTTTCGTATTTTGGATGAATAAAGAATCCTGGACCTTAGTCCAGATTTCTCTCCTCTCACCCGTATATCTATTTTATTTTTCTTCTTATATGACTCTACATATCTTCTTCCTTGGATGGCTCTGCATAGTTTCCCTCTTACATGGCCCTGCATAGTTTCCCTCTTACATGGCCCTGCATATCCCTTCTGTTTTCCCAACTGTCGGAATGCTTCTACCCCGTCCCTTTAGCAGATAGGATGAACCTTTTCTTTTATTTTTAAAAGGCCACCCATATAGCGATTGAGTTTTCATCACGGTGGCCACTGGCGCGGAGCCCACTCCCATCCATGAGTGTGGCCCCGGGTTGCCAACCATCAGAAGCCCAATATACATATTCTTCGCTCCGCCATAAGCGTGATTCTCTTCTCAAAGCCCCACTTTAGAACTTGGACTGATCCAATGGCCATGGTTCTAAAGGGGTGAGGAACATGGATTTTAATTCCCAAAATGACCGGTTGCTTTTCCATGAATTCCGAACATCGAGTTTTGATCACTCATGGACCCCCCGGGGGCTCGTTATTTCTTAACGTGGACCCCGGGTGGCTTCCCTTTGAGGAGTGAACATCGATAGCCGTCTATAGTGATAGCTCAAAGTCCATATCTCGGCAATGAGTTTGTGGCGACCCATGGGTCGGTGGGGTCCTTTGTAGGTCAGCCCTCGGGATCTTTGCGCCCAAAATGGGTGATGGGATGTTGCCACTTCCGTGTGCATCCCTATTTGTTTCGGGGCCATCAAGGAGTTTTCTCCGAGGATGCGTACCCTATTAAACCCCCCCATGCTCTAAGTCAAAGGGAGGTGCTGCCGGATTTTTACCGAGTGGACTGAAGAAAAATATGATGATCTAATCTAATTTCTGAACTGCAAAAAAAAAAAAATAGAATAAACAGAGCAAACAATGAATGACAAGCATGAAGCCAAAACTCCCCAGATCAGCAACTGAAATCTCTGTATAAGAGAATCCCCTTGTGCATGACATGATATCTGACGTATGAGCATTTAACTCATGATTTTGCATGCACGAAAGAAACCCCACTTGCATTTGCATAATTCAGAAAGTGCATTCTTACACTTCCATATGGCATGCATTTTGTTCATTGGCAATTGCTGCCCCTCTAAAAAAATCAGATTTGGTTTGTGCATTGGCATGACAATATCTGCATATAAAAAAAAACCCTTGTCAGATTGCATGAGCATGATTAGAATTTTGTTGGATCTCCATGAAATTGATGAAGTCTGGCATGTATTCATTGAAACGATGTTTGCATCCTCACATGTGCACTACTTGAAGACATGAACTCTGAATATAAGTGAAACCCATGTGCATATATATATATATGAAGGGGTTTGCATGTGTATGATACCACCTGCATAAAGGAGCCTTTTATGTGTTCTACTGAAATTGCATTCATGTGCACCGTTGCATGCATAAGTCCCATAAGGAGAACCCTCGTTTACATCTCAATTCCACACTCCGAGTTTGATCATAATTTTCATTGAAATTCCATGCAGATGCATGCCTGAATAAAGCCGAAAGGGTGTTTTTTTTCTTTATTCAAGATGAGAATGCCTTCGCTGTTAGAGGGAATCGACTCCCCTCTGGCCTATTTCTGCCGTGCAGCTTGTCTAAACATGAGTCGACTCAGAGAGTCGACTCCCATTCAGGCCGATTTGCCTTTTCAAAGCTGGGCTGCCCTAATAGAGGAAAAGAAAAAAAGACGAAGGGGGATTGCATCTGCATGATAGCTGCTACATAAGAATCCATGTCAGGATTCCATAAGCATGATTGAAATTTTCATTGCATTTTTTCCACAAAGAGAACCATTCCTTGCACACATGAATTCAGAAATGCATATTGCATGCATTAGTCCAGGAATGCATTTGCCTGCATGGACTCCAAAAAAAATCCCATTCGCACGTATGAAGCTGCATAAATGAAGATTGAGAACGGGCCCATTTGCATGAATGAAAGAAAGAATGAACCCCAAAAAAAATTTATGCCGAAGCACTGCTGGAATTCCTGCCCAGCTTAGGACAGGTCAACCTATCTTTGGCTACAAGTTAACCCATTTGCATCTGTATGCTGGCATGCCTCTAGTTGGTGTCGACCTGCCCCCAGCATGCGTCGACCTATCTCTAGCCACGGGCATTTCTAAAACTCCTTGGCTAAGCCTGTTGGACTCACCCTCCCTCCCTCCTTCCATGCGTACACATGCACGTGTATATATCATTGTACAAAAAGAGGTGAAAGGATTGAACAAAATAAACAAAACAAAACGAGATGGCCCTGGAACACAAAAAGGAAAAGAGAAAAGAGAACCGAGTATGTCGTCCGCATGTGCATACATATATACATGCTTTGCCTATTTTCCAACAAGGGGAACTTAAGAGATGAAATAAACCCAAAAAAAATCTCTCTTTGAAGCCGCTTTGTTGTTTGGTTCAGTCGACCGAACCCAAGTTTCGGTCGATCGACCAGCGACCGAGTCGACATAGCATTTGGCTACGTCGACCCGCCCGGCAGGCCTCCCTGCCCTGGGAAATTTGGTCGACCAAACTGTGATTTCGGTCAACCGAAACCCCCCATTTCAAAAAAAAAAGATGAAAGAACCACGATAAAGCACAACCCAAAAAGGGAGGAAGAATCAACATGAACAAAAGGGAGGATGACAGAAGTTCTAAAAGGGGGGGGGGGGGGGTTGATAATAATAATAAAAAAACATCATGTAACTATGAAGGTAATGCAAAGCCAGAAAAATGATAATCAACACAAAAAAATGCACTAAGTAACTGACGACATCTGTCTGGGGTTACCTCCTCTCCAACCCCATGCAGGGGGGAATAGTGAATGCGCCTTCACAAGACACGCTTGCCCCCCGGGGATCATCCCCATTATGGTCATAGCCCCCACCTTGCATCGAGATGAGACCTCGTTGATTTTGGACCGTTCCATCGAGATTTCACCGAATAGTCTCCACATACTTGCCGTGCATCGGCATGCATATGCTCTGATTTTATCGGCATATTTATGATGTTTCAACCTGGACATTCGTTCGAACATTAAATGGTCGATTTACGACCAACAAACCCCCAAATGTCCTTCTGCACCCCAGTGTGGGGAATTTCAATGCTTTTCGATACGCTATTTACTCCTTTCACAAAAATTGTTATTTAGGCCATAGGGCCCATTTTCCTGGCGACCAATCAAGGATTTTCCCCTCTCCGAGGGGATGTAATTAACATCGTGACCTTTATGGCGCGGCGGATTTTTGTCCCGACACGACACACACAATCGTCTGATTAGTCAGATCGAGCGCACCAAGGGCTTCCTTGAAGTCCGAATAAATTGTTAGTTATGTGACTGGCATGCTCTCGTACAAATAAACTGAATAAACGAATGAACAAATGGATAAATAAATTAAATAAAAGAAGTGTTCCAAAAGTGCGTCCACAGGCGTGCTTTCCGTATCGTTAGGAGTAGCTTTTAGAGCCAAGATTCTAGCAGCTACCGGGTTTCTTGTTCTGTTACGGCTATTCCTTCCGCCGTCATTGTTGTGGTTGCTACTCCGCTGTTGCTGTTCTTCCTTTTAGCGATGTTTCTTTTACCGCCGTTGTTGTGGTAGGGTTCCGCGGGACCCCTACTGAGCTAATGAGATGAGGCTCACCCCTTATTTTTTAGGTGTAGCGGTTCCTCCTCGACGTTTGGAGGTGCAACGCAGAGGTTCGTAGTTGCCAGCTCGTCAGGCCGAGTGTTCACTTGGCATTAGAGTACGTTTCTTTCCCTGTAGACTGTACTTTGTGGATTAGACTCTGTAGTTTAGTTATTAATTAAAAATGTAATTTATTTCATGTCATTTAAACTGTTAATTATATTATTATTTCTGCTTTGTTTCATATTCTAATGTACCTCCACACTCCTTTCTAACCCTTCCGAGCCCTCCGGCTCGTGGGTGGCAGACCAGGATTCGATTGGTATCGAGTTATTCCCGGTATCCGGATCTTGGGTCATTACAGATGGTATGAGAGCGGTGGTTGTGGATGTACGTGGGAATTTGAGATAATTACAGTGATCAAAGTCCATAAAGTCTAGTACAGTCGGCAGCTGTTATAGGGTTTTGTGTTCATTTACCACTTTGTTTCTCGCGTAAGAGTTAGAGTGCGCGTTGTTGGCACTGTGAAGGCGGTTCCTATTTTCGTCAGAGTGCCAGCGTGGGGCCTGAGGAATGAGATAGATAGCTTTCTTCCCCATTGGTGGTGGCCCCGGTTGCGCTAAGTTGGGCAGAGTTTACCGGCAGGTGCGAGTCTGCGGTGTTGCATTCAAGGAATCTGCGATGACGTCAGGTGGCCGTAAGGGTGCTCTGAGGGAGTTATTATCATTTTCGCCACCCCATCTTGAGGTTTAGCCAGCCCCTGAGGTGTTAAGATCGTGGTTGGAGGTGGCAGATCGGATGTTCTGATCGAGAGATGCGCTCTGGCTAGCGGAGGATCTTCTTGGTGAGCTGCTGATTATCGAGCCTGACGTTCTCGACATGCTCTGTGGCGTCGGAGATGATGTACCAATCCCGATTATTTTTGTGGATTTTGAGGAAGGATTAGGCAGAGTTGTCCCAGTGAGCTCTAGATACTGCGCGTTTGCACATGAATGGGCTATGTTAGTCCAAGATTTGGTTCAAGATTGTGCGGCAGTGGCTTGGTTTGTGGCCCATATTATGGAATTTGGGGCCGTTATGTACTACCCTGGATACGCCATTCGAGGTGGCAGATGAGATGTGAAGGTTCTGCGGCATATTTGGCACTTGAGGATGAGCATTGGCAGGTGCTGATCATGGCTTGTGTTGTGGCTCTTGGCATGGTGGTCTACGCGGCGGCAGCTCAGGAGATGGATATTTTGAGGATTCGAGAATCGAGAATGGATTGGTGTCAGCAAGGACAAATTCGAGGGAATAATGTCTGGTGGCTAGAGGTGTAGCAACCTTCGAGCCTGGCGTCTTTTATGGCTTCTTCGCTCCTTGGTAAGAGTTTTGGCGTGTTAATGGTTTCAGGATCAGAGGCAGGCTTCGGTAGGCTTTGGCAGGGATCGTGTTATGACCACCAATTGGGCACTGGCCAAATTATGTACAACTCGGGCCCATGAACTCAATGAGTTGGAAATCTAGATAGATTATTAAAGAACCCTTAAAAAATTCGTAACTTAACGTAAAAAGATCAGAATTAGGTGAAACAAAATCCCATTCAACAACCATTGGATAAGGAATAACTTCGGTGAAGAGTATATAACTTCTAAAAAATAGGCCTAATAGGGGATGAAACCTCTCTCATTAGAAAGCTTGGGCCCTTATCCCAAACTCTTCTATTGAGATGAAAACCCAAATCGCACTAGAACCCAAGGTTCTGAGTCATTTGCTACCAACTGTCACGAAGAGATGCAACTGTTGAGAGAACTCGTACGTAATTAATTGGAAAATCGTAAGTTCATCTTTAGTGGATGAAATGACCTGAAACTAAGGCCATAATTTCGAATTGTGGGTTATCTACAACTTCTCTATTGAGGTCGAGGCCAAATACTACCTGGATACTAGAGTTATACCCGAATTATCTCGAGCTACCGAAAGGTCACTACTGGATCGAGGGAAAGTAAATGTTAACATTGCGAAAATCATAACTCGTGATAGGGATAATAAAATTTGATGAAACCATGACCTAGAGTTAGATTAAGAAGTCCTCTTCATTTCATCAGAAGATGTCCCAGCCTGAATCTCGACGAAGAGCGCATCCAGCAGAATTTATGACCGGAGGTCGAAGGGTCGCACATGTTCAAACCCGAAGAGGTGCTTAGCATTAACTCCTCTTCAAACCAGCAACCTTGGAGCTTGTTGGAGCCTTGAGGGGCATGGGTAAACCCTTGGGAGGCTTGAAAACTATATAAGGAGGTGGGTTTTAAGGGTGGTAAACCTTTAGCAACCATTCCCATCAACCCTCCACCACCTTCTACCATTCTTATGTGGGAAGAGAGTGATGGACCCCGTCTCTTCGTGGGCGGACCATCCGGTTCGTGGGTGGACAATCCGGTGCGTGGGTGGTCAATCCGGCGCATGGGGGACAATCCTGCAGCGCCCCGGGGTCGAGGGGGAAAAGCTTTAGGTGGATCTAGGGTGTGGATCTCATCCTCGGATCATCGATTTAACATTTCGAAGGTAGGCACCTAACCTCAAATTTTAGGGGTCGACAATGCATTAGAACGATTTCAAAATATTTTCTATACTTTAAAAAGTGATTAAGGGTATGTGAGATTGACCACCATGTTCATTTTTCTAGTTACGGGCTTTCATGAGTTTCCTCTGAGTCTCTATCGATGTTTAAAGTCCCTAGGAAGGTCAGTGCAGTCCCTGGGAAGTTCAGTGCAGTCCTTGGGAAGGTCAGTGCACATGGGGGTGCAGTCCCTGGGAAGGTCAGTGCAGTCCCCGGAAAGGTCAATGCACATGGGGGTGCAGTCCCTGGGAAGGTCAGTGCAGTCCCTGGGAAGGCCAGTGTTGGTTCTTGGTAAGGTCGATGCACATGTAGTGCAGTCTCTGGACAGGTCAGTGCATGTCCATGGTAAGGTCGATGCACATGTAGTGCAGTCTCTGGATAAGTCAGTGCAGGTCCATGGTAAGGTCACATGTAGTGCAATCTTGTGATAGGTCAATGCAGGTCCATGGTAAGGTCGATGCACATGTAGTGTAGTCTCTGGATAGGTCAGTGCAGGTCCATGGTAAGGTCGATGCACATGTAGTGCAGTCTCTGGAGAGGTCAGTGCAGGTCCATGGTATGGTCGATGCACATGTAGTGCAGTCTCTGGGCAGGTCAGTGCAGGTCCATGGTAAGGTTGATGCACCTGTGGTGCAGTCTCTAGATAGGTCAGTGCAGGTCCCTGGATAGGTCGACGCACATGTAGTGCGGTCTTTAGACAGGTTAGTGCAAGTTCATGGTAAAGTCGATGCACATGTAGTGTAGTCTCTAGACAGGTCAGTGTAGGTCCATGGTAAGGTCGATGCACCTGTGGTGCAGTCTCTGGACAGGTCAGTGCAGGTCCCTGGATAGGTCGATGCACAAGTAGTGCAGTCTCTGGACAGGTTAGTGCAGGTCCATGGTAAGGTTGATGCACTTGGGCTCTGTCCTAATTTCCAGAAACTTAGAAAAAGAGAGTTTTGAAATGGCATTTTAATTCGTACAAATCTGAAAAAATGGAAAATGATAGAAGACTAAGGTAGTGCCTCGTTGTAAAGATTTCATGCTCCAAAAATTTTGTACTTGTAGTTATAAGTCATTTTCTATGCATGTGTAGCCTAGAAATAAACCTGCCCTATCTTATACAGTAATCTGATCATGCTCTATTCCACATCAAGTAAGCTTATGTTTGTGATTTATCCACTTAAATCATTTGGAAGCATGCTTGTTATGATAAAGTATCATAACGAATGTGAATGCGAATACGATGCGAATGTTATGAATGGAAAATAGTAGCATTCCGTGAGGTTGGATTTCGGTCCCTTCTGCGGGACAGCGATACATAATGCCGCGGAAGTAAAAGAACCCAATGGATGGTGATACGTAACGCCCTAGTTGAAATCCTATGATTCGGCCGATTGTTCTGTGGGATGGTGATACGTTATGCCACAGAACGCTGTGGGCCTCAGGAGTCTAGGTGAAATCTGATGATTCGGTCGATTGTTCTGTGGGACGGTGATACGTAACGCCATAGAATGTTGTGGGCCTCAGGAGTCTAGGTGGGAGTTCGCTCTCGGGTCTGCGCAGTACTCTTTCGTTCGTTTGTGTGTGTGGGCCTCCTGTGTTTGCGGCAGCTATTCGGTTCCATGAATAACATTAAATGCGTAACTCATGACAATGTGGTAATGTGTAACTGCTCATTCACCGTGGTTTGGCGCATGCATGGGTATCGTATATGTTACTAATGAACATGTATTTACTCGTATGAATTATTTTAAGCAAATGAGAATGAATGGATTATGATATTATTAACACTTGAATTATGCACTTTGATTGGATATATGAATGCGAGTTAACCCCGATTTGACTAGGTTGCCTACTGAGCGTCACACTCACCCTTTGTGACACACGTTTTCAGGAGACATAGTGGAGGAAGTCGAGGAGGAGGCTGCGGCCGAGGAGTAGTGCTAGTCTATACTTCGTCTGGGTAGCCTATGGATGAATATCTCTCTTATATGTATGGTTATGGGGTGGTGAGCATGTGTGGACTCATGTTTATTTTGGGACAATGGTCATGTACTTTTATTGGAAAATTATGAATGGTTGAGATGTTATATACATTTCTTGTAATTGTGGTTTCTCTCTCTCTCATGCGAATGTATGCATGTTTATATATTTATGCTTCCGTGATACGTACGATGTAATGCTTCGTGGTCCCATAGTGTCACGCCCCGAACCGATAGCAGCGGGAAGCAGCGTTCGGAACGTACAGCGAAATAGTCATGATAACAAGAGCAAAATAAATAAACACAAATAGACACATGGAGGCCATACAATTTGATAAAACTATATTTTTATTGATGATTGAAATTTAAATTTACAATTTGGACTCAATAAAGACAAAAGAAGAGAAAATGACAAGACTCACCATACTTTTTTTTTTATCAGTAAACTTGTAACTATTATAAAAATGTAAGAAGAGTACAATTGGTGAGCAATGTCTAGACAAGCCTAGACTGATTGCTCAAGAGAAGAGATAATAATTCGTGCCACAACATTCGTGGTCTACGGTAGGGTATGTACATAAAGAAATACTAGGAGTAGGCAAAGCTATCCACCATTCAATTTTGTACCTCCAAGTCTATCAAGATGAGATCCCCCTTGGACTGAAAGATAGTTTGCCTGAGTTAAGTTATGCTGAAGTTATACCGTTTGAATATCTGTTTCTCCCTGGAGGTAAGTCTATCAAGCTTGAGTTCGTTTTCCAAACAACATCTGGTTCCATAAAGGATTTCAATTAGAAGCTGTGCATAACCCATATCCTTATTCTCAAAGATTCGAATGCATCTCTCTCTCCAGACCCACAAGATGGTGCATCTGAATAGTAGTTTGATAAGCTTGTTGAGGTAGCCTTTTTTTGCAAAACTTGCCTCAAGAGATTGTAGCTCACATAAAATTGAATTCTTCGGTTCCCTGTGGATATCGAATCTTAGTAAAATTTCAGTCCATAGATCTTTGGAAAATTTGCATGAGAAGAATAGGTGGTCAATACTTTCCTCTGCCCCTTTACAAAGAATACACCTGTTTGCAAGTGAAAACCCTTTTTTCTGAATAATGTCCAAAGTTGGTAGCCTGAGGTGAAGTGCTTGCCAGCAACATATGGAATGCTTGTGACAAAGTGGCCTGCCCCAAGCCCAACTCTCAGGATGCCATACATGATGCTTTTGCCGTATTTGATTCCATGCAGAAGTACAGGAAAATTTGCCTTTGTCATGAATCCAAATCAATGTATCAGTGGGGTAGTAACCAGAGGTATAGCAGAGATGATTGGCCAAAGCTCAAACATGTCAATGGAGGTTGGAGTCGGGAGGTTCCAAGTTCCATTACAAATGGAGTCAGAAACAGAACTTTTCACATTTGCTCCCAGATCTTGCCTGATCTGATTTCCATGCAGAGTGGTAAGACTCACCATACTATCTAGACTCAAGAAAATAAAAAGACAGACTCCGGTCTCTAAAGCTCCAAGTTCACTTGATCACGCTGTCCCGATCCCAATTACAAGCGTTCTGTCTACCGCGTTACCTGAAAAGGGTTGGAAAGTAGGGGTGAGCAAGTAGCTCAGTAGGAATTACACTCTATCATCAGGCATAGTTTAAGTAATTAACCATTTCATAAATGCATGAATAACGCTAGAAAACAATTAAGCATGATAACAAGATAACTAGCACGATAAAGATTGCAAGTCACGATAGCAAGAGCAGGTAATCTGAACTTCAAGTGAATGGCCATATATCAAGTCAAGTCAAGTCGAGTCATGCAAGCAAGTACTTCATGCTTTCAAGCATGAATAGTAAGTTCACGAGAATGTGGAATGTCATAGACCCAACACGCTAGATAGTACTCGGTGCCAAATGCCACACCTAGTCATTCACCTCCCTGGGGATCAAGTACTTTTCGGGTGCACCTCCCAGGACCAGAATGGGCCCTTAAATATGATTGCATTGGCATTGATTTGTTTGGATCATCGATCCCATGAAATCTAGACATCCACGAATAGAATGGCCAAGAGTTCCAAGATCAAGTTCATGTAATCAAGGTAAAGTGCATAAGAGTATTGATTTTCTTGAGATTCCAAACAATAAGCTCCTTAATCGAGAGGAAATAGTCATTTAAAGAAATGACTCTTGAAATGGATACATGTTGACAATAGATCTAACAATAGGTCAAAACTCGAGGTACCATAACCTGGATAGGCTAAAGTAGCTCACACACATCAAAACCATGAAAACATCAATTTCGAAAAATTGGAATGTACACGGTCATTACTGGTCTGCTTAACACATAAACGGTCCATCCCGGGCCATGTAAGGTTGACAGGCTGAAGAACAGCCCAGTCGAAGCTAAGGATAAACGGACCATTCTGGGCCGCTCTTAGAGAAGAACGGTCAGAAATGGGCCTTTCAACTAGTATAGATGGTCAAGAATGGGCCGCACATGGCCAAAAAGGACTCGAAGCCCAAGAATAGGATAAATGGGCCTTATAGGGCCGCTCGAGGGATGAACGGTCCAATAAGATCCGCTCGAGTACATGAACGGGCCTAATCAGTCCGTTTAACTGGCTTAACTTAATAAACTAGAAATCTACCCAAATGGGCTCCGGGCTGCCATAAGTGGGGCAGAACTGAACCAGGGTCCAGCCCACTTTTCACTAGTCAGTCCAGGGCTTACTGGGTCGATCAAACCGTGATTTGGTCAAAGAAAGGACAAGGATAATCGACCAACCTTAAATGGCAATTAGCCAGGGATGCACGGTTCCTAATGGGCCGCCTATTGAGTTAAACGGTCCAAATTGAGCCGTGACTCACAACACAACAATCTAAGCGGTTTGATCACGTGAACAGGTTCAGGTCTTGGGGGTACAACCTACCCGGCGTCCTAGTGGGAATCTCAGGGTCGCGGGGACTTACGGAGGTCCTGTAATGAAGGTCCTAGTCCGACGGAAGGAATATCCGGCGGAGAGTCCCAACCATTATAAGGAATAGAGGCTAGTAAAACATCAAAAATCAGTGTAGCAGTTAGTCCATCCTATCGAAGTAGAACGACTGTCAAAACAGTCCTAATATCATGCTTCATATAATCATGTTTGAAATTAACTTTATTGAGATAGTAAACCAATGTCATGATAAAAATGCACAAAAATTATAATTTTAATCTCTCATATGTTCCATTTACTTGTTGGTTGCTAGCCCATTATTAAGACTAGAGATGAAAACATGCTAGATTTTAAAATTAACACAGTTCTGGGAAGATGAACGGTTCGTCCAGAACCTTTCAAAGTCTTGTGCGGTCGTTCCAGAGGCCGCTCATGCAGGAGATGAGCGGTTTATGGATGGCCGCGTGAGTCTTTGAGCGGTTCTGATCTAGCCATTCGTCTTATGAAAATATAATAACGCAAACAACATAGGCGGTCAGACGTCGGCCGTGCATATAGACAAGCAGTCTATCGCATGGCCGCTCATCCCAGAACAATCTCGCCTATCGTCGCCTCGCCCACCTCTAGCGAGTTTGGCTAGGGTTAGCTACTATAACTAAATACACACTATAGAGAGCATAAAAATTGGGGCTTTTATAACCAATAGAATGAGCACAAAATTTTATACAAGATGGCATGATCAATTGAATGTTTAGTGCCTGGAATCCCCTACTTAAACCAAGGTGGAACATAGTTAACCCTAATTATGACATGCTTCTACTAAAAAAGAAAATTCTCGCAGGATACTACAAGAATTTTTGGGCTTTTAGTATCAAATGAAAGAGAGCTTAAAGACACACAAAATGATATATTTTACTTAATTTTTGACCGATAGAAACCTACCTTATTCGAAGAAGAAGGAGGAAGACGCCTGAAACCCTAATCCATGAACACGCCTCCGATCCTCACTCAAATTCGCTCTCGATCGACCACCCTAGGTCACGCCGCCTGCTGGGGAGACAAATAAGGTTCCAGGGGGTCGAAAGCCCTCTACTTATAGGGTCTAAGAAGGTTCCTACAGATCGAATTAGCCTAAAAAGTCCAAGGGTTTAAACTCGGCAAAAATTTCGGGGATACCACCTAATCCACGTCGTCGCCGCCAATAGAAGTCTCTAGAGGCTAGGGTTTCAGAGGGGAAACGATCTACTAGGGTTTACCTATCAAATGGGTCTGGTTTGGGCTCGAATGGTTGAAAAATAGGCTCAAATTTGATCTTTTAAGATTGATGTGGTTTGAGTTATTAAAATAACGATTTTAACCATTGATTCCTTAATTCAGTCTAATACAATTTTTATTAGGGGTCGGCCCAATTGACAATATTGTTTAACTTTTCGTTCTCTACAAGAATATAATTTTTCATATTTTAAAAAATTAGTCAAACTTTGGCCTACGGTTGAAATTCAATTAATTTAATCTATATACATATAAAATTCAGATTATCATGATAAATTCGATTATCTCTTGAAATATGAAATTTATTTTATGGTAATTGTAGAAAAATAATTATTCCTTTTTATTGATATAATTTAGCCACTTTCAAAATAAATAATATTCTTTAACTAAGAGAAATCATTGAAGTCATTAAATAGCAAGTAAATAGCTTTAATTCCAATATATAGATTTTCAAAATTTTACCTTTACATTTTATTATTTAACCGAGGTGTTACATCCTCCCCCACTTTAAGGAATTTGGTCCCCAAATTCGTCAATCACCATTAGTTATTCGAAATATGATGGTAATCACACGATTAATGGAAAATAAAAGAATTTTAACTATAGTTAAAGATAAGGAAGAACGATACCTTATTAGAAATCAGTGTCAATTTGCTTGTGGAAGTAGCTTAGGGCAATTAGCCATTATGTGATCTTTATTTCAGCAACGAAGACACGCTCCTCTCCTTCGCCAACACTCTTTGATTAGATAACCAATTTCGTGACAGTGGAAACATTTCATTTGTGAAAGGTTATGCATTTTCTTCTTATTACTTCGAATCTTTTTACAATGGACTCGCCACCTTCTAGCGAAATCGAACCTTAGCTTACTCGGGAACCCCTTTGCTTCCATTTCAAAAAGGGTTTTGATACCTGTGAAAATTTATAAAGTTAACATATTTATCACCCTTACGCATGGCTTTACGCAATCTTATACATTTTTTATTACCTAACCCGAGACACTAACCAATCTCACTAGGTGACAAAAAGGGATGACACTGGTCCTATAACTTAGGGTAACCTATACTTATAGACAAGAACCTAGAACACAAACAACTGATGCTCTGATATCACTTCTGTCACGTCCCGAACCGATAGTAGCGGGAAGCAGCGTTCGGAACGTACAGCGAAATAGTCATGCTAACAAGAGCAAAATAAATAAACACAAGTAGACACATGGAGGCCATACAATTTGATAAAACTATATTTTTATTGATGATTGAAATTTAAATTTACAATTTGGACTCAATAAAGACAAAAGAAGAGAAAATGACAAGACTCACAATACTATCCAGACTCAAGAAAAAAAAAAGATAGACTCTGATCTCTAAAGCTCCAAGTTCACTCGATCACGCTGTCCCGATCCCAATTACAAGCGTTCTGTCTACCGCGTTACCTGAAAAGGGTTGGAAAGTAGGGGTGAGCAAGTAGCTCAGTAGGAATTACACTCTATTATCAGGCATAGTTTAAGTAATTAACCATTTCATGAATGCATGAATAACGCGAGAAAACAATTAAGCATAATAACAAGATAACTAGCACGATAAATATTGCAAGTCACGATAGCAAGAGCAGGTAATCTGAACTTCAAGTGAATGGCTATATATCAAGTCAAGTCTAGTTGAGTCATGCAACCAAGTACTTCATACATTCAAGCACGAATAGCAAGTTCACGAGAATGTGGAATGTCGTAGACCCAACACGCTAGATAGTACTCGGTGCCAAATGCCACACCTAGTCATTCACCTCCCCGGGGATCAAGTACTTTTCGGGTGCGCCTCCCAGGACCAGACTGGGCCCTTAAATATGATTGCCTTGGCATTGATTTGTTTGGATCATCGATCCCACGAAATCTAGACATCCACGAATAGAATGGCCAAGTGTTCCAAGATCAAGTTCATGTAATCAAGGTAAAGTGCATAGGAGTATTGATTTTCTTGAGATTCCAAACAATAAGCTCCTTAATCGAGAGGAAATAGTCATTTAAAGAAATGACTCTTGAAATGGATACATGTTGACAATATATCTAACAATAGATCAAAACTCGAGGTACCATAACCTGGATAGGCTAAAGCTCACACACATCAAAACCATGAAAACATCAATTTCGAAAAACTGGAATGTACACGGTCATTACTGGTATGCTTAACAAAAAAATGGTCCATCCTGGGCCGTGCAAGGATGACTGGTTGAAGAACATCCCAGCCGAAGCTAAGGATAAACGGACCATTCTGGGCCGCTCTTAGAGAAGAATGGTCAGAAATGGGCCTTTCAACTAGTATAGACGGTCAAGAATGGGCCGCACATGGCCAAAAAGGACTCGAAGCCCAAGAATAGGATAAACGGGCCTTATAGGGCCGCTCGAGGGATGAACGGTCCAATAAGATCCGCTCGAGTACATGAACGGGCCTAATCAGTCCGTTTAACTGGCTTAACTTAATAAACTAGAAATCTACCCAAATGGGCTCCGGGCTGCCATAAGTGGGGCAGAATTGAACCAGGGTCCAGCCCACTTTCCACTGGTCAGTCTAGGGCTTACTAGGTCGATCAAATTGTCATTTGGTCGAAGAAAGGACAAGGATAATCGACCAACCTTAAATGGCAATTAGCCAGGGATGCACGGTTCCTAATGGGCCGCCTATTGAGTTAAACGGTCCAAATTGAGCCGTGACTCACAACACAATAATCCAAGCAGTTCGATCACGTGAACAGTTTCAGGTCTTTGTGGTACAACCTGCACGGCGTCCTAGTGGAAATCCTAGGCTCGCGGGGACTTACGGAGGTCCTGTAATGAAGGTCCTACTTCGACGGAAGGAATATCCGACGGAGAGTCCCAACCATTACAAGGAATAGAGGCTAGTAAAATATCGGAAACCAGTGTAGTGGTCAGTCCATCCTACCAGAGTAGAACGACTGTCAAAACAGTCCTAATATCGTGCTTCATATAATCATGTTTGAAATCAACTTTATTGAGATAATAAACCAATGTCATGATACAAATGCACAAAAATTATAATTTTAATCTCTCATATGTTCCATTTTCTTGTGGTTGCAAGCCTATCCTTAAGACTAGAGATGAAAACATGCTAGATTTTGAAATTAACATAGTTCTGGGAAGATGAACGGTTCGTCCAGAACCTTTCAAAGTCTTGTGCGGTCGTTCCAGAGGCCGTTCATGCAAGAGATTAGCGGTTTATGGGTGGCCGCGTGAGTCTTTGAGCGGTTCTGATCTAGCCGTTCGTCTTATGAAAATATAATAACGCAAACAACATAGGCGGTCAGACGTCGGCCGTGCATATAGACAAGCGGTCTATCGCATGGCCACTCATCCCAGAACAATCTCGCCTACCGTCGCCTCGCCCGCCTCCGGCGAGTTTGGCTAGTGTTAGCTACTATAACTAAATACACACTATAGATAGCATAAAAATTGGGGCTTTTATAACCAATAGAACGAGCACAAAATTTTATACAAGATGGCATGATCAATTGAATGTTTAGTGCCTGGAATCCCCTACTTAAACCAAGGTGGAACATAGTTAACCCTAATTATGACATGCTTCTACTAAAATTGAAAATTCTCGCAAGATACTACACGAATTTTGAGCTTTTAGTATCAAATGAAAGAGAGATTAAAGACGCACAAAATGATATATTTTACTTAATTTTAGCCCGAGAGAAACATACCTTATTTGAAGAAGAAGGAGGAAGACGCCCGAAACCCTAATACGCGAACACGCCTCCGATCCTCACTCAAATTTGCTCTCGATAGGCCACCCTAGGTCACGCCGCCGGCTGGGGAGACAAATAGGGTTCCAGGGGGTTGAAAGTCCTCCACTTATAGGGTCTAAGAAGGTTCATACAGATCGAATTAGCCTAAAGAGTCCAAGGGTTTAAACTCGACGAAAATTCTGGGGATACCACCTAATCCACGCTGCCGCCGCCAATAGAAGTCTCTAGAGGCTAGGGTTTCAGAGGGGAAACGATCTACTAGGGTTTACCTATCAAATGGGTCTGGTTTGGACTCGAATGGTTGAGAAATAGGCTAGAATTTGATCTTTTAAGATTGATGTGGTTTGAGTTATTAAAACAATGATTTTAACCATTGATTCCTTAATTCAGTCTAATCTAATTTTTATTAAGGGTCGGCCCAGCTGACAATATTGTTTAACTTTTCATTCTCTACAAGAATATAATTTTTCCATATTTTTAGAAATTAGTCAAACTTTGGCCTACGGTTGAAATTCAATTAATTTAATCTATATACATATAAAATTCAGATTATCATGAAAAATTCGATTATCTCTTGAAATATGAAATTTCTTTTATGGTAATTGTAGAAAAATAATTATTCCTTTTTATTGATATAATTTAGCCACTTTCAAAATAAATACTATTCTTTAATTAAGAGAAATCATTGAAGTCATTAAATAGCAAGTAAATAGCTTTAATTCCAATATATATATTTTCAAAATTTTACCTTTACATTTTATTATTTAACCGGGGTGTTACAGATATAACAAAATGAAATATTTGCCCATGAATTGGGAATCGGATCTCGGGGCGTTACAGAGTGGTATCAGAGCACGTGTGACAAACCATGGTTACAATCATTCCAATTGTCCAAATAGTAGAAGAGGAGATGGGCTAGAGTGGAAAAAGGGTAGAGTATATTTATAACCCATTTTAAACAAACCCTCATCGGTAACAATTGAAACCATAAGGATTTAAGGGACATATTAAGTTGGGTTTTAATAGATACCTATGTATAGGTTCACCAAGGAGAAGAAGACGATGGGCAAAAGGCCTAGGCGGACATGTAGTATCCCAGAATTTATATAAATAATTTTTGGATTATAAATAGAAATTTCTAGAATTTATTAGGAATTTATAAAGGGCTAAATAGATTAATAAATGGATTATTGAACTAATAATGGGTTATAAGGCCCAATGGTGTTAAATAATTAGCCTAGCCTATTCAATTAAGACTCAAAAGGTTTAAGGACCAAGCCCATTAAGTTTGGCCTTTAGAATTTCGGGTAAGTCCTTTGGAACTTTTTGTTTATAATACTAAGGTCTAACAATCCTCAAAACTTCATGTTAGGAGATTAAGTAACCAAGGAGATAAGGGCTTCTAAAGTCGCTGATTCTGTCATAGCAACCAAGGATTCAGAGCAAAGGACCACTGAAGATCAAGGAATTAGGACGCCTAAATGAGGTAATTAGAGTTCGGTGTTTTAGAACTTTTTGTTCCCCTTAGATTAATCTTCTTACCCTCCAAATTTCACCACTTTAGGTCAAGGGATTGGAGAGTTAGGGCAACGTGAAGTTGCTAAAAAACTACAGGAAGAAGAGAACTAGGGCGTGTCTTGAAGACCCAAATTGGAAGTGTAAAGCCCAGGGAAAAGGTAAGTCATCTCATGAATAGCAAAAACATCTCATTAGGGATAAAAGTCCTCTGATTTGACTTGATTTCATGCATTATAGATTGTGAATTTCATGTTTTAGTAAGTTCATGCATACATGCATACCTTTAGCCTAACCAAAGATAAAAGATATCATCTTGTTTATTCACTGCGACCTATGCATATACCTGACCTTTACTTCGTTTATCATGGCTAGACTAGCTAGTGATTATGATTCTTCTTGCATGGACATAGTTCCTTATCTTTACTGTCAGTAGAATCTCTGACGGATGAGGGTAGGACCGTCACATGATTGTAACGGCCCTACGATAAGCCGTCACACTCTCTGTGATATTTAAATTGATCTGTTGTCTCTGACGCACCATTGCAGGAGTGTTACCATACTGTAATGGCCCCTCGACAAATCATCATACAGACTGTAACGCATCTATGCTAGACCGTTAGAACACTGTTTTCTGTCAACTCGATACGGAATGGAAATTAGTCAAGTCTACTTATAAATAAGCCTAGTTATCTAAGTTTTAAGGAAATTCTGTCAACTCGATATCATGACTTTGAGTTTATTTATTGATTCATGATAGGAATTGCATGATTACAAGTATTTGAAGTTATTTTGAGTTATGTTAATTTCATTAGCTAAACTTTATTGTTTATATTTAATTTATGATTTCAAATGATGTATTCACGGAGTTTTATTATGGTTTCACATCGTTTTCCAGTCTTTTCAATCTATAGAGTCATTTTCTTTAAGTGCATGTCATATATTCCGGTATATGGCCATTAGTTCACACTTTGCACTATAGGAATATTATTTTGAACATGAGGACCTCTCTATTGGATATTCCTTCCAATGGACTAGGAAATCTTGTTTCAAGGCCTCCGTAATTCTCTACGAACCTGGGATTCCCACTAGGATGCCGAGTTGGTTGTACCATGAAAACCCAATTGTTAGAATGCACTATCAAAGTTTCTGGTTCTAGATATGTAACGGATCCATATTAGACGGTCATTCTCATGTAACGGCCTAATATATGACTGTCACATTTACTAAGTCCGTTTTATTTATTTCTGGATTTAGCCTATTATAACGGATCAAGACTAGACCGTCACGATCATGTAACGGCCCAGTGATTGGCCGTCATCTTGTTAAGTCCAGTTAACCCAAGGTTTTACCAAAGAGTTGATACTCTAAAGTTTCTAGATGGATCATGGATGTTCTAGGACTTGTCACAATGATCAAGATACTTAATTTAATTTATGAAAAATGAGGAATGTACCGTTACGCTGTCAAATTATTCCCATAAGCATAACCTTGTTTTAAGTCATTCTTGACTCGCATTTCTTAATAGAAGCGTTCATTCATTGAACCATTATTATCATGAGCTTATTGAACTTATTACATTCTTAGCCATACTTTATTATTACATGCGTGGAAATTGCTTGATTTATACTTGAAGATGCGATCGAGCACTGATTGTGTTCAAGGGCTCTATGCTAGTCCCCTCGGATGATTGTCGGAAACATACTATTATAAACTATGGGGTATGATGCTACTGGCGTCGCATTGCGTTGGGAGTACTTTCTTTATAAATAAGTGAAAATTCACGGCATCATGAAAATACTTGTACATGACTATTGCTTGATATTCCACAGAAATTCACGAAGTACTTGCTCATAAGCAAAAGATGCTGGAGTGATGATTATGTGGCTTGCTAGTACATTCTCGAGACGTTCTTGCTCATGAAAGACCATATCATGTTCTTGTGACATTCGTGCTAATTCATACTTGCTCATTCTATTATCTTTGTTACTTGTGTTATTCGCATGATTGATCGCATTCGCATGATTTTACCTAAATTCTTTAGAGCTAAAATGCTAATTACTTAAACATTGCTAATCATGTTGATGCGATGATACCTACTGGACAAGTGTGCTCATTACCTATTTCTAATCTTTTTCAGGAGATGGAAGTGATATGAATTCGGATTCGAGTTATACAAGTAGCGGGTCTGAGAGCGAATGAAAGTCATATCAAATTGAGAGTGAAGACTTAGGAAGTCTGCAATGTTTAGATTGAGTTTCTGTAATTTCTTGTTTCTTGAGTCTAGTGGAATGGAAAAAGGATGAAAAGGTTATTGTACTTGAATACTTGATTATTAATGAAATAAAGTTGGAGTTTGAGTAATTATTGTGCGATTGCATTCTTATGTGTGATTGCCTTGCGCTCTGATCGTTCTTGCTTGCAAGAGGCTTACCATGTCGGCTATTTGCGTTCGTCGAGCGAGTCTTCCGCTGTAATAAAGGCTCGGGACGTGACAGTTAAGTTGGTATCAGAGCCTAAGTCTCATGACTTAGGAAGAAGAATCATGTCATAGGATAAGTCCAAGGCTTAAGGACCCCTACCTATGAACTAAGGAAGAAATTTTCATACCCATGCGAGAACTGGGTAGAGCCCAGGATAAAGATAGTTAATTAGCTTTAAGATTAATTTTCTTCCAATTTCACGAGAAATAACAAGTTGTCATATTTCTCTCAGGTACTTTATTATTACCATGGCTCATCGCATATATTGGAATGGCATGCAACAAACGGTTGCCGGCCTTACTCAGGCATTACAAACCATGGCGCAAGCTGGCGCAGGGGCAAGAGCTGGGGATTTACATCATAATTTTCAGAGTTTAAACCCTCCGCGTTTCTATGGTTCTTCTAATCTGGACGAAGTAGAGAACTGGATTGACGAGATGCACCGTATATTTGACGTCATCCA
Organism: Amorphophallus konjac; assembly: GCA_022559845.1. NCBI lineage: Eukaryota > Viridiplantae > Streptophyta > Magnoliopsida > Alismatales > Araceae > Amorphophallus > Amorphophallus konjac. The sequence continues at coordinate 203,785,539 of CM040119.1, read as the reverse complement.
ATGCACCGATCAAGAGAAGGTATCGGTGCGTCTTGCAACTTTCCAACTCAACAAGGATGCCCGTACATGGTGGAAGTCGGTTCCGCACCTCCGGCCGATGCACCTCATACATGGGATGGTTTTCTCACCTTGTTCCGTGATAAGTATTTTTCTGAGCATGTGAAAGAAAGAAAGGCTGTGGAGTTCGCCTCTCTTCGACAAGGAATAATGACAATGGCAGAATATGAATTACAATTCTCAAGGCTAGCACCTTATGCACCGCATCTAATCAGCACCGATCTATTGAAGGCAAATCGGTTTATGGATGGGTTACGACCTGGCTTTATTCAGCAGCTCGGGACCCAAAACATTCGTACCTACGCGGAGATGGTTCAGCAGGCATATTTATGTGAAAGGACCTTGGAGAAGGTTGAGAAATTGAAAGGAAAATGAGAAGAGTCCAGCCGACGACCTGATCGGCGCTATAAGAAGGAAAAGTTCAACATCACAGAACCTTACAAAAGTCGTGATAGTAAGAAAAGATCCAGGAGTGGGAACGGTGGAAGTTTCCAGAAGAACAAGAAGATTAAGGAGGAGGAGCAAGTCGCCACGACTTGCACTTTTTCTGAAAAGTTTAGCCATTCGTCTGAAGAGTGTTGGAAGCGCCTCGGTGCTTGTCTGCGCTGTGGAAGCAGGGAGCATCGCATGAAGGACCAGTCATCTGGTGGTGGACGCAGGAGGCAGGCCCGCCTCAATGCCGTTCTAGAGGAAGAAGAAGCGCCCACGGATGGTAGACTTATGGAAGGTACTTTTCAAATTTGTTCCCATCCTATATTTGTGCTATTTGATACTGGTGCCTCTCATTCTTTTGTCTCCACTACTTTCGTAAAAACATTACCAATTGTATCAGTTCCTCTACCTTCAGATCTTGCTATTACCACACTTTTAGGTTCTGGAACTAAGCTTACCGAATATTATCCTGATAGTGAAGTGATAGTAGAACGTCATAATCTCCCCGCAAACTTAGTATGCCTTGACATGAAAGGTTATGATGCCATTTTAGGGGTAGATTGGCTTGTAGATAATGATGCTTATATCAATTGCAGAAATAGGATTATATCCTTCCGAAAATCAGGTCTTCTAAGATTGTCTTTCCTTGGCATCAAATACAAGAAACATCCCACTATCATATCTTCTCTTCACGCTTGCAAACTCATCTCGCAAGAATGTGAAGCTTTTCTTGCTTCTGTCATTGTTCCCAAATCCAAGGAGATTATCCTAGCGGACATTCCCATTGTAAATGAGTTCCCAGACGTGTTTCCATCCGAATTACCCAGTTTACCACCCGAAAGGGGAGTAAACTTCACTATTGAACTCATTCCACGAGCAGCACCTGTTTCTATAGCCCCTTACAAGATGTCCCCCGCAGAACTCAAGGAACTAAAGAGGCAGTTGTAGGACCTACTAGACAAGGGTTTTATTAGACCTAGCACATCCCCTTGGGGTGCGCCAATTCTTTTTGTCAAGAAGAAGGATGGCTCTCTTAGGCTATGTATAGATTACCGGCGACTGAATCAACTTACAATCAAAAATAAGTACCCGTTGCCGCGTATTGATGAGCTCTTCGATCAGTTTTCAGGAGCAGAGTATTTTTCTAAAATAGACCTCAGATCAGGTTATCATCAGCTTAGAATTAAAGAAGAAGACATTTATAAATCGACTTTTTGTAGTCGTTATGGCCACTATGAATTTATGGTAATGCCATTCGGGTTAACAAACGCCCCAGCAGCATTTATGCAACTTATGAACAATATTTTTCAGCCATATCTAGACCAGTTCATGGTTGTCTTCATTGATGACATCTTGATATATTCCAAGACAAAGGAAGAACATGAAGAACATCTGAGGATAGCTTTGCAAATACTTAAAGAACATAAACTTTATGCCAAGTTTAACAAGTGTGAGTTCTGGCTCAAGGAAGTTTCATTTCTAGGCCATATTATTTCCAAGGAAGGTATCGCTGTGGATCCTTCGAAAGTGGAAGCTGTCAGAAATTGGAGCTGGCCAACGACTGTATCAGAAGTAAGAAACTTTCTACGTCTAGCTGGTTACTATAGGAGGTTCATTAAGGACTTCTCAAAGATTGTAATTCCTTTAACTAGACTCACAAGAAAAGAAAATCTTTTTGTCTAGTTAGAGGAATGTGAAAAGAGTTTTCAAACACTTAAGAATCACCTTACTACAGCTCCTATTCTATCACTACCTATCGAAGGTGGTGGATTCGAAGTATAAACAGATGCATCTGGCATTGGCTTGGGATGCGTTCTCATGCAAGATGGAAAGGTAATCTGTTATTCCTCAAGACAATTGAAACGTCACGAGGAAAATTATCCCGTGCATGATTTAGAACTAGTAGCTGTTATCTTCACCTTGAAAATTTGGCGTCATTATCTCTATGAGGAAAAGTTCACGGTCTATTCGGACCACAAAAGCTTGAAATACTTATTTTCTTAAAAGGAGTTAAATATGAGGTAGAGGAGATGGTTAGAATATCTCAAGGACTTTGATTTTACTATTCAATATCATCCTGGCAAGGCTAACGCTGTAGCAGATGCACTCAGCAAAAAACTAATGGGTATGCTATCAAGTCTTATGATTAGTATGACTAATCTTATTCCTCAATTTGCTCAGATGAACTTAGATATTGACATAAAGGAAGAGGATTGCTTCATGGCTAATATCTGAGCTCAACCAACATTAATAGAGGATATGGTCAAGTTGCAAAATGATGATCTCGCGTTACTGGAGATTAAAGCCAACATAGAACAAAGGCCGAATTTCTCTGTTTCAAATGATGGAAGATTGTTATTTAAGGGGCGAGCGTGTGTACCAGATCATGAGGATACAAAGAAACTGATCCTTGAAGAAGCACATAAGTCTAAGTACACCATTCATCCTGGTGGTACAAAAATGTATCAAGATCTCAAAAGAAACTTATGGTGGCCCAATATGAAGAAGGAAATAGCCGATTTTGTGTCTCGCTGTCTCACTTGCCAACAAGTTAAGGAAGAGCATTTTAGACCCGCAGGTAAATTGCATGCCTTGAATATTCCCGAGTGGAAATGGGAGAGCATAGGGATGGATTTCATTATGGGTTTACCTAAGACCAGAGGAGGACACGATGGTGTATGGGTAATCATAGACCGCTTGACTAAATCTGCACATTTCATACCCATAAAAAGTCGATGGTCTGTGGATATTCTAGCAGCATTATACATAAAAGAAATTGTCAAATTACATGGTGTCCCTGTCACTATTATATCTGATAGAGATCTTCGATTCACATCACATTTCTGGAAGGGTCTACAAAACTCACTAGGGACTAGATTGAACTTTAGTACAACATTTCATCCACAAACTGATGGTCAGACAGAAAGAACAAATCAGGTAGTAGAAGATATGATCAGGGCCTGTGCTATTGATTTCGGAGGAAGTTGGCATGATCACTTACCTCTAGTAGAGTTTGCATACAACAACAGTTATCAGGCTAGCATACAAATGGCACCTTTTGAAGCTTTATATGGAAAAAGCTGTCGATCACCAATATGTTGGAACGAAATAGGGGAAAAGTAATTTCTAGGCCCCGACATTATCAGAGATTCTTCAGAGAAGATCAAGCTCATTCAAGAAAGAATGAAGATGGCGCAAGATAGGCAAAAGTCTTATGCTGATAATCGAAGGCGAGGCTTGCAGTTTCAGGTTGGAGATCATGTGTATCTAAAGGTTTCTCCGGGTCGTGGTATTCGAAGATTTGGCATCAAAGGCAAGCTAACTCCCAGGTTCATTGGCCCATTTGAAATTCTCGTGAACAATAAAAAGATCTCGTTAGGGATAAAAGTCCTCTGATTTGACTTGATTTCATGCATTATAGATTGTGAATTTCATGTTTTAGTAAGTTCATGCATACATGCATACCTTTAGCCTAACCAAAGATAAAATATATCATCTTGTTTATTCACTGCGACCTATGCATATACCTGGCCTTTACTTCGTTTATCATGGCTAGACTAGCTAGTGATTATGATTCTTCTTACATGGACATAGTTCCTTATCTTTACTGTCAGCATAATCTCTGACGGATGAGGGTAGGACCGTCACATGATTGTAACGGCCCTACGATAAGCCGTCACACTCTCTGTGATATTTAAATTAATTTGTTGTCTCTGACGCACCATAGCAGGAGCGTTACCATACTGTAACGGCCCCTCGACAAACCATCACACGGACTGTAACGTGCCTATGCTAGACCGTTAGAGCATTATTTTCTGTCAACTCGAGACGGAATGGAAATTAGTCAAGTCTACTTATAAATAAGCCTAGTTATCTAAGTTTTGACATGATATAATGACTTTGAGTTTATTTATTGATTCATAATAGGAATTGCATGATTACAAGCATTTGAAGTTATTTTGAGTTATGTTAATTTTATTGGCTAAACTTTATAGTTTATATTTAATTTATGATTTCAAATGATGTATTGACAGAGTTTTATTATGGTTTCACATCGTTTTCCAGTCTTTTCTATCTATAGAGTCATTTTCTTTAAGTGCATGGCATATATTCCGGTATATGGCCATTAGTTCACACTTTGCACTATAGGAACATTATCTTGAACATGAGGACCTCTCTATTGGATATTCTTTCCAATGGACTAGGAAATCTTATTTCAAGGCATCCGTTATTCTCTGCGAGCCTGGGATTCCCCTAGGACGCCGAGTTGGTTGTACCATGAAAGCCCAATTGTTAGAAAGCACTATCAAAGTTTCTGGTTCTACATATGTAACAGATCCATACTAGACCGTCATTCTCATATAACGGCCTAATATATGACCGTCACATTTACTGAGTCCGTTTTATTTATTTTTGGATTTAGCCTATTGTAACGGATCAAGACTAGACCGTCACGATCATGTAACGGCCTAGTGATTGACCGTCACCTTGTTAAGTCCAGTTAACTCAAGGTTTTACCAAAGGGTTAGTATTCTAAAGTTCCTAGATGGATCATGGATGTTCTAGGACATGTCATAATGATCAAGATACTTAATTTAATTTGTGGGAAATGAGGAATGTACCGTTATGCTGCCGAATTATTCCCATAAGCATAACCTTGTTTTAAGTCATTCTTGACTCGCATTTCTTAATTGAAGCATTCATTCATTGAACTATTGTTATCATGAGCTTATTGAACTTATTACATTCTTGGCCATACTTTATTGTTACACGAGTGGAAAAGAGCACTGATTGTGTTCAAGGGCTCTATGCTAGTCCCCTCGGCAGATTGCCGGAAACATACTATTATAAACCATGGGGTATGATGCTACTGGTGTCGCAATACACTTGGAGTACTTTCTTTATAAATAAGTGAAAATCTATGGCATCATAAAAATACTTGTACATGACTATTGCAAGATATTCTACAGAAATTCACAAAGTACTTGTTCATAAGCAAAAGATGCTGGAGTGATGATTATGTGGCTTGCTAGTACATTCTCGAGACGTTCTTGCTCATGAAAGGCCATATCATGTTCTTGTGACATTCGTGCTAATTCATACTCATTCTATTATCTTTGTTACTTGGGTTATTCGCATGATTGATCGCATTCACATGATTTTACCTAAATTCTTTAGAGCTAAAATGCTAATTACTTAAACATTGCTAATCATGTTGATGCGAAGATACCTACTGGGCAAGTGTGCTCATTATCTATTTCTAATCTTTTTCAGGAGATGAAAGTGATACGAATTCGGATTCGAGTTATACAAGTAGCGGGTCCGAGAGCGAATGAAAGTCATATCAAATTGATAGTGAAGACTTAGGAAGTCTACAATGTTTAGATTGAGTTTATGTAAATTCTTGTTTCTTGAGTCTAGTGGAATGGAAAAAGGATGAAAATATTATTGTACCTGAATACTTGATTATTAATGAAATAAAGTTGGAGTTTGAGTAATTATTGTGCGATTACATTCTTATGTGTGATTGCCTTGCGCTCTGATCGTTCTTGCTTGCAAGAGGCTTACCATGCTGGCTGTTCGCATTCCTCGAGCGAGTCTTCCGCTGTAATAATGGCTCGGGGCGTGACAGGGCAGAAGGGAGGTAGGATAAGGAAAAGGTGGTACGTCAGGAGCCGATTCCAAGGAACAGGTCGGGGGTTCCATTCTGCGCCCATTGTAGGCGCACCCATCTGGAACAAGAGTGCCGGAAGACAGAGGGCAAGTGCTATGAATTCGGCGAGGCTAGACATTTTGCGAGGGACTGCCCTAAGAAGACTCAACAAAAGTCAGTACCACCGCAGGAGAAGATTCAGTACAGAGGGTGAGTTTATGCACTAATGAGAGAAGAGGCAGACAATACCCCTACCATGGCTGAAGGTACACTTCTTATAGATAATGTTTATGCAAGGGTTTTGATGGACCCCCGGGGGTCTACACATGCATTTATATCCACTAGTTTTGCTAAGCAACCGAAGAACAGACCCCAAGTCCACACCAAGCTCATGATCCCTACTATAGATGTGAAAATTAATGGAAGGATATTGCCAGGGGAAGTGTACCTCCTAGATATGGCCTAGCGTGTCTCCATGGGGAGCACCAGTCTTATTTGTGCGGAAGAAAGATGGGGTTATGCGGATATGCATTGATTACCGCAAGCTTAATCAAGCCCCCATTAAGGACAAGTATCCTCTGCCGAGGATTGAAGAATTGCTTGGCCAGTTGTCGTCTGCTAAAGTCTTCTCCAAGATCGATCCGAGGGCGGGGTATCATCTACTCATGGGTATCCCAACTTCAGGTCAATTAGGCCTACTGAATTGATAAAAGATATATAACATTCCGTTCCATCCATTATTAAGCACCCCCCTTTTCAAGGTACAGAGCAAGGAATTGGAATAACTAATTATGTAGAGCAATGAACCATTTTAGTTTACAAGTCACATAACATGCTAAATCTTAGAATTGAACTGATAAAAACACTAAAAGCATACACTGAAGCATATGTTGTAGGTTACAACTATTTTAAGTGAGATGATATTCAATGAGCCCCTAAAGCACAGCTTGCGCATTACACGTGTAAGCTTCTTCTCCAGAATAGAAGAAGGTCAATTGATCATTTATGTCTCGATTAGGAAGTAAGATAAGCAAGCTTAAACCATTTTAGGAAAATGAAAAAAAAATTGAAGGGGGGACCATGTGTTCCTAAAGGTGTCTCTCCCATGGGAGTCATGCGATTCGGGGAGAAGGGAAAGCTTGGTCCTAGATATATCGGGCCTTTCGAGATTTTGCAAAAGGATGGCGAGGTGGCTTATCGACTTGAACTTCTGCCTGCTCTGTCGCATGTGCATCCGGTTTTTCACGTCTCTATGCCCAGGAAGTATGTCCCGGATGCCCCGCATGTTATAGAGTACAAGCCCTTGGAGGTTCGAGTAGATCTCTCTTATGCGGAGTAGCCCAGTGAGATCATAGACTGGAAGGAACAGGTGTTGAGAAATAAAACCATCTGGCTGGTGAAGGTGTTATGGAGAAATTCTCATTCCGAGGAAGCAACATGGGAGCCGGAGGACAAGATGCGCCAGGAATACCCTCAACTATTCGGTGAGTAATTTTTCTTAAAAAAATTTCTCGACTTAATTTCGAGGACAAAATTATTTTTAAGGGGGAGAGGATGTTATGACCACCAATTGGGCACTGGCCTAATTGTGTACAATTCGGGCCCATGAACTCAATGAGCTAGAAATCTAGCCAGATTATTAAAGAACTCTTAATGAATTCGTAACTTAACATAGGAAGATCAGAATTAGGTGAAACCAAAGCCCATGCAACAACCATTTGGTAAAGAATAACTTCGGCGAAGAGTATAACTTCTGAAAAATAGGCCTAATAGGGGGTAAGAGGGAGTTTGTGATAATGGGTTGAAATAGTTATAGAAAATACATTCACCCGTTGAAATAAGGATATCTTGGTCCACAGTCAACCAAATGGGATGAAACAAGACTCATTAGAAAGCTTGGGCCCTTAGCCCAAACTCTCGTATTGAGATGGAAACCCAATTCGCACTAGAACCCAAAGTTCTGAGCCCTTTGCTGCCAACTATCACGAAGAGGTGCGACTGTTGAGAGAACTCGCATGTAATTAATTGGAAAATCATAACTTCATCTTTAGTTAATGAAATGACTTGAAACTAAGTTCATAATTTCGAATGAGGTGTTAGCTACAACTTCTCTGTTGACGTCGAGGCCAAATACTGCCTGGATACTAGAGTTATACCCGAATTACCTCGGGCTACCGAAAGGTCACGACTGGATCGAGGGAAAGTAAATGTTAATCTTGCGAAAATCATAACATGAGATATGCATAATGAAATTTGATGAAACCATCATCGAGAGTTTGATCAAGAAGTTCTCTTGATTTCATATGAAGACGTCCCAGCCTAAATCTCGACGGAACAGCACGTCCAATAGAATTTATGACTGGAGGTCAAAGGGTCGCACCCGTTCAAATCCGAAGAGGTGCTTAGCATTAACTCCTCTTCAAACCAGCGACCTTGGAGCTTGTTGGAGTCTTGAGGGACGTGGGTAAACCCTTGGGAGGCTTGAAAACTATATAAGGAGGTGGGTTTCATGGGTGGTAAACCTTTAGTAACCATTCCCATCAACCCTCCACAACCTTCTACCTTTCTTATGTGAGAAGAGAGTGAGGGACCCCGTCTCTTCGTAGGCGGACAATCCGGTTCGTGGGTGGACAATCCGGTGCGTGGGTGGTCGATCCGACGCGTGGAGGATGATCCTGCAGTGCCCCGGGGTTGAGTGGTAAAAGCTTTAGGTGGATCTGGGTGTTGATATCATCCCCAGATCGTCGGTTTAACATTTCGAAGGTAGGCACCTAACCTCAACTTTTTGGGGCCAACAATGCATTAGAACGATTTCAAAATATTTTCTATACTTTAAAAGGGACTAAGGGTACGTGGGATCGACCACCATGTTCATTTTTCTAGTTACGGGCTTTCATGAGTTTCCTCTGAGTCTCTATCAAAGTTTAAAGTCCCTAGGAAGGTCAGTGCAATCCCTGGGAAGGTCAGTGCTCATGGGGGTGTAGTGCCTGGGAAGGTCAGTGTAGTCCCTGGGGAGGTCAGTGCAGTCCTCGGATAGGTCAATGCACATGGGGGTGCAGTCCCTGGGAAGGTCAGTGTAGCTCCTGGGAAGGTTAGTGCACATGGGGGTGCAGTCCCTGGGAAGGTCAGTGCAGGTTCATGGTAAGGTCGATGCACATGTAGTGCAGTCTCTGGGCAGGTCAGTGCAGGTCCAGGGTAAGGTCGATGCACATGTAGTGCAGTCTCTGGACAGGTTAGTGCAGGTCCAGGGTAAGGTCGATGCACATGTAGTGCAGTCTCTGGACAGGTCAATGCAGGTCCATGGTAAGGTCGATGCACATGTAGTGCAGTCTCTGGATAGGTTCGTGCAGGTCCATGGTAAGGTCAATGCACATGTAGTGCAGTCTCTGGACAGGTTAGTGCAGGTGCATGGTAAGGTCACATGTAGTGCAGTCTCTGGACAGGTTAGTGTAAGTCCATGGTAAGGTCGATGCACATGTAGTGCAGTCTCTGGACAGGTCAATGTCGGTCCATGGTAAGGTCGATGCAAATGTAGTGCAGTCTCTGGACAGGTCAGTGCAGGTCCATGGTAAGGTCGATGCACATGTAGTGCAGTCTTTGGGCAGGTCAGTGCAGGTCCAGTCCATGGTAAGATTGATGCACTTGTAGTGTAGTATCTGGATAGGTCAGTGCAGGTCCATGGTAAGGTCGATGCACCTGGGCTCTGTCCCAATTTCTAGAAACTTAAAAAAAAAGAGTTTTGAAAGGGCATTTTAATTCATAAAAATCTACAAAAATGTAAAATGATAGAAGACTAAGGTAGTACCTCATTGTAAAGATTTCATGCTCCAAAAATTCTGTACTTGTAGTTATAAGTCATTTTCTATGCATGTGTAGCCTAGAAATAAACATGCCCTCTCTTATACAGTAACCTGATCATGCTATATTCCGCATCAAGTAAGGTTATGTTTGTGATTTATCCACTTAAACCATTTGGAAGCATGCTTGTTATGATAAAGTATCATACTAATATTTGAAAAAAATGAGTACCAATGGGAATGCGAATACGATGCGAATGTTATGAATGGAAAACAATAACATTCTGTGAGGTTGGACTTCGGTCCCTTCTGCAAGACGGCGATACGTAATGCCGCGAAAGTAAAAGAACTTAGGGGACGACGATACGTAACGCCGCAGAAGTAAAAGAACCTAGGGGACGGCGATACGTAACGCCCTTGTTGAAATCCTATGATTCGGCCAATTGTTCTACGGGACGATGATACATAACGCCACAGAACGCTGTGCGCCTTAGGAGTCTAGGTGAAATCCGATGATTCGGATGATTATTTTGTGGGATGGCGATACATAACGCCACAGAATGTTGTGGACCTCAGGAGTTTAGGTGTGTAGCACCCCGATGAAAATGATAGAGAAATCCAACTTTTTCCTAAATAAATAATTCTACATGAAGGCCTTATAAAAAGAACTATGCCTTATGAGGGCCACTATATAAATATACCTACATTTAAGAGGCTCAACATCACTTAAATACCCACACATTGACCACACGTATAGGGGTTTCATTTTTTCCAAAATGGAAGGGAATGGGTGCCCCTTACCAGGGCGCCAATTAGTTAAATAGAGCTCCCACGGAAGGGCGCTAATTCCTTCAGGGGCCACCAATCCCTATATATATTAATATATAGATATGCCTCATAGAACCACACGTGAAGGGGGCCAGCCTGTTTCCCAAGCAATAGGAATGGGCGCCCTAATGCAAGGGCGCCAATTCCACTGATAGGGGGCCACCCAGTTAATGGGCGCCCCTATGCTAGGGCGCCAATTCCTAACAGTGCAGAACAATGTTCTTCCAGCTATCCTTCTAGAAGTATTGAAACACAAATAGCCTTATTTTGCTGGCAATGGACCCGCAAGGCAATAAACCATTTGCCTTTCATTGGCAACAGATTTCCCTATAATTATACCCTCTAATGAGTAGGCAGAAGCTACTGCCATCATCCTGCTGCCTGCAGAAGGGAATATCTCCCTTCTTTTCTTCGGAAGACATGAAGGGACGTCTTCTTCCTGCATTCTACGTCCTACTGCTCAAGCTTTGCTTGTGTGGCTTTCTTTATTCTCCTGAAGCTGCAGAGAATGTGTGGCTTTCTTTATTCATTCTTCTATTAACCTGTACCTCGTATATCACTCCAAACAGGTAGGTGTTCTCAAGATCTGGCCTAACTAGCAGCTAAATAGGGTAACATAGCATGCATGCGTAGAATTAGTACAATTCATCTTCCATGTTATATAGCCTATTACACGGCTTTACTGAGATCAAGTATATATCCTCTTACATTGGTTTTCTACATAGTCTGTTACACTAGTTTTATGGAAAACAAATATATCCTGTTACTCTAGTTTTACGGTCTAAACTATAGCATACTTAGGTCTATATATATATATATCATGTTTTACTAAATATACAACATGTTTTACAAAATCTAAAATTACAGCCATCACGTAATGGACGCCCATCACTTGGGCGCCATTTCCTGAATGGGCAGGCATGGGCGCCCATTAATTGAAGACCCCTCGGACAGTCGTTAATTCATTTTAATGGAATTAATAATCACCATGTTAGAAATTTTATATCTATGAAACTAAACTATAAAATTCTTGCATGAGTATGATTTTGTGATCCTGATATTTTTCCCAATCTATCCATGTCCTTATTTCCTTATTCTGAGAACTTTTGAAATCATGAATAGTAACTTGTGTCTCAAAAAATACTTGCCCGGTGCGTAGAGGACCCAAACGAATGGGCGCCCCTAACTAGGGCGCCAATTACAGAATTGATGACTCTCTGTAGAGTCTTCAATTTAATGAAGACACTGCAGAGGGGTGCCAATTTATTAGGGAAAAAGAAAAAAAAAGATGGAAACTTGAATGGGCGCCCCTTGGAACAGGCGCCCATTACTTGAAACATGGCAGCCATCTGGGCGCCATTTACTGAAATAATGGCAGCCACCTGAGCGCCATTTAAATGGGGGCAGCCCCCTGGGCGCCAATTCATCCAGTGCTGTTTTCCTGTTTGTTCAGAACCTTACTCGTCTTAGATTGGGCGCCCCTCAGTGAGGGCGCCAATTCAGTTACCTGTGGCAGCCATTGAGGCGTCAATTCCATCCCAGTTCCCGGTTGACTAGTGTTCTTCGCTATTTTGACCATAGTTCATTTCCTACATGATAATCGAACCTTGAACTCAATTCATGAAATCCACCTTATATTTGTACAACGGTTAAACATTGGAATTCTATATTGGCTATAGTTAGAGTGAATGTCAAAAGTAATACATGAAATGCTGTGCATATAGGGCCCCATCTGGTCCTGGGAGGAGCTCCCGAAAGTACTTGTGCCCATGGGAGTTGAATGATCATGATGTTTAGCATTACACCGAAGTACTTACTTGCTAGACTTTAGTCATCCCACTCACTCTATCGTGACACTACTTGCTTGCTTGACTTGATTCGCGTGGCCCGAAAAAGGGCAATTTCTTGGCTTGCGTGGCCCAAAAAAGGGTAAAGTACTTACTTGATTGAAATAGCCAATTCCAGTTACACGTACTTGATATTACATGTGCTTGATATTACTTGTTTGAGCTCGTCCCTCGCTTTCTTGGAAAGTTATGTAAACACTTGATAGTACTTGGAATCCTGCAATATCCTTTCTATAAGTTCTTGATATCTTGCTTGTCAACGCTTGATAGTACTTGAAAACGTGTGATATTCTTCTATACCGTTCATGACTTTCTCGCTTATCTAGCATACATAAGATATACTTGTATTTCACGTTACCTATAATTTACTAAAAGATTGCTCGAACTTGAGATGTAATTCCTACTGAGCGATTCGCTCATCTAGTTCATTCTAACATTTTTCAGGTAATTTGGATAGCGACAACCACATGAATTGGAACGAGACCGAGTGAAGAGTGCTAGAGTCACCGATCATCTACTGTTAGCTAGTCACATCTTTTGATTTCTTGAGTCCTTCCCTTGTACTTCCATTTATGTCAGCGAATCGATTAAAAATTTGTCAAGGCTTGTAGCCTAGTATTTAGGTTTGAATAATGAATGTCATGAACTTGAATTATCACCATTTGGTTGTTTGATAATGGTCATCTTGGACTATTGGCATCATTTTAGAAATTTAATCTTAGTCATTATTTAGTCTTTTGCGCACTCTATCTTTTCTCAAAAAATATATATTGCTCGGATCGATTGGTTCTATATAAGCTGGTCGCGACCCCGGGTATCTTCCGCGCTCGGGGCGTGACAAGGTGGGAGTTCGCTCTCAGGTCTGTGCAGTACTCTTTTGTTCGTTTGTGTGTGTGGGCCTCCTATCTTTACGGCAGCTGTTCGGTTCCATGAACAACATTAAATGCGTAACTCATGACAATGTGGTAATGTGTAACTACTCATCACCGTGGTTTGGCGCATGAATGGGTATCGTATATGTTAGCTAATGAACGTGTATTTTCTCGTATGAATTATTTTAAGCAAATGAGAATGAATGGATTATGATATTATTAACACTTGAATTATGCACGTTGATTGGATATATGAATGCGAGTTAACCCCGATTTGACTAGGTTGCCTACTGAGCGTCACACTCACCCTTTGTGACATACGTTTTTAGGAGACTAGTGGAGGAAGTCGAGGAGGAGGCTGCGGCTGAGGAGTAGTGCTAGTCCATACTTCGTCTGGGTAGCCTATGGATGAATATCTCTCTTATATGTATGGTTATGGAGTGGTGAGCATGTGTGGACTCATGTTTATTTTGGGACAATGGTCATGTACTTTTCTTTGAAAATTACGAATAGTTGAGATGTTATATACATTTCCTGTAATTGTGGTTTCTCTCTCTCTCATGCGAATGTATGCATGTTTATATATTTGTGCTTCCGCGATACGTACGACGTAATGCTTCGTGGTCCGATAGAACAAAAAAAATATTTTCCCATGAATTGGGAATCGGATCTCGGGGCATTACAGATCGTGTGGTAGCAACTAGCTCAACCGCTGTGGCAGAGTGCGGCTGGCGATCAACTGTGCCAGTGCTCGAGGTGTGGTAAGTTGAAGTTCGGGGAATTACAATGATGGTGCGCAGGGAGTTGCTGCGTGTGTGGTTCGATTGGACACTTGGCGAGTGTTGTCGGAGGAGCTAACCTGATGGTAGTAATAGTTATCTGGTACTGGAAGGTGTGGTTCCCAGTGTGTGCGAGGTTCAAGGTCAGGTCAAGCATGGAGATCTCCCGATTTGTAAGAGGTATGTAGTTTTCTCCTTGGTCGGAGAGAATCGTATTTTTTCCAAGTCCCATCATCTTGCATCGTGTGTTCGGATTGGTTGGCCTCTTGGGTGCCATGAATTCCGTGTGAGGCGTGTTTGGTGTTTTGGCAAGGTGGTTGCCTGTGAGAAGCAATGCCCATCCCTTGATGCATAAGGGTGCGCTAGCATCATTCTGGAAGGATGAATGCCAGTTGGGCGGTGCTTGCGAGAACTCGAGGCTGGTGTTGTGATTCCCGATGTATTGAGGATCGGAGCCGGCGGAGTTACAGAGGATTGCCAAATTAAGAGAGAGAATATGTGCTTTGGGTTCGAGGTAATTGGGCTTTCCTCACCCTATCTTTTTAGAGTTATCCAGCCGAGTTGAGGATCATCAAGATGTCGGATCTCGAGTCGTCTGTGATGAGTGTGCTCGTGGGTCAGAGTGCGCAGCGGAAGCCTAGTTGGCCCATAACCCACAGGTCCAGGATCGTAGCGTTGGTTGCTACGGGCGGATTCCTGAGGATTTGAGCAGCATCAGAGGATTGGTTCCTCGGTGTGAGATTATCTCTGGCTATGTGAGCCATGTTGGTTGTCGTGCCATTGCTTGAGGTATTGTGGGTTGTGGCACTGGCAGGATGGAGAGTTGGGGAAATATGATGGCAAGTTTGCAGCATGAATACCCGGTTCTTGTGTTGGAAATTATGCCCTCCGATGAAATCGTGGCTTCCGAGATGTGATTTCCGAGAGATGATTGTGGGTCCCAGTTGGTAGCTGCGAGTGGCTGGTGAGGCTAGCTGAGTGGTCAACTGTGGTAATGTCTGAGGAAGGACCCAGTTGTGGTAAGGATCTGCAGTGTTTGGAGATCCGTGTGTACTGGTCGTGGCATCATCAACCAAGTTACTGTGGTAGCAGATGGCACCTTTTCATCCTAGGGATGTGTGCCATGATTTGCTCAGGTTGTGTCTTGTGGCTTTGTAGCGAGAGCTGAGCCGAGGATTGACAGGTGATAAGTGCTCAATTGTTACACTAGTTTTACGGAAAACAAATATATCCTGTTACTCTAGTTTTACGGTCTAAACTATAGCATGCTTATGTCTATATATATATATATCATGTTTTACTAAATATACAACATGTTTTATAAAATCTAAAATTACAGCCATCAGGTAATGGACGCCCATCACCTGGGCGCCATTTCCTGAATGGGCGCCAGAGGCATGGGCGCCCATTAATTGAAGACCCCTCGGACAGTCGTTAATTCATTTTCCTAGAATTAATAATCACCATGTTAGAAATTTTATATGTATGAAACTAAACTAAAAAATTCTTGCATGAGTAAGATTCTGTGATCCTGATATTTTTCCCCATCTATCCATGTCCTTATTTCTTGATTCCGAGAACTTTTAAAATCATGAATAGTAACTTGTGTCTCAAAATGTACCTGCCCGGTGTGTAGTGGACCCAAACAAATGGGGCCGCTGACTAGGGCACCATTTACAGAATTGAGGACTCTCTGTAGAGTCTTCAATTAAATGAAGACACTGCAGAGGGGCGCCAATTCTTTAGGGCAAAAGAAAAAAAAAAGATGGAAACTTGAATGGGCGCCCCTTGGAACAGGCGCCCATTACCTGAAACATGGCAGCCACCTGGGCGCCATTTACTAAAATAATGGCAGCCTCTTGGGCGCCATTTAATTGGTGGCAACCCCCTAGGCGCCAATTCATCCAGTGTTGTTTTCTTATTTGTTCATAACCTGACTCGTCTCAGATTGGGCGCCCCTCAGTGAGGGCACCAATTCTGCATATAATGGGAGCCCGAAGGGTGCCAATTCAGTTACCTGTGGCAGCCCTTGAGGCGTCAATTCCATCCCAGTTCCCAACTTGACTAGTGTTCTTCACTGTTTTGACCATAGTTCATTTCCTGCATGATAATCGAACATTGAACTCCATTCATGAAATCCACCTTATATTCATACAATGGTTAAACCTTGGAATTCTATATTGGCTATAGCTAGAGTGAATGTCAAAAGTAATACATGAAATGCTGTGCATATAGGGCCCCATCTGGTCCTAGGAGGAGCGCCCGAAAATACTTGTGCCCATGGGAGTTGAATAATCATGGTGTTTAGCATTGCACCGAAGTACTTGCTTGCTAGACTTTAGACATATCACTCTGTCACGTCCCGAGCGTGGAAGATACTAGGATGCGTGACGCGTCTATATAGATTGTGTCATTAGAGCGATAAAATTTTGACATACATAATTACGGAGCGCGTAAAATATCAATGAAATTTAATAATCCCAATAGTCCAAGTGATTATTATTTGATTAACCAAAGGAATTAAAAGATAGTCCATGACAATTCCAAATTTAAATCCAACACTAGGCTACATGCCTTAACATGGGTTGGACAACTAAACTGACATACTGGAATACAAAGTAGGACTCAAATAAAGTTTAAGGACGCGACTAGCTAATGCTAGGTGATTGGCGTTCTAGCACTCTTCACTCGGTCTCAATCCCATTCTTGTCGCTATCCAAATCACCTGAAAATATTAGGGAGCAACTCGATGAGCGAATCGCTCAGTAGGAATTACATCTCAAATTCGAGCGAACTTTACGTGATTTACAAATTGCATGCATTATCAGTATGGCTATGCATGATGTACGTAAAAGCAAATCCTGCATACAGGTAAATTTAGGCATGATGAACAGTAAGAGATCAAAAACTGTATAAAGAGAGTATATCAAGACTTCAAGTATTTGACAAGCAATATTTCAAGAATTTATAGATGTAAATGCCACTTCGGGGCAAGCAGGGATTCATGTACGATTATGAACTCAAGTGCAAGAAAGAACTCATGTACAAGTATATCTCAGGTACGAGCAAGTAATAATTTAATTCAAGCAAGTAATGTCAAGTACGTATCAGTAGAATTGGCTATTTCAGTCAATCAAATATTTTACCCTTTCTCAGGTCACAAGTAAAGTCAAGTAAGTAAAGGGAGAGTAGGGGTGGAGTGTCTCAAGTCAAGCAAGTACTCCGGTATAATGCCAAACATCGTGCTCAATAAACTCCATGGGCACAAGTACCTTCAGGTGCTCCTCCCAGGACCAGACCGGGCCCTATATGCACAGCGTTTTATGTATTACCTTTGACATCCACTCTCATTTATAGCCAATATAGAATTTCAAGAATTAAGAAACGTAATATTACAGACGAGATTAACTAGTCATTTGGTTATGGAGGACACTAGAGGTGACCCCTACAGGCTCAAGATGTGGCTCCCATCGTGTAGCCTTTGCGCCGTACGGTCTCAAGAGGTGACTCCCACAACGTAGCACTTTACCCTGCATGGCATTTAGCTCCAACACTCCCAAATGGTAGTTTAAGAGATTCAAGGTTTGACCATGTAGGATATACACAAGTAGATTTTGAAATGGAATTTAGAACTCGTAATATGTAGGAATATGGATTAGGGTTGTGTTTACACAAATCACGAGACAGATCAAGATCAGAAGCTGTAATCACTGAATTGGCACTTGGGGGTTTGCCAATCTTTCAAATTTTCAATTTTTAGAATTATATATATATATATATATATATATATCAAATTGGCACTTGCCCAGGGAGTCTTCATTTAATTGAAGACGACTTGGCCGCCGCTATTTAAGTAATTGGCGCCCTGGCTTGGGGCGCCAATTGCATAAGGCCATTTTTTAAATATATATATATAAATAAAGAATTGGCGCCCTTACAGGCAGTCTTCAATTAATTGAAGACTTGCTGGCTGCCGCTATTTGATGAATTTGCGCCCTGGCTTGGTGCGCCAATTTCAGTGCATGATTTTCACCCAATAGATATGTTTTGTGACTCAAAATACTATTCATTTCGGAAAAGTTTCTCAAAAATATAAATTACTGATATGAACAGGTAGTGTAAATACTCAGGACTCCAGAAACATGTTCATGTATAATTGTTGGGTTTTGATTTCACAGATATGAATTTTCTAATGTTGTATCTTTAATTTCTCAAGAAATGGAATTGGCGCCCCTGTGAGTAGTCTTCATTTAATTGAGGACTCTTAGGGGTGTCACCAATTTGATGAACAGGTGCAACTAATTGACGACACTACTGCGAGTCACCAATTGAGTTATTTTCCAAGTGAGTTATGCTTCGTATCAGAACGGTAAGTTCTGTGATACAAGTTACTATTCATTTTTCTAAAGTTTCTCCGAATTAGAATGCGAGGACATGGTCAGGTGGAGAAAAATGTCAAGGTCACAGAAGTATATTCAAGCAAAATTTTCGTGGTTCAGTTTAATAGTTATAGATTGTTGAATGCGTTGATTTACTAATTATTGAAAATTCCAGAAAATGGAATTGACGACATTGCACATGGTCTTCAATTAATTGACGACCATGTACCAAGTCTTCATTTTTGAAATTGGCGCCCTGGTCAGGTGTGCCATTTACAGGTGGGTTGTGCACTATTCATCAGGATAAAAGTGCTCCGAATCAGGAAGTAAGAGTACGTGCAGGTAGGGAAAAATATCAGGATTCCAGAAACATGTTCATGTAAAAATTTTATGCTTTAGTTTGATAGTTATCAATTTTTGAACGTGTTGAATTATCAATTACTGGAAATTACGGAAATGGAAATGACAACACTGTGAAGTGTCTTCATTTCATTGACGACCACTCGAGGGGTCTTCAATTTGGTAATTGGCGTCCTGGTCTGGGTGCCATTTACCTAAGAGCTGGGACTCTCGGGTTTGTAAAACATGTAAGTATTTTGTGTATAGAGGTTCTATACTAAGGTTTAAAACATGGTTATTAATACTATAAAACTAGTGTAATAAAATACGTTCAAAAATGCATGAAATCCTGATAACAGATTATGTTCCAACTCTTAAAGATCATGGTAACAGATTGTGTAAAGAAATCATATTTGATAGGTGTAACACGCTATTAAAAATATGTATAACATGGTATATATATGGTCATTTTTAATCATGATAAAGCCAGGTAAGATATAGCATGGATGATGAGTTAGTCTAACTCTAAGCATGCATAAGTTAACCTATTTAGCTACTAGTTAGGTAAGGATTTGAGAACACCTACCTTTTGACGTGTGATTACGAGGTAAAGATGACATGATGAAGTCACACGTTCCCCGCCGCCGTAAGACTACAGCAGCATGACGTTGACTTTACGTTTTTCGAGAAACGAAGGGAAATATTCCCTTCTACAAGCAGCACTGAACGATGGCAGTAGCCTCTGACAGTGCTACGGAGGGGATTTGTTATAGTGAATCGCAAAGCATTGGTTTATTACTTTGTGGGTCTGGCTGAGTAGACATGGGGTTTGCCAGCTAAATGGGGTTATTCGTGTCTCAACCTTCTAGAAACATAGATTAAATGACGCCCTTGTAAGGGGTCGTTCATTAATCTAGGTGGTACTATTCATGTAAATGACGTCTCTGCATGAGGGCGTCTATTAATCTGGGTGTCATTATTCATGAGAATGACGTCCTTGCAAGAGGGCATTAACTGTTAGACAAAACTGTCAACTTCACGTGTTGACATTCATGGTGTACATATATATATATTAATACTATAATGGGATGGGGCCCTAAGGGAAATGGCACCTCCATGGAAGGTCTTCAATTTGGAAACTGGCGCCCTAGTGAGGGGCGCCAATTCACTTGGTGGACAAGGTGGAAACCCACTACGTACCACCAATGTGCATAAAGTTGGATTGCACATTTATATGCTAGTCCTCCTATGGTTTAGTTCTTTGAACAAAGCCTCCATATAGAATTCTTTTAAGAAGAGTAGATTACGTATACATAAAGTGATGGGTTGTAATTTATATACTAGCCCCCTAAGGTTTGGTTCTTTACATAAAGCCCTCATGATTCTTTTATGGCATAAAGTAAGGTTGGATTGTATATTTATGTTATAGTCCTCATGAGGTTGGGTTCTTTATGTAAGGCCTTCATGTATGATTTTTTTAAGGAAGAAGTTTTAAATTACTCAATGGTTTTTATCGGGGGTGCTACACACTCACTCTCTCGTGACACTACTTGCTTGCTTGACTTGATTTGCGTGGCCCGAAAAAGGGCAAAGTACTTGCTTGATTGAAATAGCCAATTCTAGTTACATGTACTTGATATTACATGTGCTTGATATTATTTGCTTGAGCTCGTCCCTCGCTTTCTTGGAAAATTGTGTAAACACTTGATAGTACTTAGAATCTTGCAATATCCTTTCTATAAGTTCTTGATATCATGCTTGTCAACGCTTGATAGTACTTGAAAACATGTGATATTCTTCTATACCGTTCATGACTTTCTCGCGTGTCTAGCATGCATAAGATATACTTGCATTTCATGTATAACCTGTAATTTACTTAAAGATTGCTCAAACTTGAGATGTAATTCCTACTGAGCGATTCGCTCATCTAGTTCATTCTAACATTTTTCAGGTAATTCTGATAGCGACAACCACATGAATGGGAACGCGACCGAGTGAAGAGTGCTAGAGTCACTGATCATCTACTGTTAGCTAGTCACGTCTTTTGATTTCTTGAGTCCTTCCCTTGTACTTCCAATTATGTTAGCGAATCGATTAAAAATTTGTTAATGCTTGTAGCCTAGTATTTAGGTTTGAATAATGAATGTCATGAACTAGAATTATCACCATTGGGTTGTTTGATAATGGTCATCTTGGACTATTGGTATCATTTTAGAAATGTAATCTTAGTCATTATTTAGTCTTTTGCACACTCTATCTTTTCTCAAAAAATATATAGTGCTCTGATCGATTGGTTCTATATAAGTTGGCCGCGCCCCTGGGTATCTTCCGCGCTCGGGGCATGACAGTCTTCGTGGTATCAGAGCCTAGAATTTCAATTTCTTAGGAAACCCAAGTCAAACCCAAGTCTAAGGACAGGTTTACTCCCTATACCCGGTGAGATGGATAGAGCCATGGGTTAAAGTTCTAGAATGACGCCTTACCTTGTAATTAAACTCGATATTTATTATGTTTAAATTTCCTTGTAGGATTATGGCCACCGAAAGAGCGCAATGGCACGAGATGCAACGCACCGTGCAAGGCCTTACGCAGGCGCTACAGCAAGTGGCGCAAGGCGGTACTCACCGTGGAGCTGGTGACCTTCATAGGGATTTTCGCAACATGAACCCACCAAGGTTCACGGGTTTGGCTGACCCCGAGGATTCCAAGAACTAGCTAAAGAAAATTGCGTGTAATGCAATGCACAAATGAAGAAAAGGTTTTATTGGCCACATTCCAACTAGAGCGAGATGCTCGATGCTGGTGGGAATCTGTAGAAGCAACATTGCTCAGTGACTATGTCACATGGGATGAATTTGTTGAACACTTCAACACCAAATACTTTTCCTACCGCATTCAGGAAAAGAAGGCCGCAGAATTTGCCACACTAAAACAACGGACCCTAAAAGTGGCCGAGTATGAGGCTCAGTTCTCAAGACTTTATTGCAAATATTGAGAGAAAATAAATTATATGCCAAATTTAGCAAGTGCAGGTTCTGGCTCGAGGAAGTATCCTTCTTGGGCCATGTAGTCTCAAAGGATGGAATTTCTTTTGATCCTGCAAAGGTCGAGGCCGTGAAGAATTGAGAACGACCAACAAGTGCAACGGAAATTCAAAGCTTCTTGGGTCTAGCTGGTTACTATCAGCGATTCATCAAGGACTTCTCAAAGATTATTGTTTCTCTCACCAGATTGACTCGCAAGGAAGTGCCTTACGAGTGGAGTGAAGACTGTGAGAAGAGTTTCCAAGCCTTGAAGGATCTCTTGACTACTGCTCCAGTCTTATCATTACCAATTGAAGGAGAGAAGTACGAAGTATATATCGATGCTTCTACTATTGGCCTCGGATGTATATTGTTGCAAAATGGAAGAGTCATTGCATACTCTTCCCGGCAATTAAAGAGGCATGAAGAGAATTATCCGGTGCATGACTTACAGCTGGCCGCGGTGGTATTTTTCCTGAAGATCTAGGGACACTACCTCTACGGAGAACAATTCACAGTATACTCCGATCACAAAAGCCTCAAGTATTTATTCTCCCAAAAGGAGTTGAACATGAGACAACATCGTTGGCTCGAATATCTCAAGGATTTTGACTTCACTATACAATACCATCCTAGTAAGGGTAATTCCGTAGTTGATGCCCTTAGTCGAAAGCCGAGAGCATTATTGGCCTGTTGTATGATCCAAGAATGGAAGTTGCTGGAGAAATTCTCTGAACTTAATATCAGTACAGATGAGAAGAATGGATGTATTATTCTATCCCATATGAGTCTACATCCAGATTTGCTATCCGAAATTAAGAAGCTACAAGAAGAAGATCCTGCACTAGTGGAAATAAAGGACAAGTTGGACGAGAGACTCAATTTCAAGCTAGCACCCGATGGTAGATTTCTATTTCATGAACGGACATGTGTACATGACTGTCCTGAGTTGAACAAGAAGGTTCTTGAAGAAGCTCACCGATCGAGGTACACGATCCAGCCTAGAGCCACCAATATGTACCAAGACTTGAAAAGAATTTTCTGGTGGCCTAATATGAAAAGGGAGATAGCGGACTTTGTGTCTCGCTGTCTGACATGCCAACAAGTGAAGGCGGAACATCAGAAACCCGCTGAAAAATTACATCCGCTAGATATTCCCAAGTGGAAATGGGAGGACATCAGCATGGATTTTATCATGGGTTTGCCCAAGTCTAGGGGCGGACATGATGGAATTTGGGTAATCATCGACCGTATAACTAAATCGGCTCATTTCTTGCCCATCAAGAGCTGATGGTCAGTTGATATTCTTGCTGCTTTGTATATCAAAGAGATGGTTAGGTTGCATGGAGTCCCTGTGTCGATCATATCTGACCGAGACCCGCACTTTACTTTTCATTTCTGGAAGAGCCTGCAACACTCTCTAGGGAAGAAACTCAACTTCGACACTACTTTCCATCCCCAAACAGATGGTCAGACGGAAAGGACAAATCAAGTTGTTGAAGATATGTTAAGGGCATGTATTATAGATTTCGGTGGTAGCTGACATGACCACTTACCCCTGGTCGAATTTGCCTATAACAACAGCTATCAAGCCAGTATCCAAATGGCACCTTTCGAGGCACTTTATGGCAGGAGTTGCCGATCTCCAATATGTTGGGATGAAGTCGGTGAAAAATAAATTCTAGGCCCAGATATGGTAAGAGATTCAACTGAGAAGATACACCTCCTTCGAGAAAGGCTAAAGATAGCACAGTCCAGGCAGAAATCTTATGCTGACAACAGGAGAAGAGATATGGAATTTCAAGTTGGAGAACATGTTTTTCTCAAGATATCTCTCAGCCGATGTATTAGAAGATTCAGTGTTAAGGGCAAGCTTACACCGAGGTTTATCAGTCCATTCGAGGTATTGGAAAGAGTGGGCGAGGTGGCTTACCGCATTTCCTTACCTCCACAACTATCAAAAGTGCACAATGTATTCCATGTTTCTATGCTGAAGAAGTATGTGCACGATCCTTTCCATGTCATTGACCACAATGACTTAGTGATACAGAAGGACCTTACCTAGAGCAAAAGCTGATGATGATCCTCGACCGAGAAGTCAGAGTTCTAAGGAACAAAGACAATCCCTATGGTGAAAATCTAATGGAATCGATGCTTAGAATAAGAAGCCACGTGGGAAACTGAGGAGTCAATGCGAAGGACATTTCTGGAGCTATTTTAGACTGTAAGTACTCTACACCTTCAATGTCGCCTTGCATGTAGTTGAATTTGGGGACCAACTTTTAAGTGGGGGAGGGTGTAGCACCCCGATGAAAATGATAGAGAAATCCAAATTTTTCCTAAATAGATAATTCTACATGAAGGCCTTATAAAAAGAACTATACCTTATGAGGGCCACTATATAAATATACCTACATTTAAGAGGCCCAACATCACTTAAATACCCACACAAAGACCACACGTATAGGGGTTTCATTTTTTTCCAAAATGGAAGGGAATGGGCACCCCTTACCAGGGCGCCAATTAGTTAAATAGAGCCCCCATGGAAGGGTGCTAATTCTTTCAGGGGCCACCAATCCCTATATATATTAATATATATATATGCCTCACAGAACCACACGTGAAGAGGGCCAGCCTGTTTCCCAAGCAATAGGAATGGGCGCCCTAATGCAAGGGCGCCAATTCCACTGATAGGGGCCACCCAGTTAATGGGCGCACCTATGCTAGGGCGCCAATTCCTAATAGTGCAGAACACTGTTCTTCCAGCTATCCTTCTAGAAGTATTGAAACACAAACAGCCTTATTTTGCTGGCAACGGACCCGCAAGGCAATAAACCATTTGCCTTTCATTGGCAACATATTTTCCCAATAATTATACCTTCTATTGAGTAGGCAGAAGCTACTGCCATCATCCTGCTGCCTGTAGAAGGGAATATCTCCCTTCTTTTCTTCGGAAGACATGAAGGGACGTCTTCTTCCTACATTCTACGTCCTACGGCTCAGGCTTTGCTCGTGTGGCTTTCTTTATTCTCCTGAAGCTGCAGAGAATGTGTGACTTTCTTTATTCTTTCTTCTATTAACCTATACCTCGTATATCACTCCAAACAGGTAGGTGTTCTCAAGATCTAGCCTAACTAGTAGCTCAATAGGGTAACATAGCATGTATGCGTAGAATTAGTACAATTCATCTTCCATGTTATATAGCCTATTACACGGCTTTACTTAGATCAAGTATATAGCCTGTTACACCGGTTTCCTACATAGTCTGTTACACTAGTTTTACGGAAAACAAATAGATCATGTTACTCTAGTTTTACGGTCTAAACTATAGCATGCTTAGGTCTATATATATATCATGTTTTACTAAATATACAACATGTTTTACAAAATCTAAAATTACAGCCATCAGGTAATGGACGCCCATCACCTGGGCGCCATTTCCTGAATGGGCAGGCATGGGCGCCCATTAATTGAAGACCCCTCGGACAGTCGTTAATTCATTTTCATGGAATTAATAATCACCATGTTAGAAATTTTATATCTATGAAACTAAACTATAAAATTCTTGCATGAGTATGATTTTGTGATCCTGATATTTTTCCCTATCTATCCATGTCCTTATTTCTTGATTCTGAGAACTTTTGAAATCATGAATAGTAACTTGTGTCACAAAACGTACCTGCCCGGTGTGTAGAGGACCCAAACAAATGGGCGCCCCTGACTAGGGCGCCATTTACAGAATTGATGACTCTCTGTAGAGTCTTCAATTAAATGAAGACACTACAGAGGGGTGCCAATTTATTAGGGCAAAAGAAAAAAAAAGATGGAAACTTGAATGGGCGCCCCTTGGAACAGGCGCCCATTACCTGAAACATGGCAGCCATCTGGGTGCCATTTACTGAAATAATGGCAGCCTCCTGAGCGCCATTTAAATGGTGGCAGCCCCCTGGGCGCCAATTCATCCAGTGTTGTTTTCCTGTTTGTTCAGAACCTGACTCGTCTTAGATTGAGCGCCCCTCAGTGAGGGCGCCAATTCTGCATATAATGGCAGCCCGAAGGGCGCCAATTCAGTTACCTGTGGTAGCCCTTGAGGCGTCAATTCCATCCCAGTTCCCGACTTGACTAGTGTTCTTCGCTATTTTGACCATAGTTCATTTCCTACATGATAATCGAACCTTAAACTCAATTCATGAAATCCACCTTATATTTGTACAACGGTTAAACCTTGGAATTCTATATTGGCTATAGTTAGAGTGAATGTCAAAAGTAATACATGAAATGCTGTACATATAGGGCCCCATCTGGTCCTAGGAGAAGCGCTCGAAAGTACTTGTGCCCATGGGAGTTGAATGATCACGATGTTTAGCATTACACCGAAGTACTTACTTGCTAGACTTTAGACATCCCACTCACTCTATCGTGACACTACTTGCTTGCTTGACTTGATTCGCGTGGCCCGAAAAAGGGCAATTACTTGACTTGCGTGGCCCAAAAAAGGGTAAAGTACTTGCTTGATTGAAATAGCCAATTCCAGTTACACGTACTTGGTATTACATGTGCTTGATATTACTTGTTTGAGCTCGTCCCTCGCTTTCTTGGAAAGTTATGTAAACACTTGATAGTACTTGGAATCCTGCAATATCCTTTCTATAAGTTCTTGATATCTTGCTTGTCAACGCTTGATAGTACTTGAAAACGTGTGATATTCTTCTATACCGTTCATGACTTTCTCGCTTGTCTAGCATACATAAGATATACTTGTATTTCACGTAACTATAATTTACTAAAAGATTGCTCGAACTTGAGATGTAATTCCTACTGAGCGATTTGCTCATCTAGTTCATTCTAACATTTTTCAGGTAATTCGGATAGCGACAACCACATGAATGGGAACGAGACCGAGTGAAGAGTGCTAGAGTCACCGATCATCTACTGTTAGCTAGTCACGTCTTTTGATTTCTTGAGTCCTTCCCTTGTACTTCCATTTATGTCAGCGAATCGATTAAAAATTTGTTAAGGCTTGTAGCCAAGTATTTAGGTTTGAATAATGAATGTCATGAACTTGAATTATCACCATTTGGTTATTTGATAATGGTCATCTTGGACTATTGGTATCATTTTAGAAATTTAATCTTAGTCATTATTTAGTCTTTTGTGCACTCTATCTTTTCTCAAAAAATATATATTGCTCGGATCGATTGGTTCTATATAAGCTGGCCGCGACCCCGGGTATCTTCCGTGCTCGGGGCGTGACAAGGTGGGAGTTCGCTCTCAGGTCTGTGCAGTACTCTTTTGTTCGTTTGTGTGTGTGGGCTTCCTGTCTTTACGGTAGCTGTTCGGTTCCATGAACAACATTAAATGCGTAACTCATGACAATGTGGTAATGTGTAACTACTCATTCACCGTGGTTTGGCGCATGAATGGGTATCGTATATGTTAGCTAATGAACGTGTATTTTCTCGTATGAATTATTTTAAGCAAATGAGAATGAATGGATTATGATATTATTAACACTTGAATTATGCACGTTGATTGGATATATGAATGCGAGTTAACCCCGATTTGACTAGGTTGCCTACTGAGCGTCACACTCACCCTTTGTGACACACATTTTTAGGAGACATAGTGGAGGAAGTCGAGGAGGAGGCTGCGGCTGAGGAGTAGTGCTAGTCCATACTTCGTCTGGGTAGCCTATGGATGAATATCTCTCTTTATGGTTATGGAGTGGTGAGCATGTGTGGACTCATGTTTATTTTGGGACAATGGTCATGTACTTTTCTTTGAAAATTATGAATGGTTGAGATGTTATATACATTTCTTGTAATTGTGGTTTCTCTCCCTCTCTCTCATGCGAATGTATGCATGTTTATATATTTGTGCTTCCGCGATACGTACGACGTAATGCTTCGTGGTCCGATAGAACAAAAAAAATATTTTCCCATGAATTGGGAATCGGATCTCGGGGCGTTACAGATCGTGTGGTAGCAGCTAGCTCAACCGCTGTGGCAGAGTGCGGCTGGCGATCAACTGTGCCAGTGCTCGAGGTGTGATAAGTTGAAGTTCGGGGAATTTCAATGATGGTGCGCAGGGAGTTGCTGCGTGTGTGGTCCGCTTGGACACTTGGCGAGTGTTGTCGGAGGAGCTAACCTGATGGTAGTAATAGTTATCTGGTGCTGGAAGGTGTGGTTCCCAGTGTGTGCGAGGTTCGAGGTCAGGTCAAGCGTGGAGATCTCCCGATTTGTAAGAGATATGTAGTTTTCTCCTTGGTCGGAGAGAATCGTATTTTTGCTAAGTCCCATCATCTTGCATCGTGTGTTCGGATTGGTTGGCCTCTTGGGTGCCATGAATTCCATGTGAGGCGTGTTTGGTGTTTTGGCAAGGTGGTTGCCTGTGAGAAGCAATGCCCAACCCTTGATGCATAAGGGTGCACTAGCATCATTCTGGAAGGATGAATGCTAGTTGGGCGGTGCTTGCGAGAACTCGAGGCTGGTGTTGTGATTCCTGATGTATTGAGGATCGGAGTCTGCGGAGTTACAAAGGATTGCCAAATTAAGAGAGAGAATATGTGCTTTGGGTTCGAGGTAATTGGGCTTTCCTCACCCTATCTTTTTAGAGTTAGCCAGCCGAGTTGAGGATCATCAAGATGTCGGATCTCGAGTCATCTATGATGAGTGTTCTTGTGGATCAGAGTGCACAGCGGAAGCCTAGTTGGCCTATAACCCACAGGTCCAGGATCGTAGCGTTGGTTGCTACGGGCGGATTCCCGAGGATTTGAGTAGCATCGGAGGATTGGTTCCTCGGTGTGAGATTATCTCTGGCTGTGTGAGCCATGTTGGTTGTCATGCCATTGCTTGAGGTATTGTGGGTTGTGGCACTGGCAGGATGGAGAGTTGGGGAAATATGATGGTAAGTTTGCAGCATGAATACCCGGTTCTTGTGTTGGAAATTATGCCCTCCGATGAAATCGTGGCTTCCGAGATGT
Source organism: Amorphophallus konjac (assembly GCA_022559845.1). Taxonomy (NCBI): domain Eukaryota; kingdom Viridiplantae; phylum Streptophyta; class Magnoliopsida; order Alismatales; family Araceae; genus Amorphophallus; species Amorphophallus konjac. The sequence goes on along the minus strand of CM040119.1, from coordinate 203,756,551 downwards.
GATTTCCGAGAGATGATTGTGGGTCCCAGTTGGTAGCTGCGAGTGGCTGGTGAGGCTAGCCGAGTGGTCAGCTGTGGTAATGTCTGAGGAAGGACCCAGTTGTGGTAAGGATCTGCGGTGTTTGGAGATCCGTGTGTATTGGTCGTGGCATCATCAACCAGGTTACTGTGGTAGCAGATGGCACCTTTTCATCCTAGGGATGTGTGCCGTGATTTGCTCAGGTTGTGTCTTGTGGCTTTGTAGCGAGAGCTGAGCCGAGGATTGACAGGTGATAAGTGCTCAATTGTTTATATTTATTCATATCACACACGCTATTTGTTGGGCCTTAATGAAGTTAATTATGTAATTTTACATGATAATCTCAGTCTCATGTAAAATCAAGATTTGTTTGTAATTAATGAGCTTGAGATATGTTTGAAATACAAAAATAAATAAATTACATACTTAAACTTTGATAAGATTATTTCATGAAAGAAATTTTGTGATGATTGTTTGTCCACATAAAACTAATTCATTGTGAGTAGAGGGGCCTAGACATAAACCTATTTTGATTGCTAAATTCTTATGCTTGTGGGGGTTTTGTATAATTGTTTGTATACTCCCTCAACCTTGTGAACAGCTCCCTTCTCCCATGTGCAGCAGTTGGATACGGCATAGGCATTCAAGCGTGGGCCTACAGGCCCTCATGGTAGCAGCGACGCGCAATGGGTATTAAAGCGGAGCGCAGTGGGCAATGAAGCGAGTAGCAGGCGGATAGCTACGGACATGGAAACAGGACGATGGCAGGGTGGCGGTGGCATGCGAACTGTGGGCAACGCAGCAGTGCATGGCCTGCAAGCTGGGCAAGCGGCCTTATCCCTGGGCCCCTATAAAATCGGCGACCTCCCCTCTCCTCCAGCAGACTCCTCCCCCCCATCTTCGATCTCTTTCTTTCCCCACTGGCCTCCTTCTCCTCTCCCTCCTCTTCCTTCCCTCTCTCAACCCTCCTCTTCGCAGTGCTGCGGTGCCCCTGTTCAAAACAGGGGCACCGTCGCAGCATTTCTCCCCCCATTTCTTCTCTCTCTCTCTTTCTCTCACACGATCTCTCTTTTTCTCCCTCTCTCACCCATCCTCGACCTCCCCTTCTCTGCGGCCACTCCCCCGTCCAGCTCCGGCACCGTCACCCTGACACCACGGCCGCAATATCTCTTTGCCCCTCGTCCTCCTCGGTGTTACTTAGGATTTATTTTATTTGGAATTGTAATTTTTATTTTTGCACTTTATCTTGTAAACATTATCTCTTATTTAATTAGTGAAAATCATGCATCTATATTTTCTCTCTCTAGATCTCTCTCTCCCCTATTTCTTCTTCTTCCTCTCCGTCTCTTCTTTCTCTCTCTACAATCTTCCAAAGTTCATTAGATAGATTTATTTAATGTCATTTTTATTTTAAGTCACCTGTAACCATCTAAGTTCGCATGCCGTTTAGAACATAAGATCTTCAATTCAGAAAACTAAACCTCTCCGTGGATTTGACTCAGACTTGTCACAGTACTACGTTATGAATTTTTATTGCGAGTTCGGTAATATTTAAGATTGTTCATCATGTGTGTTTTAACGATAGATCTCGCCACGCATCAATTTTTGGCGCCGTTACTGGGGAGGTTTATGATTTTTGAATTGACTATCTTGTGTTCTTGTATATTAACTCAGCACTAACACTTTTTCTTTTGTTTGATCGTAGGCGTGTGAAAAAAAATTGAAAAAAAAAATCCACTAATAAAGTAAGCCTTCTCTTCCCTTTCTTTTTGTGTCTTTTTATTTAGAACCAGGGAACGCGCACCAAGTAAGTATCCTAAATTCCCCTCGCTTCATTTGATTTTATTTCATTAGTTTTAGATTTTCTTGGTTAGATAGGTTCACAAAAAAAAATATTTAAACTTAAATAAAAGACGCCATTCCAAGATTAGAAACCGCACATCATGTTTTAGGTCATACATCATGTATGTTGCATTAATTTCATTCCATATTTATGTTTTAGAAAATAATTGTTCATGCATATTGTATTTTAAACCCCTTGTTTGAATTTGCTTGTTACACTGCATTATTCTAAGACACTCTAAAGGCACTACCCATAACTAAGATAAGGTGGAGATTTCATCATCCTTCCTTGGCCCACAAACTATAACCATCTTAACATTTCCTGCATCACCTAGGTCTTAATAAAATTCAGTAGACATTGGCCCTAGGATCACACTATACTTTTGGTGCAACGTGAGTCTATCCTCTTTTTGGAAATTGGTGTCTAAAGCTAGAGGTCAATGGCAAATGCTATAAGCGGGCAAATGATTTTTAATTAGGACCCTAAGAAAGTAGGGGGAACCTCCCACTACCGTGGCTCTTACTTGGCCGGTGGAAAAATTTGAGGGCGGATTTAGGTTGTGCCTTAATCAGTTTGTGAAACCCAACTCATAGATCTAGGGTGTAGGTCTTTAGGTTGTTTATGTGCCAACTTGTTTGTGTTTGCATTAAAAAAATCAAAATCAAAATCAAAAGCATGGTGGGTCTCTAATTTAAAAAAAAACTCAATCTCAAATAAAGGGAAAAGGAAGAGAGGAAAAACAAAAAGAAAAGAGAAAAAGATTTAAAAAAAGAGGTGAGATAATTTATTCACATTTATGGATTGGGCACACAATTGTGACATGTTGGACCAAGCGGCCCATAAACTTGAGCAACTCCTTGCCATGAACTTAAATTTCTCAATACTACCACCTAGGCCCCAGGAGAACACTCATATGTGGGCCACTCTTCGGTCCATTATAATGGTGATTGCTCAAACCAATTTTTATCTCTCACCCCTCAGGGCCCAACCTATTTTGAAAATTCATACTCCTGGTCAGCCTATAATGAGAGCCCTCTACCTATGGCGGCCCATTCTCTATTCTATACCCAAAGTCAAGCCCAAACCACTCAATTCTTTGATAATGGGGCCTACAATTCATTTATTACCCAAGAGCAAGCCCAAACGCCTCAAGGTTTTCCAACTCCTTATGATTCATTTCAATTTACATTCACTTTTGGATGGGAAGACCAATCAAATTCCTCTTGGGAATCTCATCAAGGGCCACTTCAAGGTCCTCCAAACCAAAATTTTTCAAATTGGGCTCAATACCCAAATGATTCCTATGATCAAGCCCAACATGGAAGAAAATCCATATACTCTCTATCACCTCACTGTCAGACTGATCACCCATCAAATTCCTACTCATCATAGTCTGACTCTCACCCCACATATCAATCTCCTCCATGCTCGGATTTTAACAAAGAGGAGAATTTTCAACAATTTTACCAGCTCATCATAGCTCAAAATCATTCAACCCAGGCCTGATTGGACCAACTCTTTAAAAATCTCAAGGGCATGGAAAGTGATCAACCATCTAGTTACTCTATTACAAATCTTGAATACCAATTTCCTGATTTCGACTCATATGCAAATCTATATACTCAGCCCATGATTCCTCAAACTCAAAGCATTGTTAACCCTGATAAGAAGGAGGTCATGGAGGAGGAGTATCAGGAAGACGTAGTGGAAGCTAGAGAAGAATCGCCCCTAGAGTCCAAGCCCAATGCCACCTTCGGAAAGGGCTATGGGGAGTATGATGAGCCTAAGTTGGGGGGAGAGGAAAAGGACGTGGATGTGCTGGTTAATGATCAAATCTCATTAATTTCCCTTCCTGTATTTGAGGAGTCCTTGTTCCAAGTAAAGGATGAGGAAGATGAAATGGTGGTGAGAGAATCGAGTATTTGCATGAATCATTCTTTTTGGGTAAAGGAGAAGTTGGATCTCCTGCTTGAAATCCACTCTAACCGGGCATCTCATGATTTATGGAAGGAAGTAGGGGGTGGATTAAAGGATAATGATGATCATATTGATATCATCACCCCATTCTATGAATGTTTTGAGATTGAAAATACCACTGTGATGAATAGTGACACAAAAAATTCAATTGAGGATATACATGAAGAGGAGGATTGCTTTATGATTAATAATCTTGTTGATTTAATGAAAATAAATCTTGAATATCCTTCTCCCCTTGAAGAACATGATGATGGGGCCTTGTTGGAAAAGTTTATATTTCATCTACCCACCCCATTGTTGGAAAATTTGATTGATAATCTTCAGTTGAGTGATGAGTGTGATGAAGGGGTCTTATTAGAGAATTTCACATTTGATCTGACCCATGTGCCCTATCCAATGAAGTTTGAATCATTGGATGAGTTAGATTATGGGCTCACGCACCCTTCCAATTTGATTCCCCTAAAAGTTAAGCCTCTCCAATATGATATTCTAGGACCTGAGGGGATATGCCAACTACATTCACCTTTGATTTGACTTCCCATTAGGAAGACAAGTTGATTAGTGCCCTTAATGCTCATGAGGCTGTTACTGAGGGGAATGTGACTAATAATGTCAATCTTATTCATAAGCCCCCAGTGCCTGACCAAGTTACCGTGGAGGAAGTAGACAAGGGGACCAGTGGATAGATTCTGGGCACATGTTTCACTCCGATCTTGAAAGATTAATGGCCATTGATCATTACAAGATCCCTAAAGAAGAGAACTGACTCACACATATTGTTAATGTTAAAATCAATAATATGCGTGTAGCATCCCATATTTATTTAATAATAAAATTATGTAGCAATCGGGAGTTTTCTTAATATTAAATTGAAATTTTCCCCATAGGCTAAATCTTGACTAATTTATAAAAATGTGGAAAAATTATATTTGTGTAGAGGGTCATTTTTCCTGCAACTTTGCCTTCTAAACCCGACCCAATAGAAAATTTGGCTAGGCCCAATTATAGGATTTGGCTAGAACTTGGTGTTTTGTTAGAATGGCCCTTGTCCGACCAAATTCAAGCGCAATCCGAGCTCAAATGGGCTCATTTCGGACCCAATCGATCGGCCTTTGATAGAGGCCCATTTCCCCTCTATCTCCCCATGAAAATCTTAACCCTAGCTGCCGAATTTTGAAGGATTAGCTCGTTGAATCGGTCAAGTGCGAATATCACGCGGAGGAGTCTCCTCGTCAATCCCCAAGCCCACACGCGACTCTTCTATCAACCCTAGCCCTATAAGACGATGCCTAACATTCATGAGAACCCCCTTTGGTCGTAGCAAACGCTGGTGTACACATCCGAGCACGGAGATGACGAGTTTAGGAGCAGGTTTTCTCTTCCGATTTTAGCATCGACGTCCTTTCTTCTCCGATTTCAGGTAGGTTCTAGCAAACCAAACGTTAATTAACTTACACCATCATGTGCGCCTTCGATCCCTCTTCATTTTGATACCAAATAGCCTAATTTCTATATAGTATAGCGTTCACAATTGGGTTTTTATCAAGGCATGTCAAGTTAGGGTTTCGATAACGTTCCCTTCATCTTATAGTGATCTGAAGTTAGGATTTTGGTGGGCTAAATCTTTAATTATGCATGCTATCATGTACAAAATTTTGTCCTCTTTCTATTGATACTGTTTTGCCCAATTTTAATTGACTATACTGCACGAATTTTGAGTTATAAATAAGGTGTGTCGGGGTTCGTCGGAGGCCAGGGCAGAAATCTTGGTAGCGGTCGCACCAGGGACCGCCCCTTGAAGTAGCGCCCGCCCGACAGACCGTCTCTTTCCCATTTTGAATTCTGCGTGATAGCGATCATTGACTAACCGCTACCCAAGGGTAGCGGCCCTCTTCGGACCGCCATCAACTCCCCGGTTACATACTGATCATCAAAATTTTGCTTATGTTTCTCTATGAAAAGACAGCATGTTAGGGCATAAACACATCTAATGACTAGGCTTATAAATGAACTCCTAAAGCCATAAATTTTAGATGCTTATCATACCTACATCTTACTAGTGTTCCTCTTATTCAGATCATGTCTTACTGTTGTTATCATATGCCCTCTTGTTGAACATTGCAAACAAGTAGAGTAAATGTGGTCTAATGCCCATAACTTGTCAAATTTTGCAATAATCCCATCTGATTGACTACAGCTTTATACTTTATTAAGATTGTTTGACAGTCATGCCATTCCGGTTGTGTTGGCTGACTACTTCGCTCTCGTTTTTCGCGCTTCTTAGCCTCAATCTTGTAATAGTTGGGACTCTCCATCGGATATTCCTTCCGTCGGATTAGGACCACTATTATAAGACCTCTGTAAGCTCCTGCGAGCCTGGGATTCCCACCAGGACGCCGAACAAGTTATACCACCAAAGCCTGAACCCACTTGCAGACGCCTGATTTTGGACATCCTGTGGACCTTGTCTAGCCACCATAGAAGTGATACCCTTCCTTTTGGTTGATTGGTTGTATGGAGTCTCATCCTTGTTTAGGTAGGCTTCACCCTGTCCCTTCGCGGATCCAACTTCACGGTAAGTTGGCAGGGGGTTGCAGGGGGCAGCACCCCCGTACCCGTAAGGTCGGGGATTTGGGGGCGTGAGCCCCCGAGGTGAATTTTTTGAGGTATTATATATAATTCCTTGCATTTTCCATTGATCCCCCCTGGAAGGCCAAGGTCTTGGCCGCCCAGCCCATTCAAGGGCGGCCAGAACCCTGGCCGCCCACCATCCTAGGTGGCCACAAGGCTGGCCGCCCTCACCCTCAAGAAGGCCATCGTTTTGGCCGCCCAACCCCTTTGAACGGCCCTCAACTTGGCCGCCTCCTGATAACTGCCCGTCAAACCCACGTTTCTGCCCACTCCGGGCATGTCCTCCACAACTGCTCCCACTCGGGGGAGGGGGGGTTCGAGACCCACGTAGCTTACACGTAATCCATTTTTCGAATGGTTTTCATGGAGGGAATTCCCCCACATACAAAAACTCCATTCCGATCGATCTCACGGAGAGAGTTGGACATTTTCTTGGGTGGTAGGAAGAGACCGTTCTAGAGGTTCTAGCAGCCCAGAGAGCACCTTCCCTCATCCCCGTCGATCTATCTGAAGTTGAGGAGCTCCGCTGGGAGAGAGCTTCACCCATGTTGAGGGCGGCCATTGACATGGCCGCCCACCACTCTTGAAGGCCACATAGCTGGCCGCCCTCTGTTGTTCAACGGGCAAACCCCGTCCTCTCTTCCATGTTCTCTATCTTGCTATGTTTTACTTCATTTTTCTGCATTATATGCATAGTAGACTTCCCTAAATCCCTGTTTAAAGAGTTTGTTGAACCCAAAACATAGGGAAGGCGTATGGTCAAAAGTCTCGGCCATCCCCCTTTCCGCCCCCCTTCCCGATACGATCACCCCCAATTGCATGTTTCTTCCTTTGGTTTGAGCATATATTACACTATCACAGTCTAATGGGTTTGTTCTCTTTATTTGCTGGTTAATTTTGCAGGAACTTCGTCATCGACTCGCAGAGCTCCTTGTTCTTGGCCGGCCGAGAGTGAGGAGAGGAAGAACCCATATTCTCCGGTTCCTAGGGTGTTCACGATCATTCTACCCCTGTGAGGTTCAGATAAACACCTCTGGCGATCACACCTATTTTTATCTTTCTAACCTGTGCACTGTAGGTAGCAGAACCACAAGTTTGGAGGGAGGTCCAACGGTCGCATCGCCGTACGCGGATGCACTTCTGGCACCTACAACCTTCTGGCGATCACGGTGGGACACTGATTGCTCACTGTGAGTTTTTGGATTAAAGTTCATTGCATTCACTTTCCAGCAAATAGCCTTTTCCCATCCTTATTTTTCATTGTTAGTTGCTCATGTGATTGTTCTGCACTCGGTACGCCTACATGACCAAAACAGGTGGCGGCCAGGTGTCTGGCCACCCAGGTCCTAGGGCGGCCAAAGACCTGGCCGCCCACCACATCCTAGAAGGCCAAAGACTTGGCCCCCTAGAACCCAAGGTTGCCACATATTTGGCCGCCCAACCCCTTTGAGCGGCCGTCAAGTTGGTCATCTCCTGTTCGCATTTCTGCTTCCGTTTCAGTCCTTTTTGCATAGTTTAGCTTCTGTCTTGCATATTTTTGGTTATATTTGTTCTCACATTACAGGTTTGAGTCCGGGGTGGGCTTAGGAAGAGCCGATATCACACATATTAGGAACACCCTCCCGTTGATTTGGACTCTTCACCTGGGGATTCCCACTCGGGTGTAACTAGTCCTTTTCAATTGGGAACCTCCGTGAGTCCCCGCGAACCATGGATTCTCACACGGTCGCTAGGCAGGTTCTATCTTTGGAGACCTATTACATTTCCTAAAAGGTTTGAGTGAGTGTTATCTTAGGATTATCCCGGAGTTTGGCCTTTAATTCCCTAGAAAAATTCATTCAAATCTAAGAGGGAACAAATTCAAATCGGACTAATCATGGGATTAACCTAATTAAAATTGTTGGGACTCATTTGTTTGAATGCATGCTTGCTGTTAGATACCACTAACTCAATCCTAATTGGCCTTAAAAAAAATTACACTTCAATTTCTACAATTGATTAGGTTGAGTTACAATGACTCAATGCTATTCTAACATGCGTATTGTTGATGAGGATGATTTGGAATTTTATGACACACAAACCCGGCTTGATGCCGAGGAAGATGCACCCAATGCTTTCATTGGGATGTGTCAAAATTCACCATTTGATATTAGTCAAAGCACAACTAGTGGATAATAATCCTCTGAAAGTCAAGAGTCCATCAATGTCAAAACCCCGTCAATCTCCCCAAAGGAAGACCAAGAGCTAGCTAGAGTACTATCTCGATATTCCCCTAACTATTTGGTTGCTCTAGCCTCTCGAAGGAGATCACATCTTACTCCTTAACTCATTCCAAGGAGATCTCCAATTCCAATGTCAAATTCATTCAATAGGACTCCCTCCCGTGTTCCTACTCAACCTAACCATCCTCTTCGTTCTCAAAGGGTTGCATCCCCTCTGATTTCTCATGCTATGCCAAATGGCAATGCACCCCCTTAAGCAATCCAATCTCATATCCCGATAAGAGGTGGAAAGGTACGTCCGACAAATGGTTGCCGAAAGTCTCCCTAAACCTCAACCTCACTCCACTAGCTATTGTAAACTTCCGAATGCTTATTTTCCCTTAAGTTTCAAAACCCCCAAAGATCGAAAGTATGATGGTTCCACGGATCCACATGAACATCTTTCTTGCTTTCTAATGGATTCTCACCAAAGGCTTTATGATCGGGTCCTCCTAGTTCATCTCTTTCAAAAATCTCTTGAAGGAGAGGCCCTTGGGTGGTTCTCTTCACTCCCGGCCATTGATCTTATCAACTTTGACATTATGTCCGAGCGTTTCATCGCTCAATTCGGCCACATGGCTAGTGTAGCTCCCACTCTCACGGATCTTATCATGGAAAAGATGAAGCCCAACGAGGACTTCACTCAATTTTCCAATAGGCTGAGAACTATGGCTTCTAGGTCTGGGATTGCCATCCCAGAATCTCAAGCCATCATCGTTCTAGTCAACAACACAACTCCTCAGCTCCGCACTATCTTGATGCTTAGTGAATTTCACACATTCGCTCAACTAAAGAATTCCTACTCTCCATTCTTCCTTGATGATTGCGATGTCCCAACCTCGGAAGGGGCAACCTCCAATGATCATATCAATGCCTTCCATCAGCCCCCCAATTCTATCTATCCCATGGTTGCCATTGTATGCCACGGGGCACCGGTGAAGGGGCAAGGGAATGCCCCTAATTCTTTTCCTTTCCATCAATCACCTCATGTTCCATCCTACACTCAGGAAAGGTTAGCCATGGTTAGGGGAAATCAAGAGTCTAGGCTAATGGAAAGAGGACAACATTGGCAATATGATGAGGAAGAAGTGGCGAATGACCAACCCATAGTGAGCTCGGACACAAGACACATGATTGGCCATGGACAAGGGGCAAGACCTTTGGTCTTGATCCGACCCAAGGGTGAACCACCCCAACAAAGCCAGGACATACCTCCTTCCAATCTAACTCCATCTCAAGGGGCAAGGCCCTTAGTTCTCATTCTGCCTAAGGGCACATCTACTCGACAGGCAAATCAAGGTGTCTCTCCGCTCATGGCGGAGGTTCACTCAACTTCATCCATTTTTCACCGAGACACCGCGTGGGAAGAGCCGCTGACATCTCTTGATTTAATCAAATCAGCTCCTACCCCAACCATGCTGCCAACTCAGTTTGAACCAACCCTTGTTGTTGACAAGTCATTTGCGATCCCTACCCCAACTGATCTAGCTCCGATTCAACTTCCCAACATGAAACCATCCATTTTGATGAATCAAATGCTGGATTTGCTCTCCCAAACCAAGAGGCCATTCCGATTATCCAATCAAGCTCTCCACATATCCCCAACCCTAAGATTGCTCCTCCTTTAGAAATTCTGGCCGACATCTCCACGATGTTGGACCCTGCCACACTCATGTCATCAAAGGACGAGGAGCCCATCATCTCCACCTTGGATGTCTACCAATCTACTCTATCTTGCGAATCCTTAGAGTCACCCGTACCTAGGGAGAAACTTCAGGATGTAGGATGGCACATAATGTCCAAGATGGGCTATACATCTGGCGCAGGGTTAGGAAAAGAAGAACAAGGAATCAAGGAGCCGATTGAGGAAAATGGAACACTTGAGAGATTTTGATTGGGGTGTTGACCAACCAAGGTTAGCAAGGACAAATCAACAAGGTGGAATTTGCATGATCAATTTGTAAAGGAGTCCTATCCATTGGAAGAGAGAATTGCCAATGTAGAAATATTGCATGAAGATGACCATGCGAATCCAAGTGAAAAGTCCCATGATGTAGGCATAGAGGATTTGGGCTTATCAAAACTATTCTCTGAAGAATCCTTCTCCCACTCGATAACCCAAGAAGAAATTCATGAAGCAAAAGGAGAACTGACTTTGTTAGTCCTCCTCTCTTTTCTATTCCTCTTGTTCACGTCTTTCAAAAGTGGTTCCATCTCCAAAATTGATCAATCCCAAAAAGAAAAGCTGGAAGCTGTCATTGAGGAGCCCACTCTAGGGGCAAAACTTTCAAACCACGATTCCCCGGCTCGGGAACTTTCATCCTCCATCCTTAATCACACAATTCCAATCAACATCCCTGCCAAGGGCATTTGCCTTGTACATAAAAGGCCAGATTTAGGAGAGTCCAAACCTTAGGTTACACCACACAAGCAGGATAGGGGCACCCAAATTCCCTACCAACTTTGGTCAAGTCTAGCTGAAAGTTACAACTTGTTAACTCAAATCTTAATGTTTAGTTTAATGAATTCAAGAAATATGTTACAAGATGAAGAACGATCTAGCCCGCCTCCTACCGTCGAACAAATTCAAGTCAAAGTGCATATTAATCCTAGTAGGTATAGGGGTCGTGTCCACTGCCGCGTACTTGCTTACCATTCACTTGAACCTTGTTTCCGACCTACCAAGGAGTTGGACTGCTCCTCTTCCTCCATCCAGTAGTCCATAGAGTGCCCAGGCGATACCGTCCGCTCTGCAGGAATCCTTGTACATTGTTTATAATCCAAAATCTAAAACAAAATAGAAAATTCAAAGCCAAAAATCCAAAAAAATCAGAAATTAAAGAAAATCAACAGTCTAGCAGCTGCCATGTGTTTCAATCTCCATCCCTTCATGTATGTTAAGGTTAGGTTGCATTAAAGCCTCGGTGGATTGGGACTTTGATCTATCGGAACCGAGGATAATTCCACCAAGCTAAGCTAATGCTCCAAGGGGCATGTAATATGCACACACTCACATGCTTTCAAAATACAGCAACGGCCTAAAACGGGTGACTATCCCGAAGATTTCTGGAAGAGACCAAAATTCTCCTTTTCCTCTCTACTCGACCGATCAAGACAGTCGACGCTCTTAAGTCCTTGAGCTCAGCAGCTGAAACATAATACCCTCAAGTGAGAGTAGGACTCACTTTCTCTTCAAAAATGAGACCAGAGCACGTGAAGAGGGCAGTGTCCCCGCAGGCAAGGAAAAAAATGAATGAAAATTCAAAAAGGGTGCAAAACCCAAAATCTCAAAATCCCAAGAAAAAAGAAATAAAAATCCCAAAAGGGAACAAATGAAAAAAGCCTGGTTGTGACTGTGCCTGGTCGAGATGAAGAAAGCCCTACATTACAAGTCATATTCAAGGGGCAACATACAAAAGCACAAAGTTCTGAAGGTAGTCCGAAATCACCGAAAGGGTGGAGTGAACTAAGCCTGCTCATAGCTCATCGTTTTAATGGCTTTACCGATCCTCTTGTGAAGTTTATCTCCTACATTCTTTTTCTTTTGAGGACACGGAATCCGATTGAAACTCCGAAGGATATAACTCTGTTAACGGCTAGTAGCCACTTTTCAAAAAAAACACACTATATGATTGTCTACCCCGAAAGGAATAAAAGGCTTCTGCTACAAAGAAATCTACATGTTTCTGGTATGTTAATGTTCACATCCCCCTTTGGTGCCTTCTTTCATCAACCTCGGGCTTAGGTCAATGCAAGCGCGGTTGGCCATTAGGGTTCCAAGGTGTTATATCATATAGCGTCTATGGTTGTGAGGAAATAGACCCGGGTCGGGTAAATCATTAACCTTGAACACTTTTTGGGTGTATCTCCACGGTCAGAAGCAACTGGGAGCCTAAGCTTGGCATGACGGCATTGTCATCAGGACAAGTCTTAACCGGCGAGACCATCATTCGAGGAGTCTAGAGGCCCAAATCAACCTAGATGTATGCTCAGGATACCTAGGAGGTTGTAGAAAGAGCCCATCCTTCCATCATTGTTGTGATGTCTCATGGGCAGTTGCCAGACGTTGGCTAAAAAAATCAAAAATACGTCAAAATTCATAAAAAATCAAAATATTAAAATCCAACAAAAAAAATCAAAATATGTGAAAATCTTAAAAAAAATCTGAATATTCCAAAAGAAACCCAAAAAAATGGAGAGGCATCTCCCCGAAACATGCATCTCATCCACTACCACACCACTCAGTTTCCTTCATAACTATCCCACAATTGCGAACCCCAAAGGCTACTCCTCACTTTATTCCATCCCACCAGGGGATTTATACTTACACTGCAATCAACACCCAAACTAGGGGCAAATTTCAGTCCCATCTGCCCATCCAAGCTAGTCAAATCCTTGGCTACCTTGTCAAGAGGTAGATCATTCCTCATTCTTTCACTTTCTATAAATCTTAATGGCAATTGAACTCCGCCAGCTCGGCGCTTCAACTTGAGTCCTACGCAAATGACACCTTCATATCACTTGATTTTCATCAGATGCCTGGTTGCATTACATATACCCTTTTCCTTCATATCCCCCTGATCGGACAAACGTCCTACCCATGTCAGCGGGTCCAAGATGGACTTCAGCTATGGAGCTTGAATCATCCTTTTGGTATGTCTTCTCCCAACCAGACACCTTGCTGGAGTTAATTGATGTGCTAGGTGGAGTTAGCATAGGGACTCCCTTATCATCGGGAGTGATCACCTCCGGGGACATGCTTATGCCCTGGTGACCATCCCCGTGGAATTCAATTTTGTCCATTAGGCCCACTGTGAAGCCGAAGGATGATGCTTGCTTTCCCTTTCCCATTTCCCTTAGTGAATGCTTCCTATTTAAATGCTTATTTATTTGTGAACTTCACTAATGTGTGTTTATGCAGCTGCAAGTCACATAGCATTAGGATTCGCTCTTCATCGCCTTCTCCTACTATTATATGTACTATATATTGTATAGAGCCCAGAGGCTAATAACTTCGGGCACATAAACTCTGAGTTCCTCTCTAACAAAAATAATGAGGGGTTTATGTTCCCTAAGTTATTCGACGGCCGTTTGGTTTCTTGATTGACCTCGGGATGACGGACTCGTCGGACTCTCGACCGACGTCTTTCCCGAAGCCAGACAATAATACCTCTGGATATGCGTTAGATAGGTTTTTCCCTTTTAAACCCAGCATGCATCATATAGGTCCCTTTTAGTCCCACCATCGATCATACAAAAAAAATAAAAAATTCATTTAGAAAAGCATGGCATGCATTCGTGCAGCAAGAAGGAGACAAGCGTCGAGAGAAGGGTATGCCATTGATGTGCCCTGGACTCTATCCCCCTTTTGTCAATCATCCAAGTTCTCAATTCCATCACATTTTTGTTGTCTACCTTATTCCACTCCGATTCGACAAGTCGAGAGTGTGTTTTGCATGCGATCGTCATGAGCATCCTGAGATCTGAAGGCCATTTTCCCTTATCCTGATTTTGTTACTCACTCCTGTTTTAGGTGTCTTGTAACTCTTTGAGCCTGGATTGTGTTCATCCCCTCAAGTCCCGCGGCGCTATGTTAGGGGGTCCCATGCGACCTTAGATACATACCCTCTTAGATTACTTTTCCTTCCTCCCTCCCCTTTGAATGACCTCTCTTGTCCCGTTATGCTTGTCCGTTCAAATCTCCGCTCGAGAATCTCCTTGGGCATGATGTCCTTATTAGGCTTGTTTCTTTACCGAAACACCCATTTATCAGTCTGCAGGGCTCCCTTGCAAAATGGGTGTTCTGGAGGGGCAATTGTAGACGCCAGATTTTGGACATCCCGCGGACCTTGTCTAGTCACCATAGAAGTGATACCCCTCCTTTTGGTTGATTGTGTTGTGCCCTGGACTGTTTTGACGAAGATCATATGTGAAAAAGTCATGAGTTCAGACAATTTGATTTGCATTGATATATATTTGATGAATGTGGGGTTTGAATGGCTCAATGATAGTGTGAGTCAAGTTCTGATTGTTCTTGGCTAAAATGAGTGTTTGATGAATTTGAGACATGTTGAAAAGGATATTGAACTGTGTTGAATGTTGAATCATTGCACTGACCTGCTCAAGCCTTGCACCGACCCAACCTCTCTAAGTGCAGGTTATGTATGGCTTGTTTTTGAAAGAATGGGCTAAGTGACCTTCTTAATGAATATTGATTTGAGAATTTCAATTGTGAATGCTCGGAAGAGAGAGAAGCTCTGCGGATGGAGGCACTCGAGGGGACTCTCCTCATGGAGACCCCTCCAAGGAGGCCAAGCCGGAGGTTTGCAGCGGGCCAGCCGCTGCTTCCTCACCACATGGCCCTCCTCCACCGCACGAAGTAACATCCTCCAGGCAGCCTTCCCAAGACAAACGGCGCGGCAGATCGCGTTCAAGAGGGAGACATCAAATTCCAATCTCTTCCAAACCCATGACCTGGAAATCCCTTTTCAAGGCCCCATCGGAATCTCAAGATCTAGGCCTACACTTTGTCCCTCCAGAAACTAATAATGGTGTCAAGATTGCCGTTTATGAGAAGGCAGATTCTGAGGATCTCTTAGCAACTTGGTCCACTGCTTTGGTAGGGTACGCGGTAGGCCTGAACTTATCATACAACCCTCTTCACTCATTCATTACGTCCACGTGGGGTACTATTGCGTTTGAACTACATCTTCTTCATAATGGTTTTTTTGTATGCAAATTTGATTCTGAAGATGATTTACGCCGAGTTCTCGAGGGTTTCTGGATCATTAAAGGTCACCCCATGATACTTCGAAGATGGAGTCCTGATTTACGTATGGAACTGGATAGCCTCACGAGTATTCCTCTGTGGGTGGCTTTCCACGGACTCCCCCTTCACCTTTGGACCAGGGATTTTATTGCGAAGATCTCTTCCATCCTAGGCGAACCTCTGTATCTGGACAAGCTTACGGCAGAGTGGAGGAGACTTGCTTATGCGAGGGCATGCATCATGATCTCGTCGGGGGAAGATTTGCCTAACTTCGTTCATTATAAAGACCTCAATAGCATCGTCAAGAAGATTAAAGTCACCTATCAATGGAGGCCACGACGTTGTTCATTATGCTGTTCTTTTGGTCACGCAGATGGCCCATGTAAACTGGTCTTACGGAATAAACCATCGCAAGTTCAGGTTTTCAAACCAAAAGATCGCTCTACTTTATCCCTTGATTGTGTGCCCACCCGCAACTCCTTTGAGGTTCTGAGTTCGGCGGAATATGGTGCTCCGGAGGGTCATGGTGTCGCAACAACTCACTTCTCTGAGCCTCCCAAAGCCCTTGCGGTTCAGAGGACTTAGAGGGCTGAGTTCGTGACTCAGCCCGAGGCATGCGAGGTTTCCATATCCACGCAAGAGCCTTCTTTGGAATGTATTCCTAATTCTTTCTTTAATGACAGCATTAAACTAAGGGATTTGCATTGCACAGATGCCAACAAGCATAACCATGTGAAGGATCTGCCATCTTTGGAGCCCGCCACCCTCAATTGTGGCTGTCCTTCTCTTGATATTAATGATGCTGCCAGTGACCATTCTATAGCATCTGAGGAAGTTAGCCAAGCGCATGTGATTGTACCTTATCATGTCCCCTCTAGCGGCTGTTCTCAGCTTGAAGGCAATCATGCTCCCATCGTAAGTCCTTCTTTACCCAAGATACAACCTCTAGTGCATGTGATTGATGGCTTAGCGCATGTGAATGCACAGTAACTTGGGCACATTTTGGACCCGCTGCTGCCACCTTTGGAACCTTTAGCCCATGTGAATGTGCAGCAACCTCCAGCGCATGTGAATGCGCAGCATCTTGCTGCCACCTTTTGTCCTTTACTAGCTGTCCAAGATGCTCACTTCGGTCTTTCTACAGCAGCCAATTTTAACACCCCATCGCATGTGATTGAGTAGCTTTATGGCCACTCTAGCAGCCACCGAGATCTTTAATATGCCTTCGGCCTTTCTTCAATGTCCAAGCCACACACCCTAGCGCATGTGCCTACGCAGTAATTTGGCCAACTTTCGGACCCGCAACATGTTTGTTCTTTTGCTGCAGATGGTGTCGCAGTGACTGATGACATAGTGGAGGGCCCCGTACGCAACTCGGTTGCTTGCTCCAAAGCATCCCTTGAGGCCTTGGTGGCAGCCCCCTCTTCAGGTGTTGCTCCAGCTACGTGCGTGGATGGGGCTGCTATCACACTACCTGCTTCAGGGGGGGTCCGTTGGCGCACGCGGTGGCCCTACCCACAAAGGCCTTGATCTTGGCAAAGCCATTGCTGCTCGTGACCCAGGTGCTGGTAAAGCTTTTGAGGAGCACTCCAAGGACTGTCCATCCCAACTCCATGAGAAGCACTCCAAGGTAGCATCGGTACAAGACCCTATCTATTCTGAAGCAGTGCCAGCTTCACTTAGAGGGGAAAAGTACTCGGGATCACATGCTGGCAACATTATTGTGCAAACAAAACCTGCTCCACAGCGCCCCACCATCAACCAAGATAAGCGCTACCATTCATCATTGAAGAATCTGCAGTCTGTGGACGAGATGGACAAATTAAAATCAAGACAGTCAGGCAAAGATGTTGAAGGACGGTCTACAGTGACAAAGAACATCTAATTTTAGCATCTCTCTCCTACACTATTTTGTTATGAAGATTCTTGTCTGTAATGTTAGAGGGCTCAATAAGAGGGAAAAATGCAGAGAATTAAATACAATGATCAGAGCCAAAGCTTGTGAATTGGTTATTCTAGCAGAAACAAAAATTAACCCTGCCCATGTTATGCTCTATAAAAACATAATTTGGCCAGAAGCTGAAGTTATCACTAACGACTTCTACGGTGGTAAAGGGAGAGTCTAGATCCTCTGGAATAACAACCTCATTGATGCTCATTTGGAGGCGAGTAGCAGCCAATTCCTTCATTTGCGATGTAGGAATAAGTTCAACCATTGGGAATTCATGATTACTGGTGTATATGCATCCAATTGTGCGATTGACAGGAGCAGTCTGTGGAAGGACATTACCTGTCTTTCCAACAACATCAACACTCCTTGGATGGTAACTGGTGACTTCAACACTGTTAGATACCCACATGAGAAGTTGGGAGGGCGTTTGGTCCCAGAATCCATATTGGAGGAATTTAATCTGTGCATACAAGATTCAGATCTCGAGGATATTACCTACTGTTGGAGCAAGTTTTCCTAGACCAATAGAGGCGAAGCACACCGTAAAATCATGGCCCGATTGGACAGATGTCTTATAAACTCACATTGGACTGCTTCCTACCTAGACAGTTGCCTCGAGTACAGGAACGAATATTTTTCTGACCATACACACATGCTAATTAAGACGGATAAAAGTATGCCTAATGGCAAGCTCCCATTCAGGTTCTACAACATGTGGGTCTCTCATCCAGCATTCCTAGACGTCATCAAAGCAGCATAGGAAACCCCAGTCAAAGGGTCCCCTCCCCATGTACTTTGTATGAAGCTAAAGGCATGCAAGCAGGCTCTTAAGGATTGGAATAGAAACATCTTTGGTAATGTTCAGAATAAGGTGGCTGATTCAAAAAGGAACCTTCACCAAGCTCAGAACAATCTTCATGACTGCCCCATTGACGATGCACTAATTCAGCAAGAAAAGGAGGCGAGAGAAAATTACATGCATGCTTTACATTTAGAGCAAAACTTTCTCAGGTAGAAGTCAAGACAGAACTGGCTAACATTGGGTGATTCAAATACTAAATTATTTTATACTTCCATGGCGGCTAGAAGAACTATTAACCAAATCAAGCATTTTACAGATCAGAATGGTGATACTATCACTGACATTAACCAGGTGAATAGACTTCTACCGTCAGCTATTGAATCAACCTCTTAAGCAAGAAGCACCTGACATAAACCCGGCCTTACAGCTCTCTGAAGATGAAAAGTGAGTTCTTAATGCTGAGTTTACTGCAGAGGAGATTAGGAAAGTTGTTTTCCAATCCCCGAAAAATAAGAGCCCAGGTCTGGATGGCTTTCCAGCTGAATTCTACCAATCAACTTGGCCAATTATTGGTAGTGATGTTATCAACACTTGTCTTCACTTTTTTAACACGGGCCAACTATACAAACAGTTCAACAACACCTTCATTGCACTAATTCCTAAAGTGGTGGAAGCAGATAATCTGGAAAACTTCAGACCCATTTCATTATGCAATTTCATCTACAAATTGATTTCAAAGCTTATGGCCAATAGAATTGCGAGGGTTATTCCTAACATCATTGGCCCTCAACTGACTGCATTCATTAAAGGTAGAAGCATTACCCACAATATCCTTCTTGCTAATGATATGACCGAAGATTTGCATTCCAAGGATAAGGGAAGGATAATTTGCCTTAAAGCAGACTTGAGGAAGGCTTTTGACACTGTTGACAGATGATTTATTTACCATATGCTGATGAAAATGGGGTTTCCTGCGAAGTGGATCCAGTGGATTAGAAGTTGCATTGACTGTTGTATGTTCTCCATTCTCTTCAATGGTTCACCTGCAGGTTATTTTAAAAGCTCAAATGGAATCAGGCAAGGGGACCCAATGTCGCCTTACCTCTTTACCATCGCAATGGAAGGCCTCACCTGTATACTAGAGGAAGCGGTGAGCCAAGGTCACATCAAGGTTCCCAAGTGTGCTGAATTCCATGTCTCTCATATTACTTTTGCAGATGACTTAATTATTTTTCTTCAAAATGATTTGGAATCAGTTCAATACCTTGCAAACATTCTAGAACAATTTGGTAAATGGTCTGGACTGCAGCTCAACCACACAAAAAGCAAGGCATATATATAGGTGCAATGGTGCAAGACAAAATTACTATTACAAATTCTTTGAGGGTGGATGAAGGTAACTTGCCTATTCCTTATTTAGGCTTACCTCTGATCTCTACTGGTATGAAAAAGAATCATTGCCAACCTATCATTGAAAAAAATCAAAAATAGAATAAGCTCTTGGAGAATGAAACTATCTAAGAGTGGGAGACTGGAATTGATTAGATCTATCTTGTCCACCTACTCCATCTATTGGTCTACGGCATTTCTTTTGGCAAGGGACAGGTGATAAAAAAGCTCTTCATATGATCAAATGGGAAACTATCTGCAGACCGAAGAATGAAGGTGGTCATAATCTGAGAAGGTTGGCTGATTGGAACAAAGCTTCTTTGTCTAAACACTGCTGGGATATTTTGCATCAGAAGGATAGTTTGTGGATAAAATGGGTTCATGGAAAATACATCTCCAAATGTAACTTTTGGCACATTAAGGCTATGTCCTATCACTCTACAGCTTGGAAAGGAATTTTGAAAATGAGAGTATGGCTATGTCCTATCACTCTCCATATCCAATGGTCGTTCTCTGAGCATGTGGTATGGACCCATGGGTCAATGGGAAGAGCATTTTCCACATTTATGGAGATCGAATCAAGCAAGCTCTGGGAGCTAACAAATGCAGCACTGTTTCTGACTTCATTTGCAACGGTAATTGGGCTCTTCCAACTCCAATCTCTCCTGACATGTTTGAACTTTGGCCAATTATTTCTGCTATTCCTCTGGTTAATGGCCTTACTGAAGAAATGATCTGGATTCATGACAAAGAAAGTTTTTCATGTAATTCTGCGTGGAATCAACTCAGACAAAGGCATCAGATTTGGAAACTGGAGAGTTGGGTTTGGGACATACCCAAATGCCCAAAACATTCGCTATGTTGTTGGCAGACACTTCACTACAAACTTCCCACTTTGGAAATGCTTCAGAAAAAAGGATATTCTCTTGCAAATAAGTGTGTCCTGTGTAACGAGGCTGAAGAGACTGTGGACCACCTATTCTTCTCCTGCAGATACTCCAAACAGATTTGGACTAATTGCTTAGAGAGATTTGACATCCACAGAAATCCAAGTAGCTCGCTTTTAAATGACCTTCACTCACTTCAGGCCAGTTTTCCCATCAAAGGTACCCTCACTAAGCTAATTAAGTTATTACTCCGATGCACAATCTGGTGGATTTGGAAGCAGAGATGCATTCGTATTTTCGAGAACAGGGAAAAAGGTTATGGAAGAATTCTCATTGAAATACAGTATGAAGTCAGATGTTGCTTGGAAAATGAACTAAAGTTTCATCAGCTTACCACCAGGGAAAGATAGCTCTTAAAACGTTACAACTTCACCCTCCCTTAAGTCTGGTCACAAGTTTTCTACACACCTTTTGCTGGATTTGGTGCATGATCATTTACATCATCTGAGTGACATGGAGGACGAGCAGAGATGGGCTGACACCAATACTCTAGCTCTTGCTATCTGCTTTCTTTTGTGTTTTAATCATCATTTCCACGCTTTGTGTGGTCATGGACTTCTCAGGAGCAATCAGTCTAGGGATGTCTAGACATTGCTCACTCTCTGTACACCCACTTATATCTATATAGAGTCTACCTTTGTTACCGATCAAAAAAAAAAAAAGAATTTCAATTGTGAACCTTGAGTTTGAGATGAATGGCAATTTCAAGTGCAGGTTCATTGTGGAACTTTTCACTCTAATATTCAAGGTCATGGAAAGAATATACGTTTAATTGGACTTCAATGTGGATGGATTAATTAGTGTTGATATCAGGTGTTGTATATGGGATCTCACCTATCTGTGCATAAATGATTGATCTTGATCCGTGTTCGTTGAATTATGGAGTTTCAATTGATTCAATCTTGTTTTTAATCATGTCAGGAAAAGTGTCGACTCTAGGAGTCGACACTTTGCTTTCACTTCTCTGCTTAGCGTTAAGTTTGTTAACGCTGGCAGAAAGTCGACACTTTGCTTTCACTCCAAGAGTCGACACTTTGTCTAGGGACATGTTGTTTTGCGAAGTCAAAAGCCTCGGGAAAAAGTGTCGACTTCAAGAGTCGACACATACAGGTGAGTTTTGCCTTTCTTCGTGTTGCCAGAAGCTTTGTGAAAAAGTGTCAACCTCAAGAGTCGACACCTTTCACCTCGAATGTTATTTTGTTTTCAGGTCAGAACGCTTGGGAAAAAGTGTCGACTCAATGAGTCGACACTTGTTTCCTGTGTGTTGATTTTAAGTGTTCTGGCAGAACACTCGTGAAGCAAGAGTCGACTCCTTGAGTCGACACTTGTTCTGAGCATTCCGATCGGGTTTTCCAGATCTGAATTCGAATCCACTATCTTTAGGTCCGATGGCCATTGTTCTTTACCACTTTACCCTTAGGGTTTACATGGATGTTTGTATGTGGTTTGAAAAGGCTTTGGCAAGGGCTTTTATGTCCTAATGCCTTATTTTCTCTTGGATATATATGGCCGCCTTGTCCGATCGTGAGAAGTATCTCGGAGAGCTCTTAACGTGTTTACCCTTTCTTGCAGGAGAAGTAGTCGCACACCTTTGGAGGAGAAGGAAGACGACGCCGAGTTCGATCTCCACAAGTCCGGGCTTCAATCTGGAGGCCGCAGCTGCTTCCTCTTCATCCACTGCGTCGGGCGCACCAATCTTCAACACCGGCTTCTTCCATCTCTCGGTTCTATCATTCTAGTGCTCCCTTCCCTAGTCTCCGAGTTTGGTTGATGTTTTAAGGGGAAGATCATTGTTGTTTATCATCCTTTGAGCTTAGATTTTCATTCTCAGACTGGGCTTTGTATCTTCCATCTTCATTTCTCTTAGACGATTTCGGAGCTTGCTCCGTGTGTGTGCGGTTTTTCGTCGTCGTGCGAGAACCCACGTGTGTTGGGCCGTCGCACCCGTGTGTGTGTGGTGATTTGCTGCCGTCGTGCAGCGTTTATAGTGAAATCCTCTCGGGTTGAGAGGGGTGGACGTAGGACGTCACTTGGGTGAGTCCGAACCACCTAAAAACTGCTTGTGCCATGGTTTGCTCTGTGTGGCTTGTTTATATCACCCGTTCATATACGAGTGTGATTCGGTGAGCCGAGTGTTTATCAACTGTCCGCACATTTATCTTCATCCCAGTGATCATTGTCTTGCGTTGTAAAGCTGTGAGTGCTTTCTTGTTGAACATCTAAATACTTTAATCAAGCGTGATTTAGTAAGACTCATCATTTTATATTCTCATATCTACAGTTTATTGACAGAGCATTTGTGTTTTCCTTCCATCATTTTAATTAAGTCTAAAATTGTTCTAAAGGGTAGGCAATCAATTCACCCCCCCTCTCGATTGCCTCCTAACCGGGCCAACAATTGGTATCAGGGCCTCGGCTCTGTTTTCATCTACAAACCTAGCGGTTTAGAGAGATCTGTTAGGAATGGCCAACAATCTTAACAAGGGGTTAATGCCCGAAGGGCATTCTATTCATAGGCCACCTTCTTTGATGGTAGTAACTACCCCTATTGGAAGAATAGGATGACTATCTTTCTACGTGCTCAAAGTCATGAAATATGGACTGTCATTAGGAATGGTCCGTATGTTTTACACCCTGATGAGGATATGTGGGATGATGATAGTATCAAGAAAGCCACTATGAACTTCAATGCTTTAAATATTATTCAGTGCGCTATTCACCCTAATGAATATGCTCGTGTCTCCATGTGCAGCAGCGCCAAAGAAATGTGGGATAAGCTCAAACTTATTTATGAAGGTACCACAGCGGTAAAGGAGACAAAGGCGAACATGTTGATCCGAGATTATGAGCTGTTTCATATGAAATAGGAAGAAAGTATCTCTGAGATATTCGCACGTCTCATGGAGATCACAAACGGGTTGAAGTCACTCGGAAGAGAGTTCAAGGATACGGACTTGGTAAGGAAAGTGCTGAGATCCCTATCACCAAGCTGACACACCAAGGCGACCGTGATATAGGATTCTAAAGATTTGTCTACCCTCACCGTGGATGCACTCATAGTGTCATTGATGGCCTATGAGATTAATATAAAGAGAACGGAAGAGGACACGAAGAAGAAAAAGCCAATCACTTTAAAAGCATACCCAGAAAGTGTCTCAAGTCAAGAGGAGTCGATGGGAACCACCGACGATGAAGAAGTTGCCATGTTAACAA
Organism: Amorphophallus konjac; assembly: GCA_022559845.1. NCBI lineage: Eukaryota > Viridiplantae > Streptophyta > Magnoliopsida > Alismatales > Araceae > Amorphophallus > Amorphophallus konjac. The sequence goes on along the minus strand of CM040119.1, from coordinate 203,732,750 downwards.
GAAGAGTAAGATAGTTTCTACGCCAAAGGGGACGATTTGGCAGAAAATTCAAGAAAGGAAAGAGGCAGCCGAAGCCAAGAAACGAACCATCAAAAGCGGCTGAAGTGGTGTGCTGCGAGTGTAAGAAGATGGGGCACATGCGAGGTGAATGCCCCGAGCTGCAAAAGAAGAAAGGAAAGATGGTGAAGGGCAAAAAGCCCAAGGTGATGAAGGCTACGTGGAGTGATGAGGATGAGGATGAGCCTACGTCTGATGAAGAAGAAAATATTGAAGAGCTGGTAACGAACATGTGTCTCATGGCCAGGAGCGATCAGGAATAGGTAACGTCTGACTCAGAGTTTATCACAAATGAACAATGGGAACTTGCATATGAAGAACTGGATGAAAAATACAAAAGAATGAAAAATGAGAACAAAATCTTGAAGAAGAAGATCCATGAAATCTTGCATTCATCCAATTCATGTGAGAAATGTAATCTTCTTGACATGCAAGTTAAGAATTTCAAAAATGCAAATGATGTTTGAGAATCCAAATTGGCTCTGTTTGAAGATGAAATTGCATGCCAAGATGTAGAAAAGAAAAATGCTCTTAAAATCAAAGATGAAATCCAAGAAAGGCATGACTTGTAGAAAAAGGAGTTGAAAGAATTGAATGATAAGCTGGTTGAATGTGACAAAGTGAAAGAACAATTGAACAGCAAAAATGAAAGTCTTATCATTGAAATTGAAAAAGTGAAGAATGCAAGTGAAAAGATGTTGAAAGGAAAAGAAAAATAAATTGTGAAGAGTTCAACTACTAAGCATGGCAACAAAAATTATTCTCATTATGCTGTTAAGAGTTCATCACATCATGCAGAATGTTCACACACACATGACAATACACAAACTGTTGATTCTCATTTCCCCTCCTTCTTTAGGAATGTAAATAACAGAAGAAATTTTGGTAGGAAAAGACCCACTTGTTTTTATTGTGGGAAGATAGGGCATGACATGTATATATGCCAGTTAATGCAATATGATGATGATATGTTTTTCTCCAAGTACAGTGAGTCTTTTGGAAATGCTAACATGAAGGGACCCAAGCTTGCTTGGGTACCCAAATCAAAATGAGCATGGTTGCTTATTGGTGCAGGTCTGCATGAAGGCAGCAGAGAATAAATGGTACCTGGATAGCGGATGCTCCAGGCACATGATGGGGAATAAACAACTTTTTGGAGACCTTGTAGAGAAAAATGGTGGTACGGTAATTTTTGGTGGATAGGATAGAGGTAAGATAATCAGAATTGGGAGAATTGGTAATGATCTCAACCACTGTATTGAAGATGTTTCACTTGTTAGAGGTCTTCACCATAACTTGTTTAGTATTAGTCAACTCTGTGACAAGGGTCACAAGGTCATTTTTGAGTCTTCTCACTGCACCATTGTCGATGCTAACTCACATGAAATCAAATTCATAGGAGTGAGGAGTAACAATACTTACCAGGTTGACTTTGATGAAATTGCTTCTAAAAATTATGTTTAGTTGCTAACAAGGCTGAAGATGTTTGGTTGTGGCATCGCCGTCTTGGGCATGCCAGTCTTAATGCCATTAGGAAGTTGAATCGTCATGGCTTAGTAAGAGGTTTTCTTAGTTTAAATTTTGAAACATCAAAAATTTGTGAAGCATGTAATAAAGGAAAACAAACCACAACTTCTTTTAAATGCAAAAATATTGTTTCAATAGAAAAACCCCTTCAATTGTTCCATCTGGATTTGTTTGGTCCCACCAGGACTCGCAGTCTTGGAAGGAAGCTTTATGGTTTCGTGATTGTCGATGATTTCTCGCGATATGCATGGGTTTTGTATCTAGCTAACAAGAGTGATGCATGCAATGAATTCATTGATTTTTGTGCTAGAGTTCAGAATGAAAAAGGTTATTCAATCCAGAAAATTCAAAGTGACCACGGAAGAGAATTTGAAAATCATGAGTTTGATGAATTTTGCAGGAAGCAGGGGTACAAACATCAATTCACATCACCTAGGACCCCGCAATAGAATGGAGTGGTCGAGAGGAAAAATAGGACGCTCATGGAGATGGCGCGTACCATGCTTGCGGAGAACGGTCTTCCACGGTACTTATGGGCAGAGGCAGTGAACACTGCCTGCTACATCACAAATCGAGCGATGGTAAGACCTATCCTTAAGAAAACTCCTTATGATCTGTACAAAGGTAAGAAACCCAACATATCACATTTTAAATCATTTGGGTCTATTTGTTACATATTAAACAATGGTAAAGACAATCTTGAAAAATTTGATGCTAAAAGTGATAAAGGGATTTTCCTCGGGTATTCTCTAACTTCTAGAGCTTACCATATTTATAACACTAGAACACTTGTTGTCAAGAAGAGTCCACATGTTGTTGTTGATGAATACACTATGAGAAAGTCAAATGATAATGATCATTTTATTGTTACAGGTGAGAATGAAATTGAAAAGGGAGAGTCGAGCAAACAAGGTGAGGCAGCAAATCAAGATAAAGAAAATGAGCAAGAGGAGGAAGCACAACTGAAAGAACAAGTGCATCTGTCCCTTCCACACCAATGGACCACACACAAGGACCATCCGTTGGAGAATGTGATCGGCGGTGTAGATGAAGGAATTCGAACGCGGGCTTCAATGAGGGAAGTTGAAATTCATGATAACTTAGCCTTACTTTCTAGCATTAACCTTAAGTCTTTAGATGATGCTTTGAATGACAATTCTTGGGTTCTCGCCATGCAAGAAGAACTACACCAATTCCAAAGGAATCGGGTGTGGTTCCTCGTGCCCCGGCTTGATAACCATCCTATAATCAGAACTAAGTGAGTTTTTCAAAACAAACTTAGTGAAGATGGGATGGTTGTGAGGAATAAGGAAAGGTTAGTAGCCAAGGGATACTCTCAAGAATTCGGTATTGATTTTGATGAATCTTTCGCTCCTGTGGCTAGATTAGAAGCCGTTAGAATCTTACTTGCTTATGCTTGTCACAGGAACATCAAGCTATTTCAAATGGACGTGAAGAGTGCCTTCCTCAACGGGATTATCAAGGAAGAAGTGTACGTGGAACAACCACCGGGCTTTGAGGATGAAATATTTCCGGACCACGTCTACAGATTGGATAAGGCACTATATGGATTAAAACAGGCTCCCCGGGCATGGTATGATCGTTTAAGTTCATTTCTTATTGATAATGGTTTCAAACGAGGTAATATAGATCAGACGTTATTTACAAAAACTTGTGATGAACATTCTTTAATTGTTCAAGTTTATGTAGACGACATAATTTTTGGAGCCTCTAATTTGAAGATGAATGATGAATTTGCCCAACTCATGTAGGGAGAGTTCGAGATGAGTTTGATGGGCGAGCTGAACTCCTTCTTGGGATTGCAAATAAAATAACTGGATGATGGGATTTTCATCAACCAGAAGAAGTACACACACGAAATCGTGAAGAAATTCTAACTTGAGTCTGCCAAACCCTTTGCTACACCTATGTCCACCTCACAGAAAATGGAAGAAGAAAAAGGTAACAAAGTCGATCAAAAACTTTTTAGGTGTATGATTGGTTCACTGCTATACCTAACTGCTAGTAGGCCTGACATCCATTTTAGTGTCTGTCTTTGTGCAAGATATCAATCTTGTCTCAGGGTTTCTCATTTGTCGGTTGTGAAAAGGATTTTCAGGTATTTGAATGGTACACTTGACCTTGGTTTGTGGTATCCTAAGAATAATTCATTTGATTTACATGCTTTCACTGATTATGATTATGCTGGATGTAAACTGTATCGTAAAAGCACAAGCGGTCACTGTCAGTTTGTAGGAGGGTGCATGGTTTCATGGGCCTCAAAGAAACAACATTGTATGACTTTATCAACTGCCGAAGCCGAATATGTGGCTGACGGTAGTTGTGCGGCTCAAGTGTAATGGATCCAACATCAATTGGTTGATTTTGGTTTTTATTTGAAAAATACTCCCATCATGTACACATTTGTAATAAATCTGTCCAAAAATTCTGTCCAACATTCTCGTACAAAACACATTGAGGTTAGACATCATTTCATAAGAGATCATATTAATAAATGGGATTTTGAACTAGTTTTTGTTGACACAAAGAACCAACTTGCAGATATTTTTACAAAACCTTTAGACTCTGATCAATTTTATTTTCTTAGGAGAGAATTAGGAGTGTGCAGGTTAGATAGTTAAATCTTTTGAGTTGAATTGTACATACACACTTTACATTTTCTCATAATGAAATTGTTCATACATCTTTATCCTTTGCACATAAGAAGTTTTTCCATAGCATATACATTTCAAACTTTGCTTTCTATGCATATGACAGTGAATAACAATTGCTTTCCATACATGCTTTTATCTTCTCGCATCCGCATGTACATAAATGCACATACTTCATACTCGTGTGCATGAATGCCATGATTCACCGATATATCAAATGTCGATTGCCGAAGGTTGGAACATGTCCAGCTGGAAGCTTTCCTCATGCGTGAGTATAGTCTTCGGACCTACGTTCTCCGCCACGTATCGGTAATCAATCTGCTTGAAAATATCATTTTGACATTTGCTTGAGTGTATATAGATTATACACCCTTCAGTTTTGATATCTCCTATGACCTTACTCCCTTGCTAAATAAAATTACTTTGACATAGACATGTTGTTACATGGCACATATTAAGAGGGAGGTTTTTATTATAACAGTGCATACACTCAGGGGGAGACATCACAATGAATATTGATGCGGGACGGACACGCGACCTGGGACTCTAGCACGCGATCGTCCCTAAGCGAGCGAAGATGTGGGACCGGGTGCGGTTGAGAAATCGGCCGTGAGTCTCGGGTATCGGCCTTTCTGCGTTAACTCGGATCGAGTCATGGGACGGTACACTCACTCACTCTCGCAGCGGTGATAACAATATATCAAGCTAGGAACCTACACTCGCAGCGACATTCAAATATATACGAATTGAGCAAAATGTGATAAGAGAGAGGGGGCGAGTTTACCTCCATGCTCCGGGAGTGGGGAAGACGATCCCGGCCAAGACAGTAACTCCCGGTTAAACAATTATTACAATAATTATAGAAATGGTTTCTACTGCCCACTCCACGCAGGGAGGTAACGGGCTACAAATGGGGCCCGGGAAGACCGAACTTGAGTTGACGGGCAGCATTTTGATGTAGCTTCAGCGGCACGCGTATTCACGAACGTGGGGCCCACGTGTTCATCGGCGGGTCCGAGTGGGCCCGGAGTGGAACCGCTGTGACGTTGGCTCCTGGAGAGGCGCTCCCTGGGACGGCGGCGCGCTGGTTCGCCTCGTGGGAGGTGAGTCGGCTCCGGTCTCACTTGTTGACCGTGCTGCCCATAGATCTGAAGTTGTTGTTTTACAGCGTCCAACCCGGCGAGATCTTCTGCTGCGATCACTCCCGACGTCGGATCGACGCACAATAAGGATCGTCGGAAAGCTATTTCAAAATGCTTAGATCTATGGCTAGACAAATAATTTTCAATTTCTCGGATCTGGCCTTAATCGATTTTACAAGTTGTTGTTGAATAGGACCCGAAATCTCAATACAGAATTAAGTTTTCCTGAGAGTTGGCATTGACCGTGCCTCAAACCTCAGATCTGGAACTTAGTCTCTTCAAGAAAGTTGTAGAGGTGGAAACAAGGAAGACGGGGATAATTTTTAATTAACTTTTGGTGGAGGTTTCGATTTTTTGGGGATTTTATACTGACTGGGGGTCGGATCTAGACTGCACAGGACATAACAGATTAGGGAAAAGACAGAAATTTTTAAAAATACAAAACGGACTTATGAAATTACAAGAAAATGTGTGGATGATGGGGGTGGTAGATAGAACCCCCAATAAATTTGGGGATTCAAACAAATAAGAAGAAATGGGTCGAAGAGGGGAAACTCTAGGTTGCTGTGACAGGATATGAACAGAAGATAGAACTGGAAGGTGGAAATACATGAAAATGGAAAAATAGCAAACGAAAGGTAAATGCTGGGATTTTTTTGGTGGAGGCTGGAGTGGACGTGAATGACTCACCCTCCAAGTTTGGACTCGATCTGAGCTCCTGATGGAAAGCTAAAATTTGAGCTTTGAGGATCTGTCCTGATGTAGATAGAACTCCAATGTTGATGACGGCGGTGCGATGGCGGGGGCGGCGGCCGGAAGTCACATCCAGCAGAGGTTAGAGATCTTGGAGTCATACCAAGATGAGGGTTTCACACCCTAGAATGGTCGAAATCCATCTGCAAGAGGGGAGGAGAGACACAAGGGGTGCCCTTGGGCTTGCTCTTGGCAAAAATGTTTAATTCATCATTAATTTCTCTAATGGCACTATACATAGGCTTATATAGAGAATGGAAAGGGGTGGGGGATGGGAATTTCGTGAGAGAGAGGGGATTTTCTTCCCCATGTGGTCAAATGACCAAAGTAAATAAAAAATACAACATGGGATAAAATATATTATAAGGGGGAAGCATCTGGGACTTTAAGGGTTGGAATATTAGACTTTTTAATCCAATTGTCCGCTTGAATGGTCAAGCCATCTGCCCACCTTGGACCTTTGACTGACCCCACATGGGCCCTAAGGCTAAGGTGGACCAATAGGAAAGGAGATGGGGGCCCCTTCCTGGTCCTACTGGACTTTTGCACAAAAACCCAAAGATCCTTAGGGAATGACGCATTGGCTTATAAAGCCTTACAATTCCATACATATTTTCCCAAGGATATAAATGCAAATAAAAGGACACAAGTATAAAATAAAAATTAGTGCTCGGCGTCGATTCCCATCAACTCTCCCCGGGTGGGAAGAACTCGACCCTGTCGAGTAAGGGGTACGGCTGCTTGAGTAGCTCCGGCGGATCCGTCACCGAACCTAGAAGCGCGGAGTGCGCTCCACTCCAAGTAATCGACACCTGCTCATCCCGTGTAGATTCGATATGTGCACGCTGCCATGGGAATGAGGCTAGAGGTGGACACTCCGGGGTGGGGTCACTCTCAAATGAGGGAGACAACTCAAAGACTCACTAGGAATCACCGCGGGTCCCTTATGTGACTAGATCCGATATGTAGAGTAGAACCGATCCCAATAGTCCGACAAGTCTCATACTCGAAAGGGACTAACAACGGGAGCGTACAAAATCGACTCGACTCGATGTATGCACAGACACACGACAGACAAACGAAACAAAGACTCAAAAAGACCCTAAACAAACCTAATGTTAGTCCGACCCATACGTGTGTGACGGTAGACCAGGACACCCGAATGTGTGCCATGCATGCATCTGACGTAACCGGAGGTTGACGTCATGGGGAATTCCTAGACCTCCTAAAATGGACCATGCATGCATAGTGGACTTAGATGTGGGAGGACCAGGGGTACCAAATGCATCTTCTTTCTTTCCCCTAGATGATGGTGTATCGCGCAAGTGAACGGGCTTGGTGGGTGTAGACGACCCGGCCCGTAGGGAAGGGGTGTGGTAGTGGACTCCCTCGAAGAATTGAAGTATATATGGTGGGTCAAGGGGCCCACTAGGGAATAGGTCAAAGGGATCAAAGAAGGTATGACCCCTTGTGGTGGGTTCCCACAGGTCACGGTCCCATGTGTAGAAGTCTTGAAGGTGTGGATGGTCACCTTCATGCATTGTGGCGGGTGGGACGGTGATCGTAGGTAGGAAGTATGATTCCTCCCTCCGACAAAAGGGTATGAAGTCAGGCTCGACCGGCATGGGGAGGAATAGAAGAATCTCCGCGGTGACACAACCCACGGTGCACACAGAGGTAATGGACCCTAAGGCCGGATGGGTGAAGCTAAGACTAGTGGGTTGGTCGAAGCCTTGGGCCAATGAGTGCATCAACTTCCATTGCGAATCTAATCCCACAATAAGGTCATCCAAGGTGTCAACATGGTGACTAGACCGGAATGTGGTATGGAATGAGTTGACCGGCACTAATGGTAGGGTGGGGTCCATTGATGGATAAGGAGGCGGGACCAAGTCATTCTTAAGCCAACTAAGAAGCTGCTCGGCTATGAAAAGCGTACCTGTTAGAAACACGGGTGGCTCAGAACGAAGTGGCTCCAAATAAGATGGTTCCGAATAAAGTTCGGAAGTAGAAAGTGGCAATGGAGCACTCACAGGTGGTGAAGGAGCATGTGTCCTTTCTATCCTTTCCAACCAATCCGAAAGCATTTTATTGATTTCATCTAAGGTGCGGGTTGGAGTAGGGGCCTCGGGGTGGACTCGCTCCTCATCTCTCGGCCCGGATGCGGACCTAGACTCGACTATAAGTGGGGCTTCCACTTGGTTGGAGGTGATTGGGTGGGATTGGACGGAGGTGCCAATGGGTGGTTGGTTGGAAGTGTGGCCCACTTTATTGCGGGTGAGTTGGTGGGGTTGGCTAGTGGTATGACCCCCGTGGTTGGAGGTAGGTTGACGGGGAAGGTAGACCCTTCTAAGCGCTCTCTCTTCATATCCCACCATGACTCGATGGGCCTTAACCTCCTATCTTCCCGAAAGTACTTGATGTCCCTCCATGTTTCGGCGGCTTCATAAAAGAGTCACCTTTTGGCAAAGTTGACTTGCGTGGGACTGGACATAAGGTAACACTCAAAGTAGTCGTCCATAACGGCTTCCCACTCTAGGTAGTCACTCGGGTTTTCGGAACCACAGAAGTCCCGGGCTACGGGCCTTTTGGGGTGGTCCGGGTGGTCCTTCCATTTTTGATAGTATCGCCACCATGCAGAAGATGCGGCCCCTTGGTCATCCATGGGACATGGGGACACTAGTGGATGGACATGCCGACACTTAGACAAGACACTAGACCGACGATGCAAGGTTGGAATGCATGCACACTAAGGACCCTAGACTTAAACCAAGACTCGGTACGTGGCGGAGTTAATCGATCCGAAGATCACTCGCGCAAGTGTGCGGCCTTCCCGATAGGCGTAGCCTAACATTCGGACAACATCTTTTTATATACCGGGTTACTGGGATGAAATGCAACCTAGACCGACTTAGACGATGACTAGACGTAAATGACACTTTTTTTTATTTTTTTAGACACCCTAGACTCAACTGGTGCTCTGATACCAAATTGATGCGGGACGGACACGCGACCTGGGACTCTAGCTCGCGATCGTCCCTAAGCGAGGGAAGACGTGGGACCGGGCGTGATTGAGAAACCGACTGTGAGTCTCGGGTATCGGCCTTTCTGCATTAACTCGGATCGAGTCACGGGACGGTACACTCACTCACTCTCGCAGCGGTGATAATAATATATCAAGCTAGGAACCTACACTCGCAGCGACATTCAAATATATACGAATTGAGCAAAATGTTATAAGAGAGAGGGGGCGAGTTTACCTCCACGCTCCGGGCATGGGGAAGACGATCCCGGCCAAGACAGTAACTCCCGGTTAAACAATTATTACAATAATTATAGAAATGGTTTCTACTGCCCACTCCACGCAAGGAGGTAACGGGCTACAAATGGGGCCCGGGTAGCATTTTGATGTAGCTTTAGCGGCACGCGTATTCACGAACGTGGGGCCCACGTGTTCATCGGCGGGTCCGAGTGGGCCCGGAGTGGTACCGTTGTGACGTTGGCTCCTGGAGAGGCGCTCCCTGGCACGACGGTGCGCTGGTTCGCCTCGTGGGAGGCGAGTCGGCTCCGGTCTAACTTGTTGACCGTGCTGCCCACAGATCTGAAGTTGCTATTTTACAGCGCGCAACCCGGTAAGATCTTCTGCTGCGATCACTCCCGATGTCGGATCGATGCACAATAGGTATCGTCGGAAAGCTATTTTAAAATGATTAGATCTATGACCATAGAAATAATTTTCAATTTCTCATATCTGGCCTTAATCGATTTTACAAGTTGCTGTTGAATAGGACCCGAAATCTCAGGACAGAACTAAGTTTTCCTGAGAGTTGACATTGACCGTGCCTCAAACCTCAGATCTGGAACTTAGTCTCTTCACAAAAGTTGTAGAGGTGGAAACAAGGAAGACGGGGATAATTTTTAATTGACTTTTGGTGGAGGTTGCGAGTTTTGGGGGATTTTATACTGACTGGGGGTCGGATCTGGACTGCACAGGACAGAACAGATTATGGAAAAGATAGAAATTTTTAAAAATACAAAACGGACTTTAGAAATTAGAAGAAAATTCGTGGATGATGGGGGTGGTAGATAGAACTCCCAATAAATTTGGGGATTCAAACAAAAAAGAAGAAATGGGTCGAAGAGGGGAAACTCAGGGTTGCTGTGACAGGATATGAACAGAAGACAGAAATGGAAGGTGGAAATACACGAAAATGGAAAAATAGCAAACGAAACGAAAATGCCGTGATTTTTTTTGTGGAGGCTGGGGTGGACGTGGACGACTCACCCTCCAAGTTTGGACTCGATCTGATCTCCTGATGAAGAGCTAAAATTTGAGCTTTGAGGATCTATCCTGATGTAGATAGAACTCTGATGTTGATGACGGCGGCGCGATGGCGGTGCGATGGCGGCGGCGGCGGCCAGAAGTCGCATCCAGCAGAGGTTGGAGATCTTGGAGTCACACCAAGATGAGGGCTTCACACCCTAGAATGACAGAAATCCATCTGCAAGAGGGGAGGAGAGACACAAGGGGTGCCCTTGGGCTTGCTCTTGGCAAAAATATTTAATTCATCATTAATTTCTCTAATGACACTATACGTAGGCTTATATAGAGAATGGAAAGGGGTGGGGGATGGGAATTTCGTGAGAGAGAGGGGATTTTCTTCCCCATGTGGTCAAATGACCAAAGTAAATAAAAAATACAACATGGGATAAAATATATTATAAGAGGGAAGCATCTTGGACTTTAAGGGTTGGAATAATAGACTTTTTAATCCAATTGTCCTCTTGAATGGTCAAGCCATCTAGAAGCCCACCTTGGACCTTTGACTGACCCCACATGGGCCCTAAGGCTTGGGTGGACCAATAGGAAAGGAGATGGGGACCCCTTGCTGGTCCTACTGGATTTTTGCACAAAAACCCAAAGATCATTAGGGAATGACGCATTGGCTTATAAAGCCTTACAATTGCATACATATTTTCCCAAGGATATAAATGCAAATAAAATGACACAAGTACAAAATAAAAATTAGTGCTCGACGTTGATTCCCATCAAATATGCTAATTCATCTCTTACATTCTATGCAATCTCTGACACCATTTGCACTATTGAGTTAAATGATTCTAATTCATAAAGATTTCACTTATTCCACTCAACACATTTTAGGGCTCTTGATTCCCTACATAGAAAACATGTGTCTCGTGAGAAAAAAGTTGCCAGCCCCATCAAAAATTTTAATAAGTGTGATTTGACATCGAGTAAATAGGGAATCCCCCCTAAAATAAAGGAGGAAACTCGCATTGAAAAGTCTCCTATCCACATTATCATAAGCGACGATACCGAGTAACCAGGAAATGCCCCTGAAACAAAGGGCATGACTCATGTCAAAAGGTTAGTCATCTTGTTATTTAAAAATAAAAATAAACTTGGGGTTGTACGAAGCTACCAAAAGTCGGGCACGGTGTATGGAAGTGTAGGGAGGAAAAGTTCCTACTTGTGTTCTCTAGAAAATTTGAAAATCCATACTATCTAGACTTCATTGCTCATCCTTCACATATACATCTAGGGAGCGATTGTGCGAATGTACAACTTGAATCAGTCATATTTCATTAGTCTTGCAGTACCACTTCTTGTAAGCACTACCCTTTTACTATTGCTCATGAAACTCATGTTCTCGGTCTATAGCATATTTCTTAACCTGTTCATAAAGAACATGATGGCTACTTTATAGAATAATGAATGCATATGTGCTTGAATGTTCATTCCTTGGTTTTCATATGCATTTCATTGAGTTAACTGTGAATATCCGGACTTGCTTCCATGTTTCTCATAATCCCCTATTTGACTCTGACAAAATGGGGGAGAAATAAATAGTTTTGCATGTTGTTTGATCCTTCTGATTTTGATAGTTTTTGATAGAAAATGCTTGTTTTGATACAAAGGGTTTTGTCTTTCATGCAAATCTTTATGATTTTTCAATGAGTTTTATCTTCGACAAAAAGGGGGAGATTGTTGTGCCTCGGACTATTTTGACGAAGATCATATGTGAAAAAGTCATGAGTTCAGACAATTTGATTTGCATTGATATATATTTGATGAATGTGGGGTTTGAATGGCTCAATGATTGTGTGAGTCAAGTTCTGATTGTTCCTGGCTAAAATGAGTGTTTGATGAATTTGAGACATGTTGAAAAGGATATTGAACTGTGTTGAATGCTGAATCATTGCACTGACCTGCTCAAGCCTTGCACCGACCCAACCACTCCAAGTGCATGTTATGTATGGCTTGTCTTTGAAAGAATGGGCTAAGTGACCTTCTTAATGAATATTGATTTGAGAATTTCAATTGCTAACCTTGAGTTTGAGATGAATGGCAATTTCAAGTGCAGGTTCATTGTGGAACTTTTCACTCTAATATTCAAGGTCATGGAAAGAATATACGTTTAATTGGACTTCAATGTGGATGGATTAATTAGTGTTGATATCAGGTTTTGTATATGGGATCTCACCTATCTGTGCATAAATGATTTATTTTGATCCATGTTTCTTGAATTGTGGAGTTTCAATTGATTCAATCTTGTTTTTAATCATGTCAGGAAAAGTGTCGACTCTAGGAGTTGACACTTTGCTTTCACTTCTCTGCTTAGCGTTAAGTTTGTTAACGCTGGCAAAAAGTGTGTCGACTTCAAGAGTCGACACTTACAGGTGAGTTTTGCCTTTCTTCGTGCTGCCAGAAGCTTTGTGAAAAAGTGTCGACCTCAAGAGTCGACACTTTTCACCTCGAATGCTGTTTTGTTTTCAGGTCAGAATGCTTGGGAAAAAGTGTCGACTCAATGAGTCGACACTTGTTTCCTGTGTGTTGATTTTTAAGTGTTCTGACAGAACACTCGTGAAGATCGACTCCTTGAGTCGACACTTGTTCCGAGCGTTCCGATCGGGTTTTTCGGATCTGAATTCGAACCCACTATCTTTAGGTCCGATGGCCATGGTTCTTTACCACTTTACCCTTAGGGTTTACATGGATGTTTGTATGTGGTTTGTAAAGGCTTTAGCATTGGCTTTTATGTCTTAATGCCTTGTTTTCTCTTGATATATATGGCTGCCTTGTCCGATCGTGAGAAGTATCTCGGAGAGCTCTTAACGTGTTTACCCTTTCTTGCAGGAGAAGGAGTCACACACCTTTGGAGGAGAAGGAAGATGACGCCGAGTTTGATCTCCACGAGTCCTGGCATCGATCTGGAGGCCGCAGCTGCTTCCTCTTCATCCACTGCCTCGGGCGCACCAATCTTCAACACCGACTTCTTCCATCTCTTTTCTATCATTCTAGTGCTCCCTTCCCTAGTCTCCAAGTTTGGTTGATGTTTTAAGGGGAAGATCATTGTTGTTTATCATCCTTTGAGCTTAGATTTTAATTCTCAGACTGGGCTTTGTATCTTCTATCTTCATTTATGTTAGATGATTTCGGAGCTTGCTCCGTGTCTGTGCGATTTTTCGTCGTCGTGCGAGAACCCACGTGTGTTGGGCCGTCGCGCCCGTGTGTGTGTGGTGGTTTGCTGCCGTCGTGCAGCGTTTATAGTGAAATCCTCTCGGGTTGAGAGGGGTGGACGTAGGACGTCACTTGGGTGAGTCCGAACCACCTAAAAACTGCTTGTGCCGTGGTTTGCTCTGTGTGGTTGCTTGTTTATATCACCCATTCATATACGAGTGTGATTCGATGAGTCGAGTGTTTATCAACTGTCTGCACATTTATCTTCATCCGAGTGATCATTGTCTTGCATTGTAAAGTTGTGAGTGCTTGCTTGATGAACATTTAAATACTTTAATCAAGCGTGATTTAGTAAGACTCATCATTATATATTCTCATCTCTACAGTTTATTGACAAAGCATTTGTGTTTTCCTTCCATCATTTTAATTAAGTCTAAAATTGTTCAAAAGGGTAGGCAATCAATTCACCCCCCCTCTCGATTGCCTCCTAACTGGGCCAACATATTGGTTGTGTGGAGTCTCATGCTTGTTTAAGTAGGCTCCACCTTGTCCCTTCGCGGATCCAACTTCATGGTAAATTGGCGGGGGGTTGTAGGGGGGCAGTGCCCTCGTGCCCGTAAGGTCGGGGGTTCGTGGGCGTGAGCCCCCGAGGAAATTTTTTTGAGGTCCTATATATAATTCCTTGCATTTTTCATTGATCCCCCCTTGAAGGCCAAGGTCTTGGCCGCCCATACCCCTGTGCGGCCAGACACCTGGCCGCCCAGCCCATTCCAGGGTGGCCAGAACCCTTGCCGCCCACCATCCTAAGCGGCCACAAGGCTGGCCGCCCAGCTCTTCCAAGAAGGCCAGCCTCCTGGTCGCCCTCACCCTCAAGAAGGCCATGGTTTTGGCCGTCCAACCCCTTTGAACGGCCCTCAACTTGGCCGCCTCCTGATAATTGCCCGTCAAACCCACGTTTCCGCCCACTCCAGGCACGTCCTCCACAACTGCTCCCACTCGGGGGGGGGGGGGGGTTCGAGACCCACGTAGCTTACACGTAATCCCTTTTTCGAGTTGTTTTCATGGGGGAAATTCCCCCACATCCAAAAACTCCATTCCGATCGATCTCACGGGGGGGGTGGACATTTTCTAACGGAGATAGTTCGACATTTTCTTGGGTGGTAGGAAGAGACCGTTCTAGACGTTCTAGCAGCCCAGAGGGCACATTTACTCATCCCCGTCGATCTATCTGAAGTTGAGGAGCTCCGCTGGGAGAGAGCTTCACCCATGTTGAGGGCGGCCATCGACATGGCCGCCCACCACTCTTGAAGGCCACATAGCTAGCCGCCCTCTGTTGTTCAATGGGCAAACCCCGTCCTCTCTTCCCTGTTCTCTATCTTGCTATGTTTTACTTCATTTTGCTGCATTGCATGTATAATAGACTTCCCTAAATCTCTTTTAAAAGAGGTTTTTCAACCCAAAACATAGGGAAGGCGGATGGTCGAAAGTCTCGGCCATCCCCCTTTCCGCCCCCCTTCCTGGTACGATCACCCCCAATTGCATGTTTCTTCCTTTGGTTTGAGCATATATTACACTATCACAGTCTAATGGGTTTGTTCTCTTTGTTTGCTGGTTAATTTTGCAGGAACTTCATCATCGACTTGCAGAGCTCCTTGTTCTTGGCCGGCCGAGAGCGAGGACAGGAAGAACCCATATTCCCCAGCTCATAAGGCGATCATGATCATTCTACCCCTGTGAGGTTCAGGTAAACACCTCTAGCGATCACACCTATTTTTATCTTTCTAACCTGTGCACTGTAGGTAGCAGAACCACAATTTCAGAGGGAGGTCCAATGCTCGCACACCGTATAGGGACGCACTTCCGGCGCCTACACCATTGACTCGACTGAATCATGTTTTGGGCAGACCAAGTGCATGACGGTTCTGCCCTCTCTCGACTAGAAGGCGGCCCTCTTGGGACCGCTATCTTCAGGTAGAGGCCATAGCATGACCGCCATCTTATTTCTGACCTGGCATGTGTGCCAGTTTGCCAAGTCGACCTAGCCTTGTTCAAGTCGACCTAAGCCCTCTCAATCGACCTGGGACACGTGGGCTGAACCCTGGTTCAGTCCAACCATGCCTCAGGAAGATTAAGAACCTGTTTAAGTCGACTGAATTGCCTTGCTGGACCCAACCTGGTAGCGGCCTTCCCTAGACCGCAATCTCCTTATAGCGGCCTTTCCTGGACCGCAACCCTCATGTAGCGGCCCAGTCTGGAACGTTCCATTTAGCGGTCTGGGCATGACCACAACCTTGTTCCAGAACTTATTTTTCGTGATTCTTGTGTGCTTGGGATTAGTCCCATTCATGATCCCTTTTAGTGAATCTTGACTTCCAAGTCATATTCCTATGACTTCTCATCCAAATTTTATTTGGAAGTACAGTTGGTGTTAGAGATAAGTTACATAAACTTAACCTTGTAATTCTTGGCCGATTCCAATGAATGTCTAGATTTTTACTTGGGATCTTGGATCCACAAATAAATGCCAATGCATCATAAAGGTCCCGGTCTAGTCCGGGGAGGACGGCCCGAAAGCACTTATGCCCCCAGGGAGTTTGTAATGACAAGGTGTGGCATTGCACCGAGTACTTTCTAGCGTGTGTCTATGACATTCATTCCTACATGAAATTATGACTCTACTTGCTATACTTGCGTACTTGTTTGGCCAATTCAAAGAAAATTGTTAAATAATGTTCTACTCTATACCTTGTTATTCCCTACATTCTTATCCTTTCATTTTGGTTATAGTTGACTGCTTTCAACTTTATTTATTTATCCGATGTTTCTCAGTATGACATTATTAAATTGGCTAATCACTTATATATTGCCTGCTGGAGAGGGGGATTTCTGTAGCCCAATTAAGAGCAGCCAAACTAGGCCCATCAGGACCGAACGAGGCTCAGCTCATCCGAGTGACAGCCCTCTAGGGCCCACTTCGGCAGAAAAGCCCAATAAAGATCACTCGGGGTCCCATCCTTCCTTGGCGGCCCTTAGGCTCGGAAGGCCCGAACGACAGAACGGAGGAAGACACACGCCCGAGCCATCTCCCCACCGAGATAAGGGCAGGCGCTACGCGCCCACTCCGATCTGACTGCATCCGAGCTATGCCCATCGCCCAGACAGGGCTGGCACTTCTCATGCTTGGATCGACTGACAAATGCTTATCCATGCAGCCGTTGACAGTCCTTTATGAGCAGGAGTTCAACGGGATAAGGGTGTCGCAATCTCCCAAGGTCATGAAGAGCCCACGATGAGGACGTAACGATCCCATAATGAGGACGTAACTACCGCCTAAAACTCCTCAGCTTATGGAACTCTTCGGGGGAGCTCGCTGTATAAACCAAGGACTCCCTCCGGTAGCAGGTAAGGGCATATACATGCCTAACACTCCCTGAGAAGGAACCACTTCACCATCTTGGTGTTGGGAAATCTCGCGCATCTCTTTCAACCTCCCTCAATACCTTCCACCATTGCTCTACTGACTTAAGCATCGGAGGGTTTCCCCAGGGAACCATCCCTGGGCCCCCTGATTCGTTTCCCTTTCTCTGCAGTTCACTACCCAGTGATCATCCTCCCAGCTCAGGACCAGCGCGAGATCACGCCCCTTCATCGGGCGCCGTCTGTGGGAAACGACCAAAGAGCCAGTATGGTGAAAAGAAGTACAGGGAGGAGGTCCGCCGGCAACAGGGAAAAGGACACGGTGGCGGCGGGGGAAGGCCCCTCTCAAGCCTCCCAAAACCCCCCCTCCGGTGCTAGCACTCCTGCCGACGGACCGCCCCCTCCGCCTGCGGCTGGGCTGCCGCCCCCTCCTCCCACGACGATAGGGCTGCCGCACAACGGCGGCGCCGACGCCTTCCAAGCCCTCAACCTGAAACTGGACGTCCTCGTGGAACTCATGAGGAACCAGGCGTCTAGGGACGGAAGGTCACGCGCCCCTCCGGAGAGCCCTCCCCGTGAGAACGTGTCCCAGCACACCACCGGAGGCCGCTTCACCCTCCGAGGACAGCAGCCCATCCGCAACAAAGTAGGAGGACCCTCGCAAGCTCCCCCTCCGGAGCAGGAGGCTTCCTCCACGCCGAAGCGGGGCAGGCACGGGGCACGCCGTCCCCTCCCAGAGATCGAAGTCCCCAGGGAGCGCCAAGACAGCCCGCCTTCACGCCCCCTCAGCCCTACGGCACAGCGGCAGCCGGAACTATCCCTCCGACTGCGAGAATTCGAGAGGCGTTTCGCAGAGCAGGAGCGCACCCTGCAGAAGACCTCTCCACTAGAGGACGAGGAGAGATCCCCGTTCTCCGACCATATCTTGAAGGCAGAGGTATCTTCCCGAACTTCTATCCCGACCTTCAAGCCCTACAACGGCCAGGGCGACCCGGCCGACCACTTTGACAGCTTTGACGCTCTGATGACCCTTCACGGAGCATCCGACGCCATCAAGTGCCGAGCCTTTGCGACCATCCTGGTCCAAGGCACCCAAGCATGGTTCCGGGCCCTCGTCCCCGGATCCATCCGAGACTTCAAGTAGTTCGGGCGAGTATTCAAGGAGTGTTTCGCCGGTAGCGGCCCCCCAAGGTCGGTAGTGGGGCTTTTGGCCCTCAAACAGGCGCAAGGGGGGAAACTTTGGGCCTACATCCTCCGGTTCAAATCGGAAGCCCTGAGGATCCCCCGCCTAGACGTCGCCTCGGCCATAACCGCTCTGACCGGGGGCACCCGCGACGAGAACCTCCACCGCGAGCTTGTCCTCCACCCTCCCTCGACCCTTGCTGCGCTAGTGACACTGGCATTGCGCCACGCCGAGTGCGAAGAAGTGCTCAGTGCATGTCGAGACGCAACCGGCTCGGGTCGGGAGGGGGACAAGAAACGGGCACCCGAGCCAAGCTCGGGCCAAGGAAAAAGGCGGAACCGAGACGGAGAACGCAAGGAACCGTCATGGAAGTACGAGCGGTACACTCCCCTAACCGCTCCAGTGTACGAGATTTATGAAGACATCAAAGGCTCGGGCCTCCTCCGCCAACCCGAGCCAATGAAGTCAAAGAACCGCAGTCGCAGCAAGCATTGCCTGTTCCACAGCGACCACGGGCATCATACCGGCGACTGCCACCAGCTCCAGGACAAGATCGAGCGTCTCGTTCGTCAGGGGCACCTCTCCCGGTTCGTGGCCGGGCACCAGGGAGATCGAGGAGCCGCAGAGGAGATCAACAACGCCCCCCTAGGGGTCCACATCAACGTCATCGCCGGAGGAGCTGCATCAGGAGGAGATAGTGGCCGAGGAAGGAAGCGTCATGCTGAGCGGGCGAGCAGAGCCATCAAGCCTCCCAAGGCCCCGCCCAGTGAACCCCAGGTCATAACCTTTTCTGACCAAGACCTGGAGGGGCTGAGCACCCCGCACGATGACTCCCTAGTGATATCGGCCACAAAAAACCATTGTAACGTAGACAGGATTCTGGTTGACAATGAAAGTGCCCCTGATGTTTTATCCTACGAATGTTTCCTTAGATGGAGGAGGATCCGTCTAAACTCCGCCCGATCCGAACCCCCCTATGCGGGTTCAATGGCCAGGCCACCTATCTCGAGGGAGCCCTAAGCCTGCCGGTTACTCTTGGCACCCCACCCAAGACCGTTACGGTCATGGTGGACTTCATAGTGATCAAATGTATGATAGCATACAACGCAATCTTCGGTCGAGGAATCCTCAGCCGAACGAAAGCGGTGCCTTCTATCTATCACCAAAAGATGAAGTTCCCCACCAAAAATGGATTGGGGGAAGTCCGAGGTAACCAGGAAATGGCCCGAAGGTGCAACAATATCTTGGTTGAAGCCACAAGGCCGGACGGGAAGAATAAAGGCCCCCGGGAAGTCGAGGAAAAATCAGCAACCGCCGAACCTGGAGGCAAATTGCTAGCGGTTTTCCTAAACGACGACCCGACCCTAGGAGTAAAGATCGGAGCCGACCTAACATCTGAGGTTCAACAGCAATACAAAGAGTTCCTTTCCGCGTACATCCGGGTCTTTGCATGGTCTGACGATCAACACCCCGGGATACCGGAAGAGATGGTGGTGCATAAGCTCAACCTCGACCCAACCATGAAGCCCGTGCAACAACGCAGAAGGAAGCATGCGCCAGAGAAGCAGACGATTATGAAGGAGCAGGTCGCCAAGGGGCAGAAGACTGGCCTTTTTAGACCGGTCTTGTACCCGACGTGGCTAGCTAACGTCGTCCTGGTGCCGAAAGCTTCGGGAAAGTGGCGGATGTGCGTGGACTTCACCGACTTGAACAAGGCTACTCCAAAGGATTGCTATCCCTTACCGAGCATCGACCAACTGGTTGATTCAACCTCGGGCAATGAGATACTCAGCTTCCTGGATGCCTACTCAAGTTACCACCAGATCAGAATGCACCCCTAAAACATCGAGAAGACCGCCTTTTTCACCGACTTCGGCGTACACTGCTACACCCGGATGCCTTTCGGGTTGAAGAATGTCGGAGCCACGTACCAAAGGCTAGTCAACCATATGTTCGATGGATAGCTCGGTCGGAATGTCGAGGCCTATATTGACGACATGCTCGTGAAGATCCCCAAGGCCGAGGACCACTTCGCCGACCTAGCAGAAACTTTCAACACCCTCCTGAAGTACAACATGAAGCTCAACCCCGCCAAGTGCACCTTCAGAGTAAAGTCCGGAAAATTCATGGGCTTCTTGGTCACTCAGCGTGGGATTGAGGCCAACCCCGACAAGGTCCAGGCCATCCTGGACATGCGCCCACCCACCTGCATCAAAGACGTTCAACGCCTCACCGAGCGCGTTGCTGCGCTCAGTAGATTCCTGTCCCGCGCGGCTGAACGATGCCTACCCTTCTTCAAACTGCTGAGGGGGCCCAAAATGGCATCTGCTACATTCGCGTGGGACGAGGAATGCCAAAGAGCATTCGCCGAGCTTAAGGAGTTCCTGGCTTCACCCCCAGTGCTTTCCAAGCCAGTCCCGGGGGAAGCCTTGTATCTCTATCTCTCAGCAACTCCATCCACAGTTAGCTCGGTCCTAGTCAAAAATGACTCAAGAATCGAGAGACCGGTCTACTACACAAGCAAGGTGCTCAACGAGGTGGAGAGAAGGTACCCCGCAACCGAGAAACTCGTGCTAGCGTTGGTTACCTCGGACAAGCGCCTCCGACCCTATTCCCAAGGGCACTCCATCACCGTACTGACCGGTGAACCATTGAAGAAGATCCTCGCTCACCCCGAAGCCTCGGGGCGCCTCGTCAAGTGGGCCATCATGCTCGGGGCCTACGATATATCGTATCGGCCTCACTCGGTTATCAAAGGCCAGGCGCTTGCCGAATTCATCACCGAGAGCACCATCCCGACTGAAGAGAGATCTCCGTCCGCACCTGGGCCAACCTGGGAACTGTTCGTTGACGGATCTTCCAATTCAGCCGGGAGTGGTGCCGGCATCCTCCTGAAGTCTCCCGAAGGGGTAGAGCTACAGTACGCCCTGAAGTTCAACTTCCAAGCATCCAACAATGCTTCCGAGTATGAGGCCCTCATATCGGGAGCCCGCATGGCCCGGCGATTAGGAGCTGAGCGAGTCAGGATTCACACCGACTCCCAACTAGTCGCTGGCCAGGTCAACGGCTATTATGAAGCTCGGGAAGCACCGATGATCAAATACCTCCAACTGGTCAAGACTGTGGCACAACAGTTCGAGAGTTTTGAGGTAGTCCGGATAGCTCGGGAGGAAAACTCCCGAGCGGACTCCCTCTCTCGGCTGGCCTCCTCTCTTAACCCCAAGGGTACTCGATCGGTCCTTCTCGAAGAGCTAGAGCACCCGAGCATTGATTCGGAGCTCCTAGCTGTTGACTCAACCTCCCCAGGCGACTGGCGTGCCCCCTACCTGTCGTGGCTCCAAGACTCCGAGGAGCCTCCCGACCCTCGGGAAGCCCGAAGGTTGAAATACCAAGCTCGGCGATTCGTCACTCTAGATGGCGCACTTTACCGGAGATCCTACTCTGGCCCTCTTTTGAAGTGCCTCGATACCGATGAAGCCAACCGAGCGATCGAAGAAGTTCACGAAGGTCAATGCGGAGCGCATTTTGGGGGAAGGTCACTCGCCAGGATCTTGCTACGGCGAGGTTACTGGTGGCCCACCCTACAGCGTGACTGCTCGACCTACACACAACGTTGTCACCGTTGCCAGCGATTCGACCACTTGGTCCATCAGCCAGCAACGGAGCTTATCACCCTAGCCGAGCCTTATCCTTTCGCTCGCTGGGGAATCGACATCCTCGGGCCATTCCCCACGGCCCAGGCCCAGAAGAAGTTCATCATCATCGCCATTGACTACTTTACTAAGTGGATCGAGGCCGAAGGCACTGCAAGGATCACCGAGATAGTCGTCTGGAATTTCATCTGGAAGTCGATCATCTGTCGCTACGGCATCCCCCGGGTGATAGTAAGCGACAATGGTCAGCAATTTGATTCTCGATACTTCCAAGACAGATGCGCCGACCTCAATATTCGCAATCACTTCACTTCCGTCGCCCACCCTCAGGCTAACGGGCTGGTCGAAAATGCCAACAAGGCTATCTTGAAAGGCATCAAGACTAGGCTCGGCAAAGCCAAGGGAAGCTGGCTCGAGGAATTGCCGAACGTACTTTGGTCGCACAGAATGACTCCCAGAACGGCAACCGGTGAGAGTCCTCTTGAACTAGTGTATGGCACCGAGGCCGTGATCCCGTTGGAGATCGGCAACCCCTCCCTCAGAGTCATCCGCTTCTCGTCCGAGACAAACGAACAAAAACTGCTCAAAAATCTCGACTTAGCAGATGAAATCCGGGAGATCGCCAGCATCAGAGCAACGGAGTACCAACACCGCATCACTCGATACTACAATGCCAAAGTCCGAGACAGACACTTCCAGCCGGGAGATTTCATCCTCAGGAAAGTCGAAGCCTCTCGACCACTTGAGGCGGCGGGCAAGTTATCCCCTAACTGGGAGGGCCCCTACCGAGTGGTCGAGACGCTTGGAAAAGGAGCATACCGCTTGTCTACAATGGAAGGAGAACCCATCCCTCGGACCAGGAACGCAGCTACATTACGCAAGTTCTACTTCTGAGTACTGAGTATTGTGCAGACGACGTGAGATAAAACAAAAGACTCCTTTCTTTTTATTCAAACAACACGTTTGTACATCAGGAAGGCCGAAGCCAATAGATTACATGTCAAAAAAGCAAAAGATCCATCTAGCGCCGTCGTATGAGCCCGTCGCTCGGCTGACTCGGATGACCTTCCTACGTCCAGCCACTGACTCTGCCTAGTGTAGAAATTGGCTCGGATAAAGGATAGTTGACCCCGTTGGCTCGGGTAGCTCGAGACAAAGGTGACAGAGGGAAAAAGAAAGAGAAGGCTACCTTCCAAGTTGAACTTGGAAGAGAAGGAGGAGAGGGAATGCATATGATGGCATTTTCCCCGCCAAACTGTCAACACTTTGGAAGAAAGAGAGTGCAGGCACCCTCCGAAGAGTGAAAGAAAGGAGGAGCAGAGCAGAAGAGGGAAAAAGAGGCTGCCAGAAAGAAAAAGAAACCAGTAGAGCTGGTTGAGGAGGCAGGGGAAGGCCCGGAAGGGATGGAGCTTAGTTGGCTTCCTCCTCCCATACGTGAGGCGAGCAGGAAGGGACGGGCAGCAGGGATGTCTGATCCCCCCATCCGTCCTCCATCTCACCCCCCTGCAAGCGTCACCGGAACTGATAAAGGGAAAACGCCGTGCCTCCGCGCGTCGGGCCCTTTTCAAGTCTGTCCGCCGGCCGTCGACTCCTTTTCAAGTCCGGAGCAGCAGGAACTCCCTGCCCCCCTTCGTCGACAGCCTCCTCATCTGGAGCTTCCCCCATGCTCCGAATACCACGGCACAACTGAACGTGAAGAAGGAATGAGGAAAGACTGTCAGGGAAAACCCTAAGCGGTGGAGAGGAAGGGACGCCATTCAGTCCTTTTTATAGGTAAAGGGAGGCTACTTGCCTTAAATGATTTCCCCCCTCGAAAACACGCTAGAAGGATTTCTCCCTACAAATGGTCACCTCAAACTTCTCGTCTTCCGCCCCAGCGGGACACACGAATCGGCCAGGCATTTAAAGCGTGGGAAAACGGGAAGACTTGTTAGACGCTCACCCAACCATCGTGTGAGATTCATGCAGAAAATATCGGCTCCTTCCAACAACCGCAGATACGCTGAACAGAATACGGCAACGGTGGTATGGAATAGATAAGTCTTCATCACAATACCACTGCCTTATTTATTTCAACACAAAAAGAAGGAAGTTTTCTCCTTCCAAAAAGAAAAAGGTATACAAAGAAAGGAAGCAAAGCGGGTACATCAGGCCTCCGGACCACCCTGAAGCTCGGAAGTGGAAGGCTCGGACAGTCCGCCCCCGGCATGCTCAGCTACCGCCGACCCTGGCACTGACCCCACCGGCGTGGGAACTGCCTCGGTTGCGCGCCCTCCCGAGGCATCCGGAGTTGGCGATCCCTCGGGCGAAGACCACTCCTTATCCTCTTCGTCCGGTGCCGAGATAGAGGAGCCCGAGGACGACAGATCCGAGTCGTAGCACTGTCCGGATGGGAATTCAATCCCAGAATCCTGTTCCACGGCATAAGATACCGCCCGGTCATAGCCCTGCTTGAACCCCTTGCGGATGCCTCGGGGAAGCGCTAACTCGTAGTAGGGAAGGGTAGTCTCCTTAAGGTCGACCCGGTAGGCCTCTGAGCTCTTGTACTGCTCGAGAGCCTCCGCCCCAGCCGATCCCACCCTACCAGCGAGCTCGGCCTCCCTCCGCTCTGCCTCGGCTGACCTCCGCTCAGCCTCAGCAGTCCGCTCTTCGGCCGCCGCCACCTGCTTCTCTGCCTCGGCCCGATCAGCCTCGGCCTCCCGCCGAAGGCGCTCGACTTCCTCCGCTCGATCTACCAGCTCGGCCCGCTCGGTCTCCCACTGGCCATCCAGCTCAGCGCGCACAAGGCGCTCCTCCTCGAGAAGCTTGTTCTTCCTCTCGAGCGAATCACGAGCCTTGACTAGCTGCTCGGTTAGCGCCCGGGTCTCCACCTAGCTCGACCGCATCAGCCCCTTGACTGTGGGAGCTCCCACCGAAGCCCGTCAAGCTCCTCGGTGAGCCGAGCCAACCTCCTGTCTGACCCACCAAGGGTCCAGGCCAGGTTCGCTCACTCCCATTCCGACCAAGCATACGCTTCCGCTAGAGCAGCCCCCATCTGGGCCAGGGCCAGACCGCCCTCCATAACCCCGGTGAGAGCCGTAGACGGGGAGTACTGCCTACCTCCCCCCCTCACCTTCGCGGCTATACCGCGGCATACCTGGTGCAGGGGGCTCGAGATATCGAGCCTCTCCAAGGCCGCCGGAAAGGAGAACCCCCTATCGCCCGGCGCCCCACCGTGTGGCTCGGATCGAACCCCAACCTTGGTCGCCCCTCGCGCCTCGGCCGGATTTTCTTGCGTCCCCTCAACCTGGATCGGCTCGTCGCCTGTACCACCGCCCGAAGTGCCAGCTCCGGCCGCAGTCACAGTACCCCCAACTTCGACCATGGCCCCCTCCGCTCTGGCCGAGGTGACAGCCGGGTCGGCCCCGCTGCCGGTTGCAAGAGCCCCCTCGGCCCCCTGGGTCCCAGCCGGAGGAGGAACCAAGCCCGCATCATCACTGCCCGCAGGGGCAGCCCCGACCTCCTTGGCCCCCTCTGGCTCGACTGGTGGGAGAGCCCGCCTGGTAGGGTCGGCCCCACTGTGCCCGGCGGAGGGGTGAGCCGCGGTACGGTTGCCTCCGATCGTGCGTGCCACCCCGGCCTTCTTGGCCCGCTTTCTGGCCTTCGCAGCGGCCCGGATCATACCCTCCACAGGGTCCTTGCACTTGGGTCCCCGCGGTCAGGAGGATTCGCTCTGGGCTGCTCCCTTGCCCTTATCTTTGGTTCGGAAGCGACCCACGGGAGCAGTCAGTTCGTTGGCAGCCGAGTCATCTCCAAGCTCGATCACCTCTGCGGCCTCCTTCAGAGGCTCTCGCCTGGTGTCTGCACAAGGAAGAAGACGTGCTCAGAAAAAGAAAGATGACCCCCACATCCGAAGGAGGATCTAAGTTCTGGCACCTGAGCCCGACGGATGCAGGCGCGTAAGAAGACACCGCTCGATATTCTCCGGCATCACCAGCTCTTCGATGGACTGGCGGTGCTTCAGCAAAATGGTAGCATACTCCTCCACATGAGGAGGGAACTCGTCCTGTCTGGGAGGGACGTTAGGGTGGAAATTGGGGATTACCGGGCACCTCCAGGTTTCCTCCACTGAGCAAATCCCCACCCAGAAGAATTGGGTCTTCCACCCCTTATGCGAAGAATCCTTCGCCGCCAAAGAAATACAACTCATATTTCGCCTCGCCTGGATGAAATAGAAGCCCTTCCCTGCCGAACGATGCGCTTTCAACTCAAAGAAAAAGTGGAAGAGGTCCATGGAAGGAGGGACTCCGCACTGACGGCAGAAAATACAAAAGGCGGAAAGGAGGAGATAAGAGTTGGCTACCAACTGAATGGGTGCCAACCGAAAAAAATTAAGAAGCTGCAGGACGAAAGGTTCGAAAGGAAGGCGGAATCTACCCTTCCACGACAGAAGAAACATACAGATGTGTCCTGTACGAGAGTCCAGGCTCGTCTCGTATGGAGTAGCAGCGGCAAAACTATACTTGTGGGGCAGGCGATACTGGTGCTCCAGCCTCCTCACATCTGCCTCCCCCAGTTCGCTGCAGTTGGGGACCGGCGCCCTCGCCACCGGCTCGTCCTCCCCCTCCTCAACATCTGGGCGATGGCCCGCCATGGAGTCAGAAGAAGACTCTGAGGAAAGACGGTCCCGAGACCCTGAAGATTCTGGGGGAGGAGGAAGCTACTGGACGGCCTCCGCAGTTATCGCTGCCAACTCCTTGAATGCCGTCGCAAGCCTCTGCTCCTCCGTCGTGTCCTCACGGCGCATCGAAGAGCCCCAAAAATGAGAACGAAGGAGAGCCAAAACCCTAAGAAACAGAGGGAGTCTGGAATGACAACCAGCGCCCAACGCCTATAAACCCACGCAGGAGGCGGCGCGTCGTTCCGACCTCCGAGGAAAGGGGGCCCCTTCAGTTCAAATCTATCAGGATCATCATTAACACGGGCACAGGTGACCACGACACATGGCTTCCTAAACACCGCCAGATTTCCACCCAACTGAGCCACGCTGGTCCGAAACCCCAAACAGCTACTCGACCGAGCTTACTAAAGTTCGGGAGTAGGAGGGGGACAAGTGGAGAGGGGGATTTCTGTAGCCCAATTAAGAGCAGCCAAACTAGGCCCATCAGGATCGAACGAGGCTCAGCTCATCCGAGTGACAGCCCTCTAGGGCCCACTTCGGTAGAAAAGCCCAAAGATCACTCGGGGTCCCATCCTTCCTGGGCGGCCCTTAGGCTCGGAAGGCCCGAACGACAGAACGGAGGAAGACCCACGCCCGAGCCATCTCCCCACCGAGATAAGGGCAGGCGCTACGCGCCCACTCCGATCTGACTGCATCCGAGCTATGCCCATCGCCCGGACAGGGCTGGCACTTCTCATGCTTGGATCGACTGACAAATGCTTATCCATGCAGCCATTGACAGTCCTTTATGAGCTGGAGTTCAGCGGGATAAGGGTGCCGCGATCTCCCAAGGTCATGAAGAGCCCATGATGAGGACGTAACGATCCCATAATGAGGACGTAACTCCTGCCTAAAACTCCTCAGCTTATGGCACTCTTCGGGGGAGCTCCCTATATAAACCAAGGACTCCCTCCGGCAGCAGGTAAGGGCATATACATGCCTTACACTCCCTGAGCAGGAACCACTTCACCATCTTGGTGTTGTGGAATCTCGCGCATCTCTTTCAACCTCCCTCAATACCTTCCACCATTGCTCTACTGACTTAAGCATCGGAGGGTTTCCCCAGGGAACCATCCCTGGGCCCCCAGATTCGTTTCCCTTTCTCTGCAGTTCACTACCCGGTGATCATCCTCCCAGCTCAGGACCAGCGCGAGAACACGCCCCTTCACCTGCTATAGAACCTACTGAGCGTTCGCTCACCCAGTTTTCCACCCCTTTTCAAGTAGCTCTGACGAGGATACGCAAACTGATGGGGACGGGCGAGAATGAAGATTTTGGAGCGAGCTAGTTAGAAGTCATTCCTTATAGTTGTCATAGGATAGGATGTGTCAAGTTGTGTAGTTATGTCCATTTAACGAAGAGTTGTAATAGTTGTTTAGTTTATTTTAATTAGGTCATTTTGTAAGATGTCGGTTTGAACTTGGAAGAGTTGAATTTTATTGATTAATAAAGTTGGCAGTTGTTGAGTAATTTATTCTCTTACATTTTCATATTTATTTTAATTACGTTATTGCTCTGATTGTCATGAGTGATTATAACTGCTACGTTCCGATTTTCCGCATCGGAGCATGACAGTTTTGTGGTATCAGATCCTTGGTTTTCTTGAGTCCCTAGGTTTCTAGAAGTGTTAATAGAACCCGTGACCTTGGTAAAGTCTAAGGTTCCAACCCTGTGAGATGGGGTAGAGACTTGGGTTAAGTTAACTAATAAATTCTAAAAGAGATTTTGATAGGTAATTCTAAGTAATTCCCCTACGTTGTAGGAATCTGTTGCGATGGCATCTGAGCGTGCGCAGTGGCGAGACATGCAAGGCACGGTGCAGGGCTTGACCTGAGCCTTACAAAAAGTAGCGCAAGGCGGCGCGCATCATTGAGTCGGTGACCTCCACCGGAACTTTCGAGGCCTGAGTCTCCCATGTTTTGGTGGCTCTGCAGACCCTGACGAAGAAGAACATTGGTTCAAGGAGATGGATTGAATCTTCAGAGTTATGAAGTGTAGTGACTAGGAGCAAGTCCTCTTGGCAACTTTTCAGCTGGAGCGCGATGCATGTTCTTGGTGGGAATCTGTGGAAGCCACGCTAGGAAATAGGCGTGTAACATGGGAGGAATTTAAGGAGTACTTTAACACAAGTATTTCTCGGATCGTGTGTAAGAAAAGAAGGCGGCAGAGTTCGCTTCGCTGAAGCAGAGGAACCTATCAGTTGCTGAGTACGAGGCGCAGTTCGCTAGATTATCCCGCTATGCGCCACATCCGGTGTCCACCGAGAAAATGAAGGCCAAGCAATTTTTAAATGGCTTGAGGCTTCAGTACATCAACCAGTTGGCGCCGATGGAGATCCACAATTATGTCGAGATTGTAAGAAAAGCACAAGTTCTTGAAGATACCATGGAGATGACGGAGCGGATCCGAGGAAGAGACAAGAAGAGAGTGCAGACAACCAGTTCTTGAAATTTCAAACCCACTAATGGCAAGAAGAGGCCCAATGGCGGGTCGAGTTCATCGAAGGATAAGCAGCCAAGGAATGAAGATAAGAAGGCAGGTTCGACTGTCCAGTCCAAAGCTATTTGCAAGTATTGTTACCGGTCGGGTCACAAGATGGAGGAGTGCTGGTGCAAGCTAGGCGCATGTCTGTGTTATGGTAGCAGGGACCACTGGATCCCTGAGTGTCCTCTTATTTCTGATCAAGCTACACTGGAAAAGCCGCAAGGAAGCCAAAGGCGGCAGGGAAAGCTCCAAGCCCTCCAGGAGAACGAAATGGAAGCCACTGAGGAGGGTGGATTGGTCGAAGGTACTCTTATTATTCTCTCTAAGCGAACGTTCATTCTTTTCGACACAGGAGCAACTCATTCATTTATTTCTCAGAATTTTGCTAAGTATGTATCTGTGAAACTTGTGCTGATGGATTCTCAATTAGAAATTTCAACCCCTATTGGTTTGGGTTCAGCTATCCAGTATTACTATCCCCCTAGTGAGGTCCTAGTTAATGGTCAGAATTTGCCAGCCGATTTAGTGTGTATGAAAATGAAGGATTATGATGTAATCCTAGGAGCAGACTGGTTAGCTAGATATGGAGCTAGTATTCATTGCAAGTCGAGTTTAGTGTCTTTTTCCGAACACCCCGAGCTTTCCTTTGTTGGTGTTAGGCATTCTAAGGTTATGCCACTCATTTCGGCACTTCGGGCCAAGAAATTATTAAGGGAAGGGTGTCAGGCATTCTTGGCCTTGGTCTCTTTGACCGATAAGAAGGATGATGCGGGATGACAACGGGACTCGACTCGGACTGGATGCGAACCTTGGACTCTATTAGATGACGTGACTAAAAGGACGACGTGACCAGCAACAACACAACAACGCCGCACCTAAAGAGCTCTAGAAGAGGCGAACATGCCCCAAACAAGAAGCGTTAACCTCACGATCGTCCCCGACGAGGGAAACGTGACGATCTGCACGGTTGAGTAACCGACTTTGAGTCTCAGGTGATCGGCTCACTCTCGTGCTCGGAACGAGTCACAGGTCGGGTCTCCCACTCACAACTCATAGCGGTGATTAAGTACGAATTAGCTACAAAAATAACATACTCATATGCAGCAGTATCTAGAACGCATACTAAATAAGCAAATACGATAAAGAGAGTGGCGGATGTACCTCCACGGTCGGGGCGTGGGGAAGACGTCCCGGTCAAGTTCCGTGACTCCCGGTACAATAAATAAAGTTAATTACAGCAGTGATTATCTTGCCCACTCCACGTAGGGAGGTAAAGGGCTACACAAAAATACCGGGAGCATCGAATTTGGGTTGACGGGCATCAAGGCGGCGGGTTCCGGGTGGTGGCGGGCAGCGACTCCGATTCGGCGAGTTGCTGGCCAACAGGACAGCGAATACGGACGTCCAAAGGGACGCCGACCTCCTGGGATATTCTGAAGGCGGCGATGCATCGGGACGGTGGAGGAGGGTCCCTGGTCGACCCTCGGGAGTGGCGGTCGCTGAAGCTACCCCGGCATATTTTTGCTGGAATTATCCGGTGACCCCATTTTGCAGGCCTGCCTCGGAGCAGAAATGCGCGCTCCTACAAAAATGGCAGCCACGACCAGATCCGGTGTCGGATCGGGGCAAAATTAGCGCCGTTGGAAAGAAGACGCAAAGGGCTTCGACATACTAAAATTTCAGTTCCATCCAACAGTTGGATTGGAAATTAAAATGACTGTAACACGTGAACCGATGCTGGCTCGGAATACAGAACTGACAGGGCAGAACGAGATTTGCCTGTTCAAGGGGTTTGACTGAAAATCAAATGAAGGATTTAGGACCTGGGATTTTTATGGTGGAGAGGGGGGAAAGGGGGTGATCATGCCATAATTGTTTTGTATTTTTCTGACAATGTTTGAGGGGGTGGAAAAATCGACTACCAACAGACTACCTCGCAGATCTGCACACAGGTAGACTATGAGAAGGGAAAACAAATGACTGGGAGGGGACCTAAACGGTCTTTGATCTGCATGAAAATTAAACTGGGAATGGTGGACGATGGGAGGAACCTACCCTCAAAATCTCATCATGATCAGACGGTTGGATCTCCCGTACCAACCTTTTTACTGAGTTGATGTCTAGGAATCCCGAAATTCAGGATAGCAGGTGGAAGCCGGGTTGTGGTGGCTTGATGGCAGCACGAATGGAGGCGACGGTGGTGGTGACAGATTGCAACAGATAGAGGAAGAGAAGGACAGGAAGATCACTCAGAAATTATAGGGTTTCAGCCCAAGATCTGAGGCAGCATGGAGGAGGAAGAAGAAGAACTAGCAAGAGAGGGAGAGGGAGGGGTGTGCCCATGGCTTGTTTTCACATAAAATTCTTCATTAACTTTGATTAAAATGTAACAAGAGACATTAAATACTAAACCCTAGACCAAGGAAAAATGACCTCTAATGCCCTTGGTCAAAGGGGCATAAAGGGGAAGGGAGAATAAAAAAGACTAAACAATTCCCCACATGGGGACAAACAAGGGGGCGCCCCCTCCTTGGTCAACAATGGCAACCCATAGTCAATATTCTATCCTTGACCATGGGCCATCATATTGGGCCCTCTATGAAGGTAGGCCCACAAGGGAGGGAAGGCCCAATTTGGCTTCTAAAGGTCTTGAGGCCCATTTCAAAATTTGGACCCCTTACGTGAAGTTTAGCCCATATTACACTCTTGAACCATATTAAAGTTGAAAATATAAATACACACCAATACACTCAAAATAATTACTGAAAAAGATCAAAACTCCGATGGAGGCTCCATACTATCACCCAATCACAACAAGGATGTCGGCGTGCTGTGCGTCTGTGGTGGGGACACCGGGTCCACTACCGGGCCCAATGCTCGGAGCCGACGCCGCACCGCCACTACACCGAGCTTATGGCTCGGAGATCCTTCCTAAAGACTCGGCTTATGGCTACGGTAGTATATTACTTATTGAGTATATGTATTTGTGTGTGTATGTATACATGTATTCCTACATGTATTTTTCCTTTCGTCTTATTAGGCTAGTCATAGTCAAATAACATGCGTGTAAATTTTGTATTTTATTTGATTAAAACCCACAAGTCAAAGTGAGGTGGGTGGGTTTTGTTTTGTTAGGCTAGGGTATAAACACAATTAGTGGAAGTTAGATGGTATCTATGTTATGACTTTCTTTCCTATATAAAGAGGCCAAGAGATGTGTTACGAGACATGAATGAATGAAAAGAATTGAATGAAAGCTTGTTTGTGTGTGTAAGAGCTCTCCCTCTCTTGCATTTCCCTTTCCTCTTTCTCCTTGTGAGTTTGAGTGTCGTCCGGTGTGAGACTGTCCGGCGTGAGCTCGCTGCGCGAGATAGCAACCTATCCGTTCCCGTCCGTGCCATCCGGAGTTGCCGTCGATCTATTTCCGCGTCGCCACCGCGTCAGATTTGATATCATAGCCCAACAACGGCGTCTCCAACGACCCCGACGTCTTCGACGTCGTCTCTCTTTCTCTCTCTAGATTGCTAAAAAAAAGAAGAAAAGAGTAGTAGCAAGATCTTGAGAGAAAGAAAAAAAATTATAGAGAAAAAAAAAATTTCCCTCCTGCGTTCCTTTTTTTCTCTCGGTTTCTCTTTCTCTCTCTGTTCCCCCCCCCCTCTATCTCTTTGTTTCTCTCTCCCGCCTAGTGCGCTGAAAAAAAGGATAAAAAAAAATTTTACGTTTTCGCGTGGCCGGGCCTCGTCGCCCGTGCCACGTTTCAAACGCAGGAGTGGCCGCAACGGCCAGCTCCCCCCTGCGAGCCACCACCAGCGGCCGCCGCCGCATGCTGCCGCAGCCCGCCGCCCCGTCCGCTCCGGCACCCAGGCCAACGCCCCGCCCACGAGCCGCCTGCGCCATCAGGCCCCGCGCCCCTGGGGACTGCACCCGCACCGCGCCTGCCAACCCCGCTAGCCCCAGCCAGCCCGCGCCCTAGCGCCCCGTGGCCCGACGCTTGACCGCCACGTGGCCGCAGCACCTGCGGCAGGCCTCGACGCCCGCCCTCCCCTCGTCGACCGCACCGGCCACGCGTCACAGCCGCATCGGCCGCCTCGTCAACCGAGGCGGACAGCGCCCGCCTCTGCGCTCGCGCACGCCTCGGCTCCCGCGTGCAGCGTGCGTTGCGTCTGCGCCCGCACCGCCGGCCTATGCGACCGGCGCCTGTGCGCCCACCCCGTCTGCGCGAACCGCCCGCAGCGAGCACGACCGCGCCCACGCAGGGTGGCCCGTCCACCGTGCTCGCCTTGCCAGCGCTCCCGCGCCCCATGCCCGAGCCCGCGCCCGCTCGGCCTGCTTGCCCTGCACTGCGTGGGCCACCCCCTTTGACCACCAGCCGGATAGCTAGTTTGAAAAGAAAAAAAAAGTGGTTTGAAAAAAGTTAGAAAAAGACCAAAAAAAAGTAGAGAAATTTGAAAAAAAGAAAAGATAAGTCAAAAAAGGAGGTTGAAAAAAAATGTGTTAAATATATATAATATATATAGGATATATATAATGTTATATATATATATCTATATATGTATTTATATATATTATTTTATTAAGAAAAGGTTTTTGAAAATAAGTTAAAAATATATATATATATATTATGATATATATATATATATATATATTATATATCTGTTTAACTTATTATTTCTTATGGTACCTGAGTCCACTTTTACGGCTCGGCCCGTGTCTGAGCGGATGCCGACCGTAGATCCGTAGATTACGGAATGTGCATACGCGAGAGTCTCCCTGCGCGGAGAAAATTTTAGATTGATTTGTTCCCCTGCGCGGGAAATTTTAAAGCGGTTTTGTAATAATTGTAACCTCCCTGCGAGGAGTGAAGTCATTGTAACCGGTGAAGCTTCTTCGACGCCGTGCGGGCACGCACGTCCCCACTCGCCTTCGTCTCCGGTCGGAGTTAGACTTTTCAGTCTAGCAAGGTACGTGCTCCCCTCACTTACTCATTTAGTATCTTTTCAATTGCCGCACGAAGTGAGAGAGAGCCCGATCCATGCAGCCAGTCTCCTGAGTGCATCGCTGTGGATGGAAAGCGAGAGCTTGTATGTACCCATCCTTAGGCCCTAGACTGTCACATTAGGGCACCCTAATTGTCAGGAGGTAGTTCCACAACTACTTCGCCTACGGACGAGCAACTCTCCCTGACCAGTCCCTTCAAACTTGGCCCTTTGCCTATTTAGCCAACAAATTTGGGTCTATAGCTTGCTAATTATCGGTCCCAGGACTGCATCATTTAGGTCTGAGGTCGTGCATGCCACGTTGGTCCAGGAATTCATCCGGCCGTCTAGAGCGCCCTTCAACTCTACAATCCCACATGGATCAGAAGAGCGTGAGTGCTATGTTGGCTCAGCTCGAGCATAATCTTCTAACCCATTTTGAAGAATCCATAGGCCAACTTCGAGCCGAGCTAGATGAGAGGATCCGAGCCTTAGAGGATCGACTGAAGGGAGAGGAAGGACGAGTGAATGGCCATGGCGATCTTGTAGCCAATCCTAGGGAGGACAGAGAGCAAGTCCGCCCGAATCAGGCTCCCCAAGGTAGAGAGCAAGAGGCTCGTACGTCTCGAGAGAGAGACCACGATGATGAGGATATTACCCTACGGAACGTCAAAATTGACGCTCCAAGTTTTGATGGGTCCCTCAACCCCGCTACATATCTTGATTGGGAGATCGGGATGGACTAATATTTTGATTGGCATTGCCGCATGACCCCTGCTTCAAGGGTGAGGTTTGCCAAAATGAAACTCCTAGGTCAAGCCAAAACCTACTAGTGTAATGTTGAGAATCTCCTAGCAAGAAGACGAGAGGAGCCTATTAGCACGTGAGAAGAGATGAAGGAGAAATTGAGGGAGAAGTATCTGCCACCTTCCTACCATCAGCGTCTTTTAGACCAATGGCAGAAATTCACCCAAGATGGAAAGTCTGTGGATGAGTACATCGCCAAATTTGATGACTTCTTCCTTCGGAGTCGAGTCATGGAGGATGCCTCCATCACCCTCTCACGGTTCAGGGCTGGCCTACACGAGAGTATACAGCGGGAGCTGTTCCTACGGGAAGTTAACACTCTCGAGCATGCCTATCAGGTTGCTCGGGACGTCGAGCGGTTTTAAAAGGTGGTCCCACTTCGGGTCCCCACCTACTGCCAACCCGAGTCCCGAAACCCCATGGTTCGCTACTCTGAGAGGCCTGGCCCCTCCACCTCCTACGTCCCTACTGCTACCCCACTTAGGGCCGTTGCCCCTACTGCTCCTTTCCCAAGGAACCCTTTACTTGCACCCGCTGATGTACCTAGACTGGAGTATACTCCACCAGCTGAGAGAAGAGAAGACAAGGGAAAGGGAGTGGTCCCTAGCACCTCCCAACCAACCCCTATCTCAGGAGTCCGCTGCTTTAGGTGTCATAACCTAGGGCATATTGCCACCAATTGCCCCACCCGAGCCTTGGTGATGAGGGCATCTCACGACACTCCCTCTAGTTTGGTCGTCTGCACACTCTTGATATGGTCTGATCATGGTCTCCACTTGTTATCTTCATTTTCCCAGTGTCATTTATGTATTTTCCTTTTATTGAGTCCTATCTTATGTATTTTCCTTTATTGAGTCATGTGGTTCTAGTCCATTTCCCTTATTTTGCTTAAACTGGGCCTTATGTCCTTAGTTATGGGCCCATAGGATTGAGTCTAGGATATGCTCGGTCTTTTGTCCATTGTCAAGGACATTTTGGTCATGAAAAGAGTGGTTGCCTATAAATAGGCCCCATCTCTCCACTTGTAGTCACTCTTGATGAATATTGAAAAAAAAACCACCTCTTATTATCTCTCAACTCTCTCTCTTACTCACTATATCTCTCAATCTCTCTCTCATTCTCTCTCTCCCCAAGGGGAGTTCGACCCTCCCTCTCTCTCCTCTTCCCCCCTCACTTACTCCAACCCCCAACCACCTCCACTACCTCACCCACCTCCATTAAGGCTCTCCCCTTCCCCATAGCCCTTCATTTACTTCCCCTCCTTGTCCCAAAGCAACTCTTCCACCTCCCAACACAATTCCCCCACTTCCCCACACAAATCCCACCACTTCCAAGGCCAATTTCGAATTTGAACCTTCCCTCCCATAGCCATTAGAATCATCTTGCCCCTTCTTCTCTCTTGGCCACCCCCTTCCCCACCTCATCTTCTTCTTCACATTCTTACCCTGCTTCAGGAAACAGAATTACAGCAACTTGCAGAGGAGGCCACGGTCACCCATCAACGACTCAGGGAGCAAGGCCTACATTTCCAGAATCATCTGCAAGCCAGCTTTCAAGGCGAGGTGGTTTCGTCGGCATCCGAGTTCGGTGCTGTCCGCAATCACCATTCTTCTCCGACTGCGCCGAACCTCTCAGATCCGGAGCCAGAGCTGCAGAGACGACTCGCCCACGGCTAACCTTGAAGGAACCAGTTTTCAAGGTCTTCTACAAAGTTCTTCCTCCCTCTGTCAGCGTCCAGGAACAGAAGGCGGAACCCCGTTCGGCATCCGACAACCAGAGTTACTATTTTTCTACCACAACCACGCCGGTCTGCCTCCTCACTGTCTGCACCGACCTCCGTCCACTTCTCTGGACACCCAGTTCATCTCCGACATCAGAAGACGTCCCCGTTTGTTTTGTTGCAAAGAAGACTCCTCCAAGATTCCAAAGAGTCCAGCGGTTCCAGGTTCGGAGCTCCGGAGCGATCGTGGTACCTTCTGCAACCTGCTGTTGCAGACAGAGCTCGACCAGCAACCAGAGCTGCATCCACCTTCCAGCCACCGGTGCGGTCAGCCCTGAGAATCATAGCTTCCCCAAAAATTCAAGCTTCATCCCCTATCAGTTGGCAAACGTTTGGCGTTGGTTTCGTCGCAATCCAAGCTTCGTGGAATTTTTAGCTGCCACAACACCGATCCACTGTCCAGAAAACCTGCAGGTGGGCAGAACCGGCGAAGCTCGGAATCTCGATCTCCTTTGCATTTCTCCCCACCCCGCTTGGCCGGCTGAAGGCCCCTCCCTGCGTGGAGGTAGTTTTGAATGTACTAAGTGTAACCCCCACCCCAAGATCACCCCTCCTGCGAGAGGAGTAGTGCTGTACCCTTTACATTTTCAGGTCAAGCTACACCGCCGCGGCGATCGGGTGCATGCCCTCGCCTCCCGGCGCGCCCTCGTCTCCGAACGGGATCGGTGTCTTCACACCGATCAGGTGAGCTTCTGGTACTACCCTTTGTAGCCTTATTCCTGCTAGCTTAGTATTGCTTTGATTGCTCGTCGGCGGTGAGAAGAGAGTTCGAATTTGCATGCTAGTTTGTTAGTGTCCACCGCGGACCGTGAGAGAGTGTCACCCAAACCCCGCCTTGCGGGCCAGCCACCCACGAAGTTGGGTATCCTAGACTCTTTGGAGTCAGCCGTAGCATTGTAAGTCCATTAGAACAATTGGGTCCCATCCCGGACCCTCATCATTATCCCCGGACCCACCGGGTGAGCGTGTGAACCGTGTGAGCAAAAATCGTCGATTGTGAGAATCATTGAGTGCTTGTATGCTTGCGGGTCTAAGTCCTAGGGTCATATCATCCTCTTTAGTGGTCTTTGGGCTGTGCCACATCAAGTGGTATCAGAGCGGTCATAGGCTTGTCCTTACAAGTCTAGTCTTGGGTCACACTAAGTCTTTCTTAGGTGCATTCGCACACCCTTGCATAGCCCACCCAACCTTGCATGACCACCCGTAGTGGAACTCATTATCAAGGCAATCCATCTTCTTCCAATAACACCATGAATCCCAATCCCCAAGGAAATCCCCCTCACAATGAGCATGAGCTTCCCGACCAAATGAGGTTTCTTGTGGACTACATGACCGAAATTATGGGAAGGCTTGACGGTATTACGGCCCGGCTTGAACAACTTGAGGAAAATAGACCTATTCCAAGGGAAGGAGATAGGAGAGATCCCCCTCCACATGTGGAGCCAGCCATAGGAGGACTCAACCTTGACCCCCCTCCCGAACCGGAAAGGGACCCACCCCCTAGAAGGAATGAGAGGCCTCCCCGGGACAACCCGGATGACCAACTAATGAGACTTGTGAAAGTCGATGCTCCCACTTTTGATGGATCTCATCATCCGAGCATCTACTTAGATTGGGAGGCAGCCATGGATCAATATTTTGATTGGTACCCAATGACCGAGGATAGGAAAGTCCGACTTGCAAAGATGCAATTAACCAAACTTGCCAAGACTCATTGGATGAATGTTGAAGCCTTAAGGATAGTTAGGAGGGAAGTTCCAATCACCACATGGGGGGCCATGAAAGACCAACTCAAACTCAAATATGTCCCACCCTCCTACCATCAAAACCTCTTAGATGAATGGCAAGCCTTGACTCAAGAAGGAAAGACCGTTATGGAATACATTGAAAAGTTTGACTACTACCTCCTCAAATGTGGAGTCCAAGAGGACCCCTCCGTCACACTCTCCCGCTTTAGGAATGGGCTTCAATTCCATATCAAAAAGGAACTATTCATGCGTCAAGTAACAACTTTAGAGCAAGCCTACCAAGTAGCTCGGGATGCCGAGAAATTCTCTCGGTACACGCGAATGGTTCCCCCTCGGGGAATGGACCCTAGAGCCATGGCACCTCGGGCCAACCCTCCACCACCCCAAAGAGGTCTCCTTCCTACACCCATGGGAACTCCTCCCACACGGGTCACCCCTCCTAATGCCAATCCACCATTCCGCCCCGCAAGTGGGCCCCTAAACACAACTCCCAATAGGCCCAATTCGACACCCACTCTCCCTCACACTAAGGTGACCCCAAACCATCAAAGTGGGCAGCAATGCTTTAGGTGTTATGGGTATGGACACTTTGCCAATCAATGCCCCACCAAGGGAGCATCAAACTTACTCATAGAGGAGACCAACCCCCAACCCCAAGCTGAATTTGAAGGAGAGATTGAGGTATATGAACCCTCTCTTGAATGGGAGGAGGAGTATGAGAACCACTACATGGAAAGCAACCAAGAACAACCTCCTCCACCCACCGACTCCCACCTAGGAGTGGTTAGATGCACCCTCACCCAAAACCAAGAGCATGATTGGAGGAGAAACACCATATTCTATACCTACATAAGGATGGGGAGCCATGTTAGGAAGGTCATCTTGGATAATGGAAGTAGTGTGAATGTGGTGTCACCCGACACCGTCAAACTTTTGGGCCTTACCACCTCCCCACATCCCCACCCATATAGGGTAGCATGGATTGATACCACCTCCATACCCGTTAGTGCCCGTTGCCTTGTCCCAATTACATTCCAATCCTATCAAGGCCAAGTGTGGTGTGATATCCTTCCAATGGAAGTTGGGAGTATCCTTTTAGGACGGCCTTGGATCTACGATGTAGATGCCACCTTCTTAGGAAGAACCAACGCTTGCATCTTCATTCATGAGGGGAAGAAGATCCAACTCAACCCATCTCCACCCCGCACTCTACCTAAGAAGGCCTCTCCCTCCCTTGAGGGACCCACTACCCTTCCCCCCATCCCAACACCAACAAACC
This sequence comes from Amorphophallus konjac, assembly GCA_022559845.1. Classification (NCBI taxonomy): domain Eukaryota; kingdom Viridiplantae; phylum Streptophyta; class Magnoliopsida; order Alismatales; family Araceae; genus Amorphophallus; species Amorphophallus konjac. The sequence goes on along the minus strand of CM040119.1, from coordinate 203,693,090 downwards.
CCACCCCATCAAGTCCTAGCCCTAGTAACATCAAAGAGCCTCCTAGGAGCCTACACCTTGTCACTAGGAAAGAGTTTGAGGAAGAAGTCAACCAAGGGGATCAAGTATGTGCCATTGTCATTTGTCTAGGGGAATCCACCCCAACCGACCCACACCCCCTAGAAATTCATCAACTCCTTAAGGACTTCCATGATGTATTTCCCGAGGAGCTTCCGGACAAACTACCACCTATGAGAGATGTGCAACATGCCATCGACCTCGTGCCCGGGGCTACCTTGCCCAACCTCCCACACTACCGACTCAACCCCACCGAGCATGCCGAGCTTCGGAGGCAGATTGAAGAACTCATCAAGAAGGGCTTCCTCCGAATTAGCAAAAGCCCTTGTGCCGTCCCGGCTCTTCTTACACCCAAAAAGGATGGGACTTGGCGCATGTGTGTAGATAGCCGAGCCGTCAACAAGATAACGGTCAAATATAGGTTCCCCATCCCTCGGCTTGATGACATGCTAGACATGCTAGCGGGAGCCACCATCTTCTCCAAAATTGATCTCAAAAGTGGCTACCACCAAGTCCGCATTAGGCCCGGGGACGAGTGGAAAACCGCCTTTAAAACTAAAGACGGTCTCTATGAATGGCTTGTTATGCCTTTCGGCCTTTCTAATGCACCAAGTACCTTCATGCGTCTCATGACCGAGGTCCTCCGGCCCTTCATTGGCATCTTTCTAGTTGTCTACTTTGATGACATCCTCATATGTAGCCAATCCAAGGAAGCCCACCTCGATCACCTCAAACAAGTGTGCACCATCCTTAGGAAAGAGAGTCTCTTTGCCAATCCCGGGAAGTGTCATTTCTTGACCAATCAACTAGCCTTCCTAGGATTTATTGTCTCATCCCAAGGAGTATCCATGGACCCCGAAAAGGTCCAAGCTATTCTTGAGTGGCCCGAGCCCAAAACCATTCATGACGCCCGAAGCTTCCATGGGCTAGCCACCTTCTATAGGAGATTCATCCGGGGGTTTAGCACTATCACCACTCCTATCACGGATTGCCTCAAGAAAGGCACATTTGTTTGGACTAGGGCAGCCTCCAAAGCCTTCCTAGAGCTTAAAGAGAAAATGACCCAAGCCCCGGTCCTTTGCCTACCCGACTTTTCAAAGGTCTTTGAGGTCACATGTGATGCTTCCGGGGTAGGGATTGGAGGTATCCTTAGCCAAGAGGGTCACCCGGTAGCCTACTTTAGTGAAAAACTTTGTGAGGCTAGGACGAGATACTCCACATATGACAAAGAGCTTTATGCCGTGGTTCAATCCCTCCGGCATTGGAGGCACTATCTCCTACCCAAAGAATTTGTGATCTTCTCGGACCATGAGGCTTTGAAATACCTCAACACTCAACAAAAGCTCAATGCCCGCCATGCTCGATGGGTAGAATACATTCAAGCCTACACCTTTGTCCTCAAGTATAAGATGGGTAGTGAGAATCGCGCCGCCGATGCACTGAGTAGGCGGGTAGCCTTACTCTCCACTGTCCAAGTGGAAGTAACCGGATTTGAGAGGATCAAAGGAGAATACCCACATTGCCCCGACTTTGGGACCCACTACAACACCCTTTCTACCCAACCACTCAAGGAGTATAAGGGGTTCATACTTCAAGATGGATATCTGTTCAAAGGGGATAGACTTTGCATACCTAGGACTTCACTTAGGGACTTCCTAGTTTGGGAGTTACATAGTGGCGGCCTAGCTGGTCACTTTGGGGTCCACAAAACCATAGAGTTGGTTGAGAGGCAATTCCACTGGCCCAGTCTCAAGAAGGATGCGGCCCACATTGTGGGACAATGCCGCATATGTGCATCCGCCAAGCAAGTAAGACAAAACACCGGGCTTTACACACCTCTACCCATACCCGATAGACCATGGGAAGATTTGAGTATGGATTTCATTCTTGGCCTACCAAAGACCTTGCGCAAACATGATTCCATCTTTGTAGTGGTTGACAGGTTCTCAAAAATGGCCCACTTTATCCCCTGTTCCAAGACCTCTGATGCCTCTAAGGTCGCCCGGTTATTCTTCGATGAGGTAGTCCGACTCCATGGGTTACCTAAGACTATTGTGTCCGATAGAGATGTGAAATTCACTAGTTATTTTTGGAAGACTCTATGGCACTTGATGGGGACCCTCCTCAAATTCTCCACTGCCTATCATCCTCAAACCGATGGCCAAACTGAGGTTGTCAACCGAAGCCTTGGGAACTTACTCCGATGCCTTGTAGGGGACCACCCTGGGAATTGGGATCTCCTCTTATCTCAAGCCGAGTTTGCCTACAATGATTCTGTCAATAGGTCCATAGGCAAGAGTCCATTTGAGGTAGTACATGGGTATAGGCCTAGAAAACCCTCAGATCTCATTCCCCTCCCCTCACATGCTAGAGTGTCAGTCTCAGCTGAGTCCTTTGCACAGCATATCAAAGAATTGCATGATGATATCCGCAAGCATATAGGGAAAAACAATGAGGCTTACAAAAGACGGGCCGATGCTCACCGGCGCCACTATGAATTCCAAGTGGGAGATCCGGTGATGGTGAGGACGGAGCGGCTCCTTCCCGGGCCTGCCTCCAAGTTGAGGGCACGAGGGTCGGGACCCTTTCGAGTTCTACGACGACTTGGCAGCAATGCCTATGAGCTTGACTTACCAGAGAGCTATGGGGTACACCCTACCTTCAACGTGGCGGACCTGGTACCCTACAAAGGCCCCGCGGTGGAACCCAGTCAGGAGCTTGAGCCTTTACCCCCCCTTATGAGAGACACCCCCGGAGGGACTCCACTTTCTAGCCTGAGAGACCGACAAGAGCAGGTAGAGGCAATACTGGATGAGCAGAGTATCATTACAAGGCACAGGGTGTATCAGCGCTATCTGGTTAGGTGGAAGAACCGTCCCCCGATCGAGGATGCATGGGTGAGTCGAGAGGATTTGATGCGCCTGGACCCCGGCATGTTGGAGCAGTACGACAGCCAGGCAGACCCATACTCGACAGGGTCGAGTTCTCCCCACCCCGGGGGATTTGATGAGGGCATCTCACGACACTCCCTCTAGTTTGGTCGTCTGCACACTCTTGATATGGTCTGATCATGGTCTCCACTTGTTATCTTCATTTTCCCAGTGTCATTTATGTATTTTCCTTTTATTGAGTCCTATCTTATGTATTTTCCTTTATTGAGTCATGTGGTTCTAGCCCATTTCCCTTATTTTGCTTAAACTGGGCCTTATGTCCTTAGTTATGGGCCCATAGGATTGAGTCTAGGATATGCTCGGTCTTTTGTCCATTGTCAAGGACATTTTGGTCATGAAAAGAGTGGTTGCCTATAAATAGGCCCCATCTCTCCACTTGTAGTCACTCTTGATGAATATTGAAAAAAAAACCACCTCTTATTATCTCTCAACTCTCTCTCTTACTCACTATATCTCTCAATCTCTCTCTCATTCTCTCTCTCCCCAAGGGGAGTTCGACCCTCCCTCTCTCTCCTCTTCCCCCCTCACTTACTCCAACCCCCAACCACCTCCACTACCTCACCCACCTCCATTAAGGCTCTCCCCTTCCCCATAGCCCTTCATTTACTTCCCCTCCTTGTCCCAAAGCAACTCTTCCACCTCCCAACACAATTCCCCCACTTCCCCACACAAATCCCACCACTTCCAAGGCCAATTTCGAATTTGAACCTTCCCTCCCATAGCCATTAGAATCATCTTGCCCCTTCTTCTCTCTTGGCCACCCCCTTCCCCACCTCATCTTCTTCTTCACATTCTTACCCTGCTTCAGGAAACAGAATTACAGCAACTTGCAGAGGAGGCCACGGTCACCCATCAACGACTCAGGGAGCAAGGCCTACATTTCCAGAATCATCTGCAAGCCAGCTTTCAAGGCGAGGTGGTTTCGTCGGCATCCGAGTTCGGTGCTGTCCGCAATCACCATTCTTCTCCGACTGCGCCGAACCTCTCAGATCCGGAGCCAGAGCTGCAGAGACGACTCGCCCACGGCTAACCTTGAAGGAACCAGTTTTCAAGGTCTTCTACAAAGTTCTTCCTCCCTCTGTCAGCGTCCAGGAACAGAAGGCGGAACCCCGTTCGGCATCCGACAACCAGAGTTACTATTTTTCTACCACAACCACGCCGGTCTGCCTCCTCACTGTCTGCACCGACCTCCGTCCACTTCTCTGGACACCCAGTTCATCTCCGACATCAGAAGACGTCCCCGTTTGTTTTGTTGCAAAGAAGACTCCTCCAAGATTCCAAAGAGTCCAGCGGTTCCAGGTTCGGAGCTCCGGAGCGATCGTGGTACCTTCTGCAACCTGCTGTTGCAGACAGAGCTCGACCAGCAACCAGAGCTGCATCCACCTTCCAGCCACCGGTGCGGTCAGCCCTGAGAATCATAGCTTCCCCAAAAATTCAAGCTTCATCCCCTATCAGTTGGCAAACGTTTGGCGTTGGTTTCGTCGCAATCCAAGCTTCGTGGAATTTTTAGCTGCCACAACACCGATCCACTGTCCAGAAAACCTGCAGGTGGGCAGAACCGGCGAAGCTCGGAATCTCGATCTCCTTTGCATTTCTCCCCACCCCGCTTGGCCGGCTGAAGGCCCCTCCCTGCGTGGAGGTAGTTTTGAATGTACTAAGTGTAACCCCCACCCCAAGATCACCCCTCCTGCGAGAGGAGTAGTGCTGTACCCTTTACATTTTCAGGTCAAGCTACACCGCCGCGGCGATCGGGTGCATGCCCTCGCCTCCCGGCGCGCCCTCGTCTCCGAACGGGATCGGTGTCTTCACACCGATCAGGTGAGCTTCTGGTACTACCCTTTGTAGCCTTATTCCTGCTAGCTTAGTATTGCTTTGATTGCTCGTCGGCGGTGAGAAGAGAGTTCGAATTTGCATGCTAGTTTGTTAGTGTCCACCGCGGACCGTGAGAGAGTGTCACCCAAACCCCGCCTTGCGGGCCAGCCACCCACGAAGTTGGGTATCCTAGACTCTTTGGAGTCAGCCGTAGCATTGTAAGTCCATTAGAACAATTGGGTCCCATCCCGGACCCTCATCATTATTCCCCGGACCCACCGGGTGAGCGTGTGAACCGTGTGAGCAAAAATCGTCGATTGTGAGAATCATTGAGTGCTTGTATGCTTGCGGGTCTAAGTCCTAGGGTCATATCATCCTCTTTAGTGGTCTTTGGGCTGTGCCACATCACTTGGTCATCACCGGCCCCCAGCCTATAGAGCTTCCACCTCAGAAGAAGAACCCCTTGAGAGATATGAGCCGGACCCTGATCTCATTGCCCAATTTGAGGAGTTAGATGCAGGGTTTGATAGTACGCATATCGAGTACATGCAAATGGGAGATATTGCCGAGAGTTCGAACCAGGGAAGACTGGGTGTAGTTCGCTGCATCCTAACCCACCCACAGGATGACGACTGGCGTCGAACCTCCATCTTCCAAACCTACATCATGGTCAAATCTCAACCCTGCAAGGTGATCTTTGACAACAGGAGCTGTATCAATACAGTCTCTTCAGACTTTGTCTCCCATCTAGGTCTACCTACACATCCTCATCCGAGGCCATACAACGTGGCTTGGGTTGACGACACGTCTATCCCAGTCACCACTACATGTGTCATTCCCATCCAGTTCTAGTCCTACCAAGGACAAATCCTATGCGATGTAGTGCCTATGAAGGCCGGGAGCATCATCCTAGGACGGTCATGGATCTACGATGTACACCTTACTACATTCGATCGGTCCAATCAGTGTTCCTTCTCCCACAATGGAAAGAGGATTCAGTTTTGCCCGACACCCCCAAAGGTGGCCACGGGAAAGAGTCCTACCTCCACACCCGCTGCATTCCCCAAAATCCAGGAGAATGCCCCAACCACCACCAAAGGGAAGCTTCTCATGCCCTCCTCTCCTACACCTATCATATCCATCCCTAAGGCCCCTAAGGTTGACCATGACCCGATTAGGCGCCTTAACTTCATAGGTGTCCGTGAGCTAAATAGGGAGGTTGCCGAGGGTGCCCCTGTCTGTGCTGTTGTTGTCACCATCACCCCCGAGGAGTCCCGAGTCTCAGTCCCACCTGAGGTCCAGGCAATTCTACAGGACTTCCCAGATATTTTTTCAGAAGACTTGCCCTCTAGACTCCCTCCCATGCGTGACATTCAACATGCTATTGATCTTGTCCCCGGGTCCACCCTACCCAACCTTCCCCATTACCGATTGAACCCCAAGGAGCATGCTGAGCTCCAAAGGATTGTCGAGGACCTTATTCAAAAGGGCTTCCTCATGGTGAGCAAGAGCCCATGTGCTGTTCCTACCTTGCTCACACACCAAAGAAAGATGGCACCTGTCGGATGTGTGTTGACTGTCGCGCCATCAACAAAATCACTGTCAAGTATAGATTTCCCATTCCCCGTCTTGATGATATGCTTGACATGATGAGTGGAGCCACCATCTTTTCCAAGATTGACTTGAAAAGTGGCTACCACCAGGTCCGGATTCGAACAGGGGATGAATGGAAGACAGCCTTCAAGACAAAAGAAGGCTTCTATGAGTGGCTTGTCATGCCGTTTGGGCTATCCAATGCCCCCATCACATTCTTGAGGCTTATGACGGAAGCCCTTCGTCCCCTCATCGATCGCTTTGTTGTCGTCTACTTCGACGACATTCTCATTTATAGCCACAACCCTCAGGACCACATTCACCATTTGAGGGAGGTCTACGAGACTCTGAGGAAAGAAACCATGTTTGCCAACCTGACTAAGTGTGAATTCATGACAGACCGGGTTACTTTTCTCGAATTTGTGGTTTCAAGTCGTGGAGTGTCTGTGGACCAATCCAAGGTCCGAGCCATAGTAGACTGGCCTGAGCCCCAGAACGTCTATGACGTTCGAAGTTTCCACGGGCTAGCCACTTTCTACAGACGCTTCATTCAGGGCTTTAGTACCATTATGGCACCCATTACAGATTGCATCTGTAAAGGGAAATTTGAGTGGACCAAAGCCGCCTCCTAGGCTTTTCATGCCATAAAGGAATTCATGACCAAAGACCCTGTCCTCCGCCTGCCAGACTTTTTCAAAGTCTTCGAGATATCATGTGATGCCTCTGCGTAGGAATAGGAGGAGTGCTTAGCCAGAAAAGCCACCCTGTGGCTTATTTCAGTGAGAAGCTTTCTGATGCAAAGCTTTGTTACTCCACCTATGATAAGGAGTTTTATGCCGTGGTCCAAGCCCTCAAACACTGGAGATACTATCTCTTACCACAAGAGTTTGTCTTATACTCGGACCACGAGGTTTTGAAATTCCTTAGCTCACAGAAGGGCTTGAACCCGAGGCATGTTCGGTGGGTAGAATTCCTCCAGTCCTTCACATTTGTCCTAAAACATAAGGCTGTAAAAGAAAATAAGGTGGCCGACGCCTTGAGTCAAAGGGTTTCCCTTCTTTCTACCGTTCGGGTAGAGGTCACGGGATTTGACCGCATGAAGGAACTCTATGGAGAGTGTCCTAATTTTGGCCCTGCCTACTCTGCTCTGTCCACTGGACCCTCGACAGCCTTTTCTGACTATCTACTCCAGGATGGTTTTCTATTTCGAGGGCAGCAACTCTGTGTCCCGAGGACTTCTGTTCGGGACTTCCTGATTTGGGAAATGCATGCTGGAGGTCTTGCTGGTCACTTTGGCCGCAACAAGACCATCCATTCTGTGGAGGAGCACTTCAATTGGCCTGTCCTGAAGAGAGATGTGGCCAAGATTGTAGCCCAGTGTAGGACATGCACGATGGCCAAACAGGTCAAACAGAACACTGGTCTCTACACTCCACTCCCTGTTCCTGATCGACCATGGGTTGATGTGAGCATGGATTTTATCCTTGGGTTACCACGTACTGCTCACAAGCATGATTCCATCCTTGTTGTCGTTGATAGGTTCTCTAAGATGGCCCACTTCATTGCATGTTCCAAAACATCTGATACATCTAGAGTAGCCCATTTATTCTTTGATGAAGTCGTGCGTCTGCATGGTCTCCCCCAAACCATAGTGTCTTACCGAGATGTCCGGTTCACTAGCTATTTTTGGAAGACACTTTGGCACCTAGTTGCCACCAAACTGAAGTTTTCCACTACCTATCACCCCCAAACTGATGGGCAAACCGAGGTTGTCAATAGGAGTTTAGGGAATCTGTTGAGGTGTCTCGTAGGGGATCACCCCGGCACTTGGGACCTTCTTTTGCCCAGAGCCGAATTTGCATACAACAGTTCGGTCAATCGGTCCATAGGTATGAGTCCATTTGAGGTCGTGCATGGATACAAACCTAGGAAACCTATGGATCTCATTCCCCTTCCCCTCGAGTCTAGGATATCCAAGTCAGCTGAGGAGTTTGCACAGCATGTCAAAAGTTTGCATGAGTCAATTAGCAAGCAAATCAACCTCAGTAATAAGACTTATAAAAAATTGGCTGATTCGCATAGGCGTCACCATGAATTCCAAGAAGGTGACATGGTTATGGTACGGGTTCGACCCGAACGACTCCCTTCTGGAGCTCTTAAGAAGTTGCACGCCGTAGTGATGGACCATTCCCAATTCTGCGGAAGATTGGCTCCAATGCTTATGTTGTGGACTTACCTCCCGAATATGGGATTAGCTCGACTTTAATGTGGCAGACCGAGTGGCCTACAAGGAACCCACAGCGATTCCTAGTGACCCTTTCGAGCCTTCTCCTCCCATTTAGAGTGAGCCCACCCCTGTGCGTCCCACAGCCTCGAGAGTACCGCGCAAGCACATTGAGAGGATACTGGATGAGAAGGTGACCACTACACGGAGTAGGGTGTACCAGCGCTACATTGTCCGCTGGCAGGACCGTCCACCTTCTGATGATTCCTGGATCAGCATGGAAGATCTCCAGCGCCTCAATCCGGATCTGCTGGAGCACTACCACAGCAGTGCCCCCCCTTACTCGACGGAGTCGAGTTCCAGCCGCCCCGGGAGAGTTGGTGGGGATGGGTCCACTACCGGGCCCAATGCTCAGAGCCGACGTCGCACCGCCACTGCACCGAGCTTATGGCTCGGAGATCCTTCCTGAAGACTCGGCTTATGGCTACGGTAGTATATTGCGTATTGAGTATATGTATTTGTGTGTGTATGTATACATGTATTCCTACATGTATTTTTCCTTTCGTCTTATTAGGCTAGTCATAGTCAAATAACATGTGTGTAATTTTTGTATTTTATTTGATTAAAACCCACAAGTCAAAGTGAGGTGGGTGGGTTTTGTTTTGTTAGGCTAGGGTATAAACACAATTAGTGGAAGTTAGATGGTATCTATGTTATGGCTTTCTTTCCTATATAAAGAGGTCAAGGGATGTGTTACGAGACATGAATGAATGAAAAGAATTGAATGAAAGCTTGTTTGTGTGTGTAAGAGCTCTCCCTCTCTTGCATTTCCCTTCCCTCTTTCTCCTTGTGAGTTTGAGTGTCGCCCGGTGTGAGACCGTCCGGCGTGAGCTCGCTGCGCAAGGTAGCAACCTATCCGTTCCCGTCCGTGCCATCCGGAGTTGCCGTCGATCTATTTCCACGTCGCCGTCGCGTCAGTCTGGTACCGGCGGCTAGCTCTCGTGTCCCCACCAAAGGAGTTGGAGCTGAAGGACATTCCTATTGTCTGTGACTTTTCTAATGTATTTCCGACATACTTGTCAGGACTTCCCCCTGAGAGGGAGGTAGTTTTCTCTATCACTTTAGTTCCTGGTGCGTCACCAGCCTCTAAGGCTCCGTACCGTATGTCCCCCACGGAGTTAAAGGAATTGAAAGAGCAATTGTTGGAGTTCCTGGAGAAAGGGTTCATTCATCCGAGTACATCCCCGTGGGGAGCCCTAGTGCTTTTTGTAAGGTAGGAGGATGGTTCGTTGAGACTGTGTATTGATTATCGCCAATTGAACCAGCTTACCGTCAAGAACAAGTACCCGTTGCCCAGGATCGATGAGCTGTTCGATCAAATATCGGGAGCGCAGTATTTTTCCAAGATTGACCTCCGATCGGGGTATCATCAGTTGCGAATAAAGGACGAGGATATCTTTAAGATGGCATTTCGAAGTAGGTATGGGTATTTCAAATTTGTAGTAATGTCTTTTGGTCAAACGAATGCCTCTGTAGCTTTTACGCAGCTGATGAATAATGTGTTCCGACCCTACTTAGACCAATGAGTCATGGTGTTTATCGATGATATTCTCATTTATTCTAAGAGCAAAGAAGAGCATGAAGAGCACTTGAAGATGGCGTTGCAGATACTAAGAGATCATCAGTTGTATGCCAAGTTCAGTAAGTGTGAGTTTTCATTGCAGGAAGTGTCCTTTCTGGGTCATATCATTACTAAAGATGGTATTGCGGTAGATCCCTCTAAAGTAGAGGTAGTGAGGAATTGGGATAGGCCTATGAATGCATTTGAAGTTAGAAGTTTTCTAGGCCTAGTAGGTTATTATCGGAGATTCATTAAAAATTTCTCCAAGATTGCGGTACCTTTGACTAGGTTGACCTATAAGGAGCATCGATTTGAATGGTCAGAAGATTGTGAGAGGAGTTTCCAGACTCTGAAGGAATGTTTGCCTTCTGGAGAAGGAGGTTTTGAAGTATGTACAGATGCCTCAGGTATTGGCTTAGACTGTGTGCTGATGCAACATGGTAGGGTAATAGGGTCCAATTCCTGGCTCTCAGGGGGACAGAGTTTCGTACGAATTGTTGGTACTCCAATTCCATAGATCCCTCGGTTTGTTGCTGGGTATACCATTGTTAGGACTTTGTTGACAAGTAGATTATGAATTGGACATGAACGGCTTGTCGTGCGTTATGGGAGCATATGTATGATCTCTCGCAGTCCATATCTCACCCTTGGATGGTTGGAGGGGACTTTAATAGCCTATTCATCCAGATAGTTCAGGAAGCATGAAGAGAACTACCCTGTCCATGACTTAGAGCTTGCTGCAGTGGTGTTTGCCTTAAAGATTTGGAGGCACTACTTATATGGAGAGACTTTTGTTGTATTTTCTGATCATAAGAGCTTGAAGTATTTGTTCTCCTAGAAAGAGCCTAACATGAAGTAGAGGAGATGACTTGAGTATCTAAAGGATTTTGATTTTTCCATTGAATATCACCCTGGGAAAGGTAATGCAGTGGCTAATGCGTTGAGTAGGAAGCCGATGGCTAAGTTGTCAAGCCTTATATTGCAAGAGTGGAGGATGCTGGAATAGTTAGCAAGTTTAGACCTTAATGTTGGTGAGAAGAAGGATCGGGTTATGATCGCCCAGGTTCAGCTTTGTCTAGAGTTATTGACAGAGATCAAGACCTTGCAAGATAATGACACATTACTAGTAGAGATCAAAGAAAGCTTGAATAATCGACCAGATTTTCTGCTGGCCGATGATGGCAGATTATTGTTCCGGGGAAGAACTTGTGTCCCAGATTCAACGGGAGTGAAGAGCAAGATCCTTGAAGAAGTCCATAGATCCAAGTATACTATTCACCTGGGAGCTACTAAGATGTACCGGGACTTGAAGAGGACCTTTTAGTGGCCGAGCATGAAGAGAGAAGTGGTTGAATTTGTAAGCATATGCTTAGTATGTCAGCAAGTGAAGGCTGAGCATTTTAGACATGTCGAGAAGTTAAAGCCTCTCGAGATACCACAATGGAAGTGGGAGAGTATCAGCATGGATTTTATCATGGGTTTACCTCGAACTTGTGGCGGTTTCGATGCGATTTGGGTGATTATTGCTCGATTGACCAAGTCCGTGTATTTCTTGCCCATCAAGTCGAAGTGGACAGTGGATGTGTTGGCGGCCTTGTACATGAAGGAGGTAGTGAGATTGCATGGAGTGCCGGTGAACATTGTGTCTCACAGAGACCCCAGGTTCACATCTCATTTTTGGAAAGGATTGTAGGAATCCTTGGGAACCCGTCTGAACTTCAGTACTACTTTCCATCCTCAAACTGATGGGCAGGCAGAGAGAATGAACTAGATTATAGAAGACATGTTAAAGGCTTGCATGATCGACTTCGATGGTAGCTGGCATGAGCATTAAGCCCTGATTGAATGCGCTTACAACAACAATTACCAGTCCAGCATTCAGATGGCACCGTTCGAAGCTCTGTATGGTAGGAGTTACCGATCACCTCTGTGTTAGAATGAGGTAGGTGAGAAGCAATGGCTTGGACCAGATCTTATATCAGAGTCATTGTCACGCCCCGACGCGGAATATCGGGACTGGTAGTAGAAATAATTAATGAAAATATGTTGATTTACAGGCATGCTATGCTAAGCTAAAGATCAACACAATATCATAAATAGAAATAACTCCATAACTAAAATTTCATTTAAAGATCCACGTTACAATCACATAAACTCTCTTAAACAAACTTCCAACATAACATCCACTTGACAATATTACAATTTCTAATCTCGAAATTACAACTCTTTCAAACACACACAATCTAAACATAACTAGACACAACAACTATGACTGGCTTCACACGGCTTCTAACAGGTTCACTCCGTGGCCATCACTCTTGCCCGTCCCCATCAGTCTGCGAATCCTCACCTAAGCTACCTGAAAGAGGGGAACAACTGGGCGAGCGAACGCTCAGTAGGTAATAACATGCAAGTTTAAATAATTAACCAATTAATTGTATTTTTATGTGCGAAAATAAAGAGCGAACTGAAATGACAAAGTAATAGAATAAAGAGAAGGCGATACCATGATGTAACTAGAAATTGGCCAACAAGCAAGAACTAACCAAGTCAAGAAAAAATCAAGTAATAGATTATTGTCGTAGACATCACGTTAGTCATGCACTCGGTGCAATGCATAACCATGTCATTCAAACTCCCCGGGACACAAGTACTTTTCGAGCGCTCCTCCCAGGACCAGACCGGGCCCTTATGATGCGTTGACATTGGTTTAATGGATCCAAGATCCCAAGTATGTCTAGACTTTAATCAAGTTAAATGGCCAATATGACAAGGTATAGAACTTACCTCGGAGAATTCCAAGGGTAAGTCGAAGAGATATTTTGACCAGAAAGTTCAAATTATCAAGAACCGACAGGTCCTTGGATTCAAACATGAACAACCACGGAAATCATTTTCTGGAAGATACACGGTCCATATCGGGCCGTTCAAATAAATGGACGGTCAATAATGGGCCGCTCAATAAATGGATGGTCGATAATGGGCCGCTCATGGCCAGAAGGGCTGGAAGCCCAAGAACAAGGTAAACGGGCCTTATAGGGCCGCTCAATGGATGAACGGTCCACTAAGATCCGCTCTAGTACATGGACGGTCCAAATCAGTCCGTTCAAATTGGGCCTAACCAGAAGACTAGAAATCCACCCAAAAATGGGCTTTCGGGCTGCCATAAGTGGGGCAGAACTGAACCAGGGTCCAGCCCACTCTCCACTGGTCAGCCTAGGGCTTATTGGGTCGATCAAATCATGATTTGGTCGAAGGTAGAACAAGGTTAATCGACCAATGTTAGTGGCACTTGGCCAGGGATGCACGGTTCATACCAGTTCGCCCAATAAGATAAGCGGTCCCTTTTGGGCTGTTCAAGCCTCAGGGGGTCCAATTTGAGCCGTGACTCACAACATGACAATCCAAGCAGTTCGATCACGTAAACAGGTTCAGGTCTTGGTAGTACAACCTGTCCGACGTCCTAGTGGGAATCCCAGGCTCGCGGGGGCTTACGGAGGTGCCGTAATAAAGGTCCTAGTCCGACGGAAGGAGTATCCGACGGAGAGTCCCAACCATTACAAGGAAATGAGGCTGTCAAATCATCGGGAAACCAAGTATAGCGGTCAGCCAATCCTACCGGAGTAGAACGACTGTAAATCAATCTTTATATCATGGTTTAAGAAATCATGTTGAACTTAATGTATTGAAATAGGTTAAGGCCATGATGAATCAAGTGAAGACAACTAGCAAAACTTCATAATTGTTTACTTCCATGAGTTCCAGTTATCATGTGGGTTGTTAACCTACCATTAGCCACTAACCTACTAAGATAAATCATGCTTAAGTGAAGAAATAAGAAGTTCTGTGTAGTTGGGCAGTTCGTGCAGAGCCGTTCACACGCCTCGGTGATCGCCCGATAGGCCGTTCACACCCCTTCAGGTCCGAAGGCCTGCTAGGGTTGAGCAGTCTGTAGGGTGCCGCTGGGGAAGATGAGCGGTCCTAGACTGGCCGCTTGAAGAAAAGGGCGGTTAGGGTTCTGCCGTGAAATCTACAAAAGTGATCGAAGATAAACATATGAACGGTCAAGAACCGGACGCCTATAGGGTATGGGCGGTCTATCGAGAGGCCGCGCAAGTCAGATCAGTCTGCCGCCCCTTCGCCTTGCCCGTCTCTGACGGGGTTGGCGAGGGTTAGCAATAATAACTAAATACGCACAATATATAGCATAAAAATTAGTGCTTTTATAGTCAATAGAACAAGCATGAAAAGTTATATAAGATAGCATGATCAATTGGACGTTTAGTGCTTGAAATCTCTACTTAAATCGAGATGGAACATAGTTAACCCTAGTTTTAGCATGCTTCTACTAAAACCTAAAATCATAGAAGGATACAAGATAAAATTTAGGGCTTTCTAAACCAATGGAAAGAGGACAAGATGACGCTTCTATCCATATATAATAGTTAGGGTTTGGCTTGCTATCACCTACCTTAATCGAAGGATGAAGGAAGAAGAGGGAAGCCGATCGCGCTAGGTACACACCGCCGGTAATCGTCAAAATTCTCCCTCAATCGGGCTCCTCTCCGGCTGCCACAGCAACTAAACAATTCTAGGGTGGCTAAGGGTTATTTTTATAGGTCCAATTGCATTCTAGAGGGTTCCGTTGCAGAGATAAGAGTCCACAAACTCGGTTGCACGCAAATCGCACGGATTAGGGCGCCACCGCCGTTCTCATCCGAAATACGTTCTCTAGGGTTAGGGTTTTGAAGATCAATCAGAGGGGAAATGATGAGATGATCCTAGCCGTTCTTTTGAATCTGGTTTGAGCTTAAATGATCGGGTATTGGGCTCGAATTTCATGATTTAAGGTCTGATTAGGCTAAGTGTGGTTTTGGGCCTTAATCTGCTAATTCGGCTTGTTTATGAATTTCATTTGGGCTGGTCATAGAAGACAATTTTACTTAACGTTTCATCTTCTACAGGATTCTAATTTTTTCCAAATTTTTATAAAATAGTCAAAATTTTACTTATCCTATTTCTGAAGGAATTTCTTATTAATTTTCTCAAAATTTTATTCCTTAATAAATCGGGGTGCTACAACCTCCCCCACTTTAAAAGAATTTGATCCTCCAAATTCACAGCACTTACAGAAACGAGGCGCGAGAAAACTCACCTAGAATAAGTTGAGATACTGCTTCCGCATGGTATCTTCTGATTCCCAAGTTGCCTCTTCACCGGCTCCATTGCACTTTAACCATGGGTATGGAACGATTCCTGGGTTGCTACTGCTTACGATCCAAAATCTTGATTGGTCTTTCTTCATAAGTCAAATCTTCCTTCAGCTTCAAATCCGTATGCTGAATGACATGAGTGGAGTCATACACATATTTCTGCAGCATTGACACATGGAAGACATTATGCACTCTTGATAACTGAGGCGGTAATGCTAAACGGTAAGCAACCTCCCCCACTCTTTCCAGAATTTCGAATGGACCAACATATCTTGGACTCAGCTTGCCTTGAATGCCAAACCTTTGAATCCCTCTCATGGGAGAAACCTTCAGAAACACGTGCTCACCGATCTGAAATTCTAAGGCTCTTCTCCTGTTGTCAGCATAGCTCTTCTGTCTTGATTGTGCTACTTGCAACCGATCTCTGATAATGTGAATATTCTTGGATGATTCAGAAATGAGATCTGGTCCCAGCCATTGCTTCTCTCCTATCTCATCCCAACATAATGGGGATCGACAACTTCTTCCATACAAGGCTTCAAACGGAGCCATCTGAATGCTGGACTGATAACTATTATTGTAGGCGAATTCAATCAAAGCCAAGTGATCACTCCAACCACCTCCAAAATCAATCATGCAGGCTCTAAGCATATCTTCCACTATCTGGTTGGTTCTTTCAGTCTGTCCGTCTGTCTGTAGATGAAAAATAGTACTGAAATTCAGACGGGTTCCCAATGATTCTTGCAATCCCTTCCAAAAATGTGAAGTGAATCTGGGGTCTCTATCCGACACAATGCTAACTAGAATACCATGGAGTCTTACAGCTTCTTTCATATATAAAGCAGCTAAGACATCAACTGTCCACTTCGACTTAATGGACAAGAAATGAGCAGACTTTGTCAATCTATCGATAATAACCCATATTGCATCAAATCCACTACGAGTCTTGGGTAGACCCATAATAAAATCCATGCCAATACTCTCCCACTTCCATTGAGGTATATCATGTGGTTTCAATTTCCCTGCGGGTCTAAAGTGCTCACCCTTAACTTGCTGACATACCAAACATCTACTTACAAATTCTGTAATTTCCTTTTTCATATTCGGCCACCAAAAGGATCTTTTCAAGTCCTTAAACATCTTGGTACCTCCCGGATGAATGGTGTATCTGGATTTATGAGCTTCTTCGAGAATCTTGTTCTTTATTTCAGCTACATCTGGCACACAGGCCCTTCCTTGAAATAACAACATGCCATCGTCAGCTACCATGAAATCAGGTCTATTACTCAAACTCCCCTTGATCTCTACCAACTCTGGGTCATTGTCTTGCAAGGGCTTGATTTCTATCAAGATTTCTAGTCTAAGTTGAATCTGACTAATCGTAACTCGGTCCTTATCAACATTAAGATCCAAACTAGCTAACTGCTCCAACAGTCTCTATTCTTGCAACATAAGATGTGACAACTTAGCTATTGGCTTGCGGCTCAAGGCATCCACCACTACATTCCCTTTTCCAAGATGATATTCAATGGAGAAGTCAAAGTCCTTTAGATACTCTAGCCATCTTCTCTGCCTCATATTGAGTTCTTTCTGAGAAAATAAATACTCCCAGACTCTTATGATCTGAGAACACCGTAAATGTCTCTCCATACAAGTAGTGCCTCCAAATCTTCAAGGCAAACACCACAGCTGCAAGCTCCAAATCATGAACGGGATAGTTCTCTTCATGCTTCCTTAACTGCCTAGAAGAATAGGCTATCACTTTCCCATGCTGCATGAGCACACAACCTAGACCAATGCCTGAAGCATCAGTATATACCACAAAACCTCCTTCTCCAGATGGTAAAGCCAAAACAGGGGCAGTAGTTAAACACTCTTTCAAGGTCTGAAAGCTTCTCTCGCAATCCTCCGACCAATCAAATTTGTTCTCCTTGCGGGTTAATCTTGTTAAGGGCACCGCAATCTTGGAGAAATCCTTAATAAACCTTCGGTGATAACCTGCTAGGCTTAGGAAACTTCTAACTTCAGTTACATTAGTAGGCCTATTCCAATTCGTCACTGCCTTCACCTTCGAAGAGTCAACAGAAATACCTTCCTTTGAAATAATATGCCCTAGAAAGGACACCTCTTACAACCAGAATTCACACTTACTAAACTTGGCGTATAGCTGATGATCTCTCAATATTTGCAACGCCATTCTCAAGTGTTCAACATGCTCCTCCTTACTTTTAGAATAAATCAAGATGTCATCAATAAACACAATGACCCACTGGTCAAGATAGGGCCGGAACACATTGTTCATCAGCTGCATGAAAGCTGCAGGCGCATTTGTTAGACTAAAAGGTATTACTACAAATTCAAAATGCACATACCTGCTACGGAAGGTTGTCTTATAGATATCTTCATCCTTGATCTGCAACTGATGGTATCCTTATCGAAGATCAATCTTAGAAAAATACTGAGCTCCTGGTATCTGGTCAAATAATTCATCAATTCTCGGCAATGGGTACTTATTCTTGATAGTCAGCTGGTTCAATTGCCGATAATCTATGCACAACCTCATCGAACCATCCTTCTTCCGGACCAATAATACTGGGGCTCCCCACGGGATGTACTTGGACGAATGAACCCCTTCTCCAGTAATTCCATTAACTGTTGCTTCAATTCCCTTAGCTCCGCAGGGGACATACGATAAGGAGCTTTAGAAATAGAGGTCACGCCAGGAACTAAATCAATAGAAAAGATAACCTCTCTTTCTGGCAGAAGTCCCGACAATTCCTCAGGAAAGACATCTGGAAACTCTCGGACAACAGGAATGTCCTTAACCTCGACCTTCTTCTCAGGGGTCACATAAACAAAGGCTAGAAAAGCCTGACATCCCTTCCTCATCAACATATCAGCTCGAAGGGCCAAAATAAGTGGCACGGACTTATGGTGCCTAACCCCTATAAAAGAAAGTCCAGTGTGTCCAGAGAAAGACACAGAACTCAAACTGCAATGAACATTGGCCTCATACTTAGCCAACCGATCCGCTCCTAGAATTACATCATAATCCTTAATATCCATGCAAACTAAATCAGCTGGCAAGTTCTGTTCATTAATCATAACCTTACTAGAAGGATAGAAATACTTAATTATTGAATTGGAACAAATAGGGGTTGAAATCTCTAATGGGGAATTCATCAAGACCGGCTTCACAGCAAAAGACTTAGCAAATTTTCGAGAAGCAAAAGAATGAGTGGCACCAGTATCAAAGAGAACGAATGCGGGCTTATCATGAATAATAAGAGTACCTTCAACGAGTCCACCCTCCTCGGTGGTTCCGGCATCATCTTCCTGTAGGGCTTGGAGCTTGCCCTGCTGCTTCTTGGTCCCTTGCGGCCTAGTCGGGGTAGCTTGATCTGACAAAAGGGGACACTTAGGAATACGGTGGTCCCTACTACCACAACGCAAACAGGCGCCCAGCTTGCGCCAGCACTCTTCCATCTTGTGACCTGGACGGTCATAATACTTGCACACGCCCTTAAACGGCACAATCGGGCCAAGCTTCTTATCTTCATTCTTCGACATTTTGTTCTTCCATTTGGTCTCTTCTTGCCATTACCGGGTTTTACACTCCCGGATCCAGTAGGTTGTTCCTTCTTAACATTCTTTCCATGGATTTTCTCCATCATCTCTAAAGTGTCTTCCAAGACTTGAGCTTTCCTTACCATCTCTACATATGTCTGAATTTCCAATGGCGCCAATTGGTTAATATAATGTAACTTCAGCCCGTTGAGAAAATGCTTGGCCTTCATCTTCTCTGTAGATATCAAGTGGGTGGCATAATGAGATAACCGAGAGAACTGAGCTTCATACTCGGCTACTGAAAGATTCTGCTGCTTCAAAGTAGCAAACTCAGCTGCTTTCTTTTCTTGTATTCTATCAGAAAAATATTTACTGTTAAAGAGTTCCTCGAACTCCTTCCATGAAACTTGCCTATCTCTGAGGGTAGCCTTCACCGCATCCCACCATGTTCTCGCATCACGTTCCAGCTGGAAGGTCGTTAAAAGAACACGCTCCGGGTCGTTGCACTGCATTACTTCGAAGATCCTCTCCATCTCCTTTAGCCAGTGCTCGGCTTCATCGGGGTCGGTCGAGCCTCCAAAATGCGGGGGATTCATCCCACGAAAGTTCCGGTGAAGATCGCCAGCTCCATGGTTCGCCGCTCCTCCTTGGGCCACTTGCTGCAAGGCCCGAGTAAGTCCTTGAACCGTTCGCTGCATGTCTCGCCATTGCGCACGTTCGGCTGCCATTAGAACGTCCTACACGTAGAATAAATTATTTAGGATCATTTAGAAAGAATAGTTTTTGAATTAGGTGATTATCTCAACCCAAGTCTCTACCCAAATCTCACTAGGTTGGATCTTAGACTTATAGCAAGGCTATAGGTCCTACGACATCACTTAGAATCCTAGAACTTAGAAAACCTAGGAATATTAGAAACCTAGGCTCTGATACCACCAAATTGTCACGCCCCGATGCGGAATATAGGGACTGGCAGTAGAAACAATTAATGAAAATATGTTGATTTATAGACATGCTATGCTAAGCTAAAGATCAACACAATATCATAAATAGAAATAACTCCATAACTAAAATTTCATTTAAAGATCCACGTTACAATCACATAAACTCTCTTAAACAAACTTCCAACATAACATCCACTTGACAATGTTACAATTTCTAATCTCGAAATTACAACTCTTTCAAACACACACAATCTAAACATAACTAGACACAACAACTATGACTGGCTTCACACGGCTTCTAACAGGTTCACTCCGTGGCCATCACTCTTGCCCGTCCCCATCAGTCTGCGAATCCTCACCTGAGCTACCTGAAAGAGGGGAACAACTGGGTGAGCGAACGCTCAGTAGGTAATAACATGCAAGTTTAAATAATTAACCATTTAATTGTATTTTTAAGTGTAAAAATAAAAAGTGAACTGAAGTTTCAAAGTAATAGAATAAAGAGAAGGCGATACCATGATGTAATTGAAAATTGGCCAACAAGCAAGAACTAACCAAGTCAAGAAAAATTCAAGCAATAGATTATTATCATAGACATCACGCTAGTCATGCACTCGGTGCAATACCTCACCATGTCATTCAAACTCCCTGGGACACAAGTACTTTTCGAGCGCTCCTCCCAGGACCAGACCGGGCCCTTATGATGCGTTGACATTGGTTTAATGGATCCAAGATCCCAAGTATGTCTAGACTTTAATCAAGTTAAATGGCCAATATGACAAGGTATAGAACTTACCTCGGAGAATTCCAAGGGTAAGTCGAAGAGATATTTTGACCAGAAAGTTCAAATTATCAAGAACCGACAGGTCCTTGGATTCAAACATGAACAACCACAGAAATCATTTTCTGGAAGATACACGGTCCATATCGGGCCGTTCAAATAAATGGACAGTCAATAATGGGCCGCTCAATAAATGGACGGTCGATAATGGGCCGCTCATGGCCAGAAGGGCTGGAAGCCCAAGAACAAGGTAAACGGGCCTTATAGGGCCGCTAAATGGATGAACGGTCCACTAAGATCCGCTCGAGTACATGGACGGTCCAAATCAGTCTGTTCAAATTGGGCCTAACCAGAAGACTAGAAATCCACCCAAAAATGGGCTCCGGGCTACCATAAGTGGGGCAGAACTGAACCAGGGTCCAGCCCACACTCCACTGGTCAGCCTAGGGCTTATTGGGTCGATCAAATCATGATTTGGTCGAAGGTAGAACAAGGTTAATCGACCAATGTAAGTGGCACTTGGCCAGGGATGCACGATTCATACCAATCCGCCCAATAAGATAAGCGGTCCCGTTTGGGCCGTTCAAGACTAAGGGGGTCCAAGTTGAACCGTGACTCACAACATGACAATCCAAGAGGTTCGATCACGTAAACAGGTTCAGGTCTTGGTGGTACAACCTGCCCGGCATCCTAGTGGGAATCACAAGCTCGTGGGGGCTTACGGAGGTCCCGTAATGAAGGTCCTAGTCCGACGGAAGGAGTATCTGGCGGAGAGTCCCAACCATTACAAGGAAATGAGGCTGTCAAATCATCAGAAACCAAGTATAGCAAAAATTATGTTAGGGTTCTACCGCGACATCTGTAGGGTGCCGCTGGCGAAGATGAGCGGTCCGAGACTGGCCTCTTGAAGAAAAGGGCGGTTAGGGTTCTGCCGCGACATCTACAAAAGTAATCGAAGATAAACATATGAACGGTCAAGAACCGGCTGCCTACAGAGTATGGGCGGTCTATCGAGAGGCCGCGCAAGTCAGATCAGTCTGCCGCCCCTTCGCCTTGCCCGTCTCCGGCGGGGTTGGTTAGGGTTAGCAATAATAACTAAATACGCACAATATACAGCATGAAAATTTGGGCTTTTATAGTGAATAGAACGAGCATGAAAAGTTATATAACATAGCATGATCAATTGGACGTTTAGTGCCTGAAATCCCAACTTAAATTGAGATGGAACATAGTTAACCCTAGTTCTAGCATGCTTCTACGAAAACCCAAAATCCCAGCAGGATACTAGATAAAATTTAGGGCTTTCTAGACCAATGGAAAAAGGACAAGACGACGCTTCTATCCATATATAATAGTTAGGGTTTGGTTTGCTATCACCTACCTTAATTGAAGGATGAAGGAAGAAGAGGGAAGCCAATCGCGGTACATACCGCTGGTAATCGTCAAAATTCTCCCTTAATCGAGCTCCTCTCCGGCCGCCACAGCAACTAAATGATTCTAGGGTGGCTAAGGGTTATTTTTATAGGTCCAATTGCATTCTAGAGGGTTCCGTGGCGGAGATAAGAGTTCACAAACTCGGTTGCGCGCGAATCGCGCGGATTAGGGCGCCGCCGCCGTTCTCATCCGAATTACGTTCTCTAGGGTTAGGGTTTCGAAGATCAATCAGAGGGGAAATGATGAGATGATCCTCGCTGTTCTTTTGAATCTGGTTTGAGCTTAAATGATCGGGTATTGGGCTCGAATTTCATGATTTAAGGTCCGATTAGGCTAAGTATGGTTTTGGTCCTTAATCTGCTAATTCGACTTGTTTACGAATGTCATTTGGGCTGGTCATAGAAGACAATTTTACTTAACGTTTCATCCTCTACAAGATTCAAATTTTTCCAGATTTTTATAAAATAGTCAAAATTTTACTTATCCTATTTCTTAAGGAATTTCTTATTAATTTTCTCAAAATTTTATTCCTTAATTAATCGGGGTACTACAGTCATCCAAGAATATTCAGATTATCAGAGACCATCTACAAGTTGCTCAATCCAGGCAGAAGAGCTATGCGGATAATAGAAGAAGAGATTTGGAATTCCAGGTTGGCGAGCATGTATTCTTGAAGGTCTCACCCATGAGAGGAGTCCTAAGGTTTGGAATTTGTGGCAAACTGAGTCCAAGATTTATTGGTCTATTTGAAATTTTGGAGAGAGTTGGAGAAGTTACCTTCAGATTGGCATTGCCACCTCAGTTGTGAGGCGTGCATAAAGTCTTCCATGTGTCCATGTTGCGGAAGTACGTGTACGACCCCTCGCATATCATTCAGCATGTGGATCTAGAGTTGAAGGAAGATCTATCCTATAAGGAGAAGCCTATCAAGATTTTAGACCGGAAGCAACAACAACTCAAGAATCGGTCCATACCGATGGTCAAAGTCCAGTGGAGTAGGGGTGGAACACAGCAAGCCACGTAGGAAACAGAAGAAACGATCTGGAAGCAGTATCCCGATTTGTTTTAAGGTCAGTAATCGTGATTTTTCCCCCGTTTCGATAAGTTCGATGAATTTGGAGGACCAAATTCCTTAAAGTGGGGGAGGGTGTAGCATCCTGAATTTATTTAATAATAAAATTATGTATCAATCAGGAGTTTTCTTAATACTAAATTGAAATTTCCCCGTAGGCTAAATCTTGACTAATTTATAAAAATGTGAAAAAAATATATTCGTGTAGAGGGTCATTTTTCCTGCAACTTTGCCTTATAAAACCGACCCAATAGAAAATTTGGCTAGACCCAATTATAGGTTTTGGCAAGAACTCGATATTTTGTTAGAATGGCCCTTGTCCGACCAAATTCGAGCCCAATCTGAGCTCAAATGGGCTCATTCCGGACCTAATCGATCGGCCTTTGATAGAGGCCATTTCCCCTTTATCTCCCCGTGAAAACCCAACCCTAGCTGCCGAATTTTGAAGGATTAGCTCGTTGAATTGGTTAAGCGCGAATATCGCACGGAGGACTCTGCTCGTCAATCCCCAAGCCCATGTGCGACTCTTCTATCAACCCTAGCCCTATAAGATGAGGCCTAACATTCACGGGAACCCCCTTTGGTCATAGTAGATGCTGGTGTACGGATCTCAGGATAGAGACGATGAGTTTAGGAGCGGGTTTTCTCTTCCGATTTTAGCGTTAATGTCCTTTCTTCTCCGATTTCAGGTAGGTTCTAGCAGACCAAATGTTCATTAACTTACACCATCATGTGCGCCTTCGATCCCGCTTCATTTTGATACCAAATAGCCTAATTTCTATATAGTGTACCATTCACAATTAGGTTTTAATCAAGGCATGTCAAGTAAGGGTTTCGATAACGTTCCCTTCATCTTATATCGATATGAAGTTAGGATTTTGGCAGGCTAAATCTTTAATTAAGCATGCTATCATGTACGAAATTTTGTCCTCTTTCTATTGATACCATTTTGCCCAATTTAAATTGACTATACTACACACATTTTGAGTTATAAATAAGGTGTGTCGGGGTTGCCGGAGGCCACGGTTAAAATCCTGGTAGTGGTCGCACCAAGGACCGCCTCTTGAAGTAGCGGCCGCCCGACAAACCGTCTCTTTCCTGTTTTGAATTCTGCATGATAGCGGTCGTTGAATGACCGCTACCCAAGGGTAGCGGCCCTCTTCGGACCACCATCAGTGCTCAGGTTACATACTGATCATCAAAATTTTGCTTATGTTTCTCTCTGAAAAGATAACACGTTACGGCATAAACACATCTAATGACAAGGCTTATAAATGAACACCTAAAGCTCTAAATTTTGGATGCTTATCATACCTACTTCTTACTGGTATTCCTCTTGTTCAAATCATGTCTTACTGCTTTTATCATATGCCCTCTTGTTGAACCTTGCAAACAAGTAGAGTAAATGTGGTCTAATGTCCATAACTTGTGAAATTTTGCAATAATCCCATCTAATTGACTACAGGTTAATACTTTATTAAGATTGTTTGACAGTCATGTCATTCTGATGGTGTTGACTGACCGCTTCGCTCTCATTTTCCGCACTCTTAGCCTCAATATTGTAATAGTTGGGACACTCTGTCAGATATTCCTTCCGTCGGACTAGGATCACTATTATGAGACCTCCAAAAGCCCCCGCGAGCCTGGGATTCCCACCAGGACGCCGGGCAGGTTGCACCACCAAAGCCTGAACCCACTGACTCGACCGAATTATTTTTTGGGTGGGCCAAGTGCATGACGGTTCTGCTCTGTCTCGACTAGAAGGTGTCCCTGTTGGGACCGCTACCTTCAGGTAGCGGCCATAGCGTGACCGCCATCTTATTTTTGACCTGGCCTGTGTGCCAGTTTGCCAAGTTGACTTATCCTTGTTCCAAGTCAACCTAGCCTTGTTCAAGTCGACCTAAGCCCTCTCAATAGGCCTGGGACACGTGGGCTAAACCTTGGTTCGATCAAACCATGCTTCAGGAAGATTAAGAACATGTTTAAGTCGACTGAATTGCCTTGCTGGACCCAACCTGGTAGCGGCCATCCTTGAACCACAACCTCCTTATAGCGGCCTTTCCTGGACCGCAACCCTCATGTAGCGGCCCAGTTTGGACCGTCACTTCCATTTAGCGATCTGGGCATGATCGCAACCTTGTTCCAGAACTTGTTTTTCGTGATTCTTGTGTGCTTGGGATTAGTCCCATTCATGATCCCTTTTTGTGAATCTAGACTTCCAAGTCATATTCCTATGACTTCTCATCCAAATTTTATTTGGAAGTACACTTGGTGTTAGAGATAAGTTACATAAACTTAACATTGGAATTCTTGGCCGATTCCAATGACTGTCTAGATTTTTACTTGGGATCTTGGATCTGTAAATCAATGCCAACGCATCATAAAGGGCCCGGTCTGGTCCTGAGAGAAGCGCCCGAAAGTACTCTTGCCCCGGAGAGTTTGTAATGACAAGGTGTGGCATTGCGCCGAGTACTAGCTAGCGTGTGTCTATGACATTCATTCCTACATGAAATTATGACTCTACTTGCTATACTTGTGTGCTTGTTCGGCCAATTCATGGAAAATTGTTAAATGTTGTTCTACTCTATTCCTTGTTATTCCCTACATTCCTATCCTTTCATTTTGGTTATAGTTGACTGCTATCAGCTTTATTTATTTATCCGATGTTTCTCAACATGACATTATTAAATTGGCTAATCACTTATATATTGCCTGCTATAGAACCTACTGAGCATTCGCTCACCCAATTTTCACCCCTTTTCAGGTAGCTCTGACGAGGATATGCAAACTGATGGGGACGGGCGAGAATGAAGATTTTGGAGTGAGACAGTTAGAATTCATGCCTTATAGTTGTCATAGGATAGGATGTGTCAAGTTGTGTAGTTATGTCCAGTTAACGAAGAGTTGTAATAGTTGTTTAGTTTATTTTAATTAGGTCATTTTGTAAGATGTCGGTTTAAACTTGGAAGAGTTGAATTTTATTGATTAATAAAGTTGCTAGTTGTTGAGTAATTTATTCTCTTGCATTTTCATATTTATTTTAATTACATTATTGCTTTGATTGTCATGAGTGATTATAACTGCTGCGTTCCAATTTTCCGCATTGGGGCGTCCGATTTTCCACATCGGGGCGTGGCAGTGCGAGACCGGCATATTTCTTGCCCCTGTACGTACTTGCCTTCCTGCGAAACAAAGACAAACAAGGGAGAAAAACCCATTAAATCACGCATGTGTAGAATCTATCCCATATGCATAAATAGTCATGAAAACAAGAGGGAGAACGCACCGGGGGAGGGTTTTTAACCCTTGTAAATGGGACAAACAAATAGGTGAGTGTGTTGTGTAATGATTATGAGTGAAATAATGATTTAACACGCAGCAAAACTGTAGTGAAAGTGTGACGCAAAACGTGCAAACGTGCATGCATGCAGAATAGAGTGCAGAAAATTGAGAAAGATGGAGTAGAGAAATAAGGGGAAGAATGAAGAAGAGAGAGCCCAAAGAGCAGGAGGGTGGAGTTAACACTTCCCTGGACAGCTTGGGGTGTAAGAGGTGAGACAACGATGCAGCATGGCTTCACCCCAAGTCCGAAGAACGCCCCCCCCCCTTTCAGCCCACGGAGCAAGAGACTATTTATAGAGCATTGAAACCCAACCTCGGAATTAGGAGATAAAGCCCAAAAATGTGTGATTTAGATTGATAAAACTATGAAATAATAGTGGGATAATGGTGGAACGCTTTTATTTAAAATGGTTAGGTGTGCCAGTCAGATAGGTGACAAATTATCGTGCACTCGATCTGACTTGGTCAGTCGATTGTGAGGTTCGGGTCGGGACCGAAAGTCCGCTATACCATAAAGGCTATAACATTAATTACATCATCCGAGAAGGAGAAAAACCCTTGATTAATTGCCAAGATAAGCACCACTCGGGGCCAAATGATAACAACGTATCGGAAGCGACATAAACATGAAGCTACACAGGCCCCTATGTTTTCTTTTATTCATGCAAGAGGAATTAAGATTTATTATGTTCGCACTTCGGTACAAAGCGGGGAACTTAGGTCTGAAGACCACCATCATGCGTAGCGACACTTCCAGCCAGGTGGGACCTGACCTTCTGCTAGACGCCATTTTATATACCGAAGTTTGATCAAACACACAAGCGGGCATTATGATGTTAGCATGGGTGATTAGGAAGAATTATGCACCAAAAGCATGAAAAAACATATGATATTGGCATGTCTACATAGACATATATATATTTTTTACACGTATATACATATGTATATATACATATAATGCACTCGGTTATATATTCGAGAGTATTTAGCAAGAAAGCACGTAGATGGGCCGAGTCGACGGCAGGCGCTGCAAGGGTCGGTGCAATGGCAACAAAGGTCGGTGCAGGGTGTGAGGAGGAAGGCGACGCGAAGTCGGTGCGGCAACCAACAAGGTCGGTGCAAGGCGAGGAGGCAGGCGATGTGAAGTCGGTGCAAGTAAAGCAAAGGGGTGATAGCTGGGTCGGTGCAAGGGTCGTTGAGGGTCGGTGCAATGGGCAAGCGGGCGCGAAGCGAGGTCGGTGAAAGGGACTATGAGGGTCGGTGCTAGTGAAGAGGAGGCGGTGCGGGTCGATGCTAGTGGCGGAGAGGAATGATGGCTGGGTCGGTGCTAGTGAAGAGGAAGCGGTGTGGGCCGATGCTAGTGGTGGAGAGGGATGATGACTGGGTCGGTGCTAGTGAAGAGGAGGCGGTGTGGGTCGACGCTAGTGGCGGAGAGATATGATAGCTGGGTCAGTGCTAGTGAAGGGGAAGGCGATGTGCGTCGATGCAAGTGGCGGAGAGGGATGGTAGCTGGGTCGGTGCTAGTGAAGGGGATGTTATGCCTCTTAAGCACAAGCATGTGCTATGTCGCCTTGATGATAGCAATGCTATTTGGTTTTGATGATAGCAAGACAGTGAGTGCATTTGATATTGTATTTTGATGATAGCAATGTTATTATGGTTTGATGATTGCAATAAACAAAGTGCATTTCTATGCATTATTATTCTTGAGCATTCTGCATATTGATTTCAACATGAATGATGATGTCTAGCATTGATGGTATTTGCTCTTTATATATGTGCATTGCATTCTGTCAGATATCATGTCTCTGCATATATCATGTCATGTCTCTGCATATATCATGTCTGGGTAGCAAAGTCTATACACTGGACTGTGTAATTGTGCATCATGCAAGTCTATACATTGGACTCTCGTTCAAGCCTATGCATTGTCTTAGGCTAAGTGTGTACAGCGTCTTAGGCGAAGTCTGTACAGCCGTGTCTTATGCTCCTAACTCTATACATTGGTGTTGGTCATCAAAGTCTGTACATCACCCTCAATCTTCAAGTCAATACACTGGCAGCTCTGCTTAAGTCTATACATTGGCATGAAGCATCTCTTGATGTATGTACATTCTTCAATGAAACTTGAAGTCTGCACACTAGTTTTCAAAACCAAGTCTGCACATTGGTCTTCGATTTCAAGTCCATACATTGGACTGTTCATCAAAGTCTGTACATCAGACTGCTATAGTAAGTCTGTACAGTGAGTGATTCATTGGTGAAGTCTGTACACTCAATTGAACTTCAAGTCTAGACATTGCACTGTAGCATCCATTTTCTTCGTGTTGTGTTTACGTTTTCGTGTTGGTCTGTCTTCATGTCTTCGTGTCGTTTTTGCATACGTGTCTCCGTGTTGTTTACTGTAGCAGCTCGATTTGTTCTGATGAACTTCGAGTCGTTTCCCAGTGAACCCCGTGTCGCTTCACCTCGTGCTGTTCTCATCGTCTTAGTGTTGTTTTCACTTCGTGTTGTTTTCACTTCGTGTCAACTTCTGTTTTTCATCTTCGCGTTGTTTTCAACCCGTGTCAATTTCTGTTATCGTCTTCGTGTTGTTTTCAACCCGTGTCAATTTCTGTTGACGTCTTCGTGCTGTTTTCAACTCGTGACGGTTTCTGTTATTTGTCTTCGTGTCGTGGTCAGCCCGTGTCGTTTCACCTCGTGCTGTTCTCACTGACTTCGTGTCGTTTTCCTTCTCATGTCTTCGTGTCGTTTCTTTCTGGTCCCACTGCTTCATCACGTGTCGTGATAGCCGTGGCATCTTCTGTCTTCGTGTTGCTTTGTGTGCCACCTCGTGCCGTTTCTGTGTGAACCTCGTGTCGCTTCTCTCTGTTGTCTAGTTGCATCTCGTGTCATCTTTTTGTCTGCTTATTTAACTTCGTGTCACTTACTGATTGTTCCTCGAGTCCTTTTGTTTTATTGTCACTGCTTCATCACGTGTCGTGATAGCCGTGTCACTCTTCTGACTTCGTGTTGGTTTTCGCTCTAGACTTCGTGTCTTCTTCGCCTTGACCACACTTCGTGTTGCTTTACGTAGACCTCGTGTCTTGCTTGTTTGCAACCACTTCGTGTCGGTTTCTGTTGCAAGTCCATGTTGTTCTCGTGCCTTTCTCTTTGCTGTTTATTACGTTGTGTCGTTTTCTTTACTTCGTGCTGTAGTCATCGTATGTATCTCATGTCGTTCTTCTTATTACCTCGTGTTGTTTTCATCTTCTTCGTGTCGCTCTCTTTGTAGTGGTATCTCTGTTACAGTGTGTATCTCGTGTCGTTCTCAGTGCATCTAGAATTGCTACTACATACTTTGTGCAGATTTAGTTATTGTGGCCCTCAGTTTTAATGGTTTTCATCTCCTTGTAGGTCCGAAGAAGAAATATTCCCAAGTGACTGGGCAGCACGTGATCCGAGGCTGGAATGAAGCCTGCTGAGAGACTGCCACGTGGTCCGAATTCTTAGGGCTGGAAATGTGGAGGTCACACGTTGGGGCTGATGCTGCTGCTGCTGCTGCTGCTGCTGCTGCTGCTATATATATGAGCCTTCTTCCACTGAAGAAGATCGATCGAGTTGGCGAGAAGAAAAGTCCATATAGAGAGCCACGATCCAAAGAAAAAGAAAAGAAAAAGACGAAGAGCAGAAGGAGAGGAAGAGAGAGAGATAATGCTCGTGTGAAGAAAGAAGAAAGAGTGAAGAAGAAGAAGTGTAGCAGAGAGTGAGAGATTAGGAGAGCAGAAGAAAGAGAAAGAGAGATAGAGAGTGAACGAGAGAGCTCGTGGAGAAGAAGAAAGAAGCTTACCTTAGGATCTGTCTACTGGACCGTGGATCAAATCCAGGCCAGTCAGCTCCGTTGAGAGCCATATTGTGCATTTCATTTTTCAGCTTTCTGTTTTGCTGAAGTTATTTTCGTTTATTATTTTTCCTTTGTCCTCTGGTTTGCTGTATTTCCGATACTCGGTAGAGAGGTCGGGGTTCCTCCTGTTGGTTCAAGAGAAGGGAGATCTGATCTCCGGTAGCAAGTAGCTGGGAGCTACTTGTGGGTTCCCTCAGGTTTGGAGGAAGGGAGACTTGTCTCCGGTTCTGGGCTTGTGGATTCAAGTCCAGGGGTTCCCTCCGGGTCTGGAGGAAGAGAGACCGTGTGTCTCTGGTTTGCTAGTGACTGGTGTCACTAGTGGTTCCCTCCGGTTGGGAGGAAGAGGGGAGGCTGTTCCCCTGGTCAAGCTGTTTGGCAGCACCTGTTGCAGACTGAGTCTGCTGTTTCTAGCGTGAGCTAGTGGAAGCCACACTCGGTTTGAGTGTGGGGTGGATGTAGGTCTGGAGGACCGAACCACCTAAAAACCCCTCTTGCATTGTGGTTTGATTGCTTATGATTTGCTTCCGCTAGATGAATGCATAGGGGCGCTCCATGCGTTTGGCCTCGGGTTGAGAAGAAGAGTTAATTAGTCTTCTTAGAATGTTTTAATTTGTCAAGAGAGCGAAATTCTAGTTGAGCGTCTCCTTGTCAAATTCAGCCTAGTTAGCATCCTAGTGATCTCACTGTATGCTTGTTTGGTTCTGCAACTAAGTATTAGCTTTTAAGCTTATCTAGTTTGCGAACTAGTAATTCTAGTGAGCATCATATTTTAACTGGGCGAAAGGTTTTTTAAAGGGTTATATTCATTCACCCCCCCTCTGAACATTGCACCGAACTAAACAAGGGAGGCGATGTGCGTCGATGTTAGTGGAGGAGAGGGATGATAGCTAGGTCGGTGCTAGTGAAGGGGAGGGCGATATGCGGAGTCGGTGCGGTTGGAGAAGAAAGCGACGTGCGGAGTCGGTGACAATTGAAGAGGAGGATGATTCGGTGGCATCGTCATCGAATCGAAGTTCGTGGGGGTTAATTCGGTGGTGACACCACCAAGTCACAAGGCTCCGCCCTTCTGAGCCTTGTTTATGGTTTCGCACCAAATAGGGCGTTTGAATGAGAATATATATGAAGATTTAAGAACCCAAAGGCATGACTGCCCAGGTGTTGAGCAAAATTATGCTGTTATCATCTTATATATATATGTGTTCTTCTCTTATTCACTTGTCTACTCTCCCTTTTTGTTCGTCTGTGCGAGGTTCATACTCCAGCACTAGACAATCGTTGATGTACAGGCCCTTCTGAGTACCATACATAATCATATAAGCTAGCCCCACGCTCTGTCAGAGATTTAAAGAAAATCATTGTCACGCCCTGAGATTACGCAGCGGAAACAATTAGAAACGCGAACAGTCGGCATGGTAAGCCTCTTGCAAGTAAGAATAATCAGAGCGCAATAACAATCACACAAGTAATTGCACAATGATGAAATCAAACTCTTATCTTTATTTTCATATCATATAATCATAATTCAAGTACATGGCACTCCACTCTCTCTCTAGACTCAATAAAGACAAAATTACATATAAGACTCAATCTAGACATATTTCGACATTCTATGTCTTCACTCGATTCCACGTTTCCTTTAATCGCTCTCAGACCCATCACTGGAATGACCTGAATCTGAATCTGACCCACTGGTACTTCCTAAAAAGATTGAAAAATAGGTAATGAGCACACTTGCCCAGTAGGTATCTTCGTATCAACATGATTGGCAATATTAAAGTAATTAATATCTTTAGCTCTAAATAAAAAGATAAATCATGCAAATACGATCAAAACATGCGATTAAAACTTAGAGTAACAAAGTATAATCAAGCTTGAGATATGATAAATCAAGAATATATCAAGAATGTTACTTTGGCCTTTTCATGAACGAGAATGTACTAGCAAGTCATGTAACAAGCAAGAATGTACTCTTCACTTAGTAACAAGTACTTCGTGAATTCATGTAGATTTTCATGATTTTCGTGATTGTCGTGATTGCCATGGATATTTTCACTTATTTATAAAGAAAGTACTACCAGCGCAATACGACGCCAGTAGCATCATATCCCATGGTTTATATAGTATGTTTTCGACAATCAGCCGAGGGGACTAGCATAGTGCCCTTGAACACAATCAGTGCTCGAACTGCATCTTCAAGTATAAATCAAGCTACTTCCACGTATATAATAAATAATGTGGCCAATATTGCACAATTTCAACTATAGTTTCATGATAAAGTAACCAAAAATAAAAATGCTTCTATTGATAATAATAAACACATTGATAACTAGGTTATGCCGTGGAAATAAATTGGCAGCATAACGGTACATTTCTTAACTTTCACAATTTACTTAGGTATTTTTAGAATAATGTGACAGGCTCTAGATAATCAATTGGACTATCTAAGATCATAGGAATATTAACCCTTGAGTCAAATCTCGGGTTAAGTGGACTCAAGAAAATAGTGATCATTTACTGGGCCCTTTATTGAAGAAAGCGGCCTAGTTCTGGATCGTTAAGTACAAGACTGTTCCATATTTGAAAACAGATTATCCGGAGTCTTTACGGTCAAAGAAAGAACCGTCAAGGATCCGTTAGCGGTCTAGCTAAGGCCCGCTAGCAGACTCTGGCGGTCAACCATAAGGCCGCTAGGTTTCCAGAAATATAAACGCCGGTGTAAGTGCTTTCTAAACAATGGGATTTAATGGTACAACTAACTCGGTGTCCTAGTGAGAATCCCAGACTCGCGGAGAATTACGGAGGCCTTGAAATAAGGTTTCCTAGTCCATTGGAAGGAATATCCAAAGGAGAGGTTATCAAGTCCAAGATTGTGTTCCTAAAGTGCATAGGTGCAACTAATGGTCATATACCGGGATATATGCCATGTACTTATAGAAATTGACTCTGAGATAAGAAGAGAATGTGTACTGTGATAAACCAACGTTCAATCTCGTCAATGTATTGGTAAATGGTCTGGACTACAGCTCAACCACAAAAAAAAGCAAGGCATATATAGGCGCAATGGTTCATGACAAAATTACTATTACAAATACTTTGAGGGTGGATGAAGGTAACTTGCCTATTCCTTATTTCGGCTTACCTCTGATCTCTACTGGTATGAAAAAGAATCATTGCCAACCTATCATTGAAAAAATCAAAAACAGAATAAGCTCTTGGAGAATGAAAGTTCTATCTAAGAGTGGGAGACTGGAATTGATTAGATCTATCTTATCCACCTACTCCATCTATTGGTCTACAACATTTCTCCTACCATCAGGATTAATTCATGAGATCGAAAAAATGCTTGCCAATTTCTTTTGGCAAGGGACACGTGATAAAAAAGCTCTTCATATGATCAAATGGGAAACTATCTGCAGACCGAAGAATGAAGGTGGTCTTAATCTAAGAAGGTTGACTGATTGGAACAAAGCTTCATTGTCTAAACAGTGTTGGGATATTTTGCATAAGAAGGACAGTTTGTGGATAAAATGGGTTCATGAAAAATACATCTCCAAATGTAACTTTTGGCACATTAAGGCTAGGTCCTATCACTCTGCAGCTTGGAAAGGAATTCTAAACATGAGAGCATGGCTAATCAAACAAATCAAATTCTCAATATCCAATGGTAGTTCTCTGAGCATGTGGTATGACCCATGGGTTAATGGGAAGAGCATTTTCCACATTTATGGAGATCGTATCAGGCAAGATCTGGGAGCTAACAAATGCAGCACTGTTTCTGACATCATTAGCAATGGTAATTGGGCCCTTCCAACTCTAATATCTCCTGACATGTTTGAACTTTGGCCAATTATTTCTTCAATTCCTCTGCTTAATGGTCTTACTGACGAAATGATCTGGATTCATGACAAAGAAAGCTTTTCATGTATTTCTGCGTGGAATCAACTCAGACAAGGGCACCACATTTGGAAACCGGAGAGTTGGGTTTGGGATAGACCCGAATGCATAAAACATTCACTTTGCTGTTGGTAGACACTTCACTACAAACTTCCCACTTTGGATATGCTTCAGAAAAAAGGATACTCTCTTGCAAATAAGTGTGTCCTGTGTAATGAGGCTGAAGAGACCGTGGACCACCTATTCTTCTCCTGCAGATACTCCAAATTGATTTGGACTAATTCCTTAGAGAGATTTGACATCCACAGAAATCCAAGTAGCTCACTTTTAAATGAGCTTCACTCACTTCAGGTTGGTTTTCCCTTCAAAGGTACCCTCACTAAGCTAATTAAGCTACTGCTCCGATGCACAATCTAGTGGATTTGGAGGGAGAGATGCATTCGTACTTTTGAGAACATGGAAAAAGGTTATGGAAGAATTCTCGTTGACATACAGTATGAGGTCAGATGTTGCTTGGAAAATGAACTAAAGTTTCATCAGCTTACCACCAGGGAAAGACAGATATTAAAACGTTACAACTTCCCCCTCCCTTAATTCTAGTCACAAGTTTTCTACACACCTTCTACTGGACTTGGTGCATGATCATTTACATCATCTGAGTGACATCTCTTGCTATCAGCTTTCTTTTGTGTTTTAATCATCATCTCCACGCTTTGTGTGGTCATGGACTTCTCAGGAGCAATCAGTCTAGGGATGTCTAGACATTGCCCACTCTCTGTACACCCACTTATTCCTTTATAGAGTTTACATTTTTACCGATAAAAAAAACCATAATTTAATACAAGATTATATGGTTTTGGGGCAAGAAATTATCATATGCTTAAAATCATCCCAAGTACCATAAAGAACATGAAATCACTATTATGAACCAGTAATTAAAACTCATAGTAGTGAAATAACATTAAAACATGTTGGTATATAGTTAACTAGGCTTATTTATAAGCTAGACGGACTGCTCTTGATTCTATCTCGGGTTGACAGAAATCAGAACATTGGCGGTCTATAATAGAGCCGTTACATAAAGTTGGCGGTTTATCGTAAGGCCGCCAGAGGGACTTTAACGGTCTATTTCTGGTCCGCCAGAGGTTTCATAAAAATCATGTTTCAAGGTGACTAGCGGTTTATCGTAGGGCCGCTGCACAAGGTTGGCGGTCGAAGATTAGGCCGCTAGAGCACGTCTGACAGTAAATTAAATAAGATGAAACTAATGTTTAAAACGCATCATGTCTGGAAATCAACATGTATAAACTTCCCTATCATGATAGAATGAAGAATAGGCTATAATGCATGGGTTTTTCTGTGAATTAACAAGGGAATTTCTCTTAACTTAATTAGGGCTAAGAATATGCATGGATGTATACTAGATGCATAAAACATAAAATTCTTGATGCATAGTTCATGAAATCTAGTGAAACAAGAGAACTTTTAATTCTAGAATGATGTTTTAGCCATTCATGATATGACCTACCTCTGGAAACACCTCTAGACTTTGAATTTCGGACTGGAAGTCAACCCTAGTTCTGCACTTCTTGCGATAAATCAGTAACTTCATGCCCCTCTAACTTCCGATTCTCTTGACCTAAGGACGTGAAATTTGGAGGGTAAGAAGAAGATACAAAGGAGAACAAAAAGTTCTAAAGGCACTAATGCTAAATACCTCATTCTGGGTTCCTAATTCCTGGATCTTCACCGAACTTTTGCTTAGTTTCCTGGGTCGCTAATATGGAACCAGCAACTTTGCAGGCTTCTATCACCTTGTGTGTTGGATCTCCTAGCACGAAATTTTGAGGCAAGTTAGTCCTTAGTATTAGGAATAAAAACCTCAAAAGAACCTACCTGAAATAATACTTACCTTAGTTCCACGCGAGCCAAACGTAAGGGTCGCGCAAGTGAAATCTAGGGTCTATTTATAGGCTTTTGCTAGGGTTTGAGGATTAGATCAATTCTAGAGTCCCTAGTTGGTACTATCCCTGTTGACACCCATTTTTAGCTTGCAAGTTGAGTCATTTCTCTTATTCATCATTTTGATGCCCCGAATTATCCCTTGTTTTGGACCCTTCCTTGGATGGATTTCGAGTCCATTTCATTATTCCAATCTATTTGAGCCTTGGAGATCATTATTTCATAGAGCCCTGGAGCCTATCTTGTCACCTTCCGGTCTTCAAAGTCAACTTACGGCCCATGTAGGCTGGCTTCCCTCAACCATTCAGCCCCCTTTCGCTGTGCAGTCTTGAAAAACGGTCCTTTTTCACCCCTTTCCTTTCCTCTTTTCAAAATGTGTCCTTCACCAAAGTTGTTCATCTTTCAAATCCCTACAATTCCTTCTTCTATGTCATTGGCCAGTTCTGCACCGATTTCAAGTTATTTACGTTTTTCCGGCAGACTGCACTATTCACCTATGTCTCGATATTTTCTCTCTCTGTTCTAGCCCCATTTTCTCTCTCGTCTAATCATTTTCTCATCTTACTTTCTTCACAAAAGTTGTTCATTTTTAAGTTATCTACAATTTATATGTTTACCACTTTTTCTAATTCCACACCGTTTTCAAGATACGCTTCAATTTCTAAAGTCGCGCGAGCCTGGCAGCTAAACGGTCAACAGTTGACCGTTCCTTGAGTTGAACGGTCACAAGTTGACCGTCCAACAGTAAAACGGTCAACAGTTGACCGTCCATGAACAGTAACTTTTTTATTTTTTTTATTTTTTTTTATTTTTATTATTTTTGAAATGTCAAAGAACGGTCTTCTTGAGACCGTTTATATCAAAAAAACGGTCCGTGGATGACCGTTTATCTCTTTTTTTGTGGAAAAGTCCCCCGGTCGCCCCCAGGTATGGGCGGTCTACCCCTAGACCGTCCAACTCAATGAACGGTCTATCGTGCGACCGTCCAACACCAGAGAGTCCAAAAGTCTGAACTCTCTCTTCGCCGCCGGATTCTAAGGCCGAAACCTGTGCAACGGGGCCTCCTTGTTAGGGCTCTATCTTCTAGAATACTCACCAAATTGAGCCCCGTTTGTTGCTGTGTCTTCCCCTTTGTATTATCTTGAATTTGGTATATGGAGCACGATTTTTAATTGACATATCTCCTGAATCTTGGCCGCAATATCAGTTTTTTCTGCTTTTCGTGCAACAAAAACCCTTCAGATTAGGCTCGGGGCCACCTTACATGGACTCTATCTTCCAGATCCTTCCACCAAAAAGAGTCCCGTTTGTTCCTAACTCTTATCCTATCTATTATCTCGAGATTGATCCATAGATCTCGAGATTTGGTGGACTCTATCCTCTGAAATCGCAGCAGAAAGTTAGGGTTTTCACCCTTTTTCTATATAAACCTGCCCAGTTCGCCTGCGCGACGGGGGGCTCTTCTTGGACTTGGGGCGAAGCCATGCCAAATCGTCATCTCAAACCTTCGACCCCAGGCTATTGAGGGAAGTATAGGCTTCATTTTGATACTTTATTTGCTGGATTTCATCTTCGTTTACCCTCCTAACTTCGCCCATACTTTTTGCAAATCATCACGAGTTCTTGAACCTGTGCGACGGGGCGCCCTTCGTCGGCTCGGGGCGGAGTCATCCGGCATCCTCTTCGTCCTCCATTGGTCTCATCTTGAAGAGGGGAGTATCTTCTTCATTTTTCATCTCTCAGGCTCTCTTTCTTCATACCTAGGCTTAGTTCTCTCCCTCTACTTTTCACAAATCATCACAGTTTTACACTTAGTTTTTTTTGCGCTGTTTCGGCACGTTCATGCATTTTTCTCCGTTTTACACAACATTTTTCTCCCCCATTTCTCCATCAAATTCCATGATTTCAAATTCTATGCATGCACAACACTCCCACCTTGCTTTTGCACCCATTATAGGGGTTAAAAACCCTCCCCCGGTGCGTTCTCCCCCATTCTTTCATGTTAATTTATCATTTCGGGACACATGCTACACTTTCATGATCTAATGGGTGTTCTTTTGTTTTCATGGCTTTGTTTTGCAGGAGACTATTGATAGAACGTGAGGCCCTTGCTTTCTAGCCGGCTAGGAAGTGAGGAGGTGCACCCACATCGGCTCCCCGCATCCCATTTCAAGCGCGATCACACGTTGTAGCGGCTTCCCGTTAGGCCGCGTCTTCCTCCATATTTTCCAAGGTACACGGCGCCATCTTCATCCTTTCTTCATCATTTTGGTGCTGTAAGTCCTTGGTGGCGATCACGGTTAGTTCTCTATTCCTTGTCACCCCTTTCCATTTCATGCACTTTCACGCTTATATGCATGGTTATATTGTTTAGCTCGGGGCGGGGTAGATTACATTTACATCCTACAATTTTTTGGCGATCACGGTGGGACACCTAGTGCCCATCACGTTATATTTTTAGTCTCTTGCATGTTGGGTGGGAGTTCATGCATGTTTGGATAGTCTTCTCCACGTTTCTCTATCATTCTGTCCATGTTCGGGTCTATCAGGGTTGTACGGTCTATCGTAGGGCCGCCTAACGCGTTAAACGGCCTCTCCAGGACCGCCCAAACCCTCTGGGGTATAAACGGTCCTCCCTGGACCGTCCATCAGTTGGGCGGTCATCTAGTAGACCGCACAAAGGGTATAAACGGTCATCCAGGGACCTTTTAACGGTTCTGGCCTGGCAGGATTTCTGTTTGCAGGGGCCTTATTCATTTGAGCATAACTTTGTCTCCCGATGTCGGATTGAGCTGATTCTTTTTGCATTGTGTTGTCCTTTGTATTGTCTTTCCATCCATAGGTCATTTACATCATTTAGACATCATTTGCATATTTAAAAGTTGCATCTATATTTGCATTTTATGCATCTAGTCTTAGGCAGATTTGGGATAGATTCACAAGGGCCTTGTTCATTCGGACGTAACTTTGTCTCCCGATGTCGGATTGAGCTGATTTTTGTTGCATTGTGCTGTCCTTTGTATTATCTTTCCATACATATAGAGTTTGCATCATTTAGACATCATTTGCATATTTAAAAGTTGCCTCTATTTTTGCATTTTGTGCATCTAGTCTTAGGCATATTTTGGGCAAACACAAGGGTACGTTTTCCTTTGATGATTTTTCTTATCTTTTAGTGCCTAGTTGTCCCTATTTTAGGCCTTGCATCATTGTTATTTATATTGTTTTACATTTTTCATGCATTTTTGTGATGTTAGCATGATTTCATGATTGTCTTGATTTGCTAGACTTAGGCTAGAAATTGCATGCACCCCGGTGCACATAGGATCATGCATATTGGCATATTGTAGTTGCATTCCCCCTCGTAAGTGATCCTCTCGCTCCCATATTCCTTGGGCTCGACTAGGTGATCTTATCCGGGACCTCCGTAAGTCCCCGCGAGCCGTGGATTCCCACACGGACGCCGGGCCGGTTGTATCTTTCCACCCCTCAGGCTTGCATTTGCATACTTTGTGAAGGAATTAACCTTAGTCAAACCAAAGTTTGGACCTTATTCCCTATAGGACACCTATCTTGAGGGAATTAATCTCAATTCAAATCATTAAAAGGCCCACCCAAAACTTTGACAATAAAATACTTCCCATCATATTAACTTGTTTGACTTGGGTGAAATCCTTCATATTGTTTGTGTTGTGTGGGCTTGTCCAAGCCCACTTGTGTTATTTTGTGTTGCATCCCCCATCATCCATATAGGTTTTGTTGTTAGGCCCATTTAGGGTAGTCCATTCTGTGTGTCCATTTGTCTAGTCTCATTGTCCTAGGTTTCTTTTTCTTTTTCTTTGCATTATTGAGTCAGCCCCCCTCCTTTGAGCCCTTACTTCCCTCATTGGATTTCCCTGATTTTCCTGTATAAAGTCTCCATTTGCCCTCATGGAGCGTCATTTTTCTCCTGTATATTACCCTTCTTCCTCCTCGTCTTCTTATCCCCGCGTGGATTCCTCTTCCCATGCGGGCCCATCTCCTTATTCCTCCATTGGACCCTATTCTTCTAACGGGCCTTCTTGTCCCGCCCGTGCTGCTGTTGGCCCAATCAATTCTCATTCCCACCTTCGTAATTCTTCCAGGCCCATGTATTCCTCAATTCTCGGAGCGGGCTTTCCTTCTTCTCAGGCCGGATCCCCTTATCCGGCCCATCAACATTATCCTGGTCTAAATTCATCATCTCTTGCTCAAGCTGGCCCATATCCTTCTCGGACTCTTCCTACCGAGGAGATGATCGCTCAGGCCCAACGCCAACTTGATGAATTGCAACGGCAAATCAGTCCTCAAACTTCTTTGGATATCCCATTTGCATTCCGAGGTCTTCAGCTTCCCCCACGTCAACAGATTCCGGCTTATCGTCGCTATGGTGGAGTCGGTGACCCCTACGTGCATTTGAAGGAGTTCTTATATGAGTCGGCCCAGTTCCAGCATGATCAACGCTTGATGGCCTATTTGTTTGGCCTATCTTTAGAGGGTCCGGCCAAGGATTG
This sequence comes from Amorphophallus konjac, assembly GCA_022559845.1. Lineage (NCBI taxonomy): Eukaryota > Viridiplantae > Streptophyta > Magnoliopsida > Alismatales > Araceae > Amorphophallus > Amorphophallus konjac. The sequence goes on along the minus strand of CM040119.1, from coordinate 203,652,208 downwards.
GTTCTTCACGTTACCGCAAGAGCAGATGATGAATTTTCAAGCCGTTCAAGCAAGATTCATTCAGCAGTACCAGGATCAGGTTGGGCCCAGACATTCTTTGGTTGATCTGGCCCAAGAGAAGATGACGCCCGACGAGGAATTCTCCACGTTTGCCGACCGCTGGCGTCACCTAGCCGCGCAAGTTCCGGGGCATATTCCGGAGGGCGAGCAGATCAAGATGGTTATTTCTAACGCAACGCCCGAGCTCAGATGTATCTTAGCCCTGAACGATATCACATCCTGGCAACAGCTTTACAATCGAGCCCGCTTCGTTAGCCAACAACTCCTAGTTTCCTTTGACCATGAGTCTCCTCCACCGTCACCTTCTACATACACTTTCCCTCCGCCCTCCACCGTAAGTCAGCCCTCCACCTTATATCCCTCCACGAGTCGACCGTCCACTCCCACACACCCCTATACCTCCATGTGCTCCACCGCATACCAACCATCCACGAGTCGGCCCTCCGCTATTTTATCTCCTCACACCCCTCCACCTCCGGTCAAGGAAACACCACACCGCGAGTGGGTAGATGCCATCCATTACAATCCCACTCCCCCCACGCCGCCACATCATTCCAGCCCTCCGCCTTCGCCTACGCAATCCCCTTACCTACGCAACCTCCGCTACCATCCCCACTACCTTCTCACACCCCTCGGCATCTGCCTTGCCCGAAGCGGGCTTCTCACTCTCCATTGCCGGAATCTCTTACAGACGTTTTCAGGGCTTTGATGGCCACCCATGCATTGCAGCTCCCTCCGGTTGTGCCTTGCCGACCCACAGTCGGGAATTTGCTCCAGTTCTGTGAATTCCACCGTCAGCAGGGGCATTTGATTGAGGACTGTCCCGAGTTCCGGAGTTTATTTACAGCTTGGAAGACAAGAGGATGATTGATTGGGCTGTCATACGCCAAGTTATTTTGGATCTCAGCAGCAAGCAGCAGCAGCAGCAAGCCGTGCCGCCTAGGCAACCGTCCCCACTTCAAGACCAGGGGCACCCTGGTGTTTCTTTAGTTAATAAGATACCTGCTCCGTTACCTACTTCTTCCTCCATCCCATCTCCTCCACAACCTTTACCTACCCAGCCTCCGCTCGGGCAACCTCTCTTTCACCCTCCGTTTCCACCACCACACCTAGCCCCAACGCCTCTCGACGAGTCATGAAGATACGTCGAAGAGCGCCACCACCTGCCTCTTCCCCCACTATGCCACTACCTTCCTCTCCTCCTTCTTCCCCACCCTTACCTTCACCTCCATCCCCTTCACCTTCACCGTCTTCATCAACCACATCACTCCCTTTGCCACCCTCATCACCTTTGCCACCGCCGCCACCACTTCCTTCACTCCCCCTTTCGCCATCATCCTCTGAGCCCGAGCAGGCCGAGCCCAAACCCACACCTCCACTTTTGCCTTTACCTCCACCCATGCCCGTCATCATCATTATTCCCCCATCACTTGCACCATCGCCACCCGCGCCCTTCAAACCTCCTCCTTCTAACCTTCCTCTACCACTTCCCACTTCGCAGAGCAGGTACACGCTACCTTTGGTGCCCCTTGGGTCTGGTCCCCAGGGAGATAATGAGCCGAGCCAGGTTTCGATTGTGCATTTCAAGATTCAAGTTGTCATTTACCGCATGCCAATCTGGGTCCTGGTCCCTGGCTATTTTCGGGATAATGAGCCTGCATTTTCAGAAATGGTTGCAAAGAAGAGTTCACTCGCACTAGTGCCAGTTTCTTCACGAGCGAGGCTGATGGCAATCTCATCGCTCGCCGGGGGATTCACTATCGATGCTGTTATTTCTCCTCGCTCGATTGATGTTCAGTTCACTGGCCGAGAGGGGTTCTCTACTCGGATTATGCTAACCCATACGGCCGCCCGGAGCCTGATGGATTCCTATTCAAGGGGAAATTGGCTGCATCTTCTGCACTTTCCAAGGACATTCTGCACTTGCTGTGCAACCTCCCTCAATTTATTAGCATGCCGGCCACGTCAACGCCGCGTATTGATCTCTCTCAGCTTTGTCCTGCTCTTCTAGTACGGGAGTTATGCTTCGAGCCTGATTGCCGAGTGGAGTTGCCGAACCTCTATGTTCTAGTGCCAAGAGACAAAACTTTGTGGCTTCATGATATTCATTCAGTTGAGAAGCTGTTTGCCCAAGAATGTCTGCATCTTGTTAGCACTGGGGGTCTAGGGGCAGCCGCCCCAATGAAGCTGCATATTCATGACCGGGCCAGGCCATCTGCTAGGTGGGCCCGCTATTTGAGAAGACATTACAGATTGAGGAGCCCGGGAAGCCGAGCCCGCGCCAGGCGGCGTTGTTTCAAGAAGATTGCGGCTAAGAAGAGGCAGCGACGTAAGTTCAAGGGCCGTCAGTTGTGCACTCAGGGGTCCACTGCCTCATCTCCTTCTTCAGTCCATTCATCTTTTCTGTTGCTCAGTTCTTATCCGTGGGTGGTGTACCTTCCACCACCTGACCATATTTCCACCATCTTTTCCTATCCTCACCATTCTAGGCCTCGGCCTATGTCTTCCTCTTCCCCTGAGTCAGGGGCATCTTCTAGTTTTTCTTCCCGGACATGTCCGGATTTCACTGCTCGTCTCTTTCCCCCGACCTTGTTAGGAATCCCTTGCGCTCGTTCCCCGACCTTGTCGGGTGATTTTTCTGATCCTTCCCCGATTTTGTCGGGTGGTTTCCATTTCTTTTCCCCGACCTTGTCGGGTGTTCATACATTCTCTTCCCCGCCTCTGTCGGGTGATCGCTATTCCTCTTCTCCGACCACGTCGGATGATCATTATCCTTCTTTCTTGTCTTCACAGTTATCTTTTCGACGTCTTTCTGTTCTTTCTGTCTCACCCTTTCAAGGTCATTACCCTTTTTCTTGCTGTTTTCGAGGCTTTAGCCCGCCTTGATCTTAGTTAATCACTGGTTATTCTGTATTCAGTTCCTTGTTATCAGGGCCTCAGTGCCTTAACGAGGGAGTTCTAGCCCTCGTCTCTCTTCCTTTTTATCCCTTCTTCGTCCAGTATGATGTCTGCCACTCCTCTATATCGAGGAATCCAATCCTTTGCTCTCCTTTCATCATTTATCCTGGCAAGCAAGGAAAGTGAAGCTCGCACTCCTCAAAGCTCGATGGTCAAGATCACTCCACGGATCTGCAAAGGTATTTTTTTATTTTGTGCAAGAAAATGTTATCATAGCTATTATCTCTACTATTCTGCACATGCTTATAATTGGTTCCTAACATGATTGAGTGGCTTTAGGAGTCTTTGTTTAATTAGATCTTAACTTTGTGTCAAATAAAAAAGGTTATTTTCTGCAGCATCCTTAGGCTGGTAATAGCTCCGCGCTGGGAGTCTAGTTTCTTTCCCCGATTGTTGAGGGTGACCTTTAGGCATGGGTTTTTCACACACTACACGGCAAGCCATAGCCGATCTCTCTGAGGCGCACCGTTGCTGCTTTGGCCATACTTTGGGTATGCACAAAGGTCTTTTCTTTTCTCTGCTCGGCCAAGTGCAGGGGCAAGAGATGGATGGATAAGATGACCAACCTAGGCGCTCCCCAATACGAGAGAGGTCTCAAATAGGGGCAGTCTTGACCCTCAAAAGTGAGCTTTCATACTATATCTGGCCAATAAGGGCTACTAAAATGAGAAAATGAATCAATGCAAAATTATGAATCAAAGGCATGGCAAGAGTGGCAGTACAGTTCCCCGCGGGACGTCATGAGCCCGGTCGCATGCGTGCCTAATAAATATGGGTCTAAAAATCAAAGACACAAAGCCCGGCGCAACAGGTTATCTCTTTGAGGGGTAGTGCCCTGGAAGGAATTCGAGCCTTGATATCTCCCATCCTACACGAAGCTTGTCTCCAATTTATCTTCTGCTTCTCCCTCTTAGGCTGGGTTGTATCCCGGGTATGGCCTTAGTAGGGGCACCGTTCTTTAGAAGCAGTTGGTTGTGGTAAGCCACCCTCACATGCACACCCTGCTTAAGGGAAGCCTTAGTGAAAGGGGTAGGAACGTCGATCCCTGGCTAGTAGTTTGAGCCCGTCTTTAGGTGCTGCGGATTGCTATGTCAAAATCTAAAAAAAATCAAATATTACCAAAAGTCTAAAAAAAATCAAATATTTCAAAAAAATCTAAAAAATTAAATATTGTAAAAATCAAAAAAATCAAATACTTCAAAATTTCAAAAAAAATCAAATATTTCAAAAACCTAAAAAATCAAATATTTCAAAAAATCCAAAAAAGAAATACTGTTGAAAATCTAAAAAAATCAAAAAAATTACAAAAATTCAAAAAATGTGTCTTTTTCATACATTTGCATTTATTTTAAGGACAGATACGTAATCTGTTTGCTAAGTGTGCAGGTTGCAAGTACTCAGGCGTTCCTTGCTATATCTTTGTGCTCTGCCTCCTGTCCACATCTTTGATCTGTTCTTTCCTTCTTCGATCCACTCTCTCGATCTGTTCTGAAGCTCATGTCCTTCTCAGTTTTTGTTTGCAATGATCATATCTTTATGAGAGGGCTTTACCTCACGATTATGAACCTGGCGGTTCTGCTTCATTCTGATCTTGGGTTTTGATTGAAGGGCGTATCTGTTTATGTCTTTTATCCCGCCGTGTCCTTGTCACGTGTTTATGTCCCACCGTGTTGTCCCACACATGTTGTTTTGTCCTTCACCGAGTGTTGTTAGTTGTCTTGCACATGTTGTTAGTCACCCCTTTATGTCCCATGTTCTTATCCCAACCGTGTGGTCATCCGTCATGTTCTTGTCCCAACCGTGTGTTGTCCCACCGCGTTGTTGTCTTGTCACACCGTGTTCATGCATGCATGTTGTTTGTTCATGCCATTGCATATGTGCTCGTGTGCCTTTGTTATGTTATGTTGCATTGTCTCCCATTTCATTTGACCGTTATGTTATGTCGTGTTGTTTGTTGTTCAGTTGATAGTTATGTTATTTTCTCTATGTTTACACTTGCTTGTTTATCATATTTGTCTTATACATGAAAAAATCAAAAGAAATCAAAAAATGAAAATAAAAAAAATGCCATTTCGCCTGCACAGGTAAGTCAGGTATGGCTCTCTATCCCTACTCATTGTTGTATTACTATAGGGTATCTATATTGTTATATTATCTCGAGAACCGGTTGGTCATTCACGTGTTCCAGGATCTGATGTTCCCCTTAACAAAAATGATGATGATCTAGGTGCACATGTTTAATCATCGGATAGGCCGTTAGGTTGGAAAAATAGGGAACGATGGTTCTATCTTGCACGCCGTGGTTGCGGATAGTGTCTTGACCCTGATTGTTCCAATCTAGCAATACTATTCTCGAGTACTTTCTATTTTATGTTTTCTTTGCATTCGTTTTAACGATTTCTTTATTTTAGCCCAGCATGCATCATGTCATCTTTTGAGCATTCACGCCTCGTGATCCGTTCAAGGGTTTCTCCTCTGCAATGGTTAGTTGCACTTAAGTTCCTTGGATAAGAGATCTTTATTCCACTCTGAATTTGAACGATTTCTCTGAACTACCTGCTTAGTTTGGTTGGCCAGCGTGATTCCTGTCTGGATTTTATCCCTGTTACACTTTCTCTACTTTTTACGTTATGTTCCTTTTCGACCCCCTCATCGTCTGTGGATTGTGTCCCCGATGGGCCTGGTCGTGCTTCCTTTTTTCCTGTTAGTTTAGTTCTCCAGACATGTCTCATCCACGTCATCCAGTCTTGGTGGTTAGTTCGGCGATTTCGGGAGGATTCCTATCGCTTGTTGGTTGTGATGGGTGTCTTTTTTCCTTGATGCCTGCTTATCAGTTCTCTCCGCTTCATCTCTGCTTCATCTCCATTTCATGTCGCTGTCGCTTTCGCTCCATCTCCTTCCATTTCGCCTCCGCATCACTTTCGCTCATTCCCTTGCAAAGCAAACATCAAGGAGGGGCATCTGTTGACACCCATTTTTAGCTTGCAAGTTGAGTCATTTCTCTTATTCATCATTTTGATGCCCCGAATTATCCATTGTTTTGGACCCTTCCTTGGATGGATTTCGAGTCCATTTCATTATTCCATTCTATTTGAGCCTTGGAGATCATTATTTCATGGAGCCCTGGAGCCTATCTTGTCACCTTCCGGCCTTCAAAGTCAACTTACGGCCCATTTAGGCTGGCTTCCCTCAAGCATTCAGCCCCCTTTCGCTGTGCAGTCTTGAAAACGGTCCTTTTTCACCCCTTTCCTTTCCTCTTTTCAAAATGTGTCCTTCACCAAAGTTGTTCATCTTTCAAATCCCTACAATTCCTTCTTCTATGTCATTGGCCAGTTCTGCACCGATTTCAAGTTATTTACGTTTTTCCGGCAGACTGCACTATTCACCTATGTCTCGGTATTTTCTCTCTCTGTTCTAGCCCCATTTTCTCTCTCTTCTAATCATTTTCTCATCTTACTTTCTTCACAAAAGTTGTTCATTTTTAAGTTATCTACAATTTATATGTTTACCACTTTTTCTAATTCTACACCGTTTTCAAGATACGCTTCAATTTCTAAAGTCGCGCGAGCCTGGCAGCTAAACGGTCAACAGTTGACCGTTCCTTGAGTTGAACGGTCACAAGTTGACCGTCCAACAGTAAAACGGTCAACAGTTGACCGTCCATGAACAGTAACTTTTTTATTTTTTTTATTTTTTTTATTTTTATTATTTTTGAAATGTCAAAGAACGGTCTTCTTGAGACCGTTTATTTCAAAAAACGGTCTGTTGATGACCGTTTATCCCTTTTTGGCCAAAAGTCACCCGATCGACCCCAAGTCTGGGCGGTCTGCTCCTAGACCGTCCAACTCAATGAACGGTCTATCGTTCGACCGTCCATCTACCAGAGAGTCCAAAAAGTCCTGAACTCCATCTTCTTCGCCGCCGGATTCTAAGGCCGAAACCTGTGCAACGGGGCCTCCTTCCATGGACTCTATCTTCCAGATCCTTCCACCAAAAAGAGTCCCGTTTGTTCCTAACTCTTATCCTATCTATTATCTCGAGATTGATCCATAGATCTCGAGATTTGGTGGACTCTATCCTCTGAAATCGTAGCAGAAAGTTCAGGTTTTCACCTTTTTTTCTATATAAACCTGCCCAGTTCGCCTGCGCGACGGGGGGCTCTTCTTGGACTTGGGGCGAAGCCATGCCAAATCGTCATCTCAAACCTTCGACCCCAGGCTATTGAGGGAAGTATAGGCTTCATTTTGATACCTTATTTGCTGGATTTCATCTTCGTTTACCCTCCTAACTTCGCCCATACTTTTTGCAAATCATCACGAGTTCTTGAACCTGTGCGACGGGGCGCCCTTCGTCGGCTCGGGGCGGAGTCATCCGGCATCCTCTTCGTCCTCCATTGGTCTCATCTTGAAGAGGGGAGTATCTTCTTCATTTTTCATCTCTCCGGGCTCTCTTTCTTCATACCTAGGCTTAGTTCTCTCCCTCTACTTTTCACAAATCATCACAGTTTTACACTTAGTTTTTTTTTGCGCTGTTTCGGCACGTTCATGCATTTTTCTCCGTTTTACACAACGTTTTTCTCCCCCATTTCTCCATCAAATTCCATGATTTCAAATTCTATGCATGCACAACACTCCCACCTTGCTTTTGCACCCACTTATAGGGGTTAAAAACCCTCCCCCGGTGCGTTCTCCCCCATTCTTTCATGTTAATTATCATTTCGGGACATATGCTACACTTTCATGTTCTAATGGGTTTTCTTTATGTTTCATGGCTTTGTTTTGCAGGAGACTATTGATAGAACGTGAGGCCCTTGCTTTCTAGCCGGCTAGGAAGTGAGGAGGTGCACCCACATCGGCTCCCCGCATCCCATTTCAAGCGCGATCACACGTTGTAGCGGCTTCCCGTTAGGCCGCGTCTTCCTCCATATTTTCCAAGGTACACGGCGCCATCTTCATCCTTTCTTCATCATTTTGGTGCTGTAAGTCCTTGGTGGTGATCACGGTTGGTTCTCTATTCCTTGTCACCCCTTTCCATTTCATGCACTTTCACGCTTATATGCATGGTTATATTGTTTAGCTCGGGGCGGGGTAGATTACATTTACATCCTACAGTTTTTTGGCGATCACGGTGGGACACCTAGTGCCCATCACGTTATATTTTTAGTCTCTTGCATGTTGGGTGGGAGTTCATGCATGTTTGGATAGTCTTCTCCACGTTTCTCTATCATTCTGTCCATTTTCGGGTCTATCAGGGTTGTACGGTCTATCGTAGGGCCGCCTAACGCGTTAAACGGCCTCTCCAGGACCGCCCAAACCCTCTGGGGTATAAACGGTCCTCCCTGGACCGTCCATCTGTTGGGCGGTCATCTAGTAGACCGCACAAAGGGTATAAACGGTCATCCAGGGACCTTTTAACGGTTCTGGCCGGGCAGGATTTCTGTTTGCAGGGGCCTTATTCGTTTGAGCATAACTTTGTCTCCCGATGTCGGATTGAGCTGATTCTTTTTGCATTGTGTTGTCCTTTGTATTGTCTTTCCATCCATAGGTCATTTACATCATTTAGACATCATTTGCATATTTAAAAGTTGCCTCTTTTTTTGCATTTTGTGCATCTAGTCTTAGCAGATTTGGGATAGATTCACAGGGGCCTTGTTCATTCGGGCATAACTTTGTCTCCCGATGTCGGATTGAGCTGATTTTTGTTGCATTGTGCTGTCCTTTGTATTATCTTTCCATACATATAGAGTTTGCATCATTTAGACATCATTTGCATATTTAAAAGTTGCCTCTATTTTTGCATTTTGTGCATCTAGTCTTAGGCATATTTTGGGCAAACACAAGGGTACGTTTTCCTTTGATGATTTTTCTTATCTTTTAGTGCCTAGTTGTCCCTATTTTAGGCCTTGCATCATTGTTATTTATATTGTTTTACATTTTTCATGCATTTTTGTGATGTTAGCATGATTTCATGATTGTCTTGATTTGCTAGACTTAGGCTAGAAATTGCATGCACCCCGGTGCACATAGGATCATGCATATTGGCATATTGTAGTTGCATTCCCCCTCGGTAAGTGATCCTCTCGCTCCCATATTCCTTGGGCTCGACTAGGTGATCTTATCCGGGACCTCCGTAAGTCCCCGCGAGCCGTGGATTCCCACACGGACGCCGGGCCGGTTGTATCTTTCCACCCCTCAGGCTTGCATTTGCATACGTTGTGAAGGAATTAACCTTAGTCAAACCAAAGTTTGGACCTTATTCCCTATAGGACACCTATCTTGAGGGAATTAATCTCAATTCAAATCATTAAAAGGCCCACCCAAAACTTTGACAATAAAATACTTCCCATCATATTAACTTGTTTGACTTGGGTGAAATCCTTCATATTGTTTGTGTTGTGTGGGCTTGTCCAAGCCCACTTGTGTTATTTTGTGTTGCATCCCCCATCATCCATATAGGTTTTGTTGTTAGGCCCATTTAGGGTAGTCCATTCTGTGTGTCCATTTGTCTAGTCTCATTGTCCTAGGTTTCTTTTTCTTTTTCTTTGCATTATTGAGTCAGCCCCCCTCCTTTGAGCCCTTACTTCCCTCATTGGATTTCCTGATTTTCCTGTATAAAGTCTCCATTTGCCCTCATGGAGCGTCATTTTTCTCCTGTATATTACCCTTCTTCCTCCCCGTCTTCTTATCCCCGCGTGGATTCCTCTTCCCATGCGGGCCCATCTCCTTATTCCTCCATTGGACCCTATTCTTCTAACGGGCCTTCTTGTCCCGCCCGTGCTGCTGTTGGCCCAATCAATTCTCATTCCCACCTTCGTAATTCTTCCAGGCCCATGTATTCCTCAATTCTCGGAGCGGGCTTTCCTTCTTCTCAGGCCGGATCCCCTTATCCGGCCCATCAACATTATCCTGGTCTAAATTCATCATCTCTTGCTCAAGCTGGCCCATATCCTTCTCGGACTCTTCCTACCGAGGAGATGATCGCTCAGGCCCAACGCCAACTTGATGAATTGCAACGGCAAATCAGTCCTCAAACTTCTTTGGATATCCCATTTGCATTCCGAGGTCTTCAGCTTCCCCCACGTCAACAGATTCCGGCTTATCGTCGCTATGGTGGAGTCGGTGACCCCTACGTGCATTTGAAGGAGTTCTTATATGAGTCGGCCCAGTTCCAGCATGATCAACGCTTGATGGCCTATTTGTTTGGCCTATCTTTAGAGGGTCCGGCCAAGGATTGGTTCTTCACGTTACCGCAAGAGCAGATGATGAATTTTCAAGCCGTTCAAGCAAGATTCATTCAGCAGTACCAGGATCAGGTTGGGCCCAGACATTCTTTGGTTGATCTGGCCCAAGAGAAGATGACGCCCGACGAGGAATTCTCCACGTTTGCCGACCGCTGGCGTCACCTAGCCGCGCAAGTTCCGGGGCATATTCCGGAGGGCGAGCAGATCAAGATGGTTATTTCTAACGCAACGCCCGAGCTCAGATGTATCTTAGCCCTGAACGATATCACATCCTGGCAACAGCTTTACAATCGAGCCCGCTTCGTTAGCCAACAACTCCTAGTTTCCTTTGACCATGAGTCTCCTCCACCGTCACCTTCTACATACACTTTCCCTCCGCCCTTCACCGTAAGTCAGCCCTCCACCTTATATCCCTCCACGAGTCGACCGTCCACTCCCACACACCCCTATACCTCCATGTGCTCCACCGCATACCAACCATCCACGAGTCGGCCCTCCGCTATTTTATCTCCTCACACCCCTCCACCTCCGGTCAAGGAAACACCACACCGCGAGTGGGTAGATGCCATCCATTACAATCCCACTCCCCCCACGCCGCCACATCATTCCAGCCCTCCGCCTTCGCCTACGCAATCCCCCTTACCTACGCAACCTCCGCTACCATCCCCACTACCTTCTCACACCCCTCGGCATCCGCCTTGCCCGAAGCGGGCTTCTCACTCTCCATTGCCGGAATCTCTTACAGACGTTTTCAGGGCTTTGATGGCCACCCATGCATTGCAGCTCCCTCCGGTTGTGCCTTGCCGACCCACAGTCGGGAATTTGCTCCAGTTCTGTGAATTCCACCGTCAGCAGGGGCATTTGATTGAGGACTGTCCCGAGTTCCGGGAGTTTATTTACAGCTTGGAAGACAAGAGGATGATTGATTGGGCTGTCATACGCCAAGTTATTTTGGATCTCAGCAGCAAGCAGCAGCAGCAGCAAGCCGTGCCGCCTAGGCAACCGTCCCCACTTCAAGACCAGGGGCACCCTGGTGTTTCTTTAGTTAATAAGATACCTGCTCCGTTACCTACTTCTTCCTCCATCCCATCTCCTCCACAACCTTTACCTACCCCAGCCTCCGCTCGGGCAACCTCTCTTTCACCCTCCGTTTCCACCACCACACCTATCCCCAACGCCTCTCGACGAGTCGTGAAGATACGTCGAAGAGAGCCACCACCTGCCTCTTCCCCCACTATGCCACTACCTTCCTCTCCTCCTTCTTCCCCACCCTTACCTTCACCTCCATCCCCTTCACCTTCACCGTCTTCATCAACCACATCACTCCCTTTGCCACCCTCATCACCTTTGCCACCGCCGCCACCACTTCCTTCACTCCCCCTTTCGCCATCATCCTCTGAGCCCGAGCAGGCCGAGCCCAAACCCACACCTCCACTTTTGCCTTTACCTCCACCCATGCCCGTCATCATCATTATTCCCCCATCACTTGCACCATCGCCACCCGCGCCCTTCAAACCTCCTCCTTCTAACCTTCCTCTACCACTTCCCACTTCGCAGAGCAGGTACACGCTACCTTTGGTGCCCCTTGGGTCTGGTCCCCAGGGAGATAATGAGCCGAGCCAGGTTTCGATTGTGCATTTCAAGATTCAAGTTGTCATTTACCGCATGCCAATCTGGGTCCTGGTCCCTGGCTATTTTCGGGATAATGAGCCTGCATTTTCAGAAATGGTTGCAAAGAAGAGTTCACTCGCACTAGTGCCAGTTTCTTCACGAGCGAGGCTGATGGCAATCTCATCGCTCGCCGGGGGATTCACTATCGATGCTGTTATTTCTCCTCGCTCGATTGATGTTCAGTTCACTGGCCGAGAGGGGTTCTCTACTCGGATTATGCTAACCCATACGGCCGCCCGGAGCCTGATGGATTCCTATTCAAGGGGAAATTGGCTGCATCTTCTGCACTTTCCAAGGACATTCTGCACTTGCTGTGCAACCTCCCTCAATTTATTAGCATGCCGGCCACGTCAACGCCGCGTATTGATCTCTCTCAGCTTTGTCCTGCTCTTCTAGTACGGGAGTTATGCTTCGAGCCTGATTGCCGAGTGGAGTTGCCGAACCTCTATGTTCTAGTGCCAAGAGACAAAACTCTGTGGCTTCATGATATTCATTCAGTTGAGAAGCTGTTTGCCCAAGAATGTCTGCATCTTGTTAGCACTGGGGGTCTAGGGGCAGCCGCCCCAATGAAGCTGCATATTCATGACCGGGCCAGGCCATCTGCTAGGTGGGCCCGCTATTTGAGAAGACATTACAGATTGAGGAGCCCGGGAAGCCGAGCCCGCGCCAGGCGGCGTTGTTTCAAGAAGATTGCGGCTAAGAAGAGGCGGCGACGTAAGTTCAAGGGCCGTCAGTTGTGCACTCAGGGGTCCACTGCCTCATCTCCTTCTTCCGTCCATTCATCTTTTCTGTTGCTCAGTTCTTATCCGTGGGTGGTGTACCTTCCACCACCTGACCATATTTCCACCATCTTTTCCTATCCTCACCATTCTAGGCCTCGGCCTATGTCTTCCTCTTCCCCTGAGTCAGGGGCATCTTCTAGTTTTTCTTCCCGGACATGTCCGGATTTCACTGCTCGTCTCTTTCCCCCGACCTTGTTAGGAATCCCTTGCGCTCGTTCCCCGACCTTGTCGGGTGATTTTTCTGATCCTTCCCCGATTTTGTCGGGTGGTTTCCATTTCTTTTCCCCGACCTTGTCGGGTGTTCATACATTCTCTTCCCCGCCTCTGTCGGGTGATCGCTATTCCTCTTCTCCGACCACGTCGGATGATCATTATCCTTCTTTCTTGTCTTCACAGTTATCTTTTCGACGTCTTTCTGTTCTTTCTGTCTCACCCTTTCAAGGTCATTACCCTTTTTCTTGCTGTTTTCGAGGCTTTAGCCCGCCTTGATCTTAGTTAATCACTGGTTATTCTGTATTCAGTTCCTTGTTATCAGGGCCTCAGTGCCTTAACGAGGGAGTTCTAGCCCTCGTCTCTCTTCCTTTTTATCCCTTCTTCGTCCAGTATGATGTCTGCCACTCCTCTATATCGAGGAATCCAATCCTTTGCTCTCCTTTCATCATTTATCCTGGCAAGCAAGGAAAGTGAAGCTCGCACTCCTCAAAGCTCGATGGTCAAGATCACTCCACGGATCTGCAAAGGTATTTTTTTATTTTGTGCAAGAAAATGTTATCATCGCTATTATCTCTACTACTCCTGCACATGCTTATAACGTTGGTTCCTCAACATGATTGAGTGGCTTTAGGAGTCTTTGTTTAATTAGATCTTAACTTTGTGTCAAATAAAAAGGTTAGCTTCTGCAGCATCCTTAGGCTGGTGATAGCTCCGCGCTGGGAGTCTAGTTTCTTTCCCTGATTGTTGAGGGTGACCTTTAGGCATGGGTTTTTCACACACTACACGGCAAGCCATAGCCGATCTCTCTGAGGCGCACCGTTGCTGCTTTGGCCATACTTTGGGTATGCACAAAGGTCTTTTCTTTTCTCTGCTCGGCCAAGTGCAGGGGCAAGAGATGGATGGATAAGATGACCAACCTAGGCACTCCCCAATACGAGAGAGGTCTCAAATAGGGGCAGTCTTGACCCTCAAAAGTGAGCTTTCATACTATATCTGGCCAATAAGGGCTACCAAAATGAGAAAATGAATCAATGCAAAATTATGAATCAAAGGCATGGCAAGAGTGGCAGTATAGTTCCCCGCGGGACGTCATGAGCCCGGTCGCATGCGTGCCTGATAAATATGGGTCTAAAAATCAAAGACACAAAGCCCCGGCGCAACAGACCTACTCTTTGAGGGGTAGTGCCTGGAAGGAATTCGAGCCTTGATATCTCCCATCCTGCACGAAGCTTGTCTCCAATTTTTCTTCTGCTTCTCCCTCTTAGGCTGGGTTGTATCCCGGGTATGGCCTTAGTAGGGGCACCGTTCTTTAGAAGCAGTTGGTTGTGGTAAGCCACCCTCACATGCACACCCTGCTTAAGGGAAGCCTTTAGTGAAAGGGGTAGGAACGTCGATCCCTGGCTAGTAGTTTGAGCCCGTCTTTAGGTGCTGCGAATTGCTATGTCAAAATCTAAAAAAAAATCAAATATTACCAAAAGTCTAAAAAAAATCAAATATTTCAAAAAAATCTAAAAAATTAAATATTGTCAAAAATCAAAAAAATCAAATACTTCAAAATTTCAAAAAAAATCAAATATTTCAAAAACCTAAAAAAAATCAAATATTTCAAAAAATCCAAAAAAGAAATACTGTTGAAAATCTAAAAAAAAATCAAAAACATTACAAAAATCAAAAAATGTGTCTTTTTCATATATTTGCATTTATTTTAAGGACAGATACGTAATCTGTTTGCTAAGTGTGCAGGTTGCAAGTACTCAGGCGTTCCTTGCTATATCTTTGTGCTCTGCCTCCTGTCCACATCTTTGATCTGTTCTTTCCTTCTTCGATCCACTCTCTCGATCTGTTCTGAAGCTCATGTCCTTCTCAATTTTTGTTTGCAATGATCATATCTTTATGAGAGGGCTTTGCCTCACGATTATGAACCTGGCGGTTCTGCTTCATTCTGATCTTGGGTTTTGATTGAAGGGCGTATCTGTTTATGTCTTTTATCCCGCCGTGTCCTTGTCACGTGTTTATGTCCCACCGTGTTGTCCCACACATGTTGTTTTGTCCTTCACCGAGTGTTGTTAGTTGTCTTGCACATGTTGTTAGTCACCCCTTTATGTCCCATGTTCTTATCCCAACCGTGTGGTCATCCGTCATGTTCTTGTCCCAACCGTGTGTTGTCCCACCGCGTTGTTGTCTTGTCACACCGTGTTCATGCATGCATGTTGTTTGTTCATGCCATTGCATATGTGCTCGTGTGCCTTTGTTATGTTATGTTGCATTGTCTCCCATTTCATTTGACCGTTATGTTATGTCGTGTTGTTTGTTGTTCAGTTGATAGTTATGTTATTTTCTCTATGTTTACACTTGCTTGTTTATCATATTTGTCTTATACATGAAAAAATCAAAAGAAATCAAAAAATGAAAATCCAAAAAAAATGCCATTTCGCCTGCACAGGTAAGTCAGGTATGGCCTTCTATCCCTACTCATTGTTGCATTACTATAGGGTATCTATATTGTTATATTATCTCGAGAACCGGCTGGTCATTCACGTGTTCCAGGATCTGACGTTCCCCTTTAACAAAAACGATGATGATCTAGGTGCACATGTTTAATCATCGGATAGGCCGTTAGGTTGGAAAAATAGGGAACGATGGTTCTATCTTGCACGCCGTGGTTGCGGATAGTGTCTTGACCCTGATTGTTCCAATCTAGCAATACTATTCTCGAGTACTTTCTATTTTATGTTTTCTTTGCATTCGTTTTAACGATTTCTTTATTTTAGCCCAGCATGCATCATGTCATCTTTTGAGCATTCACGCCTCGTGATCCGTTCAAGGGTTTCTCCTCTGCAATGGTTAGTTGCACTTAAGTTCCTTGGATAAGAGATCTTTATTCCACTCTGAATTTGAACGATTTCTCTGATCTTTTCGCTTGGTCTGGTTGGCCAGTGTGATTCCTGTCTGGATTTTATCTCAGTTATATTTCTCTTGCTTTTTACGTTATGTTCCTTTTCGACCCCCTCATCGTCTGTGGATTGTGTCCCCGATGGGCCTGGTCGTGCTTCCTTTTTTCCTGTTAGTTTAGTTCTCCAGACATGTCTCATCCACGTCATCCAGTCTTGGTGGTTAGTTCGGCGATTTCGGGAGGATTCCTATCGCTTGTTGGTTGTGATGGGTGTCTTTTTTCCTTGATGCCTGCTTATCAGTTCTCTCCGCTTCATCTCTGCTTCATCTCCATTTCATGTCGCTGTCGCTTTCGCTCCATCTCCTTCCATTTCGCCTCCGCATCACTTTCGCTCATTCCCTTGCAAAGCAGACATCAAGGAGGGGCATCTGTTGACACCCATTTTTAGCTTGCAAGTTGAGTCATTTCTCTTATTCATCATTTTGATGCCCCGAATTATCCATTGTTTTGGACCCTTCCTTGGATGGATTTCGAGTCCATTTCATTATTCCATTCTATTTGAGCCTTGGAGATCATTATTTCATGGAGCCCTGGAGCCTATCTTGTCACCTTCCGGCCTTCAAAGTCAACTTACGGCCCATTTAGGCTGGCTTCCCTCAAGCATTCAGCCCCCTTTCGCTGTGCAGTCTTGAAAAACGGTCCTTTTTCACCCCTTTCCTTTCCTCTTTTCAAAATGTGTCCTTCACCAAAGTTGTTCATCTTTCAAATCCCTACAATTCCTTCTTCTATGTCATTGGCCAGTTCTGCACCGATTTCAAGTTATTTATGTTTTTCCGGCAGACTGCACTATTCACCTATGTCTCGATATTTTCTCTCTCTGTTCTAGCCCCATTTTCTCTCTCGTCTAATCATTTTCTCATCTTACTTTCTTCACAAAAGTTGTTCATTTTTAAGTTATCTACAATTTATATGTTTACCACTTTTTCTAATTCCACACCGTTTTCAAGATACGCTTCAATTTCTAAAGTCGCGCGAGCCTGGCAGCTAAACGGTCAACAGTTGACCGTTCCTGAGTTGAACGGTCAACAGTTGACCGTTCAACAGTAAAACGGTCAACCGTTGACCGCCCATGAACAGTAACTTTTTTTAATTTTTTTTTTATTTTATTTTTATTATTTTTAAAAATGTCATAAAACGGTCTTCTTAAGACCGCCTGACCCAAAAAACGGTCCCGTGGATGACCGTTTATCTCTTTTTTTGTGCGAAAAGTCCCCCGGTCGCCCCCAGGCATGGGCGGTCTACTCCTAGACCGTCCAACTCAATGAACGGTCTATCGTGCGACCGTCCATCTACCAGAGAGTCCAAAAAGTCCTGAACTCCATCTTCTTCGCCGCCGGATTCTAAGGCCGAAACCTGTGCAACGGGGCCTCCTTCCATGGACTCTATCTTCCAGATCCTTCCACCAAAAAGAGTCCCGTTTGTTCCTAACTCTTATCCTATCTATTATCTCGAGATTGATCCATAGATCTCGAGATTTGGTGGACTCTATCCTCTGAAATCGTAGCAGAAAGTTCAGGTTTTCACCTTTTTTTCTATATAAACCTGCCCAGTTCGCCTGCGCGACGGGGGGCTCTTCTTGGACTTGGGGCGAAGCCATGCCAAATCGTCATCTCAAACCTTCGACCCCAGGCTATTGAGGGAAGTATAGGCTTCATTTTGATACCTTATTTGCTGGATTTCATCTTCGTTTACCCTCCTAACTTCGCCCGTACTTTTTGCAAATCATCACGAGTTCTTGAACCTGTGCGACGGGGCGCCCTTCGTCGGCTCGGGGCGGAGTCATCCGGCATCCTCTTCGTCCTCCATTGGTCTCATCTTGAAGAGGGGAGTATCTTCTTCATTTTTCATCTCTCCGGGCTCTCTTTCTTCATACCTAGGCTTAGTTCTCTCCCTCCACTTTTCACAAATCATCACAGTTTTACACTTAGTTTTTTTTTGCACTGTTTCGGCACGTTCATGCATTTTTCTCCATTTTGCACAACGGTTTTCTCTCCATTCTCTCCATCAAATTCCATGATTTCAAATCCTATGCATGCACAACACTCCCACCTTACTTTTGCACCCACTCATAGGGGTTAAAAACCCTCCCCCGGTGCGTTCTCCCCCTTTCTTTCATGCTACTTCATCATTTTGGGACATATGCTACACTCATGTTTCTAATGGGTTTTCTCTTATGTTTGTGGCTTTGTTTTGCAGGAGACTATTGATAGAACGTGAGGCCCTCGCTTTCTAGCCGGCTAGGAGGTGAGGAGGTGCACCCACATCGGCTCCCCGCATCCCATTTCAAGCGCGATCACATGTTGTAGCGGCTTCCCGTTAGGCCGCGTCTTCCTCCATATTTTCCAAGGTACACGGCGCCATCTTCATCCTTTCTTCATCATTTTGGTGCTGTAAGTCCTTGGTGGCGATCACGGTAAGTTCCTCTTCTTGTCGCCCCTTTTCACTTCATGCACTTTCACGTTTATATGCATGCTTATATTGTTTAGCTCGGGGCGGGGTAGATTACATTTACATCCCACAATCCCGACTTCTGAGAGTCCTTAAGATGTTTACTAGTCCTCCCACCTTGGTCTCTAGGAGATAAAACATTAAAAATTCAATCTTTTTACTCTTTCTTCAACTCACAGAACTGACAGTAATTAGCGGTCAAAGCCTGGTACGCCAAATGTCCCTTAGCGATTTTACGATAGACTGCCATTATGTTTGGGCGCTGAATTTGAATTTAATTCAAACTCCTTTATTCTCTTATCCACTTAATTATCTAAATAATGAGTATTTATCCTTATATTCCATGAATAAGCTAATTAACCTTCTAGAATATGGGCCAAACTTCATGGGCTTGGTCCTTAAGTCCTTTGGTCGGTTGAGCATTGATATAGGTGCGGAACTCTTTAAAGAGAGAAATTCTTCCTCTTCTTATTTAAGCTATTTTGGTGGGTGAGAGAAGGCTGCTAACTCATTCCGATGCCTTCTTGAAAGCGGTGCACGTGGGAGCGAGGAAGCGAAGCTGTCGTTCCTTAACGGTCAATGCGCATTTTCCCCTTCCTAAAAAAGCTTTTCAAAGGAATCTATATGCTTATTATTTATAATAAGGGACTTTATATATTAATAATATTGATTGCAATGCAGCGGAAAAAAGACTGAAGGTTCAGCAAATGTCTCTTCGGTCGTGCTAGCGCCGTATTGCGCCTATTATTTAAATAGGCTAGGTTAATTGGTTATCACACTTGGGCTTTAATAATGGTTTATTTAACCCATAAATTCATTTATTAATCCATTGGGGTCTTTAAAAATTCTTATAAATTCCTATAAAATTCTTAAATACTTCAGAAATATTCTATAAAATTTCCGGGGCATTACAATCATCGTGAAAACATAATGTCATCTGAGGAAATTTGGGCAGCATCTCCCCAGCATAGGGAGATGTTCAATTAGACATGTTGTGCCCCGGTCTGTTTTGACGAAGATCTTGATAGAATCTTGATAGAAAATGTCCTGAATTTGACGAAGATTGTTGTGATTTGATTTGATTGATATTTGATGAATGAGAATGACAATCTGCAATTATTGAAGCTTGATTAATGAAGGCTTTTCATGAAAATCTGTTTGCTCAATCAATTGAGTTATGTTGAATGTGGAACTTGAATGTTGAATGAACTTCAAATTCTAAATCTTGAATGAGTAGCTTTGGTTTGGTCTTATATGTTGATTGAATGTTGAATGAAGCAATGTATGAAAAGGTCACTTGGTTAAGTAAGAATATGAATGGGTGCTTTGAATGTGGAATTCAGTATTGTTGCATCCCTATGGTTTTGATGATGTCCCACACTATAAATCAATCTTCTATCTCTAGATTAATGCTGTTTCATCATGTGAGTGAGTACAGTTCAATGGCCGTCAGATAACATGCTCTACCTTAATTCTGCCTACACTCTGTCTGCACAGTCTTCACACCAGTGCGTCAACTCAGTGTGCTGATGCGTCGACCCTTCAGTCATTGCATGTCTCTGTTCTCACACCAGTGCGTCAACTCAATGTGCTGATGTGTCGACCCTTCAGTCATTGCTTGTCTCTGCTCTCACACCAGTGCGTCAACTCAGTGTGCTGATGCGTAGACTCTTCTATTCAGGTTCTTCATTTGATTAAGTCTATACATCATCAGTTGAACGTAAAAGTAATATGTTGCAGCGTCAACTCATTGGGCTGCAGCGTCAACTCAGCATGTTAGCACTTCACCTTCAGACTTTCAAGTCTATACACCCTATACTCATTCAAGTCTATTCAGCCGTTTGCATCTCATAAAGTCTATACATTCGGTTCCTTGGGCAAAGTCTATACATCGCTTAGTCTGCACATTGCCTTCAGCCCAAGTGCTCAAAGCCAAGTCTATACAACGCCAACCCAACACATTGAATAGTTCTCTAAGTCTATACACTAGACTTCATTTCTCCAAGTCTATACACTAGACTTCATTTCTCTAAGTCTATACACTGGCCTGTGATTCACCAACTCTGTACATTCGATATCTTTTCCTACGCTTTGGCCAAGTCCATACATTCAACTTTTCCCTACGCTTTCCAGGCCAAGTCTGTACACCACTAAGTGTGTACATTGCATGCTGCTCAAACGTTCAATGTTATTCAAAGTCTGTACAGCATCCGTCTCAGCCAGCGTCTCAAGCTGCGTCTTAGGCAAGTCTGTACATCGGCCTTTTTCGTTCAAGTCTATACATTGAACTGCGTCTGAGGAAAGTCTGTACAGAGGCTTCGATTTACCAAGTCTGTACATCGGCTTCATTCGCTCAAGTCCACACATCCACAGTGCTTTCACAAGTCTATACATTCACTTGAGCTACACCAAGTATGTACATCGCTGAAGTCTTCACAAGTCAATACAGTGCTTGAGCTTCACAAAGTCCATACATCGCTTCAAGCGATTCAAGTCTATACAGACTGCCTTTACATTTAGAGTCTGTACATTGGTCCATCAGCCGATCGTTTCATTTAGCAAGCTTCAAAGTCTGTACAGCCTGTCTGTCTTCATGGATTGTGTGCCTTTCGTGCGTTGACGCACTTGGCTGACTGCGTAGACACACACCTTTCTATCTTGCTCACTACGTCGACGCTGACACTGGATGCGTTGACGCATTGGCCTGTTTCCAAGGGGGTGAGCATCTTGCCTGAGGAAGCTGAGGCAACGCTGCTCTATGGAAGCGTTGACGCCTTGGGCTGATGTTCAAAGATCTGTTGATCAACATCAAGTCTATACAGCATGAAGTCTGTACATTGGTTTTGATTTGAACAGAACGCCTAAGTCTATACATTGCTATGGATTGCCCTGAAATGCTTAAGTCCATACACTGAAGATGCTGAAGACCTCCAAGTGAATACACTCTCACATGATACACACTTCGCTAACTATCGTTTCAAGTCTGTACACTGCTTAGGCCTCGTGAAGTCTACACAGTGGCTGAGCCTTGTAAAGTATACACATTGGTAACAATCGTTTGCATTGTTCATGTCTATACACTGCCTTCACGTGCATTTTATTCAGTAAGTCTGTACACTCTCTCACGGTGTGCACACTTACTCTGTTGTGTTTCTAAAGTATGTACATTCATGTTGAAAGGCTGAACTAACTAAGTCTATACATTCCATTTGTCTGTCTGCAGGCGATTCAGGCTGATGATTGGGCACGTGAATCGAGGTTGGCACCTGACACGTGATCCAAGACAATAGGCGCATGACACGTGGATGGCAACCTTGTCAGGATGCTGCCATGTGGTCGAAATTCAAATGATCTGGCCAAAAGTGCATGGGCGGGAACCTGGCAGCCACACGCCATTATCTGCTATAAATATAGAGCTTCATCCTTCAGTAGAAGTTCGATTGTGAAAAGAAAAAGCAGATGCCATTGGTGAGAGTCTGCACGATCCAGAAAAGAAAAAGAGCAGAGAGTTCCATATCTGAGAGGAGTTTGTTCGAGAGAGAGAGAGTGTGTGTGGATTGATGAATTGCTTCATTTGAAGCTACATTTGTATTAGGTTTCAGAACCGATTTCTTCTTCATTGGTTTTTCTTTCTATTTTGCTTTCGTTTATTTTGTTCTTCCATTCTGATTTGAATTGGTTTCCCTCCGGTGTGTGGAGGAAGGGAGTACTACTCCAGTTTCCCTCTGAGTTGCAGAGGAAGAGAGATCGGTGATCTCTGGTGTTGTTAGTGACAGGTTGTCATTAACAGTTTCCCTCCGTGTGTGGAGGAAGGGAGAGGATTCTCCGGTTGTGTTCTAGCTGGGAGCTAGAACAGGCTTCAAGTTCTGTGGGTAGCAGAGCTTGGTCGAGGGATTTGTTTCCCTTGGGTGTTCAAGCTGTGTGGCAGCATGTTGTACGCAGACTGAGTCTGCTGTGATCTAGCTTTGCCTAGTGGAATCCTCACTCTAGTTGGAGTGAGGGGTGGATGTAGATTGCGGACTGCAATCGAACCACCTAAAAATCGAGTGCCTCCTCTGTGGTTTGCTATTGATTTCTGTGCTCTTCATCTGCTTGTCCCTTTGCCTTCAAGTGATCAGTTCTTCACTCTCATCTATATTTCTCTGTGTACGGGTTAAGAAGGTGCGTTAGCAGTAGAATCTATTTTTCGCCTGAGTTTCTGCAAATTGGGAGTGATCTATTCATCCCCCCCCCTTCTATATCACTCTTGCTGCGCTAACAAGTATGTGGTAATTGTGTAAGAATTTCATTTGTTAAATTGAGTTGTTGAATTGTATGGCAAAATGAGAATGCAGGTTATCTGTGGAGTTTTTCTCTTAAAAACACTCAAGGCCAAGGTTGACCATTTGGATCTAAGTGTGAATGGTATGACCTGGGTAGAATTCATGCTTAACCATGTATATCTGAGTTATAAGAACTCTGTTGTTTTATCATGAATCAAGTTTGTGAATTCTGGAGCTTTCATTTGAAGTTATTGAAGTTTTACTGCTGTCAGTAAAAGTGTCGACCTTAGGAGTCGACACTTATTTGCGAAGTTTCTACCTTGCGTTGAAAGATAGGACGCTGGCAGAAAGTGTCGACCTACGGGGTCGACACTTTCACCAGGGTTCTGTTGTTTTGCTAAGGCAGAACTCACGGGAAAAAGTGTCGACCCTGTAGGTCGACACTTTCAAGTAAGTATGTTCATTTCTGTGAAAATAGAATGTTCGTGAAAAAGTGTCGACCTCGTAGGTCGACACTTTTCACCACGAATGTTATGATTTTTCACAGGCCAAAACACTTGGTAAAAAGTGTCGACCCCATGGGTCGACACTTGTTTCACGGGTTTGTTTTTATATATGTTCTGGCAGAACATTCACGAAAAAGAGTCGACTCCTTGAGTCGACACTTTTTCTGAACGTTCAAACGTGGTTTTTCGGATCTATTTCGAACCCTTATATGAAGGATCCATTTAGCTTGGCTTTTAACCCTTATGGCCGTAGGGCGTCCACTATACCTTGTATGTGTTGAGAAGGGGGTTTGGGAAGGGCTTTTAAGTCCCTAGGGCCCTCAATCCCCTTGGTTTATATAGCCGCCCCTTCTTCCGATCGAACCAACCCTTGAGCTTTAACATGTTCATCTTGTGCTTGTAGGAGAAGAAAGTGGTGTGTGCTCTGCTGGAGGAGAAGGGAAGGAATGCCAGAGTCGTCCCCCCATGAGCCCGAGCTGAGAGATCGAGTGGCAGCGGCTACGTCCTCTTCATCCTTGCTTCGGGCGCCTGAATCTTCAAACATCGGCTCCCTCTTCTCTCAGTTTCATCATTCTAAGCAACACTTCATATACCTCCGATTTTGGTTGAAAGATTTAAGGGGAAGATCCATCTTGTTAATCATTCTCTTAGTCATTTTGTGCTTAGATTGATAATCTCATAACTGGGCTTGTACTTCTCCACTCTAATTTTCTTATCTAGACATTTTCGGAGCTTGCTCCGAGTGTGTGTGGGTTGTCTCATCGTCGTGCGAGAACCCACGTGTGTGGGCCATCGAGCCCGTGTGTGTGTGGTTGCTGCCGTCGAGCAGCGTTTATAGTGAAATCCTCTCGAGGTGAGAGGGGTGGACGTAGGACGGCACTTCGTGCGTCCGAACCACCTAAAAATACTGTGCCGTGGTTTGCTTATCTGGTGGTTGTTGATTTTCATTATTCCGTTCACTATACGAGTGTGAGATGGTGAGACGTGAGTTTACTCAACTGTCTGTTCATATTTCGTTGTCAGAGTGAGTATATCTCTACGCTGGGAAGTTGTGAGAGCTTGCTTGATTTACTTTCATTCATTCCAATCAAGTCTATGTCTTAGGTTTTTCATTTATATCCGTGGTATGTCTGGATTGTGTTAAAATTTGTAGTAAAGGGTGGGCAATCAATTCACCCCCCCTCGCAATTGCCTCCTAACCGGGCCAACAAGACAAGTGGCATGGCACACGGTAGACGGTGCCAAGACGTAAACACTGAGGAGCCCAGGTGGACTGCCTCAGTCCCTGGGGTCATCACGAACAGAGTCTCGAGGGGCCAACCTACCAGAGACTCGTGATGATCCAGGGGTGCAATGGGCCTCTGATTGTAGCCATATAGATGGCGATTTCATTTGCTCACACGGTGCAAAGGGCTTCCAGGGGAACATGTGACAAGACAACAGACCCCCTAGAACCCGGAGTGGCGTTGGTTCATGGAAATTAAGCAAACGAGTGAAAGGGCTGTACCCCTCCCCAGTTAGGGACGATTAGAAACAATCAGAGAAAACCGCTCATCGATTTGCAACAATTTCAGTGACACAGCATACCACTCTGCTTCACCACGAGACAAGCCCCGTTCTACGAGCGGTCATCATTGCCATAGACAACTCGTGCTCACTGCCACCAGAGATAAGACGAACGGGGGTCGAGACCCTCAGGGATAAATCATCGAACACTGAGAGGGGGGCATGTGGTAGTTCCGGAAGAAAGTAAGAAATGACTATCGTATTGACTGTCAGAGTGCATTGGCACCCTTACAACAGACAGAAACGAGTGAAAGGGCACTCACCAGTCTCTTATTCGTCATTCACTCAAACGAAAGCCATGATCGTAGATGAAACTACGCTATCGGTGAAAGAACAGCCCCTGGGGAGGGGTAATTTATTGTCGCCCACAAAGGGCCTACAAGCCATTATCCCACAGAAAGACAGTTAAAGATCCTCACGGTGAGCGGTCATAGGATTCGTAGTTGATTTAGCCCAGAGGGCCTCCTCACGCTCGAGGGAAGATTGAGAATCTCGAAGCGAAATCGGTAGAAACAACTACAGTTAGCAACAAAATAAATTACGACAAAAGGAGATATACTTGAGCTACAGCAAAGAACTAGAGCTTTATTCTATTCAACTTCTTTGTTGGCTACAACAGATCAAGAGGAGGGATTACAGCGCTCGAAGGAATTCCAAAGAGGAAAAGAAAAAGAACTACTTAAAAGGAAAGGAAATAGCTAAGAAAAGAAGAACACAGAGCCGAAGGAAAATGTAGAGCCCCTTCTGAGACCCACCTTCTTCTTGCTCTATCTGATTCTCCTCCCTGACTTCTTCTTCTCACTTCTTTCGATTGCTCTCGCTCTCTTCTATCCGGCCTTTCTTTTCTCTTTTCTCCATTCTCTCTCTGTCCTCCTTTTCTGAGGGCCAAGGGCCCTTTATATAGGCGAATGTCCAACAACAGGGCATCGGAACCCTGACGGAATGGGTGAATCGCTGCCGACTCATCGTGCGCATGACTACGCTGTCGCCTCAACGCGCAGGGGGGTGGCCGCCTCGAGTGCCAGTGCCACCGGCTCCGCGTCAATTGCCGCCACCGCCTAGAGCTTCCTCCGCACCATCGATTCAGCCTTGGGGCACCACCGAATCAACTCCAAAGGCTGCCGCTGACTCAGGTGAGATAGTGCCACCGACTCGGCCATTAGGGGCATTTTGGTAATTTTAACATTTTACCCCGAAATTAACCCGGTGAGAGCCGGTCGTCCGGAGTGGCTTTGGAGTTGGTGCAGTAGTCCAAGAATATGTTTTGAAGTGTTGATTCGGGGCATCCGTAGATTTCTGAGACGTGCAGAAACTGTACCAGTTTTCTTGGGATTTGCACTAATTTGCCCTTCAACAGACCGATTTGTGCTGCCACCCTCTCTCGGAGAGTACATGGACCTTCTTCACTGAAATGGTAACCCCTAGGATGATTTTTGCCAGGTTCGTATGCCTTTGAAGCTGCTTTAGGATCATTCTGGTGTTCCGCGCGTATCATACGGAAACCTTAGAATTTCCGCTAGTGATGCTATTAACGCGGAATATTGGTTCTCCATGTTGACACCCGTTTTTTGTCGATAAGTTGAGTAGTTTCTCTTACCATCATTTGTTTATGCCTCAAGTTATCCATATCTTAGTGGGCTATTTTCAGGCAGCTTATTGGGCCTATTTTATGGATACCTCCCTCCCTGACTTGGTCTGCTTCAATTTAGGGCTTAATGGGCCCTGGTCTGGCTTGATTTATCGTATTTTATTAAGTTTCAAGCATAAAGCCATTGCGCGGCCTATAGCATGACCGTTCAGTCATTGAGCGGATGATGGTGAACCGTTTATATATTTATTGGATATTGAGGTGATTTTCTGAATTTCCACCGACAAAGCTTTTGCACGGTTCATAGGTAGCAGTCCAAACCCATGGAACGGTATGCTTATGACCGTCTAGTTCTCAGAGTCCCAGATTCGTTGGTTGTTCATATAATTATCTAATTATCTAAATTATGCTGATTTATCACCGACAGGTGTTGGACGGTTGGTTTTTGATCATTCCGTGGTCTGAGTGGTCCATTAAGAACCGCCCAATTCATGAGAGTCCAATGCCGAAAACACCGGTCAGTTCGATGGATATTTGGATAATATTTCCCATTTACTTAATTTCCACCGATAGATTGGATGGTCTGGTGACCGAACGCTCAGTGTATTGGGCGGTCTATCGTGTGACCGCACAATGGTCCGATTGCTAAAAAACTAAGAGTTTTTCTCCCACTATCCGTGGTTTTGTCCCTAAATTGTTCCAACCATTTCTCCGTGGTTTCTTAACCAAATGAGGTGCCGTTTCGACAGGTTGGAAGATAATTATATTATCTACGGATTTTCTTTTGATATCTCGAGCTGATATTCATTGAAAACACTAATTTTGGGGCTAGCTTCTTCGGCTCTATAAATAGACCCTTAGGGCAAGCTTCGAAAAGGGGGGGAGATTTTCGGGTCGACGGCGAAGCCCTGCCGGATTGTTGAGCGACCCAAGACAGGGAGGGAGGCCTTCTACATCCGCATAGGCCTCCGGTTCAGGGAGTACACCGTTTGTTTGAGTCATTAGTTCACTAGTCCCACCATCTGTTTTCTCATTGCATGCATCGTTCTCTTTTCTTTCATCTGTTTTTTCTTCATTGTCTCATCACATCACACACATCCTCCCACGTTTTTGGTGCCCCTAGGGGTTTAAAACCCCCCAGGTATCTCCCATTCCGTTTAGTTATGTTCATTTCTCTCCTTTCTGGCAGTTACTACACGTTGTAGTTCTGATATTGGGTTCCTTTTTGTGTTCTACACTCTGTTTCGCAGGTCAGCCTCATGGCAACACGAGGCCCACTCCTCCTAGCCGGCCGGGAAGGGTGGAGGTAGAGATCCCACATTTTGGAAGTTGGTGATGCAGAGCGGTCTTCGTATGTCCGTTTGAGGAATAGGGTGGTGGTCCGTTGACCGTCATGTTTTTCCAAGCGGTTGGTCCTGAACCGTTCCGCCATCCAACTGCTCCTCGTCCCGCGTTCATTTCAGTGCTGCCGGGCGGTCGGTCGAGCGACCGCTCATCATCAGGGCAATTCATCAAGAGCCGCGCATTGCTGCAGTGTTGTTCCAGGCAAGTGTCTCCCCTCTCTTTCCAAGGTACGGTGTATCTAACTACGTTCGGCACCTTGGTGTTGATCACACACATTCCACATCCTTCCCCCTATTATTTGCGCATCGTTTAATTCTAAAATAGGCCCAATAAGCTGCCTGAAAATAGCCCACTAAGCAATGGACAACTTGAGGCATCAATAAATGATGGTAAGAGAAACGACTCAACTTATCGGCAAAAAATGGGTGTCAACAGATGCCCCTCCTTAACTTCCTCTTTGCAGGGGAGCGAGCGGAGGTGAAGCGAAAGTGAAATGGAACATGGAGATGAAGCGGAGTGGACCAAAAAGCGGGCGTTAAGATAAAACGACACCCGTTTTGCCAACAAGTGATGGGAATCTTCCGAAAAACCCTGAACCATTCACAAGGAATGATTAGACCAAAAGCGACACCAGTCTGGAAGAACTAACGAACTAAACGGAAACATACGATCAACCTCATGGGGGACACAATCCCTCGGACCAATGAGGAGACCGGAATAATCAAAAATAAAGAAACAGACTAAAACTCCAGACGGGGACCTCTTAATCAACTAAACCAAGTGAACAAACCAGAGAGAACCTTCCAACTCAGAATGGAACTATTCCTCTTATTCAAACACTGAACGCACAGCTAACCATCACTTATGGGACATTAGCAGGCAAACCATGTGCCATGAATGCTCAAAAAGATGCGTATGATGGATGCTGGGCTAAAATAAAAGAAATCATTAAAATAAATGCAAAGAAAGAATCAAAATAGAAAATACTCGAGAATAATATTGCTAAGCTGGGAGAATCACAGTCAAGACACTATCCGCAACCACAGCGTGCAGGATAGAACCATCCTCCCCGGGCTTTCCCAACCTAACGGCCTATCCGGAGATTAAACACATGAACCTGGATCATCATCATTTTTGTTAAAGGGGAACATCAGATCCTGGAACACATAGATAACCAACTGGTTCTCGAGAAAATATAGCATAATACCATATAGTAATGCAATAAGAGATGTGGGGAAAGAAAGCCATACCTGACTTACCTGTGCAGGCGTAACGGCAATATGAAGGTGATGCTGCAAAGAAGGTTACAATATGCAATATATATCACTAAATTCATCAGTGAATCACATCATGCAACACTAAAGGGGTCAAACCACATTTAAACACATGAACGGCAGAAAAAAGACCGCTCAGACCGCAGAATGGCTAACCCAGGACCATCCAATCATGAGCATTTCAAACCTAAACACAAATCCACGCGGCCTAATTAAAGACCGTTCAATTAAATGAACGGCCCAATTCTAGCGGCTCAATGCAAAGTGCCGTGGGTATATAAACGGTCAAATGAGAACCGCTCCACATGGGACGGCCTGGCGACAGACCGCTCAATACTGATGACGTTCACACAAAAAACCATTCATCTCCCTCTCTCCCCACCGCAACCGACGATGGGAGGAGGGAGGATGCTACCATTCTCCACAACCTCTCCTCCACTCTCTCATTCTCCTCCCCCCCCCCCCAACTCCATTCTCTATTCCATGCAAACAAAGAATCAAGCGCACCGTGACCGGATGGCCGACGAGGAGCAAGCGCCGCCGCCGCCGACTGTCGCCGTCGAGGAGGTCCCGCCGCCGCCGGAGATGCCGGCACCGCCACCGGTTGAAGGAGAGGCTCCCCCACCGTCGTTCGAAGCCGGGGAAGAAGCCGGAGCTATCGTACCTGGGGATGGAGACGTCGATGAGGGAACACTGGCGGAGAGGCCGGCCAAAGGGCCACGCCCGATCGAGGTAGGTGCACTAAGAACCACCCCCTTTCAACTTTTACCTCATGCATGTTAGTTTTAGGGGTTGATAGGGGCACACCACCCCTCAGGAATACCATGCAAGGCCATTTAGGCCGTGAACGGAGGAGGTGGGGAGGGGATCTCCCATCGTCGGAGACGACGGTAATAGGGCGGTTTAACAGTAACCGCCCAACAGAACAACGGGGCTCACATAGAACCGCTCAAAAAGCACACGGCCCGTGGGTGGCTGTCCAAGGAATACCAACCGACAACACAGAACGGTTCCATATAAACCGTCTAACAGTAGGGCGGTCCATGATGGTTCGCGTAGAATGTTAAACGCTGAAAACAAAGCGGTCTCCATCAGACCGTGGAACCGAGGACGGGCTTACCCGGTCCGCTCAAAACCTGGAATACCCAGAGATAGAACGGCTAAACTCGAACCGCTGAATACAGAACGGCCGGTCGACAGACCGTGCAACCCCAAATAATTAATCACTTAAAACGGGAGAGACGCGATCAGAGGGGGACCGTGCGATTACTGAACGGCCACGTTTGGTCCATTCGAAGGCAAACATCAGATAGCAAGATGGCCCAAGGAGAGCCGTGGGATTTATTGACGCGGTTAGAGCTTAACCGTTGGATGGGAAAATGGTTCATAAGGGACCGCTCAGTGAGCTGGGAGTGAATTATTGAATTAAATGCCAGAAATTCTAAACTAAAATGTAATTCATCTAAGTGTATGCAGGGGAAGCGTAGGACCCAGATCTCATGGCTGCAGGTTCGGGCAGTGTACCTTGCGCTGCCCGACTTCCAGCGTGAGAGGCTGAGAGTCATGGGATTCTTAGAGTTCCTGAGCGTGGAGGTCATCAGGTTTGACACACCGCTACTCTACGCTCTGCACGACCGCTGGGACCCAGTGAGTCGCACGTTCCTTTTCCCATGGGGGCACATGGTCCCCACGCTCGAGGACGTGGCCCGGCTCACTGGCCTATGCGTGCATGGGTTGCCGGTTAGAGGGATCACTTACCCCAACTACCGGGAGTGGCCCAGGAGCTTCTGGCATTGGACTTGCTACACCCAGAGCGGCAGTCCATGACACTGATGCGGGCGAGGCTTAAGGACAGCCTCGGGCTGAGGAGAGCGGGGATCGCGACCGGAGAGCTGCCCTAGCAGCACCTTGAGAGACTGATAGATCTGGCACGACCGAGAGTAGCAGCTGCAGTGGGACCAGAGGCGGACAGAGTACTATAGCGGTTCCTAACTTTACTGGTCGGCCGGCTGTTGTTTACGGCCCGAGGGGACGTCATCAACTATCGTTTCCTGCGCTGCTTCAGGACCTCGACCGTGCGGGTGACTATGCGTGGGGAGCTGCCGTCCTCGCGTTCCTTTTTGACACGTTGAGCTCGACGTCCCGGCAGACGATGCTTGGGGCCTTCTCCCCTCTACTCCAATTATGATTCTGACTCTTACTATGCATTTAGCTATAGGACCCCTACGACTGCTACATGCTGACTCTTGGTGGAATGCAATGCAGGTGTGGGCCTACGTGCACCTACGTGGGCTCGGACGAGGTGAGGAGACCCACCCGGACCGGATACCCATTACTAGGAGGTGGACCGCACCTCGGGACAGTGGAGGTCTCTGGCGACAGGTCCGAGAGCTCCAGGATGACTTGGACACTCTACCGTACACCTCGGTACGTTTCTAAACTTAAACCCTTCAATTAAATGCAATTCTATATGATTATGATGCTGATGTGACTCTTTATCTTGATAGGTACAGTGGACTCCTTATGCAGAGGAGGGGCACGAGGGTCAGCCCTGGGTAGCAGGGGCCCTTGCCTTCTCCAGACGCGACGTGTAGCTGCACTGCATGAACGTAGTGGAGCCACTACACTACAGACTGGTGATGAGGATCACCAGCGTCCCACAGCCAGTGGTGGACTTTCCAGCGCCGAGAGTGCACGTCAGTTGGCACCCGCGGGGAGCAGCGATGGTGGTAGACTGGAGAGAGAAAGCTGCGGAGTAGATTTCTGACTGGGCAGCACACGGGCAGGTGGTGACCGCTCGTGTCGAGAGCGACGCGGCATACTACACAGCGTTTGCCATGCACTACCGGGACCAGGTGTTCCGTGGTGCCCGCCGACCGGTACGACTTCTAAACCCTAAATGCTCTTCCTATTATGCTTCATATATGTCTATGCACTGATATTTGAACTTTCTAAATGCAAATCGACCCTGAGGGATGGATTGCATAGCTACAGGGGCTCCTCCATGCGACGATCCGTGAGCGTGACGAGGCCCGCCAGGCCTTGACTCTACTGGTGAGTTTTCTAAACCCTAAACTCTTTAAATTATGCAAATGTACTATGCATGTGACTAACCTGGAGTTTTGGATGCAGCGACCCGAGGGGACCCAACGCCAGGGGACAGACACTCCTTCTTCTTCCTCCGCCCAGACTCCCGCAGATCGAGCTGAGTGGGACACCGACTTTTCACGGATGGTGGCGCGGGCCAAGGCGGCCGAGGTGGCACTCACCGAGAGGGTACGCAACTACTGCACTTTCCCTGTTGTTTATGATTATAAAAATGTATGAAATGCTACTGACTAACCATGACGATGCATATGCAGACGATCGAGCTGACCCGCCATAGGACCGAGCTTGAGAAGAGCCGGGCAGCGACTCAGGAGGAGGTGGCCCCTATGCGAAAGGAGGCAGCACAAAGTCGACCGGTGGACACGCTGGAGATGGCACTCCTGCGGGCTGAGCTACAGCGACTCCGAGCTGGAGCGGAGGAGCTGGTGCGGGTTCGGGCCGAGCGGGATCGGGCCCTGATCGAGGCGTCCGGGCTGAGTGGAGAGCTGCGGGCCTATAAGGAGATGAGCCGGCGATCACGCAGCGGGACTCCGAGCGGCAGCCACGGCACTCATGGCTCCTTGAGGAGTTACTTTACCAGTTCCTCCGGCCACCGGAGGAATGAGGACGAGGAGTAGCGCCGGCGGCGTCGTGACGAGGCGACCTCAGCGATGCCTCCCCCGAAGAGGCATGAGGGCGGCGGAGACAGCGAGGGGGGTCTGGGAGAGGGACAGGCCTGACTTGCACTTGGGGCCCGACCTTTTGTACATGATATGATGTGATAGTGATACGCCTTTTTTGTTTTGATTTTGTGGATGTATGTATGAATGAATGCAAATGACTGACACTGACTCACTGACTACAACTACGACACGAGTGAGACGGACACGCGAGAGAGAGAGAGAGAGATGACACGAGTGAGTGAGTGAGGAGAGAGACACGACAGAGTGAGAGAGAGACGCCGACTCAGAGTAAGGGAGAGACGCCAACTGAGTGAGGGAGGGACGCCAAACTGAGAGACGCCAAACTGAGAGATGCCAAACTGAGAGATGTCAAACTGAGAGAGAGAGAGAGAGACGTCAAACTGAGAGAGAGAGAGACGCCAAACTGAGCGAGAGAGAGACGACCACAGCTTGAGTGATACAGGTGAGAATAGGTTTAAAATAGGGCCTCAGCTTACTAAACGGCCGAAAAGAGACCACACAACCTCCCAACGGCCTTGTCTTAGACCGTTCAAAGCCTCTCTGCCACGATAATAAAATGGATTAATGCTAGCCGCTCAAAGAATACGACGGTTCCTTTATGACCGTGTAACAATTGAGCGGTTGATCCCAGACCACTCTTCCTCCAGGATTCGAACGGTGTAAAAGCTTCTAAACGATCGGAATATGACCGTCCACTTGATAGGGCGGTCTATCGATAGACCGCTCAATGCTACGACCTGAAGGCCCAACCGGGACTCTCTTGGAGAGTCCCAACCCAAAGATCGACGTCCTAACCCGACCCCAACTCTATCCCAACTCGATCTAGGCCTATCCTAACTCACTTCTACTGGGTTTAGGCCTCTATCTAAGCCGTATAAGTAGGAGGGGGTTCTAAAATTTGCAACTCACACCAAACCCCTCTTTCTAGGCCTCAAACCTTTGCTAATCTTCATCAAATCACCATGAAAAGGTCTTTGAGGGGAGCTCCATGGAGAGGGTAACCTATGAAGGGCCAAAGCCGGCCAGGAAGGAGCGTGAAGTGCTCCAACGGCTGACTACAATCCCTCATCACCTGAGCTCGAGCCCTTTGAGAGAGGTATGTTAATATGATTTCATTCAAGCCAAATTATTCCTTTACTTACACCTTCTTCCTCTCTTTCTCCCTCTCTTTTCCCAGCTTCTTCCTGGCTCCCGGCGCTATTCCACTCTAAAGTGGCTGGCTCCCATGGTCCGTGCGTTGTCCCTAGGAGTGACATCCATCCTGAGATCCTGGCACCTACACCCACTCTTAGTACTAGGTCAAAACTTCCCAAAGCTTTCTCTGGACTGGCATAGCATCTCAGCCTTGGTAGAAATCTAGCATCCTCATACCCATACATTCATTTTCCCATCATTCGAGGCCACTATCCTATTAGATGAGGTAGAGACCTACTTCTCTTTACCTAGGTCCCAGGTGGGAGAGGAGGACTCAGTGTGTCACACCGTTGCCCCTGTAGACCCTAGACTCATCTTGGGAGGGTTCATACCAGACAGCAGGGACGTCCATACCTTCATAGGCCCACGTCAGATCCATCTCATTCCTCTTAGCCAGTGGGTAGTTGAACATTGTAGAAATAGGTGTGGGTGGGATGAGGCCATAGCCAAGGCCGCGTCCATTGGCTTGTGCGGGGCCATCTTGTTCCCCTCAGTTGACCACGTGCTAGAGACTCCCCTTCTTAGTACCATCAGTGGCCTGTGGCAGGGTCCTCTCATCTCCCAGGCCGTCCTTGCCTACTTGTACGAGGGTCTTACCTCAGCCGCTCTAGGAGGTCCTCTCTTTGGTTCTATGATGCTCTTAGAGTGCTAGATGGGTGTCAGGATGAAATTCTTTCAGAAGGAGGATGTCACTTCAGCTCGCATGATCTTTGGGAGCCACCCCCTCTTCTTCATAGGTGGCTCATTCGGGTTCTCCCCATAGGTAGAGGGCAGGACAGCAGAGAAGAAGACCAGGGACGAGTGGCTACTGCACATCAACAGGCTGCCCCTGGATTGGTTCGTGATGCGCCCGGACTTCCTCCGCGACACCACTGTCAGAGTTCTTAGGAGGCCAGGCCTGGATATGAGGCTCGTGAGCGACACTGCACGGGCGATGTACAGCCGGCATCGGTGCTACATGCAGGTTGGACTACACCGGACTGTTCTACCAGCACTACCCCACCTTCCCGCACTACAGACGAGGAGGATCGGTACGGAGGAGGACGAGCAGGCGGTCAGGAGTGCCCTGATCATGTGGAAGGTAAGCAGGGGTCTTACCCTACCAGCAAAGGCTGCAGAGATTCCGGCGACACGCCAGGCCTATGTTAGGGAGATGAGAGAGATACGTCCCCGAGGGGATGCCCAGCGGAGGACTGAGTGATTTTCGCTTTCTTTCCATGACGATATTGATGTAGAGACTTATGCTTAGAGATGTTTGATATATGAATGAATAAAGATGATTGTTTGATTTGAGTTGAGTTTGGGCTTTGCTTTGTGTGATTGAGTGAGTTGGGATATGAATGCAGAGTTCACACTGTCATACACAGACCGCTCAACCTCCAAAACTGTTATAATTCGATCGCTCAGAGGATTGAACGGCTCCACTGAAGCCGTGCGATAGATCCATAACAAGGTTAAGGGGAGGGAATTGAACGGCCTAGAGAAAAACCGTGAGCCTGATTAAGCGGTCAGAAATCCACCGTTCATATATTTGAACAGTCTAACTGAAACCGTGGATATTTGGAGGAGTTTGAGACTGGAACGGTCCACAGTAAACCATGTGAATTATTGAACGATCAAACTATGGACGTTTAAGGGAATAGGACGGTCGTCAAGGGACCGTTTAAAGACTGAAGTGCCGAACCTTTGAGCTTCAACCTGTCCCTGTACACACATACACAAAGAAGACATATTAAATCTGTTTTAGGCTTAACCCCTTTCCTGTAGCAAGTTATGACATGACCAGTTCTTGATTTTTGGTCAAGGGGGTAAGCCTTATTAAACAGGTAAATGACAAAATGGAAATGAATGCAATGCATGCTATGAATGCAAATCATGAAAACCCTTTTTGTAATTTTGAAAATATTTAATTAATTTTTTTGGATTTTGGAATGTTCGATTTTCTTGAGTTTTGAAATATTTGATTTTTTTTTGAGTTTTTAAAATATTTAATTTTTTTAGATTTTGAAATATTTGATTTTTTTTGAGTTTTGAAATATTTAATTTTTTTGGATTTTGAAAAAAAAAATTAGTTTTGAAATATTTGATTTTTTTAGTTTTTGAAATATTTGATTTTTTTGAGTTTTTGAAATATTTAATTTTTTGATGTTTTTTGAAATATTTGATTTTTTGAGTTTTGAAATATCTAATTTTTTTTGAGTTTTTTTGAAATATTTGATTTTTTTGAGTTTTGAAACCAACTTAGACCTGACTGCCCATGGCCGGGACCAATTTCGCTTAACGGTGCCTCTACCGAGGCCATACCCGGGGTAAGATCCGTTTCTTGGAAAATAAAAGAGAGTTTGATAGAAAAGCTGGCAACAAGTATATGGGTTTTTAGGGCTTGAGTTCTTCTCACGACACCCATTTTCAAAGAATTTGGTCTGTTACGTCGGGACTTTGTATCAGTTATCGAACCTACATCCGCTCTAGGCAGGCATACGACCGGGCTCATAACGTCCCGCGGGAAAACTGTACTGCCACTCTTGCCATGCCTAGTTTCATTATTCTAGGGTCTTTTAGACTTTCGAGCTTCGAGCTTTGGGTGAGCTTTTAGCGTTGATCTTTGATTTTGCCCCTTTTTCTCTATTTCTTTTCTTTTTCTTTTTTCGTGCTCTTTTAACCTGCGGAATAAGGTCATAACGGACTGCCCCTATTTGAGACCTCTTTTATCAGGGGGTCTAGATCAATTCTCGCCCCCTTATTCACCACTTGCCCATGTCCTTAGCCGAGAGAGGAGAAAAAGCAAGGATTTTCACTTCCCCAAAGCATGGCCAAGGGAGAAATGGTGTTGCGCAAAAGAAGAAAACCGAACCACAGGCAGTCGTGTAGTGTGTGAAATGTTGGACCGGGGATCCCCCTTTGCGATCAAGTGAAGGCACACCCTGCCGTCGGGCCATTGCTGGCTTGACTCTATGGATAAAAATATTTTAAATATAGCACATTCCATGGATTCGACAATTCTTCACCCTTCGCGTTAACTAAACGATATACGTTACTAGGATAGACTACCTTAACTACAAACGGGCCCAGTTGGGTTGCATCTAGGACCTGGGACCTACTGATATGATAAATTTACGTTTCAAAACCATGTTACCCACTTGGAATTTTCTTTCAATAACCTTCTTTTGGAAATACCGCGAGACATGTTTTTGATAAACCGAGACATGATTGGCCGCATTAAGCCTCTTCTCATCTAAGAGTTCCAGTTGGACTAGCAACGCCTCTCGACGCTCGTCGAGATTAAGTTCTTTGTCTAGCTGCACTCTTAGGCCCTCTTTGATTGGAGAATAGGTTAAGGGGGATATCATAACCCGGGTTAGGGTGTACCAAAAAATAAACAATATTACTTTGATTGTATTCGGGTTAGCTTATTCCACCCTTTTGCTAGAATATGCTTAACCCACCTTTTTATCGGAATACCTTATTTCAGCAATCAAACCAGTTAGCGTAAATAAGGATGGGGTACCCCACCTTATTCTTCAATCAAAGAGGGCCTTAGGGAAGGGATCAAGATCTCGTATGGGAGTACCGCCTCCATCCCATAGGAGAGAGCAAAGGGAGTTTGCCCTGTAGGGGCACGGACGAAGGTGCGATAAGTCCATAGAGCTTCTATCAGTTTATCAGCCCAATCAGCAAATTTGTGCGACTCGGATGTTTTCTTAATGATTTTAAGAAGGGTTTTGTTCGTGGCCTCAGCTTGGCCATTACCTTGGGGGTAGTATGGTGATGAATGATGCAATGAAATATTAAATCTCTTACAGAGGTCCCGAAGTGCCTGCGAAACAAATTGAGGCCCATTGTCGGTGACGATATCACTTGGCACTCCGAACCGTGAGATAATATTCTTGAGAATGAAGCGGCATACGGTGGTGACTTTAATTTCTGCATAAGCTTCAGCTTCCGCCCACTTGGTGAAGTATTCTGTAGCTGTCAGGATGAAGGATTTCTGTTTTACCTGAGCATTAGGGTCACCAAGTGGTCCAATGATATCAAAGGCCCACATCGAGAATGGCCAAGGAGCGGACAGAGGATGGAGAGAAGAAGCCGGGGCGTGGATTTTATCTGCATGAAGCTGGCATTGAAGACACCTACGGACATGGGTGGAACAGTCTTCTTCTAGGGTTGGCCAGTAATAGCCCTACCTAAGAATCTTCTTCACCAACGCCTGTCCATTTACGTGCCCTCCACACTCACTAGAGTGAGCGGCTTCTACTACTTTCCAAGCCTCATCGTAATCCAAACACCTCATTTAAACTCCATTGAGAGCCCGCCTATACAATTCTCTTGCAACAATCGTGTATCTGGAGGCGGCTCTTCGAATGGCCTTGCGCTGCTTGGCGTTCGTCATCTCGGGAAAGGAACCATCCCTGCAATACTGCTCAATCTCATAATGCCACGGCAACTCTTCTTCTTCGATGATCTCCTCAAGCTCAGTTAATGAAACTTCTTTCACATCTTCCCTCTCCGCCTTCCTTTCTACAGATTTCCTAAGATTGTCGAACCAGGGATCCTGGAGGGAAGGAGCATCCATCCGCAGGACCACAATGGTCTCAGTGGTGCGACTGAGGGGGAATGAAAGATAAAAAGCGAGCGATGCAAGAGCATCGGCCAGGATGTTC
The DNA here is from genome assembly GCA_022559845.1 of Amorphophallus konjac. Lineage (NCBI taxonomy): Eukaryota > Viridiplantae > Streptophyta > Magnoliopsida > Alismatales > Araceae > Amorphophallus > Amorphophallus konjac. The sequence continues at coordinate 203,613,697 of CM040119.1, read as the reverse complement.
TAAGAACGAGGAGTATGAATATAGATAAGCTTCCGGAATTGCCTGGCCAAGAGCGTGACCAGATCTTGATAAGGTTTAAGTTTAGGGTCATGGGTGCGGTAAGTTGACAGAACTTGACGCAGCACCAATTGAGAGTCTCCTATGATGTTAAGGTATCGCGCGCCCATGAGGTAGGCATGCTTCAGACCGGCAAGGAGAGCCCCATAGTCGGCTATATTATTTGTGGCAGGAAAATAGAGTTGATAAGCAATAGGGCTGGTTACTCCTTCCGGAGTGAGGAGAACGGCGCCGATTCCACGGCCCTGAGAATTGAGAGCACCGTCGAAATGAAGAGACCAAAAAGGAAGATGAGTGATTACCGCCAGGTGTTCATCAGGGAATTCATCCTGGATTGAATCAGTGTGGGGGATAGGAGAATGAGCAAGATGTTCAGCAATCGCGTATCCCTTGATCGCTTTCTGGACAATGAAGGTGATATCGAACTGGGAAAGAAAGCTCTGCCAGCGAGCTAATCGGCTAGAAAGGGTGGGTTTTTCTAAGAGGTACCAAATGGGGTCCATTCTAGAGATCAACTTAACCTCATGGGCAAGAAAATAGTGTTTGAGTTTCTGAGCTACCCACACTAGCGCTGCACATGTCTTCTCCATGGCAGTATACTTGGATTCAGCGGGATTAAACAACCTCGAAAGGTAGTAGTATGCTGCCCTTTCCCTTCCTTCATCATCCACCTGAGCCAGGACGGCTCCTAGGGAGTCCTTAATCACAGAAATGTATAGGATCAGGGGTTTCCCAGGGACGGGTGGTTGTAGAACCGGGGGATTAGAAAGATAGACCTTAAGATCCTCATAGGCCTTTTGGCATTGTTCATTCCATTCAAACTTAGCTCCCGCCTTTAACAATTCATAGAATGGGTGGCACCTTTGCGAATGTTGAGATATAAATCTCCTAATGAATTGTAAACACCCAATCAAACCTCTGAGTTCGGTGATGTTCTTAGGCGGCGGCATTTCCATAACGGCCTTAGCTTTATTCGGATCAATCTGGATCCCCCGTTTGCTAACTATAAATCCCAACAATTTCCCTGATGCGACTCCGAACACACATTTCTTTGGATTCATTTTCAATTTGTACTCCCTAGCCCTTTGCAACACCTTGGCTAAAATGGCGGGGTGCTCTTCCTTGGACCTCGACTTTACCAGGATGTCATCCACGTAAGCTTCTAAATACACATGCATCATATCGTGGAAGATGGCCATCATTGCCCGTTGATAAGTGGCACCTGCATTCTTCAATCTAAATGGCATAACGACATAGCAGTATGTGTCCCAGGGCGTGGTGAAAGAGGTCTTCTCTTGATCCTCAGGAGCAAGACGGATTTGATTATAACCAGAATATCCATCCATGAATGAGAGGGCCTCATACCCAGCCGTGTTATCCACCAACAGGTCGATGTGAGGAAGCGAGAAATCATCTTTCGGACATGCCTTGTTTAAGTCCCTGAAATCGATACAAATCCAAATTTTTCCATCTTTCTTCATTACCGGGACTATGTTCGCCACCCATTGCGGATATAAAACAACTCTAATAAACCCACCCTTGTGCAATTTGTCAACTTCTTCCTTTATCTTTAAGTCCATTTGCGGGTGGAATCTTCTTACTTTTTGCTTAACGGGTGTTGCCCCTGGTTTAAGAATCAGCCGATGTTCAACCAACGCGGGGTCAAGACCCTGCATGTCCTCGTAGGACCAGGTAAAAGAGACGCTATACTCCCTCAAGACCTTGATTAGCTCCTCTTCAACTTGAGGAGGGAGATTAGCAGAAATGAGTATGGGGCTGGGATCCTCTTCTGTTCCAAGATTAATTTCTTTAGTGGGTTCATCCACTGCCGAGGACAGTTCATCAAACCTCTTCAAACCTTGTGCGTACAAATCGGCAGTGTCATCCACCTCGCTTTCCTCATCATCGGCTGGGTCCTTCTCATCAATGATTTCATATACTCCTAATCCGTCATTGCTCCACACCCCTTCTAATTCCTCATCATCTTCTAAAACAACTGCGGTCTCTACAAACTCCGGGCACTTAAGGAGGGCATGGCATCTGTGAGCTAAGTCTTGTAGAAACCTATCTGGAACGGATTTAGGATGACGCATCACAGGGTGCACCGCAGACGTGGATGGGCCGACTAGACTTGAACTGGACTCTACCCTAACTGACTCAACCAACCTAGGAGACTCTGCAAAATGTACATCTACCCTAGGAAACAGGAAGCCTACAGGGAAAGGAGCAGGGGTCTCATGCCCCCGAGAATACGAGGAGAACACAGCGTAATCGTCCATTGACACCTCCGTTTTAAAATTGGTATTTTTTTAAGAGGTCGGAGGTGATCATGCAACATGAAGAAGAAGACGGGGGTGGAGGGAGTTACATGGGAAACAGATCGGAGAAGATGCAATCAAAGAACGGGTTGGAGGATGAAAACCACATTTCATGGAGTTGGGCATTGGGGGAAGGAGGAGTGAACAGGGTTGATAAATCAATGGGTGGGCAGCGCCCACATGCACATGGCACGAACAGAATTTCAGGCGGTCTTTCCGTGAAGTACGGGTCGACCATAATCGGAGGGGAACGGGGGACAAACCCCAATTGTTGAAACAAGGAGGCAAGACGGGACGAGGACAGAGAAAAGATAGTGATGGAGCTCCCCACTTCTCGTGGCCTCCGGGGAACTAGCTGAGTTGGAGAGTGCCTAACCAGCAGCATCTCCTTCTTCTTCGGACGGTCTTCCTCTTCACTGAACTGCTTCTCAAAGCAACTACAGAAATCTTCCATGTCATCCACCAGCCCCTTCAGCGGCGGCGGTGGGTCAGAGACATCACGAGCGGCATCAATCTTCACAACAGCACATGGCGGCGGCTTCTTCAAAGTGTCGGGCTGCAATGGGCCTTTTACAAAATGTTGACGATAATCCCACGTCAGTGGCCCGGAGTCTCCCAGTATAGACAATGCTGACTCCCGATAACCAAGGCCTCTGCGGCCCATCTTTCTGCCTTTAGGGACGGGCTTAGTCCGCCCCTGCAATTGCACGCCGAGGCCCAAGCCCGGCTGGTAGCCCAACTTCAGAATCATATGCCACCCTTTCGAATCTCTAATCATGACTTAATCTTCAGGTTTACTGGCGCAGTGGCGGGCTTACGTGACGCATGCCCATGAATAATTTAAGTCCATCACGGAAAGAACTGGCCTGTTACTCGGCCACAGAGTGGGGAGAATCTTGTCTGTAATTGCGTCTACTGACTGGACTGTGGAGATACTTTTCACCTTAACCACCCGGCCTTGGAATGGGAACTTCAGGCATTGGTGGGTAGTTGAAGGTACATCATTTAGACTATCTATCCATGGACGACCCAGAATAGCTTTGAACATAGGGTCTATGTCCAACGCATAAAACTCCACATCCATCACTAAAGGCCCTAGCTCGGCCTGCACTGTCACGACCCCGTGGCACGCTCGCCTGGAGTTGTCATAGGCTGTAATTGTGATCGGTGTTGGCTTAAACATGTCTTCTGAAATGTTACAGGCACGTAGTGTACTCAGCGGACACACATTTATCGATGCTCCCATGTCCACTAGGGCAGACTCAACGGCCACTTTGTTTAAAGAAATGGTAATGCAGAGTGGCATCTACCATGCCTCTGGGGGTGCTAATTCTGACTCAGAGAATGAAATGGAAGGCCCCCTGGTAATAGTCGTCAACACTGAGGGTAAGCTGTCTACTACCACATCCTCCCTAACCATAACCTTCTGTAGAAAAGGCCAGAGTGCGTCCTTGTGTAGCGTGGATCTTTTGATCAACTCCAAAACTGATATTTTGGCCGACATCTGGTCCAAGTGCTGTAGCAGGTCATACTTTGTTCCTGGCATGGGGTCTACTTCTTCTGCTTTGGCTGTAGAGAAGGGAACTTGGGGGTTGGGTGCAGACGCACCGGAGGGAGGATAAACTCTATGAAATGGACGCTCGCTCCGAAGGGCCCAATGTCGTGCCGGCACGGCTTGGGATGGGCCCCCGATTGGCCCAGTGGGGTAGGTGGAAGGGGTAGATATGGGAGTGAGGATGACGGGGGTTGGCCTGACAGGCCCTGGCGGAGTGGTGATGGGTGAAGGGTTAAGTGGAGGAGTGATGATGGAGGGTATGGTGGGTGATGGCGGAAGGACATGCAGAATGGTAGGGAATATGGCGGGTGAAAAAGGTGGTCGGGAAGGGATAGTGGGTGGAACAGTGGTGAAGGCGGTGGGTCGGAGAATGGATGGGACAAGAGGAGCGGGGAAATTGGTATGGTGGAAGGCCAAAAGGTGAGCGGGGGTCTCATCATCAAAGGACCACCCAGCATTAGGGGCTGGGTGGTGGACTGCGTTAACTTGAGCCGGTACCAACGGCTGTTGGTGTTGTTGCTGCTGAGGAGCGGGCGGATGTTCTAGCATGGGATTCTGATGAATCCCGAGGTCTTGCTATTGTTGCTGCTGCTGAGGTGGTTATTATTGTTGGAGGGGTTGCTAGAACTGCTGCTGCTGGGGTGCCGCCTATTGTGGCCTGGCTTGTCTTCTTCTCTCTTTAATATTATCAATTATATTGTGCATTTGGGCCCAATCAATTCTATGGCCCTCATGTAGATCATACACCAAATCTCTAAACTGAAAGCATCTCTCTATCGTGTGCCCGGGCTGCCGATGGTAGATGCAATACCTTGACTGATCGGCTGCTGGATTCCAATTCTGACGTTCCGACGGCAATTGGATGTCACCAGTGTACATTAGAGCTGAAAAGATGTCGGGGAGGGTTTCTGGAAGTGGAGGATAGTTTACCCTCTTGGGCCCCAGCCGAGCAGGCCCATAACCAGCGGGAGGGGGAACGTTGTGGTACTGGGGTGGCTATTGAGGCTGTGGTGGTGGAGGTGGTTGTTGTGGGTGCTGAGGAGCTGGGAAAGTGGGTCGGGGAGCTTGCAGAGCGGCGAACTGGGGGTTGCGTGGGGGTTGCTGGAAACGGGGTGAAGCGGGCTGGTTAGGGAATTGAACAACCTGGACCTACTCGTTGACTTGGACTCCCTCAGTAACTGGGCCCTAGGATTTGCGGGTGGTCTTGGACTTCTGGGCCTCGAACAATGAATGGATAGGGGACTCTTTAAATTGGGTCTGGACAAACCGGGCCCGATTGTACAACTGGTGCATTTTAGAAATGTCGTTCATTGCCAAAATATTTCGAAACATCGGGGTAGCATTAGAAATCAACAATTTAACCTTTTCTTCTTCCGGGATCTGCCCGGGCACACGCGAGGCCATCTGCCTCCATCTATCGGCATATGCTGCAAAGTCTTCATCCGGCTTCATCTTTTTTGCAACCAGGTCGGTGAAAGAATACTCGGGCCCAACCCGATCCTGGAATCTCTGAATGAACTTCTCCTTGACGGTCTTAAAACTTTCGGCCTCCTCTAGAGGTAATGTATAGAACCACTCCAGGGCGACCCCATCCAAGGATCGACGGAACAGATATGCCATCAAATGATCATCCTGCTGGAACTGCGCCGATTCATAGAGAAACTCCCTGACATGAATGAACAGGTTGCCATTCCCGTCATACTTCTGATACACGGGGAGCTCGAACTGAGGAGGAAAATGAATGTCCCCGAAGTTAGGAATGGGGACATCAGTTAATGATTGTGGGCCGACCCGCTTGTGGAGGAGGTCAATCTGCTGCTGCATGGTAGCCCATTTGTCCAGGAGTTCCCGTTCCCGGGAAGGAGGAGATACGGCAGGAAAGACGGAACCGGAATACGGAGCTGAAGGGTGGACTGATTGAGAGGGGAGCTCATAAGATGGATAGTGGGCCAAGGAAGGGCCCATATCCGAGTGAGCCAACTGGGCGGCCCTTGGTTGCAAACGGACAAAGTCAGTCGGGGCCACGAGGGCCTGCGGTGCTGAAGAGAAGGTGGTGTATCGGTCAACAAAAGAACTGGATGGGATTTGGGTCTTCCCCTTAGCAAGCGGCTGATGGGCCGAGGTAGAAGCCTGGCCCGCTTCCATAGCAGAGAATCGAAGAGCTTGAGGGCGAACCCAGGTGAGATCAATGGGGGCCGCAGAGGTGGCCCCTAACCCAATAATCGGGGATGTGGTGGTGGTGGCAGCAGTCGTGCCAGAAGAAAGCACAGAAGGCAGGGCATCTGCCCCTTGCAGAGCTTGTTTCAAGAGATGAAGTTGGGTCGGATCAAGTTGGGCCATCATGTTGAGAACGTGACTGGCCAAATTTTGTGAAGAGGAACTAGAAAGAGAGGGTTGAGGGCCCTCAATGACAATGGTCGGGAGAGAAGGGGCAGCCCCTCTCCTCCCTGCACATGGGCGACCCTAGGCGGGTCCTCGAGATGTCCCTGAGGGAGAGTGTCCTCATGGGAATGGGAGAAATGGTAGGATGACATACCTGGAGGTGAGTCGAACAAGGGATTGAAGTAGGAGATGAAATGGGATTTGCCCTTAGGAGACGAACCTATGGGGAAGAGACAACTCCACATGCACCGATGACGATGGGGGAGGAGTAAGCAAACAGCCCTAAGCAAAGAGCTAAAACAAACAACCCAAATGGGATGCACACAATGGGGGGGAGAGATGAGAAGAGAATCAACCAGTTAATGCAACCAAGTTTCAAATGATGCGTGCAAGGTTTTATAAAATATTCCTTTTTGGACCATAGTGAATTAATTAAGATTTAAGTTCACTTCAGCACAAGGTACCTAGCCAAGGTAGGGAATAGGGCAACTGGCTGACACTAGAGGACTCTCTCTCTCTTTGATGCAGACTCTAGACTAGGGGGTGGTATGATACAACCTGCCCGGCATCCGTGTAGGAATCCACGGCTCACGGGGGCTTACGGAGGTCCTCAGCAAGGTCCCCTAGTCGGCTCCAAGGAGTATGGAGACGAGAGGAAACCTTACCTCGGTAGGAATGCAACTACTAATGAAAAGTGTGTATGACCCTATGTGCACCAGAGTGCATGCAAGATTCTAGCCTAGATCTAGCAAGTAATGGCAATCAAGCAAATATGAGAAAATGAGACGAACACAACCATGCAACACAGCAGGGGAAGATCAAAATAGCACCGAATATGTAGATGTAATGATATGAACCGATGATCAAAATATAGCCTCGGGTGCACTGTAGCAGAGAAGGACGGTCTGATGAAGACCGCTCAGTGTATGCGCATGGTCCGGGATGGACCGTCTAGGGAGATCAAATGGTTAGGAATGGACCGTGCAATAGCAGGGAGTAACGCCAAGGCAGAGAAAAAAACACAAAATGTTGAAATGACTGAAGAATAAGACTCAGAAGTGTACCTTGATGGGGCGTTCTTTCGATAGACCGCTCAGAGTCTCGGACGGACTTGAAACAATCACCGAATAGTGATAGAAATCACAGATGTAAAAATAGCAAAGTACCTGAGCCAGCAAAGGTGAACGGTCCGTATCAGACCGCGGGAAGAAGGGGACGGTTTGTGTAGAACCGCTGGGTGGCTGGCACGATAGGAGCTCTAAAACGATCACGGGAAGGCTAATTTCGAGCCGTTCTAACAAGCAGGCGGCTCTCAGAAGACCGCTTAAACTCTCGAGGACAGAAACGTGAGATGGGCCAAAGAACGACCTGGAACACTCAAAGAAAGAGACTAACGAAAACACACAATGAAGTCAGCAAAACATTAACACGATGGGCGCTAGACGTCCCACCGTGATCGCCAAAAAAGAGGGTGTTGACATGTTTTTCCTTCTCTTCCCCTTTTGATAACCCCTCCAATCCCTTCTTTACTATACTAATGTAAAGAATTAAACGATGCGCAAATAACAGGGGGAAGGATGTGGAATGTGTGTGATCGCCACCAAGGTGCCGAATGTATACACCGTACCTTGGAAAGAGAGGGGAGACACTCGCCTGGAACAGCACTACAGTAATGCGCGGCTCTTGATGAACCGCCCTGATGATGAGCGGTCGCTCGACCGACCGCCCGGCAGCACTGAAATGAACGCGGGACGAGGAGCAGTTGGATGGCGGAACGGTTCAGGACCAACCGCTTGGAAAAACATGACGGTCAACGGACCGCCACCCTATTCCTCAAACTGACATACGAAGACCGCTCTGCATCACCAACTTCCAAAATGTGGGATCTCTACCTCCACCCTTCCCGGCCGGCTAGGAGGAGTGGGCCTCGTGTTGCCATGAGGCTGACCTGCGAAACAGAGTGTAGAACACAAAAAGGAACCCAATATCAGAACTACAACGTGTAGTAACTGCCAGAACGAAAGGAAATGAACATAACTAAACGGAATGGGGGATACCTGGGGGGGTTTAAACCCCTCGGGGCACCAAAGACGTGGGAGGATGTGTGTGATGTGATGAGACAATTAAGAAAAAATAGATGAAGGAAAGGAGAACGATGCATGCAATGAGAAAACAGATGGTGGGACTAGTGAACTAATGACTCAAACAAACTGTGTACTCCCTGAACCGGAGGCCTATGCGGATGTAGAAGGCCTCCCTCCCTATCTTGGGTCGCTCAACAATCCGGCATGGCTTCACCGTCGACCCGAAAATCTCCCCCCCACACCCCTTTTCGAAGCTTGCCCTTAGGGTCTATTTGTAGAGCCTACGAAGCCAGCCCCGAAAATTAGGATTTCCACTGAATATCAGCTCAAGATCTTAAAATAAAATATGTGGATAATATAATTATCTTCCAACCAGTTGAAACGACACCTCATTTGGTTAAGAAACCACGGAGAAATGGTTGGAACAAGTTAGGGATAAAACCACGGATAGTGAGAGAAAAACTCTTAGTTTTTCAGCAATCGTACCATTGCGCGGTCACACGATAGACCGCCCAATACACTGAGCAGTCGGTCACCAAACCGTCCAATCTGTCGGTGGAAATTAAGTAAATAGGAAATATTATCTAAATATCTATCGAACTGACCAGTGTTTTCGGCATTGGACTCTCATGAATTGGGCGGTTCTTAATGGACCACTCAGACCACGGAATGATCAAAAACCAATCATCCAACACCTGTCGGTGATAAATCAACATAATTTAGATAATTAGATAATTATCTGAACAACCAACGAATCTGGGACTCTGAGAACTAGACGGTCATAAGCATACTGTTCCATGGGTATGGACGGCTACCTATGAACTGTGCAAAAGCTTTGTCGGTGGAAATTCAAAAAATCACCTCCATATCCAATAAATATATAAACGGTTCACCATCATTCACTCAATGACTGAACGGTCATGCTATAGGCCGCGCAATGGCTTTATGCTTGAAACTTAATAAAATATAATAAATCAAGCCAGACCAGGGCCCATTAAGCCCTAAATTGAAGCAGACCAAGTCAGGGAGGGAGGTATCCATAAAATAGGCCCAATAAGCTGCCTAAAAATAGCCCACTAAGCAATGGATAACTTGAGTCATCAACAAATGAGGTAAGAGAAATGACTCAACTTATCGGCAAAAAACGGGTGTCAACACTACCGGGTCGATTTTCCAAAGGACAAGCACTTAATGGCTTTCCTCCACATTTTCAACTTAATGGGAAAGCGGGACATCCTCACGGTGCAAGCAACCGAGTACAATATTCTCTCAAGTTGAGATAGCATGATCGGTTCAGTAGTGAGAAGTGAACCGATTTATTTTTCGGGAGACACCAGGCAATGGGACGCCATTACCGACGTGCTAGAACTGAGTCTGGAACAAGGCATGTTGACTCGCACCCTTGAATTTACTCCGGCTAGGTGGGACCTATCAACAGGCATTGTTCACAAGGAGAAGCCAATATTTGGCCTTTTCCTAGCCCCGTTGAAGTGGGGGTTCAGAGAAGAGCCATTTCTTCTAGATTATTTGGCAGTCGGGTTCAAACATCAGATTGTTGTGGGCTTGTTTGCTGATTGTAAAGCCACCGATGCTCATGCTTTCAGAGACGGGGCTGTTAAATTTACTTAGTACGTGCTCTAGAATTATGGTCCCATCCTGATGAAGGCCGGAGTGTACCAGAGTGTATATGCATCCCGCTTTCGTTATCCCATCTCGAAGGGCTTGTGCTGCGGCCTGATGGAGACGTATTGTCCCCAGTACAACACCTTCTATACCGCGGAAGGGGAGACTTCCTTAGACTTGTGTAGTTTACATCAACTTTCTGGTCTTCCAATTGATGGCGAGCCGTATGAGGAGGTTTGTTGGCCTGACTGGATTAAAGACCACACTAACGGCGAGGGACACTATTATATTGGGTTTACCTATCGATACCTCATGAAGGTGTACCGTACACTGTGGCTATCCATTCAGGGTACTGTAGAGTCTTCTTCATCCCGTTCGCGCAAGGAGCGAAAACGGGTGCGCCTGGGCTTATGGCTGGAATACTTCTTCGCAGGCGAGTCAAAGTACAAAGACTTTCCTTCTGTCGGAATGGTTCCGAACAGACTGAAGACGCGGTCTCGCCGGAAGACTAATTTATCTTCTTCTCTTCGCAGAGGGTGCCAGAGTGGCCCTAACCCAGTGGGACTGGATCCCATTACTCATTGGGTGGCCTACTTGACATATTGGCTGTGCACATTTGCTATGCCGCAACGTGATGAAACAGTTATCCGCGTTGAATCCATATATCCGGCGTGTTTAATGGCATGGGGTGTGAAGTTGTCCCTCTGCCCTGCAGCATTGTGTTTGATTTACAAGATGTTCGGATATATCCACCGTAGCCGCCTCCCAAGGACCTTGCGGACCGTTGGCCCTCTTCATTTCTTCATTGCCTGGGTGTGTTCACTATTTCTAGAGTTTGCCCCCAGGTCACTGTAGTCTCCAAACTTGTTTCCGAGAATGCTAGAGTTCACTGATGCCGAACCACAGCAGGTGTCAGATCAACTTTTCCCAATCAGGGGGCAATTGACAAAAGTGCCAATGAATGCTTCTGGGGCCTTGCATTTCTGGTGTTTGGCTGCTCATTCAAGCCCGTTGGCGAATCGGCTGAGAGAATGCAAATTTGGCAAAGTTGAGCCGTATGTTCACCCTATATCGGGCAAGCTCAATGATAAGCCGTCATTGGAGCCAGAGCTGGTAGACTGGCTTTGTCCATTAGACCTAGTATTTTGGTGTTTAGAAAGGGCATCAGCACTTACTTAGAGCCCTATTACCCCTTCAGGTTTAGCAGAAATTTTGGTTATGATCAATAGATTCCTTCCTCTTCAGTACAGTTCCCATTGGAGAGTCGATCGAGAGGAGGATCAGTCGCTGTTGAAGAAGCTCGTACGTGGTGGGATCATTTCCATCGTTGTGAGGCTGCTTCTTTTTGGATGCCAGCCCCTGGGCATTTTCCCCGGGTGACGCCAGAATATATTAAATGGTGGAATGCTCGTACTGGCTTCTATCGGCTTTCTCAGAACGATTGCTGGGACATTGCCGAGCGTCGGTTCTTAAGCTCCCAACCTTCCGCCGTGTTTGAAATTAATCCTTATCATCTACGGAGGCTGAAGTCTCGTAAAGATGGTGAGATACAGGCTTATTTGGCGGCATGGAAAGTTTTCAAACGGGAGAAGTCCAAGCCACAGCCGGTGCTTCCGAAAATTAATAAAGACAGCTTCACAGAGACTCTTCGGGGCCTGTGTAAAGTTAGTAGCGAGAGGCTTGCTCTTCAGCAGTTTCCGCTACCAGTGGAAGAGCCTATCACAGCCCCGGCCTCATGGCGTCCAGAGACTGATCGCTTGTGTCCGTATAGGAGTTTCGTGAGGAAAGAAGATCGGGGTCCCACCCTGTATAGCCAAACTTCTTAGCTCTTTGTCTTGTTGCACATTCATGGCCTTTCTATTACGGATAAGGCCGAGGCTATATTGGAGAGACCTCTCTTCATCACCTTTAAGTATGTCGATGGATGGGGTATGGACCATCTTGGCCTCTATTACTGCCTATCAGCCCGCGGCCATGAAGACTTGGCACTCTTAGCTGAACATTGCATCAAGATAGGTGATATTTGCTGGCTGATTTGTTAGGGATCCTCCAGGAACAAGGAGCCCTCCTTGTATTATTGGACTCTCTCTCCATTGTAATCGGGCCCACCAGGTACATGCTGTTTAATTCTTGCTTGCTCCTTTACTTGTATATGCATCGTGTCCACATGATCACCACGTGAACACACTATTTCTCTGTAGACATCCCGACCTCCAAAACAACTCTAGAGTATCGGTCTTTAATTTCTAAGGCCTAGAAGCCAAGCTATTTCGAATCTTCGCCTGCTGCCCCGACTACCACGCCTTTACCCACCAGGGGTTCTCAGAAGCGGGAGAGGTCTAGGGTCAAGGAGGTAGTTTCTCGGGCTAAGAGGGCCCGGGCAAAAGTCGCAGTGGAAAAGAAGACTGCGCCTACGGAGCCCGTCATCTCATTGCCCACTACCCCAACCTTCAGGGAGTTCGAGACGGCACAAGAGCAAACTATTCCATCAGTAGGTATATCCCCCCTGAACTCCTTTTCGGGGTATAACCTCAGGGCTTTGCTATTTCTGCTTTTCTTTTTTTTATTTAGGCACCACAATTTCTTCTGTCCCAGCTGTCAAGGAAGCAGTAACCAGTGGTGGTGCAGAGGAAGTTTGGGGCGCTGAGACGCCCGCCGTTCCGATCACCACGGACCTTCCTTCTCCAACGCCTAGTCATGGTGATGAAGGTAATATTATAGCCCGCGGGACCCCTATTGCAGGCACCTCATCTTGCTACTTTTCTTTTTACTCATCATTCTTATCTATTTAATCATTCAAATATTGTCCCTTTGGAACCTGCTGAAGTTCCTCCTGTAGCATCTCCTGCTCAGAGTACCCTGCCAACCCGACGGTACTCTGAACGGTTGGCCGTGCGAGCCCTTCAGAAAGTATCTTCAGGGGCGTCGCTTGACAGTTCAGTGCGTCTTACGGGCCCAGGCACGGCGGCAGTAGAATTATCTGAAAGTTCTTCTTCGGAGGAACTTATAGACTATGAACCCTCCAGTGATGAGGATGAGCAGGATGTAGGGTTAGATGCTAGCACTCATTCCCTATCATATGGAAGCGAATTCGCTGCATTCAGCCCTCCTCGACTAGCATTGGGCCCTTCACGCGCACTAAGTCCCGGGCGGGAGATTTCCTCAGCCTTGACGCGGCCAGACTTAGAAGCACCGGGAGCTGCTAGTTCAAGCCTCGTTTCTTTGGAGGTAATCTTTGTATTCTTCTATACGAGCTTCAGCCATGTCTTCTAGCATGTGTATCTGAAGGTCTGACATAGTTCCTAGTTTGCCTCCTTTGTTCCTTTTCTCAGGAGCCCAGGATTTTAGTGGGGTTGAATTTGCCAGCAATGACTACTACCACCACTTTCTCCCCCTTTCAAGCAACAGGGACGGCCTGGGCCCCCATCGCGGGCATGGTGCCCATATTAAGGTCGATTGCTTTGAAATTCCCCGGCGGGCCCGGCTCTGTGTTGGACACAGGTGAGTCTTTGGTAAAACAACTTTTGGTCCAGTCATCAGAGTGCGGGCCAGAACCAGCTTGCCTGGCCATTACCGAGGGTGCCTCAGGGGTGGAGCCCGAAGAGGAACCGACCGGGGATGCCACTGCTTTAACCATCACGGCCAACGTTGAATTGGAGCAGCCAGCCCTAGTGGGACAGCACGAACCGACTTCCTTAGAAGGTGTAGGAATTCATGAAGAATTGGACAGTGGGACAACAGTCCTGCCATCTGTAGCAGAGTCTGAGTCGGAGTAGGCGGCCCAGATTACATGGCATGAAGAGCCTTCTCTCGAAGATATAGAGCTCTCGGGAGGAACAACTGTCCTATCTATCACCCCCGGGACCGAATTGAAGGAAATGCTAGAGCCGATAGGGCAGCTGGACTTTGCTTCTGAAAATGCGGGCTTCGAGTCTGCAGATTTTGTCCCTCAGTTCGATGGAGGTCTTGAAGTGCCTGCCTTGACTGCTATTGACTCCGTTGTACAGACAGAAGAGCGTATGACACCCATTGTCTCCCTACCGACACTGCCTTCATCTTCTTCGGAGCCCATTGATGACCTCTGGGCCGAAGTTGATAGCAGAGTAGAGTTTCATCTCCCTGATGCACCATCACTTGGCTTGCAGTCTTCAGACGAGATGGTGTGGTAGAACTTGGAGATGCTCAAGCAAACTGTGTTGGCACGTCGGGACTTATCTTACACCCAGCTGAGGGGGCTGGCTGAGTCCATATCACGCACCCTCATAGCCTTTGGTTGTCCCATGTAGGACTGGGCGCCACGAGTAATATTGCTACTTAAGTATGTAAATCAGCGAGAATTTGTTGAGCACGGCTTGAGGGATCAGCTAACCGCCCTGGCGCTTCAACAGCAAGAACGCCACACCACTATGCGGGCTTCCAGAGAGCTCATTAGTGAGCGTAGGAATATCATTGAGGGAGCTGCTGAACGAGCTTCCTTCTTACGACAACGGATTTCAGAACTCCATACTGAACTGGCTCAGGCTGAAGAAGATCTAGCTTGCACAGAGCAACTAGCGGCGTGATGCTTGGGTGAGGCCAAATCTGCGGAGAAGCATGTTGGCTCTCTTCAGGAGGAATTATTGAGGCTGGAAGCCGAGGAGCGCCGGTGGCATGACTTAGCTGTTCATCCCTCTATCGGACTTCCGGCGCTCGATGATATCTCTCACCATCCTGGCCAATGATGTGTATTTTTCTCTTTTTGTCTTATCTTTTTTTTCAATGTGTATCAGTGCAGGAACTTCGTGCACCCCTTCCGTGCAATGATATTTTCTTCAATCTTGCCTTATATACTTGTGCCGAGCCTTAACTGTGTATTTATTTTCCTTCCCTCCATAATGTGAGCGGGGGTACAAGACTAGCTTTACCAATCTTGGGGTGTGTTAGCTGCTAGGACAGGAGAGCGCTCACGCCTTCAGGGAAGCGGCGAGGAGGTCGCTCCACTGCCACGCTATGTCCCTCGAAATCACAGTTAGGCTAGATTAAGTGGAACATATTCTTTTAGGTTGACACCAGAGCATTATTATATTCATCGGCTAAACGAATACCGGGGCCAAGAGGTAGATTCTTCATTAACGAGGATAAAAGGTCCAAGTTAAAGTTTTATTCACTGATTTTGTCAATGATGACGAAAATCAGGGTATTGTCGACATTGGGTAGAATGTCGAAGCAAAGAAGGGTCTTTTTCTTCATTAACGAGGACGAAAGGTCCAAGTTAAGGTTTCGATCACTGATGTCACCGATGCTGATGACGATCAGGATAGGTGTATTCATCGACATTGGGTTAAATGTCGAAGTAAGAAATGGTTTTAATATCATTAACAAGGACAGAGGGTCCGAGTTAAGGTTTCGATCACTGATGTCACCGATGCTGATGACAATCAGGCATTCATCGACATTGGGTTAAATGTCAAAGCAAGAAGTGGTTTTAGTATCATTAACAAGGACGGAAGGTCCGAGTCAAGGTTTCGATCACTGATGTCACTGATGCTGATGACAATCAGGGTAGGTGTATTCATCGACATTGGGTTAAATGTCGAAGCAAAGAATAGTTTTAGTACCATTAACAAGGACGGAGGTTTCGATCACTGATGTCACCGATGCTGATGACGATCAGGGCAGATGTATTCATCGACATTGGGTTAAATGCCGAAGCAAGGAATGGTTTTAATATCATTAAGAAGGACGGAGGGTCCGAGTTAAGGTTTCGATCACTGATGTCACCGATGCTGATGACTATCAGGGTAGATGTATTCATCAACATTGGGTTAAATGCCGAAGCAAGAAGTGGTTTTAATATCATTAACAAAGACAAAAGGTCCAAGTCAAGTTTTCGATCACTGATGTCACCGATGTTGATGACGGTCAGGATAGGTGTATTCATCGACATTGGGTTAAATGTCGACGCAAGAAATGGTTTTAATATCATTAACAATGACGGAGGGTCCAAGTTAAGGTTTCGATCACTAATGTCACCGATGCTGATGACAATTAGGGTAGGTGTATTCATCGACATTGGGTTAAATGTCGAAGCAAGAAATGATTTTATCGTCGAAACAGGCGGAAGGCCTATTCCGATTGGACTTTGCCGTATAGCTGGTTTGTTTTCAGTGGGACACCTAGTGGTGTCCTGCTTATGAGGATGTCTTGGGAAAAAACATTTTTTATGGGCATATATATATATATATATATATATATATATATTAACCACATTACCGATGCAAGCGCCCTCTTCGGGTTTTCGCCGGCACCGGCCCCCTCTTGCTTTTGTCCACGTGCCCTTTTGGGTTTTCACGTGGTGGGATACCCGATTTTGCATGCAGTGCCCTTGCGGGTTTTCGCCACAACTGGGTTATCACCCTTTTTACCCTTGTCCTACTGAAGGCAAAATCGGGTGTATTCGTCGGAAAAAGTCTGGAGGCGCACCCCTATTTTAAGCCCCATTTTTCTTTCTTCTTTTTTTTTGATGACAATTGGGAACAATAGATGATCATCGACTCGGACCCAGAGTCTTCGGCCAATAGAGGGTTTGTTCGTTGGCAAAAATGGATGCCAACGCAAGAGAAGGAATTAGTGCCTATTCAGATGTAAGGCCTACAATGGCAACCTTATGTATATATGAATGGCTAGGGCACGAAGTCTTGCGCCGACGAGGGGTGTATTCGTTGACAAGATCAAATGCCAATGCAAGGTATAGAATTAGTGCCGATTCGGGCGTAAGGCCCGCAATGGCAATGTTGTATATATATAGTTGGCTAGGGCACGAAGCCTTGCGCCAAAGAAGGGTTCGTTCATTGACAAGGGCGAATGTCAACGCAAGGAGTAGAAGTATCGCCGATTTGGGCGTAAGGCACGCAATGGCAACATTGTGTATATGCGAATGGCTGGGGCCCGAAGCCTCACGCCAAAAAGGGACTTATTCATTGACAGGATCAAATGCCAACGCAAAGGAGAGAATATCCGCCGATTCGGGCGTAAGGCCCGCAATGGCAATATTGTGGCTATAGTTGGCTAGGGCACGAAGCCTTGCGCCAAAGAGTGGCTTATTCGTTGGCAAGGATGAATGCCAATGCAAAGGATAGAATTGATGCCGATTCGGGCGTAAGGCCCGTAATGGCAATATGACATATGAGCTGGCTAGGGCATGAAGCCTTGCGCTGCTAAGCTGTGTATTCACAGACATGGGGTTAATGCCTGTGCAAAGGAAAGAGTTTTCTTTACCCTCATGGGCGTAAGGTCCATCGAGGGCATTTATGGAGGTAGTATTCAAGGCGGGGTCCTTTTCATCCATACGGACGTAAGGTCCGTTGGATGTCTTGAAAATAGTGTCCACGGGCATGGGTTTAACGCCTGAGCAAAGAGAGAGTTTTCTTCTTCCGGATAGACGTAAGGTCCATTGGAAGTCATGTAAGTAAGATTCACGGGTATGGGGTTAATACCCGAGCAAAGAGGAGGTTTTTCTTTACCCAAATGGACGTAAGGTCCGTTGGAAGCATTATGACCTGGTGGGATTATGGTTGGACCATGGGTGTTTTTAGTCTTCAGGCGTCGGCGCTGCTGCTCGGTATAGCTTCATATGCTTTCCGTTGAGAGGGGAGATCTGAACTATGCCCTTGTGATCCACAAGGATGTAAGCGCCTCCTTCGTAGACCCAGTTGACAACATATGGGCCTAACCAATTTTCAGTCAGTTTTCCCTTGGGGTTGGCTGCCATAACTTCTCTTCTCTAGACCATAACAAGGTCACCTTTCTTGAATTCTCGCTCTTTGACCAGCTTGTCAAAAGCATCGGCCATGAGCTTGGTATAGCTGAATATTATGTTGTGCTCGGAGTCGCTTTCCTTCCAAATCGGCAAGCTCTTCCAATCTTCTTTCCACATTGCCTTATTCGCTGCCGACCAAACCATACTGAATGGCGACCTGTAGTGACGGGACTTCCAATTCAATTGGTACCACCGCTTCTGACCCGTACATAAGGGAGAATAGTGAGCAGCCAGTTGGGGTTTTATAGACTGTACGATAAGCCCAAAGTGCTTCGTACAACCTTTCTTCCCAATCTCTCTTATTGGAGTTAACGATTTTCTCCAGCAAGGTGCACAACCTTTTATTGAAAGCTTCTACAAGCCCATTAGCTTGAGGGTTATAGGGAGACAAAGTTCTCCAATCGATTTTATATTTATCAGCCAACCGGTATACCTTCTGGTTCCTGAAATGGCTGCCATTGTCAAAAATGATTCGGCTGGGGGACCCCAAACCGAAATATTATATTCTGGCGGAAGAACCTGGTGACCAGCTCCCCCGTTACTTCTCTTAATGCCACTGCCTCTGCCCATCTAGAGAAGTAGTCTGTGGCTGCCAAGATGTACTTGCATCCAGAGGAGGAGGGTGGCAGAGGACCTACTACGTCTGTGCCACATTGAGCAAATGGCCAACTTGGGATGGTGGGATGTAGTGGTGCCGGAGGCCTCCTCAAAATATTAGCATGCTTCTGCCATTTCTGACAAGTCTTGGCGAACTTGCAACAGTCATCAAACATGGTGGGCCAATAGTAGCCCTATTTCTCTATCTCGATTTTCATTTTTGGACGGGCCTGATGTGCTCCAGCAGACCCGACATGCACCTCATTCATGACTTGCAGGGCTTCTTTGGCAGACGGGCAACGCATCAAGATTTTATTTCTGGCACTTGCCATTATTCGTGACAAAGTCTCGTTTCTCATTTCGTAAGAATCTTTGATTCTTTATTAACTTCATTCTCTGTTCTTTTTCTTTCGGCAACTGTTGGCACTGAAACCATTGTAGCAGATGCTCCCGCCAATCAGGTTGTCGAGCTTCTTCTACAGCCATTACTTCATTTTCTTCTCCCGTAACTGGAATATCCATCACACTCGGCACATGTCGCCTATTGATGATGGTCACATTCGGGCTCTCATCTGGCGGGACTGCAAGGGACCTAGCTAGCTTAGCGAGGGCGTCTGCCTGAGCATTCTGTCCTCGGTTGATGTGCTTTATCAGGATGAAATAGAATTTTGCCATCAGGCCTAGCGCCAGCTGGTGATAGGGGAGGAGTTCCGGCTTTCGGACATCGAACTCTCCTTCGACTTGTTTAACAATTAGCATGGAATCCCTATAGACTTCTAGCATTCGAATCCCCATGGATAAGGTGATTTGCAGTCCGATAATCAAAGCCTCGTATTCTGCCTCATTGTTTGTGCAAGGCTTGTTGATCGAACAAGAGGTGTGCACGACCTCCCCCCTGAGATTTCAGGACTACGCCTGTGCCGGCTCTAATTCTGTCGGGCCCGCTGGCCGTAGTGTCAATTCTGAAAGCACCATCGAAATGTAGTTTCCACAATGTGGATTGCGCCTGGTTTGCTTCTAGTGTTTCGTCTTCGTGCAGTTCAGCCTGCAAGAGAGAATCTTCAGGTATTGGGTGTGTAGCAAAGAAATCTGCAATGGCTTGTCCCTTGACGGCTTTCTACGGTACATAGGAGATATTGAACTCCATAAGTATGACCGCCCATTTCCCCAGACGGCCCTTCAGTGCTGGCTGAGATAATATATACTTCAATGGATCTGCCTTGGAGACCAACTTAATTTCATGCGACAACATATAGTGTCGGAGCTTCTTGACCGCGAAGACCAACAACGCCAGGCAATTCTTCTCAATGTAAGAATATTTTTCTTCGGTCCTCACCAATCTTCTGCTGAGATAGTAGAGGGCCTGCTCTTTTCCTTCATCATTATTTTGGGTCAACATTGCCCCTAGAGAACGATGCGTGGCTGCTATGTATAAGATCAGCGGCCGCCCTTTTACTGGTGCGCCGAGCACAGGAGGGGTCTTGAGATATTCCTTCAGCTTCTCGAATGCCGCCTGACATTCTGCATCCCAATAAAATGGGACATCCTTCATCATCAACTTGTGAAAAGGGTGGCATCTTTCGGATAGATTTGATATGAATCATCGGATATAGGCCAGCCGGCCTTGGAGAGCCTGTATCTCGGAGAGGTTCCTTGGCGGAGGCAACTCTTGAATGGCTTTAATCTTTGCAGGGTCTATTTCAATCCCCCGATGCCTTACAATAAAATCCAGAAACTTGCCGCTGGAGACTCCAAAGGCGCATTTAAGCGGGTTCATCTTCAGCTCATACTGCCTAAGCCGTTGGAATATTATCCGGAGATCTTGCAGGTGATCCTCTCTCCTTCTGGTCTTAACCACTAAGTCATCAATGTAACATTCGACTTTGTGGTAGAGTAATTCATCAAAAATTCTGGTCATCGCCTGTTGGTAGGTGGCGCCAGCATTCTTCAGCCCGAAAGGCATCCTTTTATAATGGTAGATACCTTTGGGGGTACGGAAAGTAGTATGAACGCGGTCGTACTCCGCGATCCATATCTGATTGTAGCCGGATGAACCATCCATAAAGGAAAGGGCCTCATTGCCAGTCGTAGCATCTATCATGACTTCAATTATCGGCACTGGGAAGTCATCTTTCAGGCAAGCTTTATTTATATTACGAAAATCCACACATATCTAGATCTGACCATTCTTCTTTTTGACGGGCACTATGTTGGCCAGCCATGTAGTGTATTGGTTCTCTTCGACGAAGCCCACCTCAATAAGCTTGTCAACTTCTTTGCATATTTGAGTGATGAGCTCCGGCCTCATGCGCCGTGGTGACTGCTTCACTGGCTCCACGTCGGGGCTAATCGCCAATTCATGTTGAGCAACTGCGGGGCTAAGCCCGGGCATTCCTTTATAACTCTAGGCGAAACAGTCCCGGAATTCTTATAGTAATTGGACATATAGCTCCCGCTCGACTAAAGAAAGTTGAGCGCTAAGGAAGATGGGTCTGGGGTCATCTTCACTCCCCAGGTTGACTTCTATCAACTCATCCACTGTAGCCTTCCCCCCGTCCTCAATTTTCGGAGGTGCGGGTTCAAGGTCAATGAAATCTAGAACATCATCGATGTCTTCGAGTTCAAGGACTTCTGCAGTATTATAATTTTACCCTCCGACCTTGTCACGCCCCGACGCGGAATATCGGGACCGACAGTAGAAAACGCTAATAAAGATAACAAGCTAAGCTACGAATTAACATAACGCCATTAACAGAAATAACTCCAAATCTATTACAATAACCAACAAACTGACTTAAACATAATCAATCATAACCTCTACTCGACTCCGTTATAAAGACTAACACAAGCTCTAAGGCATAGCTAGATGTAAAATAACTATAACAATCTCAACATCTATCAACTAATACACTCCAAGTCATCACTCTGGCTCATTCCCATCCATCTGTGAATCTTCACCTGAGCTGCCTGGAAAGGGGGAAAACAACTATATGAGCGAACGCTCAGTAGGTAACAACAGACAAGTGTAAGTAATTAACCAATTAATTACATGTTTATATGAACGGAAAGAAAAGAAATGACGATCGGATGAAAAACCTTAAAAAAAAGAAAGTGCTAAAGAACGAAATGGAATGGCAATATGGCAGGATGATATAACTACAAGAATTTCAAGTTTATGAACAATAGAAATAACATGAAATTGTAGGAAATTGGCCAAAAAGTAAGAATATATAACCAAGTCAAACACGATTCAAGCAAGAGATCATTGTCATAGACATCACGCTAGTCATGCACTCAGTGCAATGCCTCACCATGTCATTACAAACTCCCATGGGCACAAGTACTTTTCGGGCGGTCTCCCCAGGACCAGACCGGGCCCCTATGATGCGTTGGCATTGATTTATTGGATCCAAGATCCCAAGTTCCGTCTAGACTTTAATCAAGTTAAATAGCCAATTATAATCAAGTATAAACTTACCTCGGAACATCCCAAGGCTAAGTTGAAGAGATACTATCCAGAATTTCTATCCAGGAGTTCAAGTTATCAAGAATCATCATGTTCTTGGATTCAAAACCATAAAACACAGAGAAAACTAGTCTCTGGATGATATGCGGCCACTACTGGGCCGCTCAAGACTTGTACGGTCGACTATGGGCCGCACTAACAGGAACTGGGCTGAGGTTTAGCCCTCGGGAGGTCAAGGTTGAACGGCTGATAAAGGGCCGCTCTACTATATGAACGGTAAGTATTGGGCCGCTCAAGGCCAGAAGTTTACAAAATCGAAGATGGGATATGTGATCCTGACAGAGCCGCTCATTAGTTGAACGGTCCATTAAGGGCCGCTTGTCAGATGTATGGGCCATTATTGGCCGCACAACACAGGGTCTAACAATAATCTAGAAATTCACCTAAGTGGACTCCCGGGCTGCCATAGGCAGGGTGGAACCGAACCAGAGTCCAGCCCACTGTCTGCTGGTCGGCCTAGGGTCTACTGGGCTGATCAAATCAGGAATTAGCCGAAGATAGATCAAGGATAATCGGCCAAGACTAATTGGCATTAGCCAGGGATGAACGGTCGACACAGGGCCGTTCAGGGAGATATGCGGTCGACTATCAGCCGCGCATGTCCTTGCTAGCCCAATTCGGACTACCTCACATCACAACGGTTCGATTGGGTCAAGATTCAATTCTAGGAGATAAAAATGGTTCAAGAATAACGGTTCAGGTCTGAGGTTATAAAAAGTGTAAACCTAATAGCCATTTCAATTATAAAGGATTCACAATTTAGATTGACATTTTTTAGAAAGATGAATCAAGATCAAGCTCAAATTAAATAAATCAGTAAGAATTATTTACTGTCATGAATTACAGTTTATTAGGTGTGTTGCGAACATGCCATTAACCACTAATCTACTTACATAACATGTTGTAAAGACCAATTAATCTGCTATGTTACATATGTGCAGTCGGTTCTGGACCTTACATCGCCATGTATGGTCACAAACAGGCCGCACATGCCCCTTCAGGTCCGAAGGCCTACTGGAGATGGACGGTCGGTCGTGTGCCTCTGGAAGGGTTGTGCAGTCTGGAACTGGCCGCAGGATAGACATGCCGTTAGGATTCGGTCGCATGTTCCAGGGAAACGATTAGAGACAGAAACATTTATACGGTCAACAACAGGTCGCCTGTCTTGGTTGTGCGGTCTATCGTGTGGCCGCACAAGTCCAGACAGATCGCTGCCCCTTTCGCCTTGCCCGACTCCGGCGAGGTTTCTAGGGTTAGACTAAAACATGAAATTTGCATGATATAAAGCATAGAATGTGGGGCTTTTACTACCAACAGAAAGAGCACAAAAAACTCTACAAGATGCATGAATCAATTTTATGTTTATAGCCTGAAATTACTACTTAATCGAAAGGGAACAATTATAACCCTTGTTCTGACATGCTTCTACTAAAACCAAAAATTCTCGCAGCACACTAGATAAAATTTAGGGCTTTCTACATCAATGAAAAGTTGACACGATGATGCTTCCAACCATATATTATTTGTAGGGTTTGGCTTGCTATCACCTACCTGAATCGGATGAAGAAGGAAGGAGAAAAAAAACCTGAGGCGCTTGTACACGCAGCCCCTAATCGCAGGAGATCTCCCTCGATCCAACTTCTCTGCAGTCGCCACTGGTTCTAAACAATTCTAGGATTAGAGAGCTTCATTTTTATAGGTCACACGCCTTCTAGAGATTTCTATGCGCGGAGTATTCGTCCACACAAGTTGGGCTAATGTGAACGCCGCCGCAATTGTTGATGCGAACCAATCGCCACCGATTGCACCTTCTAGGGTTAGGGTTTCGAGAGATTAAGAGAGGGGAAATGATCCTCTCATCCTGACCTTTCATTTGCCACCGATTTGAGCTCATTTGATGGAGTATTGGGCTCGAATTTTGCATTATAAGGTATGGTTAACTAAGTGTTTATTTTGGGCATAATCCACTAATTTCGGCCTACATACCGATTTTATTTGGGTTGGCCACAGAAGACAAGTTTGTTAAACGTGTTATCCTCTACAAGAATATAATTTTTTTGGATTTTTATAAAATAATCGAAATCTAGCTCATTCTATTTATTACGGAATTTCTAATTAATAAATTTTTAATTAATTTCTCAAAAAATCCGGGTATTACACCCTCCCCCACTTAAGGAATTTGGTCCTCCAAATTCAATGCACTTAATAATAAAAAGAGGGAGTGAGACAGCTCACCTAGAATTCGGGCTTAAGTTGAATCTGAGCAATCATAATCCGATCCTTGTCAACATTAAGATCCAAACTAGCTAACTGCTCCAGCAATTTCCATTCTTGTAACATGAGGCATGACAACTTAGCTATAGGCTTGCGGCTTAAGGCATCTTCCACAACATTACCTTTTCCAGGATGATACTCAATGGGAAAATCGAAGTCCTTCAAATACTCCAGCCATCTTCGCTGTCTCATATTGAGTTCCTTCAGAGAAAATAAGTATTTCAAACTCTTATGATCTGAAAACACCGTAAATGCCTTTCCATACAGGTAGTGCCTCCAAATCTTCAAGGCGAACACCACTGCTGCTAGCTCCAAATCATGAACATGGTAATTCTCTTCATGCTTCCTCAACTGCCTAGAAGAATAGGCTATCACTTTCCCATGCTGCATGAGTACACACCCTAAACCAATACCTGAAGCATCAGTGTATACAACAAAACCTCCTTCTCCAGAAGGTAAAGCCAAAACAGGTGCAGTAATCAAACATTCCTTCAAGGTCTGAAAGCTTCGCTCGTAATCTTCTGACCAATCAAATTTGATCTCCTTGCGGGTTAATCTTGTCAGAGGTACCGCAATCTTGGAGAAATCTTGAATAAATCTTCGGTAGTAACCTGCTAAGCCTAGGAAACTCCTCACTTCAGTCACACTAGTAGGCTTATCCCAATTCTTTACTACCTCTACCTTCGAAGGATCAACAGAAACACCTTCTTTTGTGATGATATGCCCTAGAAAGGACACCTCTTGCAGCCAGAAATCACACTTACTAAACTTGGCATATAACTGATGATCTCTCAATAGTTACAATGCCATCCTCAAATGTTCAGCATGCTCCTCCTCACTCTTAGAATAAATCAAGATGTCATCAATGAACACCACGACCCATTGATCAAGATAGGGTCGAAACACATCGTTCATCAGCTGCATGAAAGCTGCAGGTGCTTTCGTTAGCCCAAAAGGCATTACTACAAATTTGAAATGCCCATACCTACTGCGGAAAGCTGTTTTATAGATATCCTCTTCCTTAATTTGTAACTGATAATATCCAGATCGAAGGTCGATCTTAGAAAATATTGAGCTCCGAGTATCTGATCAAACAACTCATCAATCCTAGGTAGTGGATATTTATTCTTGATAGTCAATTGGTTCAATTATCGATAATCGATGCACAACCTCATCGAACCATCCTTCTTCCGGACGAATAATACAGGGGCTCCCCACGGGGAAGTACTTGGATGAATGAACCCTTTCTCAAGCAATTCCATCAACTGCTGCTTTAGTTCTCTTAGCTCCGCAGGAGACATACGATAAGGAGCTTTGGAAATAGGAGTCGCACCAGGAATTAGATCAACAGAAAAGATAATTTCCCTTTCAGGAGGAAGTCCTGGCAGTTCCTCAGGAAAGACATCTGGAAAATCTCGGACGACAGAAAAGTCCTCAATCTCAATCTTCTACTCAAGGGTCACAAAAACAAAGGCTAGAATAGCCTTACATCATCTCCTCATTAGCTTATCAGCTCGAAGAGTCGAAATAAGTGGAACAGACTTATGGTGTCTAATTCCTATAAAAGAAAGTCCAGGGTGTCCAGTGAAAGACACAGAATTAGATCTGCATTGAACATTGGCCTCATACTTAGCCAACCAATCTGCTCCTAGGATTACGTCATAATCCTTCATGTCCATACAAACTAAATCAGCTGGCAGGTTTTGTTCATTGATCATGACCTTACTGGAAGGATAGAAATACTTAATTGCTGATCCAGAACCAATAGGGGTCGAAATCTCTAACGGAGAATTCATCAAAACTGGCTTCACAGCTAAAGACTTCACAAATCTCCGAGAAATAAAAGAATGAGTGGCACCACTATCAAAAAGAACAAATGCTGATTTATCATGTATAATAAGAGTACCTTCGACAAGTCCACCCTCCTCAGCGGGTCATGTCTCGTCTTCTTGTAGAGCCTGGAGCTTGCCTTGTTGCTTCTTGAATCCTTTGGGTTTCACCGGGTTAGCTCGCTCAGATAAAAAGGGACACTCAGGAATACGATGGTCCCTACTGCCACAACGTAAACAGGTGCCCAGCTTGCGCCGGCACTCCTCCATCTTGTGACCTAGACGATCACAGTACTTGCATACGCCCTTGAATGGAACAATAGGGCCATGCTTCTTGTCTTCAATCTTCGGCATCTTGCCCTTCCATGAACCAGACCCGCTAATGGGCCTCTTCCCGCCATGACCGGGCTTGATACTCCCAGAACCAGTATGGTGTTATTCTTTCTTAACATTCTTTCCACGGATTCTTTCCGTCATTTCTAAAGTAGCTTCCAATACTTGAGCCTTTCTCACCATCTCGGAATAAGTTTGAATTTCCATCGGTGCCAACTGGTTGATATACTGCAGCTTCAGCCCATTAAGAAAGTGCTTAGCCTTCATCTTCTCGGTAGATATCAAGTGAGTAGCATAACGAGATAACCGAGAGAACTGAGCTTCATATTCAGCTACGGATAGATTTCGTTGCTTCAAAGCAGCAAACTCAGCCGCCGTCTTCTCTTGCACTCTATCAGAAAAATATTTACCATTGAAGAATTCCTCGAACACTTCCCATGTGACTTGTCTATCACCAAGGGTAGCCTTCACTACGTCCCACCATGTCCTCGCATCACGTTCAAGTTGAAAGGTTGACACGAGGACACGTTCTTGATCGTTGCATTGCATCACTTCAAAAATCCTCCCTATCTCTTCAAGCCAGTGTTCGGTTTCATCAGGGTCAGTCGAGCCTCCAAATCGCGGGGGATTCATCCCACGAAAGTTCCGATAAAGATCGCCACTGTCATGGTTTGCATCTCCTCCTTGGGCCACTTGTTGCAAAGCCTGAGTAAGTCCTTGAACCGTACGCTGCAAGTTCCTCCATTCCGCGCGTTCTCCTGCCATTGCAAAAGCCTACACGTGGAATAGGTTATGTTAGGTTCAATTAAGAATGGATAATCGTACAATTAGATTATTAACTCAACCCCAGTCTTCTACCCAAATCTCACTAGGTTGGGTCTTTAGACTTATAACAAGGTTATATAGGTCCTATGATATCACTTAGGATCCTAGAACTTAGAGAACCTTGGAATATCAAAAAACCTAGGCTCTGATACCACCAAATTGTCACGTCCCGACGCGGAATATCGGGACAGACAGTAGAAAACGCTAGTAAAGATAACAAGCTAAGCTACGAATTAACATAACGCCATTAACAGAAATAACTCCAAATAACAAACAAACCGACTTAAACATAATCAAGCATAACCTCTACTCGACTCCGTTACAAAGACTAACACAAGCTCTAAGACATAGCTAGATGTAAAACAACTATAACAATCTCAACATCTATCAACTGATACACTCCAAGTCATCACTCTGGCCCATTTCCATCCATCTGTGAATCTTCACCTGAGCTGCCTAGAAAGGGGGAAAACAACTATATGAGCGAACGCTCAATAGGTAACAACAGGCAAGTGTAAGTAATTAACCAATTAATTGCATGTTTATATGAACGGAAAGAAAGGAAATGACGATCGAATGAAACAACATAAAAAAAAGTAAGTGCTAAAGAATGAAATGGAATGGCAACATGACAGGATGATATAACTACAAGAATTGTAAGTTTATGAACAATAGAAATAACAGGAAATTGTAGGAAATTAGCCAACAAGTAAGAATATATAACCAAGTCAAACACGATTCAAGTAAGAGATCATTGTCATAAACATCACGCTAGTCATGCACTCGGTGCAATGACTCACCATGTCATTACAAACTCCCATGGGCACAAGTACTTTTCAGGCGCTCTCTCCAGGAGCAGACAGGGTCCCTATGAATTGGATCCAAAATCCCAAGTTCCGTCTAGACTTTAATCAAATTAAATGGCCAATTATAATCAAGTGTAAACTTACCTAGGAACATCCCAAGGCTAAGTTGAAGAGATAATGTCCAGAATTTCTGTCCAGGAGTTTAAGTTATCAAGAACCATCATGTTCTTGGATTCAAAACCATAAAACACGGAGAAAACTAGTCTCTGGATGATATGCGGTCACTATTGGGCCGCTCAAGACTTGTACGGTCGACTATGGGCTGCACTATCAGGAACTGGCCTGAGGTTTTGCCCACGGGAGGTCAAGGTTGAACGGTTGATAAAGGGCCGCTCTACTATATGAACGGTAAGTATTGGGTCGCTCAAGGCTAGAAGTTTACAAAATCGAAGACGGGATATGTGGTCCTGACAGAGCCGCTCATCAGTTGAACGGTCCATTCAGGGCCACCTGTCAGATGTACGGGCCATTACTGGGCGCACAACACAGGGCTTAACAATAATCTAGAAATTCGCCCAAGTGGGCTCCCGGGCTGCCATAGGCAGGGTGGAACTGAACCAAAGTCCAGCCCCCTATCTTCTGGTCGGCCTAGGGTCACCTGCGCTGATCAAATTAGGAATTGGCCGAAGATAGATCAAGGATAATCGGCCAAGACTAATTGGCATTAGCCAGGGATGAACGGTCGACACAGGGCCGTTCAGGGAGATATGCGGTCGACTATCAGCCGCGCATGTCCTTGCTAGCCCAATTCGGACTACCTCAAATCACAGCGGTTCGATTGGGTCAAGATTCAATTCTAGGGGATAAAAATGGTTCAAGAATAACGGTTCAGGTCTGAGGTTATAAAAAGTGTAAACCTAATAGCCATTTTAATTATAAAGGATTCACAATTTAGATTGACATTTATTGGAAAGATGAATCAAGATCAAGCTCAAATTAAATAAATCAGTAAGAATTATTTACTGTCATGAATTACAGTTTATTAGGTGTGTTGTGAACTTGCTATTAACCACTAATCTACTTACATAACATGCTGTAATGACCAATTAATCTGTTCTGTTACATATGTGCGGTCAGTTTTGGACCTTAGATCGCCATGTACGGTCACAGACAGGCCGCACATGCCCCTTCAGGTCCGAAGGCCTGCTGGAGATGGACGGTCGGTCGTGTGCCCTGGAAGGGTTGTGCGGTTTGGAACTGGCCGTAGGATAGACATGCCGTTAGGATTCGGCAGCATGTTCCAGGGAAACGATCAGAGATAGAAATATTTATACGGTCAACAACAGGCCGCCTATCTTGGTTGTGCGGTCTATTGTGTGGCCGCACAAGTCCAGATAGATCGTTGCCCCTTTTGCCTTGCCCGACTCCGGTGAGGTTTCTAGGGTTAGACTAAAACATGAAATTCGCATGATATAAAGCATAGAATTTGGGGCTTTTACTACCAACAGAAAGAGCACGAAAAACTCTACAAGATGCATGAATCAATTTTATGTTTATAGCCAGAAATTACTACTTAATCTAAAGGGAGCAATTATAACCATAGTTATGACATGCTTCTACAAAAACCAAAAATTCTCGCAGCACACTAGATAAAATTTAGGGCTTTCTACATCAATGAAAAGTTGACACGATGATGCTTCCAACCATATATTATTTGTAGGGTTTGGCTTGCTATCACCTACCTGAATCAGATGAAGAAGGAAGGAGAAAGAAAACCTGAGGCGCTTGTACACGCAGCCCCTAATCGCAGGAGATCTCCCTCGATCCAACTCCTCTGCAGCCTCCACTGGTTCTAAACGATTCTAGGGTTAGAGAGCTTCATTTTTATAGGTCATACGCCTTCTAGAGATTTCTATGCGTGGAGTATTCGTCCACGCAAGTTGGGCTAATGTGAACGCCACCGCAATTGTTGACGCGAACCAATCGCCGTCGATTGCACCTCCTAGGGTTAGGGTTTTGAGAGATTAAGAGAGGGGAAATGATCCTCTTATCCTGACCTTTCATTTGCCACCAATTTGAGCTCATTTGATGGAGTATTGGGCGCGAACTTCGCATTACAAGGTATGGTTAACTAAGTGTTTATTTTGGGTTTAATACACTAATTTCGGCATACATACAGATTTTATTTGGGTTGGCCACAGAAGACAAGTTTGTTAAACGTGTTATCCTCTACAAAAATATAATTTTTTTAAATTTTTATAAAATGATCGAAATCTTGCTCATTCTATTTATTAAGGAATTTCTAATTAATTTCTCAAAAAATCGGGGTATTACAGACCTCTTCAAGGGTTTGTAGTTCAAGGGACAGTTGGAGCATAAATTGTCCCGATATCGGGTTCTTTCCAGTTCCCTCTCTATGGGATTCATCAGCTGCTTTGGTAGGAGTTGGCTCTTTCATCGCTGGATTAGGAAGACGGCTCTCCAACTCCATCGGAAGTGGGGACCGCTCGGTTTCCACTTCAGCTTGCACTGCCATATCTCTGCAAGAGGCGTGTTGTTCCTGCTTAGTCACGTCATCATCGGCAAAAATTGTTTGACATGTTGCAGCGGCCCCTACATCAGCCGGCTGAGAATGAGTTGTTGTGGTGGTAGTGAAAGGACTGCAAGAGGAATTGTACACCTCTTCTTCAGCATCTTCAGCTTCACAGTTATTAGTTGTATCGAATTTAGCTTGGAGAGTTATCTCCTCACTTTCGAGTTGCTCCCAACATTTGCAGAGGGTGGCAACTTCTAGATTTTGGTCCTCTTCTTGGAACACCTGAGCTTGTTCCTCCTCCACCGGGCTTTCATCGTAAGTTGCCCCAAGAGACGCCTCTCCTGTTGACGAGAGGATAGAGATGGTGTCCACCTCATATCGTCCATTGTAATAATATTCTTCTAGCGAGAATCCTAGCCCAGGATGCTGAGATACGCGTCTGAGCTCCTGGTCAATGCTGGCAGGATACCATAGCTTTTGGAAGGCCTCAGTCGTCTTTTGAGATTGGCCAGCAGGGATATGCTATTTTACGAACATTCTAGCCATCTTGTCCGAGGTGAAAGGCAACCTCTGAACAAGCACTGCAACGCTCTCCCAGTCTTCAGGGAGGCAACAATCAACAACTTCTCGCGCCGCGTGTTCCTCCGCAACATAGAACAAGCTGGTGGGACCTTCATCATGGGCCACTTCCAGGGTCCTGAGAGGCCTGACCGTGGGGTGGTCAAGACCGACTATCGGCCTAAAGATACCCTCCAACACCTTAATATGATCTTGTCGATCCTCCATTTTGAGTTCATTTGCCAATGGGAAAATAGCAGGAGGCGATGCCCTGCCCACATCTCCTGTGGTGGCGATATGGGATACCCCTCGGGGGTTCACATAGCCAGGCGGCGGTGGCGGGAACCAATCGTCCCCGGAAGCTTTCTTTACTGCCTTCACTCAGACTTCTGCCTTAGGCATTTTCTGTAGCTGTTCTATGTAGAATGGCGCATCCAGCATGTGACATTCAAATACTTCAAATGGATGGAGGTCGGAAAATATCCTTTCCCCCTTTCCTTCAGGGTTATATTTGATACATTGGTGGAGAGTTGAAGGTACCACCTAATTTTCATGTAGCCAAGGATGGCCAAGCAGCGCCTTGTATGTGGTATTTGAATTTATTACGTGGAACTGGACCTTCGTAGTGAAGTCTGCCATAGCAAGAGTGAATTCTGCCACGTTGAGCGGGACTTCAGACTTCTGATTGAAGCCCATGATGCGCATATCCCCAACCTTGTCCAGGTGAACATTAAAGCAATATTTTTGAAATATCTTATAGGGGAGTATATTAACAGCTGCCCCTGGGTCTACCAGAATCCGGCTCAGCGGCTGACCATTCAATTGCCCCCTCATGTATAGGGGTCTGTTGTGCTCAACAGTCGGCAATAGGATGTCTTCCTCAGTGAATGTGATATTTGTCGAAGGCAATGCCTCGGCCAAACAGCTCTCGTACTGGGCAGGCGTCTGCAAAGCAGTGACAATTGCCTGTCGGGTTTCTTCACTTAGGGATAAGATTTCCCAAATAGTAAATCGAGCAGGAAGCTTCTTCAATAGTTTCATGATTCTACTGCCTGCTCGGACATTCGACAACTTCATTTCTTCTGCCCATCTCGGCCTGGAGGGGCCTTGCACAGTGGCCTCTGATGGGCATGCTTCATCAGCCTTCGGTTCTGAGTCTTCTTGTGGCTCAGCAGCTTCACCCGACAGTTTGTTGGCATCTATCTCCGCTTTGGCTTTATCTCCCTTTGTCTGGCTCGACAGGTGCTGAGGTCATGGGGGTAGGTTCCCAGCTGCGGGGCTGGCTTCACGGCAGGGCTGCTTGCCCTAGGACTTGTTGAGAAATTCTATAAAGGAGGGAGTGCTGCTACTGCCCCCAGCCTGGTTGTATAGTCCTGATGGAGGAAGGATTTGGACTCCCTTAACTTCTGGTGCAGGTATCTTGTACGGTTGCTCACCCCTGAAGATGATATTATGATTGGCGGGCAGCTGGGGCCCCCATCTTCGGCCTGAGCGGGTCGCATGTGCAGACTAAGAGGTCTCAGCCTGATTAGCCTCTGCAGCAGGAGTATAACATATGTCTTCATCTCCATCCTCATCCCTGGACAGGGTGAAGATGGCGGATAGTGTGTTGCAGGATAACACTATTTCCATCTTGGCCTTTCGACCCCTTCCTTTCTTCTTCTTTTTCTTTTCAGTAGGCGCCTGCCCCCAGAACATGCTTTCGTCCCCTTTAGGGACTTCTTTGGACTCTTCTTGTTACTTCAAGGAGAGTTGCTCCAGTTCTTCCCACGAAACATGATCCTTCACCAATAGTGGCTGTAGTGCGGGTTGTTCATACTCTTCTAGCCCATTTATCTATGCATGTAGCCGTTGAAGCTCTGGGCCGACCTTCTTAGGCTGGAGCAAGGGGCTCAGTTTCTTCCAGTTGCGGACAAGAATTTTGACCCTCACAGGCAGGTCAACCCAGACCAGAGCTAAGGATGGCGGGGTTAGTAGGGGCGTAACGCATCGAATTTGTACCCCCTTAGCTGACCAGGGTAAAGGCTTCGTCTTGTTTCTCGCAGAGACCTGCTGTGATGTGACACAACCTAGGACCTAAATTACAAGCATCCCAACGATTTGGTCATGTCACATAAGCGGACTCACTCGCGTTGGCACACTCGGGTCCGCAGGTGGACCGGCGATGGGGTGAGGGTCTGAGGTTGGACCGGAGGTTTCCAAGGGTACGGCTGGCTTGGGGAGGACCCCTATGGGTCAGGGGTTGCCCAAATTCACGGGCGGTCAGCATGCCGAAGGCTTGGGTTGAATGATCACTCTCACAACTCACCCGCGGT
Source organism: Amorphophallus konjac (assembly GCA_022559845.1). Classification (NCBI taxonomy): domain Eukaryota; kingdom Viridiplantae; phylum Streptophyta; class Magnoliopsida; order Alismatales; family Araceae; genus Amorphophallus; species Amorphophallus konjac. Next base: position 203,580,281 of record CM040119.1, on the reverse strand, counting down.
AGCCACACAATTAAACACTAATTCGGGTTCGGGCACTCTCTTAACGCCGATGGCACTAAGATGCAATACTAATTAAGCAAAGGAATCCAGCAAAGAGGAGTGTTTAGTGGCTCACCTGATCGGTGTGAAGACACCGATCCCGGCCGGAGACGAGGGCGAGCGAGGAAGCGTGGGCTTACCCGCACGCCGCGCCGGAGAAGCTTCAACCTGAAATTTCAGATTACATGTACTACACCCCATGCAAGGGGGGGACCTTGGGGAAGGGAAGCCAGTGACTACACTCAAACACTACCTCCACGCATGGAGGGGCCTTCAGCCGGCCAAGCGGGGAGGGGAGAAACCAAGCTAGAAGTAAAGAACGGTAGCCGATGCCGATGCTATCCACTCTCTGCGCTTCAGAATAGACAGTTGGTTCTCTGGACGCTGTGGACACTCCAGAATTTTGCCGATGACGAAACCACTTGGAGATTGCTCGTAGCTGAGCCGGGATGATGTCTGAATTTTGATAATTTCGTCGAGCACCGGTGCTGGTCGGAGTAGGAGCTTGAACAGGGGAGTAGATTAACAGTTCTGACTGTCTCAGGATCTCAGCAGCAGGAAGCAGAGGATGCCACGACCGCTCCCGAACTCCGAATCAGGTGCCTCTGGAGCCGTTGGAACCGTTGATGAGTCATCTTCGAAAAACAACTGGCGGGGAAGCCAAACGATGTCGGAGAAGACTGGTGGGCTCTGATCACTGATGAGAGGTCGGTGCAGACTGTGGGGAAGCAGAATAGCGCACCCGGGGGAGAAAATTGATAACTCCTGTTTCCGGATGCCAAATTGAGCTCTGCTTTTTGGAGAAGAAAGAAGACTCGTAGCAAAAACGTTTTGAAGAAGAACTCTCGATCATATTCCAAGCAGGATCGTCGCAGTCGGGCGTCCACTCCGGCTCTGGTCTCCTGCCAGGGAGGCTTTGCGCACTCGGGGAAGAATGGCACCCCTGGGCGATCACGAACTCAGAACGGGATGGGACCACCGCCGTTGCGAAGAGGACTGGGAGACGCTTCCAACGATGGCTCTTGATCCTTCAGAAACGTCCGAAGGAAGCCGTGGTCGCCTCTGCAAGCTGCTACTCTTCTGCAGATCTTCAGTTGAGAGCTGTAGGTTGAAGATGACGGGGGGAATGGGGTATATGGGAGGGGAAATGGGGGTGGATGAGTGTGGGGAAAGCCCGGGCTGTGAGGGGGTCTAGGAGGGGGTGTTCCAAGGTGGGGGAAGGGAAGAATGGGGTCTGGAAGGGGGTCTAACAGGTGGTGGGAGGAGGAGCTACGAATTTGGGCTTGGAGGGAGAGGGGAAGGTGAGGGGGGCACAAGTGGGTGGAGGGAATGTGAGTTTGAATTTTCCTTAATGGAGGGTATTTAATGGTGGTCTTGGGGATGGGAGGGGTTGTGTTGGGGAAGGGAAGGGGTGTTTGGGGTAGTGGGAAGGGTGCTTGGGGAAGTGGGTGGGGTAGTTGGGGGTTGGGAGGTGGAGCTAGGATTGGTGGAAGCTCTCTTCGGACTAGGGGGTGGAGTAATGGGATGTGTGGGGAAGGGGAGTGGCCTTTAATGGGGGTAGGTGGGAGAGTGATGGTTGGGAAGGGAGGAGAGAGAAAAAGGAGAGTGAAAGAGAGAGATTAAGAGAGGGATGGGTGTGGAATCTCTCCCCTAGGGTCTCTCACCCAAATAATGGAATCTCTCCACTAGATAAGAAGTTTGAACTCTCAAAATGGCAAGTTTTTCATTCATTGATTCATTAGTTCAAAATGAGGGGAATGGGGTCCTATATATAGGCAACCCACATTTTACAAAAAGTCTCTGACATTTGACTTAATGACGAATAACCGAGGAAGGTGGGGGGGGCGCCCATGGGCCAGCCCAATGAATTGGGCCCAATAACAACCTAATCAATCCTAATGACACTCAAACTTAGGTAGATGACTCAATGACCTAGGTACTTGACTCAAATAAAAGAAAAATTACAATGACATGACTCAAATAAAATATGAAAATTACATGACTCGATTCAGAAAAATATAACGGACACAATGGAGCTATGCCGACGAGCAATCAAAGCTGTGGAAAAAAATGTGAATGGCGAGAGATGCCCCCATCATACCCCCGGGGTGCGAAGAACTCGACTCCGTCGAGTATAGGTCCGCCGGGGAAGATGTCCTCCAATGCAGCTCCGGGTGAGCCACAACCTCCAAACTCAACCTCGCGTCCTTAGCCGGGGGCTGCTCTTCATCCTCTCAAGGTGGCTCAGGCACACCCTCTTGCTGGCGATGGTACCCTGCTTGCTTAGTATTGCCTCCGTGTGCACACGTCGAACTCTCAAGCTGATATAAGGAGGCTCTCCGAGGATGTCACTCATAAAGGTTGGGGTAGGCTCAAGCTGCTCACTGGGATCCACCGCAGTGCCCTTAGAGGGTGCTAGATCCACCACGTGATAAGTGGGATATATCCCAAAATCCCATCGGTAAATCCAACCCGTAAGCCAGGTTGCCAAAGCCACTCGGAACATGGAAGGTCCAAGTCCTCGTGCCCTCGATTTGGAGGTGACCCTAAGATTGAGCCATTCCAAAGCCACCATCGTAGGTTTGCCTACTTGGAATCCCAAGTGGCACTCGTGAGTTTTTGCCCGCTCATTATGAACCTCATCGCTCGTTGCGGCTTGCTTGCTTGGATGCACATGACATGTATTATGGGGCGGTGGGTGTGTGAAAATGTGTATGGATAAAGGTGGACCAGGACATCCATAGATGGACCTATCATGCCATGATGCCATATAGACCCTGATGGGCCTTGGTGGGCTGAGGTAACCAAATGTGGCCCTATCATGCATAGACTCTCTAACAAAGGTTGGAGGGTCGGGACATCCGTAGATGATCCGGTCATACATGGGGGTGACAAATGCCGGGGGACCAGGACATCCAAGAATGCTCCTATTATGCTTAAGACTTATGATGAGTGAAGGTGGACCATTACATCCGAATTTGGACCACTCATACTTTCTACTTGACATGTGGGTGATATGAATGAATGGACCCAACATAGTGTTCATGCCAAGTGGTGTGATAAGCCTAGACACATACATGCTTTTCCCAAAGGTGACTTCCATGTGTATAGGTGTGGGACAACCTTTGAACTCCCATTGGAAAGGATCGAATGGATCTAAGAAGGTGGTCATCATGGGGTGGGGAAAAACCACATTACATAGGGATATGTGGCCTAAGGTCATGGCTCCCAAGGTGTAACCCGGGTCATGGATGAGGTGGGTTTGGCCCAATATGGTGGGTGGGGGTAGGAAAGGGTAGGTGGTGGGTAAGATGGTTGGGCCACATGGGTATAGGAAGGGGTCAAAGGGATCGTGGAAATAGTTACCCAGAGAGAGGAACTCCACATCCTCAAAGCCCCAAAAATATGGGTCATCCTCCTCCAAGATAATTGGGCCATGGTCGTTAGTGGGTTGGCCGACCAAAGCACTTGGGATCTCAATGGTAGGGGAGTGGACCAAGATGGGTTCTTCCACCATAGGGAGAAGGAAAAGAAGGTCGCTAGTGTAGCAACCAATGGTACAAATCGAGGTGATAGACCTAATGCATAGATGTAGGAGGCCAAGGCTCCTAGGTTGTTCGGCTATAGGGGTCAACATGCTAGTGAACTCAATTTGCCATGCTAAGTCCCTAAGAAAATCCTCTAAGGTCTCCACTTGATAGGATGCTTGGATTATGGTGTGATAGGAGAAGAAGGGCACTAGGGGAAAATTTTGTTCTATGGGAGGGCAAACATGGGCCGAGATCTCTCTAGTTAGGCTCTCCCTTAGCCACCTAACAATGGACTCTTCTAAGATGATTTCGGCCTTATCTAGAGGGGGTGGTGTAAGGTGAAGATCCTTGTGCGAGGCATCCTCTTCAATTGGGACATGGGTGCTCTCCATGGAGGGGATAGGTTCCCGAGGGGTATTTGTCTTCATGTGGCAAAGCGGGTGGACTACTTCTTCCAAAGCTAATGAAGTGGGAAGGTTCTTTGATGGTGGGGTGATGATGGCCGGAGTATGGTGCACCCGGGGTGGTGAACAAGGGCGAGATTCCCGCAGGTGGGAGAATACAAGGTTGTTGAATTTAAAGGTTTCCGAAAGGTGTGGCGGATGCACTAGGCAAGTCCGACGTGTTGGGTCGATGTCGGCATTCCTTTCATCTAACCATTTCTTACCTAGGATTATACATGGACCCGCCAATGTTCCCTTTTGACACCAAGCCCCATCCAAATACTTAGTCTTCCCGAACCATTTATGGAATTCAATAAAGACTTGGTCTCCATTGTGCACAATTTGTCCGGTCCTACAAAGAGAGGTAATGATATCGGGGGACACCCATTTTTCAGATTCTAGGTCAATGAAATCAATTTCTACGGGCTCTCCATTAGGTAAGCATGCATGGGATATGATTGGGAGAGGGGCCATGTGACCCAAGACTCAATGTTAACAATGATGGTTTGACAATGCACGGTTCGGACAAGAATGCAAGCATGCCCTAGGACTTGACTTGATAGAGACAAGTCAATGACTTGCTCTGATACCAATTTGATGTGACACAACCTAGGACCTAAATTGCAAGCATCTCAACGATTTGGTCATGTCACATAAGCGGACTCACTCGCGTTGGCACACTCGGGTCCGTAGGTGGACCGGCGATGGGGTGAGGGTCCAAGGTTGGATCGAAGGTTTCCAAGGGTACGGCTGGCTTGGGGAGGACCCCTATGGGTCAGGGGTTGCCCAAATTCACGGGCGGTCAGCATGCCGAAGGCTTGGGTTGAATGATCACTCTCACAACTCACCCGCGGTAGCCACACAATTAAACGCTAATTTGGGTTCGGGCACTCTCTTAATGCCGACGGCACTAAGATGCAATACTAATTAAGCGAAGGAATCCAGCAAAGAGGAGTGTTTAGTGGCTCACCTGATCGGTGTGAAGACACCGATCCCGGCCGGAGACGAGGGCGAGCGAGGAAGCGTGGGCTAACCCGCACGCCGCGCCGGAGAAGCTTCAACCTGAAATTTCAGATTACATGCACTACACCCCATGCAAGGGGGGGACCTTGGGGAAGGGAAGCCAGTGACTACACTCAAACACTACCTCCACGCAGGGAGGGGCCTTCAGCCGGCCAAGCAGGGAGGGGAGAAACCAAGCTAGAAGTAAAGAATGGTAGCCGATGTCGATGCTGTCCACTCTCTGCGCTTCAGGATAGACAGTTGGTTCTCTGGATGCTGTGACACTCCAGAATTTTGCCGATGACGAAACCACTTGGAGATTGCTCGTAGCTGAGCCGGGATGATGTCTGAATTTTGATAGTTTCGTCGGGCACCGGTGCTGGTCGGAGTAGGAGCTTGAACAGGGGAGTAGATTAACAGTTCTGACTGTCTCAGGATCTCAGCAGCAAAAAGCAGAGGATGCCACAACCGCTCTCGAACTCTGAATCAGGTGCCTCTGGAGCCGTTGGAACCGTTGACGAGTCATCTTCGAAGCAAAACTGGCGGAGAAGCCAAACGATGTCGGAGAAGACCGATGGGCTCTGATCACTGATGAGAGGTCGGTGCAGACTGTGGGGAAGCAAAATAGCGCACCCGGGGGAGAAAATTGATAACTCCTGTTTCCGGATGCCAAATTGAGCTCTGCTTTTTGGAGAAGAAAGAAGACTCGTAGCAAAAACGTTTTGAAGAAGAACTCTCGATCAGATTCCAAGCAGGTTCGTTGCAGTCGGGCATCCACTCGGGCTCTGGTCTCCTGCCAGGGAGGCTTTGCGCACTCGGGGAAGAATGGCTCCCCTGGGCGATCACGAACTCAGAACGGGATGGGACCACCGCCGTTGCGAAGAGGACTGGGAGACGCTTCCAACGATGGCTCTTGATCCTTCAGAAACGTCCGAGGGAAGCTGTGGTTGCCTCTGCAAGCTGCTACTCTTCTGTAGATCTTCAGTTGAGAGCTGTAGGTTGAAGATGACAGGGGGAATGGGGTATATGGGTGGGGAAATGGGGGTGGATGAGTGTGGGGAAAGCCCGGGCTGTGAGGGGGTCTAGGAGGGGGTGTTCCAAGGTGGGGGAAGAGAAGAATGGGGTCTGGAAGGGGGTCTAATAGGTGGTGGGAGGAGGAGCTATGAATTTGGGCTTGGAGGGAGAGGGGAAGGTGAGGGGGGCACAAGTGGGTGGAGGGAAGGTGAGTTTGAATTTTCCTTAATGAAGGGTATTCAATGGTGGTCTTGGGGATGGGAGGGGTTGTGTTGGGGAAGGGAAGGGGTGCTTGGGGTAGTGGAAAGGGTGCTTGGGGAAGTGGGTGGGGTAGTTGGGGGTTGGGAGGTGGAGCTAGGATTGGTGGAAGCTCTCTTGGGACTAGGGGGTGGAGTAATGGGATGTGTGGGGAAGGGGAGTGGCCTTTAATGGGGGTAGGTGGGAGAGTGGTGGTTGGGAAGGGAGGAGAGAGAAAATTTTCGAAATTGGGTGTGGAGGAGAGAGAAAGGAGAGTGAAAGAGAGAGATGTAGAGAGGGATGGGTGGGGAATCTCTCCCCTAGGGTCTCTCACCCAAATAATGGAATCTCTCCACTAGATAAGAAGTTTGAACTCTCAAAATGACAAGTTTTTCATTCGTTGATTCATTAGTTCAAAATGAGGGGAATGGGGTCATATATATAGGCAACCCACATTTTACAAAAAGTCCCTGACATTTGACTTAATGACGAATAACTGAGGAAGGTGGGGGGGGGCGCCCATGGGCCAGCCCAATGAATTGGGCCCAATAACAACCTAATCAATCCTAATGACACTCAAACTTAGGTAGATGACTCAATGACCTAGGTACTTGACTCAAATAAAAGAAAAATTATAATGACATGACTCAAATAAAATATGAAAATTACATGACTCGATTCAGAAAAATATGACGGACACAATGGAGCTATGCCGACGAGCTATCAAAGCAGTGGAAAAAATGTGAATGGCGAGAGATGGATGGCCAAGCAGCGCCTTGTATTTGGTATTTGAATTTATTATGTGGAACTGGACCTTCGTAGTGATGTCTGCCATAGCAAGAGTGAATTCTGCCACGTTGAGCGGGACTTCAGACTTCTGATTGAAGCCCATGATGCGCATATCCCCAACCTTGTCCAGGTGAACATTAAAGCAATATTTTTGAAATATCTTATAGGGGAGTATATTAACAGCTGCCCCTGGGTCTACCAGAATCCGGCTCAGCGGCTGACCATTCAATTGCCCCCTCATGTATAGGGGTCTGTTGTGCTCAACAGTCGGCAATAGGATGTCTTCCTCAGTGAATGTGATATTTGTCGAAGGCAATGCCTCGGCCAAACAGCTCTCGTACTGGGCAGGCGTCTGCAAAGCAGTGACAATTGCCTGTCGGGTTTCTTCACTTAGGGATAAGATTTCCCAAATAGTAAATCGAGCAGGAAGCTTCTTCAATAGTTTCATGATTCTACTGCCTGCTCGGACATTCGACAACTTCATTTCTTCTGCCCATCTCGGCCTAGAGGGGCCTTGCACAGTGGCCTCTGATGGGCATGCTTCATCAGCCTTCGGTTCTGAGTCTTCTTGTGGCTCAGCAGCTTCACCCGACAGTTTGTTGGCATCTATCTCCGCTTTGGCTTTATCTCCCTTTGTCTGGCTCGACAGGTGCTGAGGTCATGGGGGTAGGTTCCCAGCTGCGGGGCTGGCTTCACGGCAGGGCTGCTTGCCCTGGGACTTGTTGAGAAATTCTATAAAGGAGGGAGTGCTGCTACTGCCCCCAGCCTGGTTGTATAGTCCCGATGGAGGAAGGATTTGGACTCCCTTAACTTCTGGTGCAGGTATCTTGTACGGTTGCTCACCCCTGAAGATGATATTATGATTGGCGGGCGGCTGGGGCCCCCATCTTCGGCCTGAGCGGGTCGCATGTGCTGACTAAGAGGTCTCAGCTTGATTAGCCTCGGCAGCAGGAGTATAACATATGTCTTCATCTCCATCCTCATCCCTGGACAGGGTGAAGATGGCGGATAGTGTGTTGCAGGATAACACTATTTACATCTTGGCCTTTCGACCCCTTCCTTTCTTCTTCTTTTTCTTTTCAGTAGGCGCCTGCCCCCAGAACATGCTTTCGTCCCCTTTAGGGACTTCTTTGGACTCTTCTTGTTACTTCAAGGAGAGTTGCTCCAGTTCTTCCCACGAAACATGATCCTTCACCAGTAGTGGCTGTAGTGCGGGTTGTTCATACTCTTCTAGCCCATTTATCTATGCATGTAGCTGTTGAAGCTCTGGGCCGACCTTCTTAGGCTGGAGCAAGGGGCTCGGTTTCTTCCAGTTGCGGACAAGAATTTTGACCCTCACAGGCAGGTCAACCCAGACCAGAGCTGAGGATGGCGGGGTTAGCCGGGGCGTAACACATCGAATTTGTACCCCCTTAGCTGACCGGGGTAAAGGCTTCTTCTTGTTTCTCGCAGAGACCTGCTGCCATCCCTATTGGTCTTTTAAAGGTGTGAGAAAACACGCCTCATATGTATGCTATGTACTGACCTCCGCCATTTCTTCAGGTAATGCCTGGTATAGTGATATCATATTAATAGCCGTCCGCTTCAGCTGAACTTCATGTGGCTGCGGGGGATCAACCTTGTGCTCCCCCATATCTATCTCTCCCTTCCTTATCAGACCTTCTATAATGTCTTTAAAGAAATAGCAATTTTCAATTGGATGCCCCAGCATTTGATGGTAAGGACAGAACCTGGGACTATCTTGCTTCTTCAGATCTCCTTCCCTTTTTGGCTCAGGCAGAGTAATTATGTCATACTGGGTAACCCAATCAAACATCACCTTAGTCTTTTCCTTGGGAAAAGAGTAAGCCTACTTCATCTTGTCCCTGAGTGAGGGGCCCTCTTTCTTATCATCTACCTTATCCGGTGGAAGCGCATCGACTTCTTTAGCTTTATCCCTTTGCTTTTCAAAGGCCTTAAAGTCGATGGTGTTGGCTTCTTTAGGTGCCGGGCGTCGCTCGGCTGCCTTTGCTTTTGGTATATAAGTACCATATGTGGTAGTTGAATGTTTCACCAGGAAGGCTTCAATCTCGGCTACTACATTATTAAGACAGTCGAATGACCTAATCTCCATTCCAATCATCCTTTCCAGCACCTCTCTACGGAGGTTTTGCTTACATATCTGTACAGCGTCCTCCTGGTGCGGGGGCCACTTGCACCTCATTCCGAGGCTCCTCCACCTCTGAATATAATCAAGAGCCGTCTCATCTGGCCTTTGACGGGTAGCATTGAGTTCGGCTATAGTAACTTCCCTTTCGGTCACATGGAACCTTTCTCAGAATTTCTTTTGCATATCTGGCCAGTCGCTGACCGACTCGGTCGACAAGCTTGAATACCATTCAAATACGAGCCCCGTTAGAGAGGACCCGAAAAATTTTAGTATATATGACTCGTCAGAGGCTAGATCCCCCATGACGGTCATGTAATAGGCTATGTGCTCCTTGGGGGACCCCTGCCCGTTGAACTTTTCAAACTTTGGCGGCTTGCTGACTCCCAGGGGAAGCTGCTTGGCAGCATGGTGTGGTGGGTAAGGCACCCGGTAGGCATCAAAAGCCATGTGCTCACCTTCACCCCGCTCAGCCAATTTCGTTTCTATCATCTTCTCGACCATAAGTCGGTTCACTGTTGCAGGATCTGCGGCTCCGGATAGAAGTGGGCTGGCTGTCGGTATGGTGTGTTTAGTACTGTCGCCTGCGGGAGCAGGCACAGCAAAGGTGGCTGATGCAACTGCGGCAATATTGGCGATATCAATGGCTGAGGAGCCCTTTGCAACGAAGCAGCTTGGCTATGCTCAGTTGGCTGAGGCAGAGTGTATAAAGGTGGGAAATCACGGGGGTGAATCCCTCCCTACGAAGATTCTGCTAGCACTTCCGGCTGCTTGGAGGTAGATGTTTGTTCATTTTTATCTTGCAATTGTTTCTTGAGAAGTTCAATCTCCTGCTGATATTTCTACAGTAGCATCAATACAGACGAGTCCATAGTCGTCGTGCTTGAAGTGCCTTCCACTGCCTCTCCCGAAGCTCCCTTAGTCGAGGCATTCAACAAGACTTCATCTTCTTCGGTGGCCACCATATTAACATCCAGGGTGGCGGTTATCTCGGGAACCTCCCGGTCTTCTTCCATCATCTGTAGTCTTTCTCTAGCAGCTGTGACCATCTTGGTATCTGCCCCAGGCCAATTGGCTAGTCAAGCCAACTCCTGTGGTTCATCTGGCAAACCGTCACATCTTCTGGCCACTCCGGCCATGTTACAAGTAACAACATTCAAATTCCTCTTACATCTGGAGCCACTTCTCTTCACCCGGCTTGGGTAGGCCAATCTTTCAAAGACTGACGTTCTCCTCGTCTTCTCCTCTTGCTGTGGTAGGGTTTCTATAGCACCACAATGTTGATGAAACTGAGCTTCATGTCCGTTATCATCCACGAACGAGGCTTGTATATTCTCTTCTTCCCCACTCTCCCTCGGTGGGTATTCTTCTTCTTCAACCAGAGCTGCTTGGAGCAGGCGTTGTTGGCCTAGTGAGGGGTTGCCTAAGCCCCTGAAATACCCCCTGACCATATCGGTCATCTCTTCTCGATCATGCCCTCCGCGGAGGATCACACCTTCCCCTCACAATTGGGATATCAATACAGATAGCGTGTGGCCTCGCACCTGAGGCAAATATGCCAATCGGGCTCTCTCCGATGGCTGATGGAACCTTCCCCTCACAATTGGGATATCAACCTGCCTAGCACAGGCATGGAAAACTTCACGCGCGAAAGCTCCGTGACCGCATACTCCTCTTCTTCTGGGGATGCACCCCTCTCATTTCTCCTTCTCCCGATCTCCCTTGATCTGGGCTCGTAGGGACGGATGGGCGTGTCTTCCTTCCTGGGCTGGACCCTTTTCGGGACCCACACTTGCCTAAACTTCCATGGCCGTGTCGCGAGCTCTCTCCGGCCTTGGCAACCTTCTTCTTCCTTCTCTGCCCTTCTTCCGGACAAGGCCTGAAAGGAGTTGTGAATAGGCCCAGTAGGGACTACCCGGTCAGAGATGGCCTGGGTATCACGTTCGTCGAGGAAGAGGCGGACACCTCCAATAAGAATAGACTTCCCAGACGCCGAAAGGCGCCCAGTGATAGTAGTAGAAGTTCTCTTCCGGATACTCCTCTTCTGACGGCCTCCGGACTTCCTATTGCAAATGGGGCGAACCCTGTTTGTGGCGTGATGCACCATGCAGCTAACCTCCCTTGTCGGCTTCTTCGATGGGCTTGCACAGCATGGGGGTTCAGGGGCTCTGACTTCTTCAGCATCCTTGATCCCAGTCGGCTCGGGAGACTTGACTCCCAATAGTTTAGTGAAGGCCAGCCCCAAAAAGTTTGGGAAGCTGATAGCGGGCGGGAAGGACCCAAACACAGTGGGCACCGCCAGGTACCCGTGGTTGACGTGGTTGTTAACGACACCCGAACCGAACACGAGTGCAGCTAGTTCGGTCTCCATTCTTGCTCTCCTGTAATCACATAAATAGGTGAACGATCAGTATTCTTGAGGAAAACCCCAAGTGGCTTCTTATCTTGGCAAAGAGATGAAGAAAGACTTAGTCCCACTGGGAGTGCCACTTTGGTGGAACGATTTTATTTAAAATGGTTAGGCGTGCCAGTCACATAGGTGACAAATTATCGTGCGCTTGATCTGACTTGGTTAGTCGATTGTGAGGTTCGGGTTGGGACCGGAAGTTCACTATACGGTAAGGGCTATAGCATTAATTACATCCTTCGAGAAGGAGGAAAACCCTTGATTAATTGTCAAGATAAGCGCCACTCGGGGTCGAATGATAATGACGTATCGGAAGCGACATAAACATGAAGCAATGCAGGCCCCTATGTTTTCTTTTATTCATGCAAGAGGAATTAAGATTTATTACGTTCGCACTTCGGTACAAGGCGGGGAACTTAGGTCTGACGACCACCATCATGCATAGCGACACTTCCAGTTAGGTGGAACTCAGCCTTCTGCTAGACGCCATTTTATATACCGAAGTTTGATCAAACACACAAGCGGGCATTATGATCCTAACATGGGTGATTAGGAAGAATTATGTACCAAAAGCATGAAAAAACATATGATATTGGCATGTCTACATAGACATATATATATATTTTACACGTATATACATATGTATATATATACATATAATGCACTCTGTTATTTATTCGGGAGTATTTACCAAGAAAGCACGTAGATGGGCCGAGTTGACGGCAGGCGCTGTAAGGGTCGGTGCAATGGCAACAGAGGTCGGTGCAGGGTGAGGAGGAAGGTGACGCGAAGTCGGTGCGGCAACCAACGAGGTTGGTGCAGGGCGAGGAGGCAGGCGATGTGAAGTCGGTGCAAGTAAAGCAAAGGGGTGATAGCTGGGTCGGTGCAAGGGACGCTGAGGGTCGGTGCAATGGGCAAGCGGGCGCGAAGCGAGGTTGGTGCAAGGGACGATGAGCATCGGTGCTAGTGAAGAGGAGGCGGTGTGGGTCGATGCTAGTGGCGGAGAGGAATGATGGCTAGGTTGGTGCTAGTGAAGAGGAAGCGGTGTAGGCCGATGCTAGTGGCGGAGAGGGATGATAGTTGGGTCGGTGCTAGTGAAGAGGAGGCGGTGTGGGTCGATGCTAGTGGCGGAGAGATATGATAGCTGGGTCGGTGCTAGTGAAGGGGAAGGCGATGTGTGTCGATGCAAGTGGCGGAGAGAGATGGTAGCTGGGTCGGTGCTAGTGAAGGGGAGGCAGTGTGCGTCGATGTTAGTGGCGGAGAAGGATGATAGCTAGGTCGGTGCTAGTGAAGGGGAGGGCAATATGCAGAGTCGGTGCTATTGGAGAAGAAAGCGACGTGCGGAGTCGGTGACGGGAGCAGAGGAGGATGATTTTGTAGCGCCGCCACCGAATCGAAGTTCATGGGGGTTAATTTGGTGGCGACGCCACCGAGTCACAAGGCTCTGCCGTCTGAGCCTTGTTTATGGTTTCGCACCAAATAGGGCGTTTGAATGAGAATATCTTTGAAGATTTAAGAACCCAAAGGCATGACTGTCCAAGTGTTGAGCGAAATTTTGCTGTTATCATCTTATATATATGTGTGTGTTCTTCTCTTATTCACTTGTCTGCTCTCCCTTTTTGTTCATCTGTGTGAGGTTCATACTCCAGCACTAGACAACCGTTGATGTATAGGCCCTTCTGAGTACCATACATAATCATATAAGCTAGCCCCACGCTCTGTCAGAGATTTAAAGAAAATCATCGTGAAAACACAATGTCGTCTGAGGAAATTTGGGTAGCATCTCCCCAGCATAGGGAGATGTTCAATTAGACAAGTGGCATGGCACACGGTAGACGGTGCCAAGCCGTAAACACTGAGGAGCCCAGGTGGACTGTCTCAGTCCCTGGGGTCATCACGAACAGAGTCTCGAGGGGCCAGCCTACTAGAGACTCATGATGATCCAGGGGTGCAATGGGCATCTGATTGTAGCCATACATATGACGATTTCATTTGCTCACTCGGTGCAAAGGGCTTCCAGGGGAACATGTGACAAGACGACGGACCCCCGAGAACTCAGAGTGGCGTTGGTTCATGGAAATTAAGCAAACGAGTGAAAGGGTTGTGCCCCTCCCCAGTTAGGGGCGATTAGAAACAATCGGAGAAAATCGCTCATCGATTTGCAACAATTTCAGGGACACAACATACCACTCTGCTTCACCACGAGACAAGCCCCGTTCTACGAGCGATCATGATTCCCATAGGCAACTCGTGCTCACTGCCACCAGAGATAAGACGAACGGGGGTCGAGACCCTCAGGGATAAATCATCGAACACTAAGAGGGGGCCTGTGGTAGTTCCGGAAGAAAGTAACAAATGACTATCGTATTGACTATCAGAGTGCACTGGCGCCCTTACAACTGACAGAAATGAGTGAAAGGGCACTCAGCAGTCTCTTATTCATCATTCACTCAAACGAAACCCATGATCGTAGATGAAACTATGCTATCGGTGAAAGAACAGCCCCTGCGGAGGGGTCATTTATTGTCGCCCACAAAGGGCGTGGCTACAAGCCATTATCCCACAGAAAGGCAGTTAAAGATCCCCAAGGTGAGTGGTCACAGGATTCGTAGTTGATTTAGCCCAGAGGGCCTCCTCACGCTCGAGCGAAGATTGAGAATCTCGAAGCAAAATCGGTAGAAACAACTACAGTTAGCAACAAAATAAATTATGACAAAAGGAGATATACTTGAGCTATACCAAAGAACTGGAGCTTTATTCTATTCAACTTCTTTGTTGGCTACAACAGATCAAGAGGAGGGATTACAGCGCTCGAATGAATTCCAAAAAGGAAAAGAAAAAGAACTACTTAAAAGGAAAGGGAAGAGCTAAGAAAAGAAGAACACAGAGCTGAAGGAAAACGTAGAGCCCCTTCCAAGACCCACCTTCTTCTTGCTCTCTCTGATTCTCCTCCCTGACTTCTTCTTCTCGCTTCTTTCGATTGCTCACGCTCTCTTCTATCATGCCTTTCTTTTCTCTTTTCTCCGTTCTCTCTCCGTCCTCCTTTTCTGAGGGCCAAGGGCCCTTTATATAGGCGAATGTCCAACAACAGGGCATCGGAACCCTGACGGAATGGGCGAACCGCTACCAACTCATCGTGCGCATGACTACGCTGCCGCCTCAACGCGCAGGGGGGTGGCCGCCTCGCGTTCTAGCGCCACCGGCTCTGCGTCAATTGCCGCCACCGCCTAGAGCTTCCTCTGCGCAACCGATTCAGCCTTGGGGTGCCATCGAATCAACTCCAAAGGCCGTCGCCGACTCAGGCGAGATAGTGCCACCGACTCGGCCATTAGGGGCATTTTCGTAATTTTAACATTTTACCCCGAAATTAACCCGGTGAGAGCCCGTCGTCCGGAGTGGCTTTGGAGTTGGTGCAGTAGTCCCAGAATATGTTTTGAAGTGTTGATTTCGGGCTTCCGCAGATTTTCGAGACGTGCAGAACCCGTACCAGTTTTCTCAAGATTTACACTGATTTGCCCTTCGGCAGACCGATTTGTGCTGCCACCCTCTCTTGGAGAGTACATGGACCTTCTTCACTGAAATGGTAACCCCTGGGATGATTTCTGCCAGGCTCGTATGCCTTTGAAGCTACTTTCGGATCATTCCGGTGTTCCGCGTGTATCTTATGGAAACCTCAGAATTTTCGCTAGTGATGCTATTAATGCGGAATATTGGTTCTCCAGGGCCGCCTTACGCTTGCGCGAAGCATTCTCATTGAATGAGCCACCACTTCGGGGGTTCTTACTCCTTCAGAGTCATTCATCGGTCGCTTACGAACCATTTCGGAGACCCGGGTGCTCTGCTCGGGTGACTCAAGTTTTTCGCTGACATTGCCCTCGGTTCCTTATTCCGAGGGGCAGGGACATTTCTTCATCTCGGGGGGACTTCTTCATCAGGCGGGAGCCGCCTGTTACATTCTCGTCCTGGTCGGACGGGGTAAGAGGTATATCTGGCACGATCATCTTGATGAAGGTTTCGTAGGCTCTGACCATCAATAGGCCTTAACCGAGCTGTGGTGGGTGTGTAAACCCGAGATGACAGATTGTTGAGTCCCTGGCACTTCCTATAATAAGGTGGCCTGAGGCTTCAGTAGTCCGAGGGGATCTATCTTTGACTTCCGGTTGACTCCTTCGGGCACATGGTTACTGCCCAATCATATTTTGTGTGTCAATAGATAATGACCCTAGAAGGGATATGAGTCGATGTAACACGAATATCTCGGAGGAAATGGATCAAACAAGGCCTCTCAGGCATCCTCGGGCGGAGAGAACAGAGTCCGAGATGACCAGGACTCTGTACTGAGAAGACGATCCATCGCGAGACCGCCACCAGAAGAAGACGGTCATCCTAAGACCGATACCTAACCCAGAGGATCAACATGCAAATGGTTGTGTTGACGCACATGGCAACTAGGCAGAAGCAAGCAGAAGGCGATCATCTAGGAGACCCCCATATGATGATGGCGGTCATCAAGGAGACCGCCACCATCCCCCTCCTGGCAGAAGGAAGAACGGTCGATGGGGACGATGGGGAATAGACCAAAACATGGGGAAATCATAGAAAATAGTTTGAAAATTATAGAAAATAGCCTCCAAACTTAATGGGCTAGGGAAATGACCAAGAATAGACTCAAAATTTACTCAAGGAAGGCTCCAAAATAATGGATAATTCGGGACATCACAAAAGATGGATTAGATAAATAACTCAACTTGCAGGTTAATAACTGGTGTCAACACTTAGGTTTCCCTTGGAAAGGGATTAAGCTCGACAGCTATGAGCCATCTTAAGAATTATCTTCGATCGTGGTTTTTAACCCTAGGGGTAGAGCCGATTGACGGCATGGAGCCATCCTGTACAACGGTCTTGACCCGAGTCTCGTGACTCAAGGATCGTTGGATTTAGTAAGTCTAGTGGCCTATCTAGAGTCTAGTGGCCCCGAGCCACCTGGTACTCCGTGTTACTCACAATGGGTGTGTGCGTGGCCTTCCGGGTTTCCTCTCTACGGAGAGTGTTCACATTTAGTGACCCACTAGTCGTAGTTGCCTGGGCACTCCTGTGCCGACCAACCAGGGAGTAGGTGGAAAGCTACACCTGAGAGTGACAATTTTAGGCTGGTTGCCGTAGGGCCTCCCACTGTGGCGGCTCGAGTCCGGGCCGGGAGAAAAACCAGCTAGAGAGCCTGACATAGCGCAGTCAGTCAGTGTGTGCACACGTGGTTGGATACTTCAGACGTATGCTGACGAGCACGACCCTAACTAGACCCTTGTTTGTGTTCTTGGTTACTAGTATGGTGTCTCAGTGTCGCCTGGGGCGAGTGAGACACCTGAGACGCGGACTAAGACGCCAGTGGATGCATCCGGCCTTACTTCTGGTGGGCAGGTACTACCATCACGTGACATGAGTTTCTTGTGACTCAAGTTTCGGTTTCCCGTCTGCGAGGTGTGGTTTTACGTATAATTCCCGCATGTTTCCTGATATAGAGGTCTAGTGTTTTTGGTAGGGTTATCGAGGTTTCTCCCTAGATGGTGTAGGGTTCACGACTGCAAAGTCGTGACGATTTCCACGGACCGTGTGGTCTTGGGTTGGTCGTCGCCTGTGAAGGCAGACCTTCGCGATAGAGCTGTCGTGGCATTTCTTCTGGCGGCATAGCCAGGGTTTTTCTGTTAATTCGGGGGTCCCCCCGACTGTGAGATCAGGGTCTATTTTTAGTACCATTAGGAGTCGCTTAGAGCCGAGGTTTATCGGCTACCGTGGTTTTGTTACGGTTGTTCCTTCCGCAGTCACCGTTGCTACTCCCGCTGTTGTTGTTGCTCTTGTTTGTGCTGCTTTCCTTTACCGCCGTTGTTTCATGGTAGGGTTCCGCGGGACCCCTACTGATCCAATGAGATGAGGCCCACCCCCTACTTTTCAGGTGTAGTGGTTCTTCCTCGAGGTTCGGAGGTGCAGCACGTAGGTTCGTAGTTGCCAGCTCGCCTGGCCAAGTGTTCACTCGACATTGAATACGTTTCCTTCCCTATAGATTGTACTTTTATTTAGACTGGACTCTGTAGTTAGATTGTTTAAATATTAATTTTATAGTCGTCCTACTTTATTTCATATTTTGATGTATCTCCACACTCCTTTCTAACCCTTTCGAGCCCTCCGGCTCATGGGTTGCGGGCCAAGATTCGAATGGTATCGGATTATTCCCGATTTTCGGATCTTGGCTCGTTACATAAACCCTCTCTCTCTCCCCCAAAAAATAAAAAAATAAAGAAAAGAAGGGGATTCTTAGCTCGCGTAAAGGGGTGCTTTACGTGGACCAGGCTGGCCTCCCCAACTTGTTCTGCGTAAACCCCCTTCCCTCTCCCAAAAAATTAAAAAGAAAACTTTTTTTCTTCTCCCAGCCAACCTAGTTCTCGTAAAGGGGTGCTTTATGCAGACTAGGCTGCCCCTGCCACCCTAGTCAGTGTAAACCCCCCTGACCCTTCACCTTCCACTATAAATCGCCCCCTTAGGAATTCCAAGGGGCAACACATGCAGGCATACACACACAGATGACGCAGCAGACAAAGCACTAAGTTGCGGCAAAGGCTTTGGTTGGCTTGTTCAGTTTAACACATGCCAAGGGTATGTCGAATGAGCACCCTACATATGGCATCTAGCCAACTCTCACAAGCCTCTTTTCTCACTGCGTATGGGACATTATGGTAATGGCGATCACACCCGCACACCGAGTTTGCCTACGCATGGTGCATCATGGTAACGACATCGATATAATCATGCCAAAGCCACCAGCCACATGAGACCACTTGTCGATCGCTTCGGCTGAGCCGACAACTAACTATCCCACCCGCTGACTCGAGTTAGCCTACCCAGAAGTAGCACTTCCAAGGTCCAAACCAAACTCTCGGACGTGCCAATCCTTGGCCCCGGAGCCAGTGCTAGATTGCTCACCTAGAGCCACAACCAGTCTCCCTCGCATCGGTCAATGCCAGCACATGGTGTACAGTCTAGTCCCAGTCGCTCCACTATACCTGTAGTTCCCACCGGGAACCCTCTGTAAAAATGCAGACATCTGCTTGACCCTGCAATGACCCGGGGGCTGATACTCACATCAAGTTTGTCCTGTGGCTTGCATCAGTTGTACTTCGGCCTTTAGTGCCATCCTGTAAAGCCTTCATGACATTTATAAAGAAGTGTAATCAGAAATCTGATCTTTTCCGCATACCTCACTTTGTCCAGTATCCGAGCCAGTGCCTACCTGCTCCTTATTGAGCCAGAGCCAGCTGCTTCATCTCCTAGGATAGTACCTACCTGCTCCTTGTCTAGCCAGTGTCGGCCACTCTACCCCTCAGGCCACCACCTACCTGCTCCTTGCCAAGCCAGTGTCTGCATCCCCCTGTTTCCACTAATCAGTGTCTCTAACCCAGTCTGCTAGACCTTGTGGTTGCATCCCAGCTGTAGCGCAGACTCTGATCTCCTCACGTCACAACTTCTAGGGTACCCTAGTCCTCCATCAGTAGAAGAAACAAAGGTGTTTGGATTCAATCCGATGTAAAATAAACACTGATCGCTTGCGGTCGGTGGGGAACCTTCTTCTCTCCATGTGTCACCCAAAATCCTGTGCCCATGTGCCGTTCCGTGGTGGCATTTCCCCAGTCAAAATTCGGTTCTGTAGGTGATCGTCTAGAAATTGACTAGCATGCCCGCATTCCATCCAGCTACCCCTGACCCAGTCATTTTTTCTTTTTTTGTATTTCCCCGTCACTACACCCATAATCCCCATGTGCAAAGTCGACTCGTCTCGGCCTTCCAAAAGGCGAGTGCATGTCACACCGTGGAAAGTTACGGATTTTCACGGGCCGAACAACCGCGTTCTGTCTGGGGTTTGCCTGAAACCCTAATTTTTTCGGCATGTTAAATCTATAAATTTTGTGTCCAAAAATCCGTTTTTTAGCATATCATCGAAACAACTAAATGATTAGGTAAATCAAATTGAAACATTATTAAATTTCTTAAAGTTCTTTCTTTTTATCTTATGAACCCTTCCTATGATTAATGCTACCTTCATGTCATCATTTAACTTCATGTCCTGCTCTTTTCTGGAAACTCATATCAGCGTGATTAAAAGACTTAGATAATAACTTGTGATTTAAGTTAATCCATGGTAGCCATTTATTTTTAAATTGTTATTATAGGACTGGCGTTTTAATATACTATGTTTTGTTTATCGTTTTATCTTGAAGATCATGTCACTTCGGTGGCATGTATCTACCATTTACTATTGTTTCTAGTTCCATCGCATAGCCTATTCTTAGTGAAGTTAGAACCCTTTGTCGGATGTTCCTTCCGTTAGACTGGAACTTCTTCACTAAGATCTCTGTAAGTCTTTGTAAGTCATAGATTTCCACATGGACGTCAAGCTGGTTGTACCCTAAAAATCATGGAAACCCGTTGAATCTCATCTTATTGGCCTAAGATGACATTTGACCAACCTTTGGAACTACGGAACGAGGTTCTGTTTGCTTCTGTTTAGTCCTTTCTGAGTGCGACCGACCCACAAATTGTTTTCAAGCTTCTGTTTCCTGAAAGCGGCGTACCCAGAGACCGTGTTCATGTCTAGATGTGCCCAATCTTCATACCGTGTTATTATGATTGCGGCCCTGTCTCCAACCACATTCAACCTTGGTTTTCATAATCAAGCACGTATGATTGACCGTGTTTTATCAAGTTTTGTAAGTCTGAGGTTGACTATTTTGATGTGTCTTGACATGATTATCATCCTTATAAATCTGTACCCCCTATTCTTCATGAACTTATCATCAGCTTCTATATTTGGTCTCCTTTCAATTGATATTTGTTGATACATGGACCTTGCACCTTAATTAGTACTTATTGTCATTCTCGAACAGAACTCTTTTGATTCTATTTGGCCATTATTCGTTATCTAGAAAAATTTCTAGTGACTATTAAGGGCTTTAAATCCGCTTAACAATCAATGCCAATTTAGATAGAATGTCCAATTACACTGGGCTCATGAGAAACATTATACGGGGCTCATGAGATAAACTGCAGTCTGGCATTGCACCAACTTATATCAAGATCGATCTAGATAATTCAACTACATGTGATATCACTAAACTGAATATTTTCTTGCTACATGATTGATATGATTGACTGATACTGATATTCTTGGCCCGAAATGGTAAATATATTCTTGGAACACTAGTTATTATTGGCCAATTCTATAGTTATGTTCATTGGTACCATTCACTTATTGATGTTGCTATCTTACTAATGATCATGGATCTTTCATATTGATCTCCGTGTCAGTCCTTGACATTTGAACCCTACTAATCTATATCATCGTCTCTATTTTGCCACTAGTTTGGATCGATTAGTACCTCTACCTCATGGATTTGATGCGTGTCCTGCACCATTTCATTATATAGTATTTCTGCACATTGTAAAAATATAATTACTTATATTTTGTTTCACGCCCCGATATATGCAGTGAAAATCAATCGGGAACGTGAACAGCCGGCTAGTATGCCGCAAGGGAGCAATATAATCAGAGCGCCATAAACATCCACATAAAGAGGAATGCACAAGAATATGGACTCAAAAATCTAACTTTATTGATTAATAATCGAAGTTTACATGACCACATGACTTTGACTCTTTAATTCTAGACTCAATAAAAAGAAAATTACATAGTTGACTTATCACTCTTGACTATCTACGGCTTTCTCTCGATCTTCATTCGCTCTTGCCCTCGGATCCGTCATCGGAGAAATCCGAATCTATACCTCTAGAGTTTCCTGAAAAGATTGGAAAAGTAGGATAATGAGCACACTTGCCTAGTAGGTATCTTCGTATCAACATGAAGGTAATATTTAAGTAATTAACATTTTAGCTCTAGGAAGTAAGATAAAAGAAAAAGGTGATAAATCACGCATATAAAACCAAAGTAACACAAATAACATGATGTAATCATGGTAAGAGATTCAAGATGATATAAGAGCAAGATCAAGCAAGAATGTAATGTGGCCTTTCACGAACGAGAATGCACTTGCATGTAACGAGAATGCACTTTTCACTTTTCATAACCATAAAGGCTATGCACTAGAATGTCATGTAACCAGCATGTAATAATTTCATGATGAGTCTCGTGCATTTCACTCGTTTATAATAAAAAGTACTCCCGGTGCAATTCGATACCAGTGTTCATCATAACCCATGGTTTATAGTATGTTTCCGACAATCAGCCGATGGGGCCAGTGTCGAGCCCTTGGACATAATCAGTGCCCGATCTGCATCTTCACGTTATAAATCAAGCTACTTCCACGAGATATAACAATAAAGTATGGCCAGTAATGTAACAATTCAAACAATAAGCTCATGATAACAAGATCAAGGTAAGAACGTATCAAATATGATCATGTGACATAATCAGTGCCCGATCTGCATCTTCACGTTATAAATCAAGCTACTTCCACGAGATATAACAATAAAGTATGGCCAGTAATATAACAATTCAAACAATAAGCTCATGATAACAAGATCAAGGTAAGAACGTATCAAATATGATCATGTGATTTCAAAGATCGAATTAAGGACAAGGTCATGCCAGGGAAGGAATCCGACAGCATAATGGTATATTCATAAACTTCCATAATTTATTAATAGCTTATTGAACAAAGTGTTAGATTCTAGACAATCAATAGACCATCTAGGAACATGGGAAAGTCAACTCTTGGGTCACACCCCGGGTTAAACACTCTGAAATAGAAAACGGTCATGCCAGGGTAGTTTCTAAAAAATAGTGGTCTCAGCCTGGCAGCAAGCCGAAGGTGGCGGTCCTGGGATGGCCGCAACTAGACAGAGTCAACACCAGAAAGAAGAAAGAGTCGACACATTGGAATTCTGGCATAAAACGGTCACAGGACGACCGCTACTTGATAGTGGCGGTCTCCTGAGGGCCGCTACCAGTCAGGACACAGAAAAATTCTGATAAGATAGGTGCTTTCTAATCCATTGGGTTTTTAGTGTACAACCAGCTCGGCGTCCTAGTGGGAATTCAAGGCTTGCGGAGACTTACAGAGGCCGTGAAACAAGATCACCTAGTCCGATAGAAGGAATATCCAACGGAGAGATTCACAAGTCTAAGAAAGTGTGCCTATAAGTGCAAAGTGTAACCAATGACATCGTACCAGAATACGTGTCATGTACATAAGAAAAGACTATAAGATGAGAGTGAATTGGGATAAAACGGAGATCAAACCATCAACAAAACAAGTCCACAAAGCATGTGAAATATAGTTCTTAGCATAAGATTAAAGTAAGATCTTAAAGCATCAATACAAAATTATAAGATGAAAGTCCATCAATACAAAATTATATGGTTTTGGCTTGAAATTAGCATAAGATTAAAGTAAGTTTTTAAAGCATATAATTCATAAAACCTAGCATGATGGATGCATAATATAACCATTAACATGAATCCAAGGTCATAACTATGAATAAGACTTAATTAGTTGGGCTTAACATATAATTAATTGGGCTAATCTATAATATGTTTGGAGTTAACAAATTGCAGAAAACAAAAAGCAAATAGCGGTCAGATGAGGACCGCATACAGATGGTAGTGGTCGGTCGCAAGGCCGCTATCTAATGATAGCAGTCTCAGGGAGACCGTTTCTTTTCTATAGTGAGCTGGGATAGAAACCGAGGTATATGCCTAATATTAGGCAATATATGTATGGAAAATATGCTAGATAGAAGAATAAAACATGCCATGACGAAGTTAAATCATGGAGATGCATGAGTTACATGTATTAAGCCACAATCATCATCTTTTTGGTTAAGGGTACATGGATATGATGCTATGAAAACTATGCATGCGTGATCATCGGAAAACATGAAATTCTCCAAGTAGAAAGCATGAAATCTAGCAAGACAAGAGGGCTTTTAATCCTAATTTGATGTTTAAGCCGTTCATGGGATAACCTACCTCTGGTTTGGGCTTGAAACTCTGAATTTCTAACTGGAAGAAGACCCTAGTTTTTGCACGTCCTACGTGGAAACCCCAACTTCCAGTGGCTCTATCTCCTTATCCTCTCGCCCTAAATTCGTGAAATTTGGAGGGTGATGAGAAGATGTGAAGAGGAACAATAAACTCTAAAGGACAGACACAAAATTACCTCTGCTAGGGCTTATAATACTTGGATCTTCCTTGGACCGACACACTGTTTCTTGTGCAGACTACAGAGAAACCGTCACTTCGGGGGCCTCTAGCTTTTCAACGGCTTGACCTCCTAGCACGAGATTTGGAGAGATGTTAGATAAAACTATGGAGAATAAATTATTCTAAAGGGCTAACCTGAGAAGATATCTCCTTACCTTCGAACTACGTGAGCCAAAACAAGGGTTCACGCAGGTCGAATATGGGCTCTATTTATAGAGTATGCAGGGGTTAGAGGATTTGATCAAACTTAGAGTCCTAATTTGGGGTAGGATTGATCCCCAAGAGTCCTAGACTAAGTTCATATACCAAGTAGCTTCGAATTATGGGGATTAAGATGGGAAAATTCCTATTTTTTCACGGTTCTTCATCTTCTTATTACATAACCTAATGGCGGTCCAGTTGGGATCGTTTCTTATAAGTGGCGGTCTGGCGATAGACCGCCATTTGGTTTTTATTTTGAATTTCTCAGATTTCTCTATTTATCTCCTATTTATCCCTAATTGGTATATATATCCCATTTTGAATCCGTAAATTGCCAAATTACATTTCTAGTAATGTGCTTGGGCCAAAGTGTCTTGAAATTTGATTTGTGGGCCTAATTTAAGTGGGAAATGCCCTTTGGTTACTACAGGGATTTCATAATAATTTATTTAATCCCAAATTTTATTTAATAACCCATTAGCCCTTCTTAAATGCTTAATAATTCATTTTAATTTGAGAAAAATTTCTAGATAAATCCCAGAAAATTCTAAAAAAAAACTGGGGTGTTATACCCTCCCCCAATTAAAAGGAATTTGGTCCACAAATTCATTGCATGAGTTTTATGGAGAGTGTGTTGTAATTATTTGCACTAATAATTAAGGCAATGCTAAATGTGAATAAGTCAAGATGATACCTTCAATCGCCTTACCTTCCCCGTCTAAGATGGCATTTAGTTGGCCTCGTCGCCCACGTCCATTGTTATCTCTTGAAGGTTGTTCCTTTATGAGAGGACACATGGGCAAGCGATGCTCCCGACTTCCACATTTGAGACAAGCGCCGAGACACTTTCAACATTCTTCAGCCGAGTGCCTGAACTTTTCACAAAGGGAGCAAGCCGCCATGACCCTTTTATCCTTGTTATTGCCATTTCTTTTGCCATTGCCATTGCCATTTTCTTTCCTTTTTCCATTACCACTTCATTTACCATTACCATTCCCATTGCGGGACCTTTTATTATGATGGGGTTCGTCATCCTTCGTTTCTCTCTCCTCTCGCCTATCATGTTTCCGGCTCGACATCTCTTTCCTGCCTATAAATTTATCTACCTTCTCTAAGGTCCTTTCACATAAATACACCCGTTCGACTATTTTCGTATACGTGCGGATATTTTACGGCCCAAGTTGTTGAATAAAGCCGGGACTTAAACCGTCCAGAAAGTGATTAGCCTTTAGCAGGTCCATGCCGGCCAGATGAGGAGCATAAGGTGCCAATCTTGAAAATTGGAGCTCAGATTCTGCCACCAACATCATGCCCTGCCTTAGCGAGGTAAATTCTGCCACCTTCCTTTCCTTGACATGCTCGGAGAAATATTTTGCACGAAATTGGCACCTTATGCTCCATGTAGGCTGAGCATTTTCAGGTTGTGCCGAGGTGGCCTTCCACCACGTACGTGCATCTTTATTTAGTTGGAAAGTGGCAAGACGGACCTTCTCTTGGTCGGTGCATTATAACTTCACAGATCTGGGTCATCTCATCGATCTAGTTTTCTGCTTCATCGGGGTTGGAGGATCCCGAGAATCATGGAGGATTCAAACTCCAAAAATTCCCGTGTAAATTACCCGTGCC
Organism: Amorphophallus konjac; assembly: GCA_022559845.1. Classification (NCBI taxonomy): domain Eukaryota; kingdom Viridiplantae; phylum Streptophyta; class Magnoliopsida; order Alismatales; family Araceae; genus Amorphophallus; species Amorphophallus konjac. The sequence goes on along the minus strand of CM040119.1, from coordinate 203,554,579 downwards.
AGCCCTCGCGCCAGCTTGGGCCACAATTTGTAGGGCCTGGGTAAGACCCACAACGGTTTGTTACATTGCTTCCCAATTAGCACGATTAGCGGCACGTTCAGCGGCCATTATAAGAATGAAGTGCCTAAAAGATATAAACAAGTAATTAATTCCTATGGAATGGAAGGGAGTTAACCTAGAGATAATTTCTAATTAACTATCTCATCCCGAGCTCTACCCAATCTCTCATGGGTGCGGAAATTTCTTTCCTAGTTCATAGGTGTGGGTCCTAATACCTTGGACTTAACCTATGACATGACATTTCCAAGGACTTGTTGTGCCCCTGTGGTCATTTAAGTTATTTGATATTCATGGTTTTGATAATGGCTAAACACTATAAGTCATTGTTATTTTCCACTCTCATATGACTGACATACGTGATGCTTTGTTCATGACAGGTAAGCCAATGAATGGACAAGGAATGGAGTGGAGATGGAAAATGTGAAAGCTCAATGATTGCGCCCTCGCACGCGGATCGACCTACGCGATCAGGTCGCGGGGATCGACCTGCCCGGTCAGGTCGCGGGGGTCAAGGGGGTAGCGCCCCTTGCGGGGGTTTCCGGGGGCGGAGCCCCCGGAACCAAATTTAGAAATGCTCAAATGATCTAATGCATAAACCAAACCCAAAAATGCATGGAATTGATAAGGACATGAGTATATTGACTTATGGACATGTTTCTTTGGGCTAACACTTCATTTTTACAGGTACAGGTCTTTCCGGTCGACCAACACACCTTGGCCGGTCGACCAGATTTTCCAGAGATGAAGAACTTCGGAATTTACAGGTTCCGGTCAACCAGTTGGTAGTGGCTGGTCGACCAGTTCTTCCAGAAACGAGAAACTCCAGTTTTTACAAGTTTCGGTCGACTGCCCCTAGGTGTCCGGTTGACCAGTTTTGCCAGAGATGAAAAATCAACCGACTGTAAAATTTCAGTCGACCGCCCCATGCCTTCCGGTCGACCGCCAGCCCCGAGGCCCCCTTTTGTTGACTTTTGTTTCAAGCTCGAGGAGAGGTCTTTCTACCCATTTGTTTAACCTTAAAGTCACCCAATCCCCCATGGATTGTGGATCTGGTCTGGGGGATGTCCAAGGACCATTCAAAGTCTATAAAACCAATACAAGAGTGTTGGAAACCCTAAGGCTAAGAGGGGAGATCAAAGGAGGCTGCAAGGGTGTGTTCAAGGGAGAGGAGTTCGAGTACTGTAGCCGTGAACAGTACTCCGGGAAGAAGTTCTTCATCAAATCCTCAAGTGATTCAAGCTACTTCAAGAGGAGATCAAGCCCAAGCCAAGAGAAGATAAAGCTGCATCCTTCATCCTCTTCATCATCTCAAGGGTGATCTAAACTGCATCCTCAAACCTCTTCATCAACTCAAGAAGATCAAAAGGAAGATCCAAGCTACATCCATAGTTCCTCATCAACTAGAAGAGATTCAAGGAAGATCATCTCTCAAGGAAGAAGACACCATCAAAGCATCAAATTCAAGCTCCTGCAACTCAGACAAGATCTTTTTACTTTGAGCATATTCTATATCTTGTTTGAGTGATTTCTATTTGTTATCTTTCCATTTCTTTCAAACAATCAAAACTGAAGATCGTCCCTACCGGTGGTTAGTAGGAAGGCAATCGGAAGTTCTCCGATCTGCGGTGATTGACGTCTCTACCGGTGATTAGTAGGAAAGCAATCGGAGGTTTTTCCGATTTGCGGTTCAGTGCGTGGCACTAGTGGAGCCTCACCGAATTTGGTGAGGGGTGGACGTAGGACTAGGGATTCAGTCCGAACCACCTTAAAATCCTTTGTGTTGTGGTTTGTTTATGTGATTGTTTCGTTCTAGATGCATGCTTAGGTTCAATCTCTATATTGTGTAATCATCTTACTAAGCAAATCGTTGTGTCCTTCGTTAAGTTAGTTATATTCCGCTGTAATTTATTTTATCTAGCTATATAGAGGGTTGCATTGCGAAAAGAGGGGCAGATCTATTCACCCCTCCCCTCTAGATCCGCTATCCACTACTCAACAGGACTTACTTATGCCTAGGCTCTGATACCACTTTAATTGTCACGCCCCAAGATATGCAGTGGAAACTAATCGGGAACGTGAACAGTCGGCTAGTACGCCGCAAGCGAGCAATATAATCAGAGCGCCATAAACATCCACATAAAGAGGAGTGCACAAGATTATGGACTCAAAAATCCAACTTTATTGAATAATAATCAAAGTTTACATGACCACATGACTTTGACTCTTTAATTCTAGACTAAATAAAAGGAAAATTACATAGTTGACTCATGACTCTTGACTATCTAGGGCTTTCTCTCGATCTTCATATGCTCTTGCCCTCGGATCCATCATCGGAGAAATCTGAATCCATACCGCTAGAGTTTCCTAAAAAGACTGGAAAAGTAGGGTAATGAGCACACTTGCCTAGTAGGTATCTTCGTATCAACATGAAGGTAATATTTAAGTAATTAACATTTTAGCTCTAGGAAGTAAGATAAAAGAAAAAGGTGATAAATCATGTGTATAAAACCAAAGTAACACAAATAATATGATGTAATTAGGGTAAGAGATTCAAGATGATATAAGAGCATGATCAAGTAAGAATATAATGTGGCCTTTCACGAACGAGAATGCACTTGCATGTAACGAGAATGCACTTTTCACTTTTTATAACCATAAAGGCTATGCACTAGAATGTCATGCAACCAGCATGTAATAATTTCATGATGAGCCTCGTGGATTTCACTTGTTTGTAAAAAAAAGTATTCCCGGCGCAATGCGACGCCAGTGTTCATCATACCCTATAGTTTATAATATGTTTCCGGCAATCAGCCGAGGAGGCTAGTGTCAAGCCCTTGGACACAATCAGTGCCCGATCTGTATCTTCACATTATAAATCAAGCTACTTCCACGAGATATAACAATAAAGTATGGCCAGTAATGTAACAATTCAAACAATAAGCTCATGATAACAAGATCAAGGTAAGAAAGTACCAAATATGATCATGAGATTTCAAAGATCGAATGAAGGACAAGGTCATGCCACGGAAGGAATCCGGCAGCATAACAGTGCATTCATTAACTTCCATAATTTATTAATAGCTTATTGAACAAAGTGTTAGATTCTAGACAATCAATAGACCATCTAGAAACATAGGAAAGTCAATCCATGGGTCAAACCCCGGGTTAAACACTCTGAAATAGAAAACGGTCACGCGAGGGCCGTTTCTAAAAAATAGCGGTCTCAGCCTAGCCGCAAGCCGAAGGTGGCGGTCCTTGACCCACCATATATACTTCATTTCTTCGAGGGAGTACACTACCACACCCCTTCCCCACGGGCCGGGTCGCCTACACCCACCAAGCCCGTTCACTTGCGAGATACATCATCATCTAGGGGAAAGGAAGAAGAAGGATTTGGTACTCCTGGCCCTCCCACATCCAAGTCCAATGTGCATGCATGGTCCACTTTAGGAGGTCTAGGAATTCCCCATTCAGCCAACCACCGGTTACGTCAAATGTATGCATGGCACACATTCGGGTGTCCTGGTCCACCATCGCCTATGCGTAGGTCGGACAAACATTAGGTGTGTCTAGGGTCTTGTGTGTCTGTACATGCATGTGTTGAGTCAAGTCGATCTTTTGTAAGCTCCCGTTGTCAGTTCCTTTCGAGTGCAAGACTTGTCGGACTTTGGGATCGGCTCTACCTCAACATATCGAATCTAGTCACCTATAGGGACCCAGCGGTGATTCCTAGTGAGTCTTTGAGCCGCCTCCCTCTTTTGAGAGTGACCCCACCCAGGAGTGTCCACCTCTAGCCTCATTATCCAGCAGCGTGTGCATATCGAATCTATACGGGATGAGCAGGTGCCGATCTCTAGGAGTGGAGCGTACTCCGTGCTACCTGGTGCGGTGACGGATTTCTACCTTCTCTAGGGTGTGATGCCCTTCTACATTCTTCTCTGCCCCTCTGAATTCTATTTCTACTGCCGCCGCCATCGCGCCGCCACCGCCATCGCCGGAGTTATGTCCAAATCAGGAAAGAGGTTCCATGTTCGAATTTTAGCTCCATATCCATTGATCTTCTGGAGTCCAAATTTTGAGAGTAGGTTCACCACGTCAATATCCTCTCCCAAAAAAATTCTTCTATTTTCTAGCCTTTATTTTCTATTTTTCTATTTTCGTGTTGTCCAGCCTTCCAGTTCTGTCTGTACTCAGTTTTGTGTCACAGTAACCCTATATTTCCTCAGTTCGACCCCTTTTCCTTTATTTGTTTGAGTCACCAATTTTATTGGAAGTTCTGTCCACCACACCCATCATCCACGAATTGTCTTGGAATTTTAGTAGTGCTTTTACTATTTTTAAAAATCACTGTCTTTTCCCAAATCTTTTCTGTCCTGTGCAGTTCAGATCCAACCCTTGTCTAGTATAAAATCATTTTCCCCTATCAAATCTCCTCTAGAAATTCTACAAAAATTATCCCCATCTTCCATGTTTCTTCCTCTACAACTTTCGTGAAGAGTCCAAGTTCCAGATCTGAGGTTTGAGTCGCGGTCAATGCAAGTTATCAGGAAACTTTATTTCTGTCCTGAGTTTTCTGAGTCTGTCAGTCAGTCCATTGAAAAATCCACCACGAAAAATACAGATCCACAGAAATTCTTTCCATAGTCCATGGTCGAAGTACTTCAAGTCCGCTTTCCAACGGTATCACATTCGCTTCGATCTGACGTCGGGAGTGATCGCAGCAGTTGATCTTGCCGGGTCGCACGTTGTAAAAATAGAACTGCAGATCAGTGGACAACCAGGTCAACAAGTGGAGATCGGAGCCGACTCGCCTTCCGCAAGGTGAACCAGCGTGCCGCCATCCCAGGGAGCGCCTCTCCAGGAGCCAACGTCACAGCGGTACCACTTCGGGCCCACTCGGACCCGCTGACCAGCACGTGGGCCCCACAACCAGCAGCTTGCGTCATCTGGATGGCACCGACGAGCGGATCCAAGTGCTGCCCGTCAACCCAAGATCGGTCCTCCCGGGCCCACTTGTAGCCCGTTACCTCTAATCGCATTTTGCTCAATTCGTATATGTTTGTATGCCGCTGCATGTGATAGGTATCTAGCCCGATATATTGTTATCACCGCTGCGAGAGAGCGAGAGTGAGTGACCCGTCCCGTGACTCGATCCGAGTACACGCGAAAAGTCGATACCCGAGACTCACTGCCGGTTTCTCAACCGCGCACGGTCCCACGTCTTCCCTCGCTTAGGGGCGATCGCGAGCTAAAGTCCCAGGTCGCGTATCCGTCCCGCATCAACATGAATCCAAGGTCATAACTAGGAATAAGACCTAATTACCTGGGCTTAACATATAATTAATAGGGCTAATCTGCAATCTATTTGGAGTAAACAAATTACAGAAAATAGAAAGCAAATAGCGGTCAAATGAGGACCGCATACGGATGGTAGAGGTCAGTCATAAGGCCGCTATCTAATGATAGCGGTCTCAGGGAGACCGTTTCTTTTCTATAGTGAGTTGGGATAGAAACCGAGGTACATGCCTAATATTGGGCAATATATGTATGGAAAATATGCTAGATAGAAGAATAAAACATGCCATGACGAAGTTAAATCATGGAGATGCATGAGTTACATGTATTAAGCCACAATCATCATCTTTTTGGTTAAGGGTACATGGATATGATGCTATGAAAACTATGCATGCGTGATCATCGAAAAACATGAAATTCTCCAAGTAGAAAGCATGAAATCTATCAAGACAAGAGGGCTTTTAATCCTAATTTGATGTTTAAGCCGTTCATGAGATAACCTACCTCTGGTTTGGGCTTGAAACTCTGAATTTCTAACTGGAAGAAGATCCTAGTTTTTGCACATCCTGCGTGGAAACCCCAACTTCCAGTGGCTCTATCTCCTTATCCTCTCGCCCTAAATTCGTGAAATTTGGAGGGTGATGAGAAGATGTGAAGAGGAACAATAAACTCTAAAGGACAGACACGAAATTACCTCTGCTAGGGCTTATAATACTCGGATCTTCCTTGGACCGACACATTGTTTTCTGTGCAGACGACAGAGAAACCGTCACTTCGGGGGCCTCTAGCTTTTCAACGGCTTGACCTCCTAGCACGAGCGTTGGAGAGATGTTAAATAAAACTAAGAAGAATAAATTATTCTAAAGGACTAACCTGAGAAGATGTCTCCTTACCTTCGAAATATGCGACCCAAAACAAGGGTTCGCGCAGGTCGAATCTGGGCTTTATTTATAGAGTATGCTAGGGCTTGAGAATTTGATCGAACTTTGAGTCCTAATTTTGGGTAGGATCGATCCCCAAGAGTCCTAGACTAAGTTCATACACAAGGTAGTTTTGAATCATGGGGATTGGGATGGGAAAAATCATATTTTTCCATGCTTCTTCATCTTTCGATTACAGAACCTAATAGCGGTCTAGTTGGGACCGTTTCTTGTAAGTGGCGGTCTGGCAATAGACCGCCATTTGGCTTTTATTCCGAATTTCTCGGATTTCCCTATTTAGCCCCTAATTGGTATATATATCCCATTTTAAATCTATAAATTGCCCAAATTACGTTTTCAGTAATGTGCTTGGGCCAAAGGGTCTTGAAATTTGGTTTGTGGGCCTAATTTAAGTGGCCAATACCCTTTGGTTACTATAGGGCTTTCATAATGATTTATTTAATCCCAAAATTCATTTAATAACCCATTAGACCTTCTTAAATGCTTAATAATTCATTTTAATTTAAGAAAAATTTCTAGATAAATCCCAAAAAAATTCTAGAAAAATTTGGGGTGTTACATTTTGCCTAGTCAAGATATGTAATTCCCAGTGAGCTTTTCGCTCACCTAGTGTTTCTCAATATTTTTTAGATAATAACGAAGATCTATATTTTCTTCTTCTATCACTTCCTCCAATTCTTCTTCGTTTACGAGTTATATTTATTTTCGCACTGTCTTACTTTCTCATCTTCTTCCTTCTTCATCTCCACACCAACCCTTCCACACTCCTCTCTATATTTCTCTCCAAAGTGTGTCTTTCACAACTCTCCTTGTACGGCGGCGTGCACATCAAGGCGGGCGACGTTCCAAGGCTCGTGACATGGACGACGACGACTTCTTCATTCACCTCTTTCCACGGCGATCTTCATCTTGGCTACATTCTTTCCCATTTTCTTTATTTTATGAGTTGTAATTTTCTATTTTCATATAGTGTACTTTTCACTTCCATCTTAATAAAAGTTCATCTTTACAAATTATGGTTGTCTTAGTTTCTCTTTCTATCTCTTCTAAGTTCTTTTCTTTATCCCTCTCATCTTCTTTAGTGAGTTTATTTTCATGCAATTTATTTTTCCTTAGATTAATCTCACTCAAAACTTGACTTTTCAAAGCATAAGGATATTTTTCTAACTTGTTCCAAAATGTTATTTCCTCCTCGTGGGATCGACTTCACTTATCACTATACTTGATTTTTCTAATCTTTAAAAGTGAGTGAGTGCGAATATTTTGAAATTGTAGCACAGTTTTTCAACGACGGGTTTGTGACTATCAAGGGTAGACCGAAACAAGATAAAATTTTGTGTCTCGTGTGATTGCTTATTGTCTGCTTATTTATTTTCCATTGTATTCATAATTTAATTTTTAATATACGATTATTCTTATAATGCACACTTATTCACCCACTCTAGGATGTGTCTGGCTATGAACACTTCCAAAGCTCCAAAGATATAAGCGGAGGTCTCGGCAAAATAATGCTCGGCGACAACCTCCATGGGAATCAGATATCAGCTTGGATAGTCAACTTTGAAGCTCACCCCATCAATGGAGACACATTCTTTTAATCAAGCTACGTATCCTAGCTCTAGAGATGTCAACGGGTCAGATACGGTGTACATAGTAGACTATGTGTTTCCATATCTGATAAGGAAGAACCGTATCCATTTGGTGTTCACTAAGTATTCGAAAAATAGTATATCAAAAATTATTTTCTAGTATCTGAAAAATACGGTTAACAGATGGTTAGCAGATAGTTACCGGTCATAAAAGTACATATAAGACTACAATTTAAGATGCAAATTAACTAAATTAGAATAAAATTTAAATTGAAAAGAATATTCCATATGATAAATAAACACATTTCAATTCAGTTCTCGTATCATCATCATTCATGAGTCAATATAGAATAAAATTAAAAATATAAAAATATATAATGTTACTGTTAGGTTCGGTGCAGTATTCAGAGGGGGGGGTGAATGAATATGACTTATAAAAACCTTTCGCCCAGTTAAAATTTTGCTCACTAAAATGCTAGTTTGCAAACTAAACAAACTTGAAGGCTAAATGGCAGTTGTGGAACTAACCAAACACACAGTGAGATCACTGGAGAGCTAACAAGACAGATTTAGTCAATCTGAAAACTAATAAATCTTCTGCTCAAACAGACGCCAAACACATGGAGCGCCCCTATGCAATCACCTAGCGGAAGCACAAATAGACAAATCAAACCACAGTGCACAAGGGGTTTTTAGGTGGTTCGATCCAGCAGACTTACATCCACCCCACACTCAACCCGAGTGTGGCTTCCACTAGCTCACGCTAGAAACCACAGACTCAGTCTGCAACAGGTGCTGCCACACAGCTTGACCAGGGGAACAACCTCCCCTCTTCCTCCCAACCGGAGGGACACCCCAAGTGACTCCCAGCCACTTGGAAACTAGAGACGCACAGTCTCTCTTCCTCCAAACCGGAGGGAACACACCAGTGACTCCCAGTCACCAGCAAACCAGAGGTCGAAGACCTCTCTTCCTCCAGACCAGGAGGGACACCTGGACTTGCAACCCACAAGCCCAGAACCGGAGATCAGATCTCCCTTCCTCCAAACCGGAGGGAACACACAAGTGACTTCCAGCCACTTGCAAACTAGAGGTCGCAGACCACTCTTCCTTCAGACCAGGAGGGACCCGACCTCAATCCAGAGGATCAGAAGTACAAAGCTAACCAAATGAAAAAGGAAAAATAAGAAAGGAAAATTACACAGCGATCAGAAAGCTGTAAAGAAAGATGACACAAATGTGGCTCGCATGGAGCTGACTGGCCTGGATTTGATCCACGGTCCAGTAGACAGATCTTCAGGTAAGCTTCTCTTCCTCTTCTCTTCTCTCTCACTTTCTTTTTCTCTTTACCCTCACGAGCTCTCTAACTCTCTCTTTCTCTTCTTCTTCTTCTGCTCTTCTTCTCTTTCTTTTCTTCTTCTTTCGCAGGCTCTCTCTGTCTCTTATCTTCTCTTCTTCTTCTGCTTTCTACTGCAGCTCTTTTCTTCTTCTGCTCTTTTACTCTCTCGATCTCTGCTCCTCTATTTTCTTCGGCTCACGCTTCTTCTATTTCTTCTTCTTCTCTTTTTCTTCCTCTTTTCTTTTTCTGAATCGAAGGGCTTTCTGCTCTCCAGGCTTCTTCTTCGATCCGCCTTCATCTGTTGGATGAAGGCTTCCTTTTATAAGCAGCAGCCAGCAAGAGGGCAGCACTGGGCGCGTGTGGCTTCCACATTTCCCGCCCAGAACTTGTGGCCACGTGTCAGTCTCTCAGCCAGCTTCAGCACACATGTCACAATCCTGTCTGCCCTTCTAGCCTCGGATCACGTTCTCCTTTTTGTTTTTCTTCTTCTCCTGCAAAGAAATTAAAACCATTAAAACTCATGACCACAAAAACTTAAAACTGCATGAGGTATGTGATAGCAATACGAGATGCACTATACTGAGAACGACACGAGATACACGAGATGACTACCGCACGAAATAAAGAGAGAATGACACGAAGTCAGATGAGAACAGCACGAGGTGAGAAGGAAATAACACGGAGTAAAACGATAGTAAATCACGCGATCAGAGGACACCTGGATGAAGATAGAAAGAAGCAACACGAAGACATAAAAATAACACGAAGACACAAATACAGAAATAACATGAAGACTCAAACACAAAAATAACACGAAGACATAAAAATAACAACACGAAGACACAAATACAAAAATAACATGAAGACACAAAAACGACTCGAATACAAGGACGACACGGGCTGAAAACAACTCGAAGACGAGAACAGAAACTGACACGAAGTGTGGTCACAAAGCAAAAGGACACGGGGTCTAGGAAAAACAACACGAAGACAGAAGACAGGAACGGCTACAACGACACGTGATAAAACAGTGAAAGCCGAAAAATGACTCGAGTAACTACAGTAAATGACACGAAAACACAAGAGCAAAAATAAAAAGGATGACTCGAGATGAGCAACTAAATACTGAAGAAACGACACGAGGTTCACAGGAAAACGACTCGAAGTTCATCAGAACAAATCGAGCTGCTTCAGTAAACAGCACGAAGACAATCAACAAACATACTTGGAACAACACGACGTACAAAAGGACAACACGAAGTGTAGTAAACACAAACAACACGAAGTATGAAAGGAACAGTACGGACATACAAGATACTACCTCATAGCAGTTTTCCTGTTAATCATGGAAATTTCAAGTGCATAATATTACGCAAGATATCTGATTAAAATGACAATATTTAACATAGTGATGCTCATCATCAAAACACTAGGGAAGTCACAAACAAGAAGGCTGTGAACAACAAGGCATGTTGTACAGACTTCAATCAAAATACATCAGACGACTGTGTATGGACTTGAAGACCCTTAGCCAATGTATAGACTTCAAGTGGAGACCAATGCGTAGACTTCACGTTGTACAGACTTTGAAGAGGAAAGCCAGTGTACAGACTTGAACTGAAGACCAATGAATGGACTTTGAAGTGAAGTCCAGTGAATAGACTTTGTGAACAGTCGATGTACATACTTGGCCAATGTACAGACTTGAGCAATGCACGCTATAGTGCCGATGTGCAGACATTGGATTTTAAGACCAGTGTGCAGACTTCAAGTTTAACTGTGGATGTACAGACTTCAGGTGTGAAGACCATTGTGCAGACTTTGGAAACGTGAAGCCAGTGTACAGACTTGATGATATGAAGACGATTGTATAGACTTCCAATGGAACGAGTGTAGAGACTTTCAATTGAACACTTTAGTCCCGTTGTATGGGCTTGAAGATGGAAGCGAAGAGTCGACGCATCAGCTCAAGGAGTTGACGCAATACTGTGTGGACAGAGATAAAAATGACTGAAGAGTCGACGCATCAGCACAATGCGTTGACGCACTGCTGCGGAGACTGTGTAGACAGAGTTTAGACAGAATTAAATAAAGCATGTTATCTGACAGCCATATGAGCTCCATTCACTTACATGATATACATGAATTAATCGAGCATATAAAAAACACAGTAAGATGACTCACAGTGATTAACTCACATCAAAAGTCAATCATCAAAACCACCATTAAAACCATCATCAAAACCACATGGGCACAACAATCTCTCCCTTTTTGATGATGGCAACACTACACAGTGAGTCAATCTGATGACTCAAACTATTCTCCCCCTTTGACTTCATCAAAAAGAAAATAGTTTGAGAAATTATAGCATGAAAAAAAAATTCAGTCAATTTCTCCCCCTTGCAAGAACATGATTCTCTCCCTTTAAGAGTTTCAAAAGCACGAGTTAGAGATGATCAAAAGGAACCTGCATGCACTGATTGAATGATATTCTCCCTCTTTGGCAAATAATCTCCCCCTTTGATATAATCAAAATAAACCATGGGAAGAGGTATGAATGTAGATGCAGATACCAAAAATATGAATGTCAGAGCACAATTCTTCTCCTTCTATGCAGCAAGATGCATATGATAAGGAGGCTCCCCCTCAATAAATGGAACCTTATGAAATGAGTGAGAAGGAGACCACATGGGCAAACAAGGAGAAGTTCAGGTCAATTAGCAGAAGAGGTTCAATTAGCAGATTTATAAAGAAGCTTCAACTACAAGAATTTCAGTCAGATTTTCAAGGAATTGTCATTCTCATAAATCCAAATCATAATATTTCAAAGTCTTCCATTATAAGGTCTTATGAATGAATTTTATTGATCAGCATGGTTTAAACATGATGTATGCAGAGTTTTTCAATAAAATTCTGTATTGATATCTTAAACCATGGTTTAATAAAAATGAACCAAGCCCTCATATTTATCTTGATAAAACTCTCTTTCTCTTACACAATCAAATTTATTGACTTCTTTTGGAATTACATGCATCAGTATTGAAATCAAGCAAATATGAAGTCATATGATTTTGTCTAGGGTTGTAGCAATTTGATTTTAGCATCAATATTCAGATATTTCAATTCGTTCAACAATTTTTTTTTTGCTACAAATTTTACGAGCACTCTAGTTCAGTGCACACCTTGTAACTAGAGGATATACCTTGATCAGAGGCCAATATCCCTAAGCACTTAGTGTGACTAACTGTCATGCTTTACATGAGCAGAGATAGCATTTACACATCATGATACACTGCAAATCATTTCTTGATGAGTGAATTGTATTTCTCAGTGTGCATGCCATTGCTCTGCCTGATTTTCAATGAGATTTTATTCTGCAGAGTTGACTAAGACACCTCATGACACAGTCATTTGGACATGGTTTCTCAGTGACCAAAGTCATTGCTCTGACAACAATTACCCTTTAGACATTTTCAGAAAAATTCATTCGCTTCAAAACAATAACAATTTCATGTACTTAACCAAATAAAGTCATGTATTCAATAATGTAGATTTCAGAAGATTTTACAAGACACATCATTAAACAGATGGTTAAGGTTTATTAAACATGCTTCAGATATTTTTAAGAGATTTTAAAGTCAAACTCATTGAATACATTAAACTTAAACCACATGAGTTATTTCAGTCATTCATAAAAACGTATAATAGAAGATTTCTAGTTCAAGAATTTTCAAATTTATGATCGAGATAGTCCCATTGAAATCTTCATGAAAGACTGATGGAATTCTGAAGCCAAATGATACCAATTGATAAGAGAGATTTCGAGGCTCAATGATTTCTGATATTATCAAGGTTTGTCAACTAAGATCAATGATGAAAGATATGCAATGAATTCTCACAAGAGTATGCATTTGACAACCTATATGCAATGCATAGACTCCCCCTAACAACATGCATTCAGACAATCTTTTTTTGGCATTTTCAATCTAAGGAAATGTAATGTACTTAATTTCATGTATGCAGGGGCATGAAGCAAAATATTCACATGAGGATGCAGACATTCTCTGATAAGCAAATTTGACCCTTGGTACTTGGCGGAGAACTTGGCCTAAAAGACCATCTTACACATAGTAAGAACCTCCAGACATATTTCCTCTGCCCTTTAGTAGCTTTCCATTTATACCAAGTGGTCATACATGACAATGCAATACAAATAGTCCTATATGCATCAGATTTTCAATGATTGTATGTCATGTGCATGTTTATGCCATTCTCATATATGCACACAGCTCACAGTACAAACAAGAGAGCCCACAAAGATTAATGCAAGAATCAAACCAATTAAAATAAAACATGTATGCATGAAGCTATGACTTCTCAGCTCAACCATAATTTTCATTCGAACAGATTTGAGAAATTTACTTGAATGGGGTTTTATCAACTTGAGTGCCTTGGTTTATTTCCCCCTTTGTTCTTCAGCTTCCAAGACACACCTGCAAGTTAGCACACTATTTTGCATGGGCAGGTACCCAAACAGTCTTGGGTCCTGCATGGTTAACAGTGACACCTTTGGTAGGTGTTCTAAACAACCTTTTAGCATTTAGGTCATCAGATCTTATCAGATGACAATTATTCATTGAATGACCTAATATACCACAATAATAGCAAGAGGCAGCAGATTTCAGATTTGTTTTATGCACATTCTGATTAGCATGAGTTCTATGTGCATTTGCATGAAATTTTCTGTTAACAGAATTAAGATTCTGTTTACCAACATAAGCCAGCCAACAGTCAGCAGCTCTATGGCCTGGCTTCCCACATTCAAAACATGCAAGTGTTTTCCCTTCAAAAACAAATTCATTTCTATCAGAAATATTTCTATTTACAGGGAATTTACCAGATTTATTGTTAAACTTCCTTCCTTGAGCATGCCAACATTGGGCTGCAATGTGGCCCGATTTGCCACAGTGACAACAGTAAATTTTCTCATTCAGATGATCATGACTTCTCGCATGAGATCTCTTAGCTTCCTTGTCATCTTGTTTCATTGAGTTACATTTATGCATAACATGACCAATTTTATGACAATAGAAGCAATGAATTCTTTTCTTTTGAACAAAGGAAGGTTTCTTAATATGAAGCTTCCTACCATGTATTTTATCAACATTCAGATCATCCTTGTTGAGCACAAGACAATTATACATGAAGTGACCAAATTTCCCACAGTAGAAGCAATTAACATACTTAGCATGAGATTTCTTGTCACCTTGAACTTTCTCAGTATGTTGATTGTTCTTTTTATTCATTTTCTGTTTTGTTTTCTTATTTTCTTGATCAGCAACTTGTTTAGGCGATGAGGTGGAGGTGCTAGCTATGTTTGAGCTACGCACGAAGGTTGTATGAAGTTTATTCCTCATTCCCTGCTTAACTTGAGAACTACTGCCCTTCTTCATGCAATTATCTGTGGATACAACATTCTGCTTCTCTTGATTAGCAGAATCAGACAGAGACTTATTCAAATTCAAATTTTCATTTCTAAGAGAAGAGATGGGTAGTTCAGAGTTTGTTAGATCTTCTTCACAGGTGAGAATTTGTTTCTTCATGGTGTCATTCAGATTTTTCACAATTTCCAGTTCCTGTTTCAATTCACTCTCAAATTGAATTTCCTTATCAGCATATTTTTCTTTTTCAAATGACAACCATTTTTCAGAAAAGACAGTATTAAGAACCATTAGCCTTTTATTTTGATCTTTTAGATGAGAATTTTCTTCAATCAACTTATTTTCAAATTCTTCTTTCAATTTCAATTCAGATTTTAGATTTTCATTTTCAGCCTTTAGACTTGTGATTTCAGCATTTTTCTCTTTTCTTAATTTTCTCTTTTCTGACTTAATTCTTTCATATTTTTTCAGTAGATGCTCATGTATGGCAACTAAATCATCATGACTAATATCCTCGGTCTCAGAGTTTACCTGGGATGAGGACTCATCTGATTGATCACTCCTTCTTGCCATGAGACATTCTTCCTTTCCATTGTGGATGCGAAGCAATTCATCTAATATTTCCTTTGCCGAGCTACAACCTGAGAAGGAGGAAAAATCATCAGATCCGATTGCAGCCTTCATTAAATTTAGGGCTCTCACATTATCATCATTTTTCAACTTGTGAACATGAGTCCACTTGGACTTATCCTTAGGAAGTTCATGTGGACTGTGAGAGATAACCTTCCACAATTGTGGATTAATAGAGTTAACATGCTTGTGCATACGATATAGCCAGAATTTAATATTTGAACTACTGAATAGTGGAGGATGAGCCATGAGAACACAACAGATTAATGCAACAGGAATATTGATGCACTAAAAATAAATTAGCACCTAAGACTGCAAGATCGAATCTGTAGGTCGCTGGACCTAGTATGCAGACACCGCTCTGATACCAACTGTTAAGTTCGGTGCAGTATTCAGAGGGGGGGGTGAATGAATATGACTTATAAAAACCTTTCGCCCAGTTAAAATTTTGCTCACTAAAATGCTAGTTCGCAAACTAAACAAACTTGAAGGCTAAATGGCAGTTGTGGAACTAACCAAACACACAGTGAGATCACTGGAGAGCTAACAAGACAGATTTAGTCAATCTGAAAACTAATAAATCTTCTGCTCAAACATACGCCAAACACATGGAGCGCCCCTATGCAATCACCTAGCGGAAGCACAAATAGACAAATCAAACCACAGTGTACAAGGGGTTTTTAGGTGGTTCGGTCCAGCAGACCTACATCCACCCCACACTCAACCCGAGTGTGGCTTCCACTAGCTCACGCTAGAAACCACAGACTCAGTCTGCAACAGGTGCTGCCACACAGCTTGACCAGGGGAACAACCTCCCCTCTTCCTCCCAACCGGAGGGACACCCCAAGTGACTCCCAGCCACTTGGAAACTAGAGACGCACAGTCTCTCTTCCTCCAAACCGGAGGGAACACACCAGTGACTCCCAGTCACCAGCAAACCAGAGGTCGAAGACCTCTCTTCCTCCAGACCAGGAGGGACACCTGGACTTGCAACCCACAAGCCCAGAACCGGAGATCAGATCTCCCTTCCTCCAAACCGGAGGGAACACACAAGTGACTTCCAGCCACTTGCAAACTAGAGGTCGCAGACCTCTCTTCCTCCAGACTAGGAGGGACCCGACCTCAATCCAGAGGATCGGAAGTACAAAGCTAATCAAATGAAAAAGGGAAAATAAGAAAGGAAAATTACACAGCGATCAAAAAGCTGTAAAGAAAGATGACACAGATGTGGCTCGCATGGAGCTGACTGGCCTGGATTTGATCCACGGTCCAGTAGACAGATCTTCAGGTAAGCTTCTCTTCCTCTTCTCTTCTCTCTCACTTTCTTTTTCTCTTTACCCTCACGAGCTCTCTAACTCTCTCTTTCTCTTCTTCTTCTTCTGCTCTTCTTCTCTTTCTTTTCTTCTTCTTTCGCAGGCTCTCTCTGTCTCTTCTCTTCTCTTCTTCTTCTGCTTTCTACTGCAGCTCTTTTCTTCTTCTGCTCTTTTACTCTCTCGATCTCTGCTCCTCTATTTTCTTCGACTCACGCTTCTTCTATTTCTTCTTCTTCTCTTTTTCTTCCTCTTTTCTTTTTTTGGATCGAAGGGCTTTCTGCTCTCCAGGCTTCTTCTTCGATCCGCCTTCATCTGTTGGATGAAGGCTTCCTTTTATAAGCAGCAGCCAGCAAGAGGGCAGCATTGGGCGCGTGTGGCTTCCACATTTTCCGCCCAGAACTTGTGGCCACGTGTCAGTCTCTCAGCCAGCTTCAGCACACGTGTCACAATCCTGTCTGCCCTTCCAGCCTCGGATCACGTTCTCCTTTTTGTTTTTCTTCTTCTCCTGCAAAGAAATTAAAACCATTAAAACTCAGGACCACAAAAACTTAAAACTGCATGAGGTATGTGATAGCAATACGAGATGCACTATACTGAGAACGACACGAGATACACGAGATGACTACCGCACGAAATAAAGAGAGAATGACACGAAGTCAGATGAGAACAGCACGAGGTGAGAAGGAAATAACACGGAGTAAAACGGTAGTAAAACACGCGATCAGAGGACACCTGGACGAAGATAGAAAGAAACAACACGAAGACATAAAAACAACAGGAAGACACAAATATAGAAAAAACATGAAGACTCAAACACAAAAATAACACGAAGACATAAAAACAACAACACGAAGACACAAATACAACATGAAGACACAAAAACGACTCGAATACAAGGACGACACGGTCTGAAAACAACTCGAAGACGAGAACAGAAACTGACACGAAGTGTGGTCACAAAGCAAAAGGACACGGGGTCTAGGAAAAATAACACGAAGACAGAAGACAGGAACGGCTACAACGACACGTGATAAAACAGTGAAAGCCGAAAAACGACTCGAGTAACTACAGTAAATGACACGAAAACACAAGAGCAAAAATAAAAAGGATGACTCGAGATGAGCAACTAAATACTGAAGAAACGACACGAGGTTCACAGGAAAACGACTCGAAGTTCATCAGAACAAATCGAGTTGCTTCAGTAAACAGCACGAAGACAATCAACAAACATACTTGGAACAACACGACGTACAAAAGGACAACACGAAGTGTAGTAAACACAAACAACACGAAGTATGAAAGGAACAGTACGGACATACAAGGTACTACCTCATAGCAGTTTTCCTGTTAATCATGGAAATTTCAAGTGCATAACATTACGCAAGATATCTGATTAAAATGATAATATTTAACATAGTGATGCTCATCATCAAAACACTAGGGAAGTCACAAATAAGAAGGCTGTGAACAACAAGGCATGTTGTACAGACTTCAATCAAAATGCATCAGACGACTGTGTATGGACTTGAAGACCCTTAGCCAATGTATAGACTTCAAGTGGAGACCAGTGCGTAGACTTCACGTTGTACAGACTTTGAAGACGAAAGCCGGTGTACAGACTTGAACTGAAGACCAATGAATGGACTTTGAAGTGAAGTCCAGTGAATAGACTTTGTGAACAGTCGATGTACATACTTGGCCAATGTACAGACTTGAGCAATGCACGCTATAGTGCCGATGTGCAGACATTGGATTTTAAGACCAGTGTGTAGACTTCAAGTTTAACTGTGGATGTACAGACTTCAAGTGTGAAGACCATTGTGCAGACTTTGGAAACGTGAAGCCAGTGTACAGACTTGATGATATGAAGACGATTGTATAGACTTCCAATGGAACGAGTGTAGAGACTTTCAATTGAACACTTTAGTCCCGTTGTATGGGCTTGAAGATGGAAGCGAAGAGTCGACGCATCAGCTCAAGGAGTTGACGCACTACTGTGTGGACAGAGACAAAAATGACTGAAGAGTCGACGCATCAGCACAATGCGTTGACGCACTGCTGTGGAGACTGTGTAGACAGAGTTTAGACAGAATTAAATAAAACATGTTATCTGACAGCCATATGAGCTCCATTCACTTACATGATATACATGAATTAATCGAGCATATAAAAAACACAGCAAGATGACTCACAGTGATTAACTCACATCAAAAGCCAATCATCAAAACCACCATTAAAATCATCATCAAAATCACATGGGCACAACAGTTACAATATCCTCAAAGACAAGATGAAACATATAAAGTGAAAATAAGAAAATAAATTAACTTTATTGGACTTTAGTCTCCGTCGTCCACTCATTATTTGCATATCTTGCATGAAAATAAAGAATATATTAAGTTGAGAATTTTAATAAAATTTTAAATATTTTATAATTTAAAAATATTTTATCACGATGAAAGTAAAAAAGACTTAGATTATGCATCTATCTCATCTTTAACGTCATTGTCTCAACAAGACACTCAATTATTTGAGTCAAATTCAAATTTGTTTAATAATAACGGACGAATATAGGTTCGAAATAGAGTGTATCTATTTTTGTATCCGCTAAGAAACCTGATATATATGTATATGTATCCGTTAATTTATCAAGAGTAAAAATACTACCTGTTTGATGTTCGTTAAGATAATGAAACGGATAATTATCAAATTATCAATTATCATTGACATCTCTACGTGACCCGGTCACCTTTTCTTATGCTATGTAATTTTATTTTTATTGACAATGTAACTCAGTTCCTATGAATATAAATAAAATTGTTGTAGGACATGCGACATTAGTTAGGCATGTTAATCAGACGTGCAATTTTATTAGGCGTCTTAATTTTTGTAATATTCTTTTGATAAACTTAAACGTGTATATGAACAACGTAGTTTTATCAGACGACGTCTCAATAAGTTTTAATGAGTATTGGTTGCTACGTCGCATACCTGTCAATATCCACTACGGATGATGTTTGGCTGTATTATATCAATCTTAATGTTATTATATTAAAATAATGTGGTGCCATACCAAATTTAATGTAGGTACAAACACATATTAAAGATGATCCATTATGAAGGTTTCAAAAATAACATCGCTCAGGCTAATTCCACTGTTTATTTATTTTATATATATATATATATATTAGAGGAGATTTAGATATACTTTTTTAAGAGGAAGAGGGGAACCCCCAAAATGAGGCGGTGACGAGGCCACCACTAACCAACCGTGGGCTCGTTATTTTATTTTGGTTGCCATCATTGATACTGGATTTAATATCAATCAATGCTCCCATCTTAGCCTCTTTAATATTCCACTCAAATCAAAGAGGACAAAAGTGAGCTCAACTTTTAGCCACTTTTAAAAAAAAAATTGATACATGCCCCCCCCATCCAAAAAAAAAAAAAAGGAGCACGAAACATCCCCTCGGGTCCACACCGGACTAGTTGAACCGAACGTGTAAAAGGGAGACCGCGAAGAGGCGTATCGCACAGGGCACTGGGAGAAGACTCACCCTTTTTCTGTCAAGAGTTCGTCGTAATATGACGACGAGGCGGACGCCTTCTCGAAGATCGATTGATTTGGACATTTTGATAAATTCCACATTTTATTATTTACTTGCTTATCAAACAGTGACGATGGATGGGGTACAATGAAGCGCTCTCGTTTGAAGATCTTTTAAACAGAAAGCAAGCTTGCTCATTTATGTTGAACTGAGAAATTAAAGCTCTTCCCCGCTGCACGAACGAGTGAAATTCGTCGCATGTATTTGTACTCGGGCCCCAACAAATTGATGTAGCCGTTTACAGAGTTGTCGGGATAAAATGCGGTGAATCAAAAAAAGTTAGCAGGATTTCCCACCATATAATATTAAGTTACAAATGTGGAGCAAAAATATCTATCTGAAGGCATATGTAAAGACATATAACATAGTACATCTGAAGGCAGAGACATAATCAGTATCGAATCATGTACCAACCAACAAAAGGCCACAACATAAAATTTACAGGGAGAAAGGTTTGAAAGCGCAAAAAGAGAGAGAGAGAGAGAGAGAGAGAGAGAGGGAGAGGCGTTGGGGGGTTCTGGTACTCTCCGCTTTGAACAAAATCCTACAAATTTCTGCTCTCAGAGAGAGGGAAAGAAAAAGATTAGATCCTACATCATGTGTGTACCTTGGGCTATCCGGTGAATGTGATCTGTTCATGGCAGAAACGCCCATCTAGCGGAAGACGTCTCCCTCACGGTCTTGGAGTGGAACAGAACATCCTTCTCCTTCCTCTTCTTGCCGCCGACGGCCAGCTTGGACCAGAAGCCCCTCTTCTTCTTCTTCTTGGTCTTATTCTTCTCCTCCTCCTCCTCCTCGCCCTCGCCCTCCTTGTGGCCCTCCCCACCAACATCCAACTTGTTCTTCTTTTTCTTCTCCTCCTCCGTCCCCACCCGCGCCTTCTCCTTCTTCCCACCGCCGAGTGGGTTCGAGATCACAAAGGCCAGCGACCGGCTCTTGGTGAGCGGCTCCTGCGCCGCCCTCCCCAGTAGCGGGTTCTCTCTGTTATCCTTCAGAAGGAGCGCTATCTTGGCGGTGGCGTCGCGGGTGGTGCCCGGGGAAGAAGAGGGCGAGGAGGAGGAGGCGGCGGAGTCGTAGGAGGAACCCGGGGAGGAGAAGGTGGAGGAGTTGTGGGTGGAAGAGGAGGCAGAAAGCTGGGAGAGCCTCTCCCTCAGGCACGACGGGCACACCCCCTTCGACTGCCGGTGTTTGGGGTGCCTCCTGCACCTCCCTTCTATCTCTGACCACCCCATCTCGACGGGGAGACGGAGAAGATCGAAGACTCTCTCTCTCTCTCTTCCTCTTCACAGGTATATGTGCTCCATATTCCTTCTTTATATAGACACGGCGTGAAACATGCCTCTCCTCGCTATAATTCCAACGAGTCAATCTCTCTCTCTCTCTCTCTCTCTCTCTCTCTCCGGCTCTGCTGCTGGGAGGAGCTTCTGGGATCCTTCTCTCGGCTCCTGCTCCCTGTCAAGTTGTCTTTTTTGTTTTGGTGTTGGCGTTGGGGGCATTTTGTTTGGAAAGGGGCGACTGCCGAAACGAAACAATATATATATATATATATATATAGAAAATGGGAAGTCCGTATATATAGAAAATGGGAAGTCCGTATTGGCGAGTCTGATTTGGGTCCCATTTGGTGATAACTTGGCCTCGCTCTCCGATCGCCAAAAACTCGCCGCCTTCATCGTCGGGAGGGAGACGACATCGTCTGTACCTGCTTCATTGTGCCCGTCCAATGGAGAAAGCCCAGCTCAAGGATGGCAAGGCGTCAGTCCAATGGATGGCTCAGTAGTCGCAGTTAGCGCTAACCCCGCCGCCCCCCCCCCCGGGCCCGGGCCCGGGCCCCGTGTCCCCTCTCGCAGGCAGGGGCATAGGTCGGTGCCTATAGTGCTGTTCGCATCGCGACCGTCAGTCCAGCATCGCACGAACTGGCCGTCTGAGCAAGATCCGCCGTCCATTGGTGCGGATTCGGTCGCAGTAGTAGCGCGGTGGCGCCTAGTCTGGACGCCCCGGCGCCCCTTCCCCACCCGGCTGAGTGGTTCGATTCCGAAGGGGATAATAGATTTGGTGCCGGGGAGAGCGGCAGTGGCTGGATGGATGGAGGGACGGTGGTTAAGTTATCCCCTTACGCGAACGTTCTTGTCAGGAAAGGAAAGGACAGGAAAGGGAAGGGAAGTACGCGGATGGGACCACCGCCGCTGCGCCCAAGTGGTACGTGTTTACGTCGGTCATCGTCCGCTTCGTCTCGAGGTCTTCTTTCGCGACGCCGATAGCCCACGGGGATGGGGTCTAACAAGAGCCATCCGATTTATCGGATCGGACGGTATTTATCCATGTGAGTCCCACTAGATGACGAAGGCGGTGACACGGGCAAGTCCCACCCTGACCCCCCCCCCCCCCAAAGGAGGAGGGTGTGAGCACGTGGGCAGGGAAAAACCGAACTGAACCCACGTGCGTAGTGGCGCGTGGGCAGGACCAGAGTTGGCAAAAAAAAAATAAAGAAATCATTTAAGAGAGTGGAGCCTACTCCATTCAACAATGTCGCATTTTTATTTGAACAACCCCAAAGCAATTAAAAAGTAGCATTCACAGCATCACAGTACCATTCTTCGGTAGACGTTCTAGCAATTAGGGCGGCAAACCGGTCAGAGATACTAACAAAGATAACATTATCTGCTTCCATTTTTTAAAAAAAATATTGGAGACAAAATTAGAAACAAAAATAACTTTTTCCATTTACACATTTATTTCTGATTTTGAATTGGAATCGAAAGTAGGACTTTCCACTTCTGTCATCTCCATACTAATAAGCAATTTTAAATTGTTTTTCTATTTTCAAAGTTTGTTCAACATTCTTTTTTAAAAATTAAAATTATAGATCTACAAAGATGCAAATTCTTGGGTCTATCTATCCACAACATAAAAATATGAACTTTAAATGCAACCATGGCCTGACTTCGGTTCCGAATCAACTTGACATGCCCTACGGTAACCTCAACATAAAGCGGGGACCACCCCCGATCACCCAACATGCGACATCAAGTTGCTAACTCCATAGTCACCTGGGTCAACCTGGGGACACGCAGCAACGTGCCGCATCATGCGGCTTTCAATAACGAGATCAGAAATCACCCCCAAGACGCCTCCTCCCAGCAACCCAACGCTAATGGCCTCGTCCGTCCAGTCAAATTCAGGCTCCGAGGACCATTAGCCGGTCTATATGGCTCCTAAACAAAGGTGGAGAATTATCCCAAACACTGTAAAAGCTCCCTATTTCCATTCATTCTACACTAACCCAGGGCCGACCTTTGGCTCAAGATCACTTGCCGTGCTATGTGGCCACTCCACAAAAGGCGGGGACCGCCCCGACCCCCTGGCATGCAACGTTGAGCAGCCAACTTCATAGCCACTGGGCCAACCTGGGGCTTCGCAGCAATGCACTGTATTACACGGCACACTATGCAAAGGTCGGGATTTACACTCAAAATGTCTTCCATTAGCGGCCGAGTGCTACCAGCCCCTATCACCGAGCTACGCGCAAGCAACGGGGCCCGCTAGCTGCACTACTCTATGTCCCATTGAAGGTGCAGGACCAACCTCAAACACCTTGTGGGGGACACTGTCACAACCTCACTTTGGGATCCCTGGGTCAAAGCCCACGCCCCCATGTACATGGCCATGTCACATGATGTCACCAGAAGAAGGTAACCCAGACGCCAAGACCACCCCCCACAACAGCAACTTGCCAGGAGGGGCGCGCCCACGCTAGACTCAGCCCCACGCCCCCAGGGATTGGTCCCCAATGCAGTTCACACATGGCCCCAAACTCTATCTCATACGCAGTGCAGAGGTGTGCCAACTCACCAGTTCAGAGATTGTACGGGAGCCGCAGAAGCACCGCTTGAAAGCCGGAGCAAGCACCGCTACGTAAAGAGTATGTTAGAGTAACCTCGTATAGCGTGCCAATCACCAATCTCTATCCTTCGCGTGTCCTAGTCCAAGTCCAATCAAAGTGTGGGCCCAAACAACCAAAATATGTGATTTTTTATAGGTTTTTTCTCCCTCTCTCTCATGACCACCAAGGTAGTCCGCGTAAACCTATCACACCCTAATGTAGAACTCAGAACAAAGTAGTTATAACAAAACAATCAGAATAATAACACATTGACATCCACAATTAGTCATAAATGCAACAACAAGATTTCACAAAATAGGCATAGCCAACTTTAATTAATAATCCAAATTCTCAAAGTTACATAAGGACTCAAATTCTAAACTTTCAAATTATCCAAAGACTTAATTACAATTTCCAAGGGCTCAATTACATTACTCAACTACTACTCCTAGACTCAATAAAAATAAAAGACATCGGGTCTTCTAGACTTGTTGGCTCTCGTTTCACTATTGACCCTCCCCGTCGGATTGGTTCTCCTCATCAGAACTACCTAAAAAATATTTAAACACACTAAATGAGCGAAAGCTCAATAGGAATTACATCTCTTGTATCAGACAAAGTTTAAGTAATTAACGCATTAACAATGCAATAATAATGACATAAATTCCTACATATGCAATTCGTAAAATCAAGATATAGTATGAAAACATAATTCAATAGGGTCAAGAAATACTATAGACGGAATGAAGTAACAAGATGTAAAAGAACAACGTAAGGATGTAACAAATTCCAAATGAATGATATTCAAGAGAATATTATCAAGATTGGCCATATAACTATATGAATACCCATTTGGGCCAACATAACGATCATGTCACCAATCAATCATATAATAATTGAATTATCCATATCAATCTTGCAATTCATATTAGTGCAATACCACACCACAAGTCATTTGACTCCCACGGTTATGAGTAATTCAGGTGCTCCTCCCAGGACCAGACAGGTCCCTATATGCACAGACATTAGGGTCGTTGGACCGAAGTCCTAGATAATATTTTCAGATAATTCCATATAAAATTATGGTCAAAGGAATTTCAATAATCAAGCCAATGTAACCAAAGTATAAAATTTTAGTAAGGTTCAAGATTCATGAGGGATACTCATAAGATGAACGAGTTTGTATGTAGGGAACTTTGGTTTACTGAAGGATCAAGAATAGAAGTGGAATTAGTCACGATCTCATAATGATCAGGCCAAATCTCACTTGTATAGTCAAATTTAGACTTACAAAATCATGAAACAACGCTGTCAAGACATGAAACATGATTATCAAAAACCTGGGTTGAACGCGGTCAGGGTCGGTACCGCGACAATCAGAACGTGGTTAGATAGGCGGACGCGTTTAGACAGGGGTTCACCAAAATATGGCGTCATGTCCTGAGATATGCAGCGGAATTAAGTCGAAAGAGTGAATAGCTGGTAAAATAAGTCTTTAGCTAGCGAGACAATCAGAGCGCTAAACACATTCACACAAAGAATGAATGTACAAGATATATGGTCAAAAACTTAACTTTATTAAATAATAATGATCAAAATTTACATCCGACACTTGACTTTCTTTGTCATAACTAGACTCAAGAAAATAAAAGATTTCATAACATGATCAACTTCACCGCCTATTACAGTGAAGGACACCAATTTACAATAATGGACTCGAGTTGACTCTATCTAGGCTTCACTCATGCTTCATTCGCTTTCGAACTTGTCACTTGAGTAGTCCGATTCCGACCCGCTAGAGTTTCCTGAAAAAGATTGAAAAAGTAGGGAATGAGCATACTCGTCCAATAGATATCTTCGTATCAACATGATGGCAATGTTTACATAGTTAATATTTTAGCTCTATAACAAGGGCAGTAACACGAATAGCAAGATAATTTGTAGAGATATGAGGGCTCAAGTAAATATGATAGCATGATCAAGTAAGATTATAACATGGCCTTTCAATAATGAAAGTGTACTATCATGTAACAAGAATGTACTTTTCATAACCATGGGAAAAGACTAGATGCACAAGAAAGTCATGTAACAGGCAAGCATGTATAATTTCATGAGATTGTCTCGTGGATTTCACCCGTTTATAAAAAAAGAACTCCCAGCGCAATGCGACGCCAGTAATCATCATACCCCATATTTAATAGTATGTTTTTGGTCATCTACCGAGGGGACTAGCCTGGAGCCCTTGGACATCATCCATGTCCGCCCTTACATCTTCAAGTTATAAATCAAACTACTTCCACGATAAATAAAAGTAGGCCAATAATAGCAATTTCAAATAATAATTTCATGGGGATAGTAACCAAGGTAAGAATGCACCAAAATGAACATGAGAGGTCAAAAATGGTTTAATAGGATATTATGTTACGGAGGAATTTCGACAGCATAACAGTACATTAATAAATTTCTATAGTTCATTAATGACTTAATGAATAAGGTTTGGGTTTTAGATAATCAAAACATGCAGCAATCAATCAAATTACCAAACTCGCAATACAATTCAAATTAACCATAGTACACTAGCAAGCACGGGTCGAATCCACAGAAACGATGGGTTTAGAAATTGAAAACTTTGATTTTCTTTTATTGTAGAAACAAATGATCGATTTTGTTGTGATTTGTAGAATTTAAAAGAACAAGAAATGATTTGTAATGAAATGGGGGGATTAAGAGAGAGAAATTTTCAAATAGAATTTTAGAGAGAGAAACTCAAAACTAAATGCTACAAAAACAAATAGACGAAGCTGAGATGAAGTTGGTACGGTCGTGGGGTTGAGTTGCCGGCGTCGTCTCCACGAGCCTTTAAACCGCAAGTCGTCAAATATGACTATACGCACTTGAACGGAGTTACAGAACCACTTCTCTTGCCCGTCTTCAAGAGAAATTTACAGAATTGAGGTGGAAAGGAATTAAGGAAAGGTGGAGAAAGATTGGCTAGATGAGATTACAAGAGTAAAAAAAAATACAGTTGATATCAAACTTGAATTAAAATCACACACAAGTGTATTACAACCACTAATGACAACACGAAATAAAAATACAACAAACGAAAGGGAAGAAATGGTTCTATGTGTAGAGGGAGAATTGGAGAAGTGAGAGGGAGAGGATTGCAACATGAATGAGAAGGGAAGAATGGGTTCCTAAGGTTCTTCTCCATCTTTTTTTACAATGGCCATTACAAGCCTATTTATAGGCCTTCAACCTTCACTATTTGTCCAATGTGAACACCTTTAGCTGTCATTTTTGACTTGGGAAGGTAGGCACACATGTGCTGCACACATTTATATTTTTTTCTGAATTTTCTCTCTCTTTCTTTTCCTCTTTTTTTCTTTCTTCTTTCTCTTCTCTTTCTCCTCTTTCTCTTTCCTCTCTACTCTCTCCGCCGCATCGATCGCTCTCTCCCCTCTTTCCTCTCTCCTCCACCTTCTCTCCTCCGCCTTCTCTCCTCTCTTTTCCACGTGAAGGGCCGCACTCACATGAGGGGGTGCTTGCCCGCGTTGACGCCGTGGTCGCCGTTCGCGTGAGACACGCGCTAAGATGCGTTGAGGATGCGCTTGCGTGCATGGGGGGCTGTGCCCGCATGAAGATGCCAATGCACATTGAAGAGGGCGCCTGCCCACGTGAAGAACGCAAGGGGGAGGAGGCACGAATGGGGCCTTTGGCCGCATGAGAAACGCGGCTGTTGTGAATGGGCCTTTGACCCATTTGTGTATATATTTCATCATTTTTTATGCTTTGGCCCATTGTTGTTGTAGATCTCTTTCTGTCTCCGTTCTGACAGAGTACCTGTAAAATAAAATATTTTATTTCTCAAAATTTAATTAATTCCATCAAACTTAACATTTTAGTATGAGATTGAGATTAATTGTGATAAGTGCATATTTATTAAGATTAAAGCTCTTAAAAAGTGTGTGTATCATAAATTAACTTGTAAAAATGCATACTCATCATACCCCCCAACTTACTCATTGCTAGTCCCTTAGCAATGTAAATAATTTTAAAGTCTAGGACCAACAAGAGTTTAAAATATCCAGGCCTCATTTCCAGATCATCTTTTATAGAGTTGACTTAGGAGAAGGATTTCCGGATCATTTAAGCATACTAGCCTTAAATGAGATATTAATGGACATAACTGAGAATACACCCAAAGTTCAATAGCACTCATGCTTGTGAAATCTAAATCCACAGCCAGACAATTGCATTCCTCATATTGCTATTCTAGATAGGTGTCATTCAACTCTACAGTTTCCAGTTCGGAACATTGAGTATGGTAACTTTCTCTGCCTTATTTCATTTTTTTCTTCAAACACATGGTGTTGCACATCCCTTCACCGTTTGACGTGAATCTTATCTCTTGCGTTAGGAGAAGTAGGCCCAGTTACTAGGATATATGGCATTTTCCATGATTATATATATATATATACTTTTTGTGTCAAGGTGTGATTTTCACACTTGATTTGGCAGGTAGTTTTTTCCAAAAAGATTTCTTCACTGAAAATGTAAACTATCAGACACCACACTTAAATAACAGAAGGCTTGTCCTGCTTGCTTCATTAGTGTGTAAGTGATTTTCTTTTTTTCAATGATAATGGACATTTAGAAGATTCTAAGTCAGTATTCCTTAGCTAGATTACAAAACAATCTCCATCATCACTCTCCATAGTCTTTTTCAATCCAGATTTTCTTTTATGAGAACATGAATTTAAAAAAGTTAGTTGGGTGTGTTTTTTTTAGTGGAAAATTAGGTTGTATAAGAATGCAACATGATTTCCTTCACCCCAACTTAAATGACATTGTCCTCAATGGCATGAATAATATAGAGCAATAGAACAATGTAAATATGAAATTATTTGAATGAAAGGTACAACCTGGGGCATGTAGAAGTGGTCCTCGACAGGCTTCTTCTCATGATTAAATGGCGGCACTTGAAACTTGGAGTATTGGCAAGGGCGCATTCAATCATCACCCCCAACTTGATGTTTATTCAAACCTACATGATAGAACAAAACTACAATAAAATTCTTAAGAACTTGGGTTGCCTCCCAAAAAACCATTTATTATCACACGAAAATTACTAAAACTTTGGGTTGCCTCCCAAGAAGCGCTAAGTTTAACGTCTTAAACCAGACACAATGCAGCTCAATAACCAACGTGTGGCATTCAGAATGAGCCACCAAGTGATCTTATCTTCCGATAGATTCTAGCCCTTGTAGCAGTGGAGGAAAAGATTATGCCTCGACGCATGTAGGCTAGAAGCATGCCAAGGTGGGTCTAGTAATCCAGATAGACCCCCTCGGTCAAAGAATGACGGAGGAGTTATCATATCTTCAATTATAAAATCTTCCTTTGTATATTTAAGGTCTTTATAAGTATTAAACACATCAATGCGGATCTTAATTTCCCCCAACTTTTCCTCTTCATCCTCACTTTTAGGATTTACTTGCGTATTGTTCAAGTGAGAAAGGATGAAGGTGTTATGAATTTTTAGGGAGTCCACCACATGGCCAATGCCAAGAGAGATAGATGATTGGGAATGAAATAAGTGCGCTCCTCAACACAATGATTCTCAAAAGGCTCAGCTGAATCTGACTAGTCGGCTAGTTGCAAAATATTCGAGATGATTTGAGCTGCACCAAGGTCAGTGTGGGTAAAAGATCCACATCCTCCCCTAAATCAAGAGACGTCCAAACAGAGTGAATTTCAAGTGGAGTATCTGGTTCCTCAATTACCCAAGAAGAATGGTTTATGGCTACACTCAATTCTCTCTCCACACTCACATTGTCTTTGTCCTTTACTTGGAATAAGGACTCATCAATTTTAGGAAGGGAAAGTAAAGGAATTTGATCATTAATTAGTGCATCTACTTCCCCCTCTTCTCCCCCTAACTTAAAATCAATAGACTCATCATCACAAATGGAGTTGGTTTTAGGCATCTTAGGGTGATCTTCACTAACTCCCTCTAAGTCCTCCTCATAAGACTCTCCTATGCTCCCCTCAAGATCAAAAAGGATATGAGTGTTGGATTGGGGAATCATGGATTGATCATCCACTTCCATTCTTGTCATGTTTTTAGTGAGCTAGCTCATCAGGGCCTCTAGCTTAGAAATGGATTGATCATTAGCCAAGATGAGATGTTACATTTGATTAATCATCTCTTCCTTGTGATCTATGGATGGAGGAGATAGATAAGTGAGCTGAGAGTCAGACTACGATGGATAGTAATTTGGAGAGTAATCAGTCTGAGAATGAGGTGATGGAGAGTATATGAGTTGTCCTCCATAATGAGTTTGATCGTAAGAGCTGTTTAGATATTGAGCCCAATTTTGAAAATCTTGTTCTGGAGGACTTTGGGCTTGATCTTGATAAGACTCCCATAAAAAATTTATTGATCTCTCTAACCAGAATTAATGGTGTATGGACATGGGTCATAATAAGGTGTGGAGAGGTCTTGAGACATTTGAGCTTGCCTTGCTTGGACCATCTAAGAGATTTTTGGGTGATCTTCCCAGCTAGAGTTATAAGTATTTGAAGATGATTCATAATCGGGCTGAGAAAACCATTGGACATGTTGGGCTTGCTTCGGGGTGAAAGGTAGATCATGGCCCCCTTGGAAGAACTGAGCGGTTTGAGCTTGGTCTTGGGTAAACAATGGAAACTGGGCTGTCATAGGGGATAGGCTCTCATTGTTGGCCGACCAAGAGTATGAGTTTTCATATTGGGTCGGACTATGATAAGTGAGAGGAGAAAATTGGGTTGGGCACCTACCTACATGATGGGCTGGTCTGCACCACATGTGATTATTCTTTTAATGAGTAGGCCGTATAAAGCTGTTCGAGTCCATGGCCAAGAATCGATCAATGTTATGGGTCAGTCGGTCCAAACTGTCTAATTTGTGTGCCCAATCCATGGATTGGAACTATTCTCTCAATTCTTTTATTATTATTTATTATTATTTATTATTTTTTTATTATTTTAGTTTTTATTTCTCTCCCTTTATTGATCCCCTTTTTGTTAACTTTTGTTTGTTTGTTTGTTTATTTTTAATAAACACAAACAAGTGACAACCAAATTAACCTGAGACACTTATGGGCAACCTAGGTATACAAGTTGGGTTTCACAAAGTGACTATGGCACCACTAAAGCCTACCCTCAAGTTCGTTCACTAGCCAAGTAAGAGGTGGGGTAGTGGGAGGCTCCCCTTACTTTCGCAAGATCCTAATTAAAAATCACTTGCCCGCTCATAGCGTTTGCTGTTGACCTCTAACCTTAGACACCCGTTTTAAAAATGAGAATAGACTCACGTGATACCAAAATCCCAATGTAATCCTAGGGCCGAGTCTACTTGCTTTTATTAGGTTAGGTGTAATGCAAAATGCAAGGATGGTTGTTTTGGGCTAAGGAAGGGTGATGAAATCCATCCCTTATCTTATTTAGGGGGTATTGCCCTTAAAGTATTTTGAAATGAGATGCAATAGTCAATGTTCAAATAAGGCGTTTAAATGCAAGATTAAATATAAAATGCATCAGCATGATCTTGGTAAAAATTTAAGTGCTCACCGTGTCCCCCGCATTCTTCAAAAATATAATGAAAGAAAATTAAATAACTAACTAAAATGCAACCCTAAATGATCCATGTCCAAAACGTGATATT
Organism: Amorphophallus konjac; assembly: GCA_022559845.1. Classification (NCBI taxonomy): domain Eukaryota; kingdom Viridiplantae; phylum Streptophyta; class Magnoliopsida; order Alismatales; family Araceae; genus Amorphophallus; species Amorphophallus konjac. The sequence goes on along the minus strand of CM040119.1, from coordinate 203,522,772 downwards.
TCTAATCTTGCGATGAAGTCTTTTATTTTTGTGATCAAGTTTTTATTTTAGTTAATGAAGCTACCTAGCCAACATAATTTTTTTTGAGATTTTCTAAATTTAAAAGCTAACAAAATCTAGCATATGTAAAAAATGAATTAAATCACAAGCTAACAAAATGCAGAAAATAAACTAAACCATAAGAGGGAAGATTGAGACACTTGGATCACTATCTCTCATCCTTTATGATTTTTTTGATTTTTTTTCTTTTTTAAGGAGATGTAAAAGGGGAGACATACTTCAATTTTTTTTTTCACTTTTTTAGTATAAATATACACAAAAGAAAAATAAAGTTTTCAACTTAAAAGCCGTCATCCTCCCCGGCAGTGGCGCCAAAAATTGACGTGTTGAAATGTTCGTCATTAAAAACATGCAATAATCAATCAAAATACCGAACTCGCAATACAATTCAAATTAACCATAGTACACTAGCGAGCACGGGTCGAATCCCCAGAGAGGATGGGTTTATAAATTGAAAACTTTGATTTTCTTTTATTGTAGAAACAAATGATCGATTTTGTTGTGATTTGCAGAATTTAAAAGAACAAGAAATGATTTGTAAAGAAATGGGAGGACTAAGAGAGAAAAATTTTTAAATAGAATTTTAGAGAGAGAAACTCAAAACTAAATGCTGCAAAAACAAATAGACGAAGCTAAGATGAAGTTGGTACGGTCGTGGGGCTGAGTTGCCGGCGTCGTCTCCACGAGCCTTTGAATCGCAAGTCGTCGAATACGACTGTGCACACTTGAACGGAGTTACGGAATTGCTTCTCTTGACCGTCTTCAAAAGAAATTTATAGAATTGAGGTGAAAAGGAATTAAGGAAAGGTGGAAAAAGATTGGCTAGATGAGATTGCAAGAGTAAAAAAAACACAATTGATATCAAACTTGAATTAAGATCACACAGAAGTGTATTACAACCACTAATGACAATATGAAATAAAAATACAACAAACGAAAGGGAAGAAATGGTTCTATGTGTAGAGGGAGAATTGGAGAAGTGAGAGGGAGAGGATTACAACATGAATAAGAAGGGAAGAATGGGCTCCTAAGGTTCTTCTCCATCTTTTTTTACAATGGCCATTACAAGCCTATTTATAGGCCTTCAACCTTCACTATTTGTCCAATGTGAACACCTTTAGCTGTCATTTTTGACTTGGGAAGGTAGGCACACATGTGTTGCACACATTTATATTTTTTTCTGAATTTTCTCTCTCTTTCTTTTCCTCTTTTTTTCCTTTTTTCTTTCTCTTTTCTTTCACCTTTTTCTCTTCCTATCTCCTCTCTCCACCGCATCGGTCGCTGTAATATCCCGGACCCTTCGGATCCTTCTTCTCGAGTCCCGAATTTATTTTCTCGGAGAATTGGTTCTTATTATGCCCGAAATTATTTTTCGGATATCTTTCGGGTTCGGATCCGTGCGTTTCGGATCAGTTTCGGAGGTCCCGGAACATGTTCCACGGTTTCTGTGTGTTTTTCTCCGGCAAAACTACGGAAGCCCGTAGCGGGTGAACCGAGTCGTTCACCTACTCGTGGGTGGTACCGGTGTGACCGGCGTGTTCCGAGGATCACTGTTGACACCCGTTTTTTGCCGATAAGTTGAGTCATTTCTCTTACTCCCATTTATTGATGCCTCGAGTTATCCGTTACTCGCTGGGCTATTTTCTGGCACGTTCTGGGCCAATTTTATCGGTAGCCTCCCTCCCTGGCTAGGTCCGAGTTGATTCAGGGCTTAATGGGCCTTGGTTTTGGTTGATTGAGTTTTTTCTATGAATTTCAAACGCCCATACACATATGCGGTCAACATCCAGCTGTTCAACCATTTGTGCGGTTGATAATGGTCCGTCCAAACATTTAGTGGGTATATTGGTTAATTCTCTGAATTATCACCGACAAGCATATATATACGGCCTAGCCTTAGCCGCATAAGTCTATTGTGCAGTATATTCTGAGCCGTTTATCTCTCAAGAGTCCTAACGTCGATTGACTATTCAGATAGTTACCTATTTATCTTCTTATTTGTGATTTATCACCGACAGGCTTGGGCGGTTTTCCAAGAGCCGTTCAACTATGAAAGAGTCCAGCGGAAAATTTATCGGTAAGTTCAGTGGATAAATTAATTATCTCATCATTTATTTGAATTTCCACCGACAGGGATGAACGGCCCATTCCTGTCCGCTCATCATTTGTGCGGTCTATCGTGTGACCGTTTATCCTCTCGGACCAGAAAGTGGATAAGACTTTTTCCTATCATTCATGGCTTTTTTTCACGAACTTTCTCCGATGATTTCTCCGCGAATATTGAGTCATTTTTGGTGCGGTTTCTTTTGGTTGAAAGATAATTCAATTATCTTTAACTTCCCTGTTATTATCTCGACCTAAAAATGCTTAGAAACCCTAATTTCGAGGTAGGACTTTAGGTACTCTATAAATAGACCCTAAGGCCCAGCTTCAAATGGGGGGGGGGGAGATTTTTGGTCCACGGCGAAGCCTTGCCGAATCTTGGAGCGACCTACGACCAGGGAGGGAGGCCTTCTACATCCACACAGGCCTCCGGTTTAAGGAGTAGTCTTACTTTGGGTCATTAGTACATTTAGTCTCATTATTCTTTTTTGTTTGCATGCATCATCTTCTCCACGTTTCTTCCATGATTTTCTCATTCTCATGCATCATGCACACATCCTCCCATGTTTTTGACGCCCCCCAGGGGTTTAAAAATCCCCAGGTATCCCCCATTTCATTTAGTCATATTCATTTCTTTCTATTTTAGCATTTGCTACACTTTCTAGTTCTAACTTGGGTTTTTCTTTGTGTTCTACATGTGATTTTGCAGGTCAGCAACACACTAACGCGAGGCCCATCCTTTCTGGCCCGCCGGAAAGGGTGGAGGTTGGACTCTTACAACTTCTTGCGTGGTGGTCTTGCGTGGCTCCCAGCTGTCCGTTCAAGGAGATGTGCGGTGATATCTGGACCGTTCTTCTTCTCACTGCGGTTGGGTCGGAGCCGTTCATCTGCCAGAAGTTCTTTATCCCGCGTCCTCTGCAGCGCCTTTAGACGGCCTGTCATGCGGCCGCTCATCTTTACAGGCGGTTCCTCCTGAGCCGTACATCCTCTCAGCGCTGCTCTTATGGCGAGTACCTCTTCCCCTTTCCAAGATACGGCATGTTCATCACGTTCAACATCTTGGTGGCGATCACACACACTCCTTCCCCGACCCCTTCCTCTTGTTATTTACTTATTGCTTAGTTCTTCACATTACACTAGTAAAGAAGGGGGTTGGAAGGGTCATCAAAAGGGGAAGAGTAGGAAAAACATGTCAACACCCCATTTTTTGGAGATCACGGTGGGACAACTAGCGCCCATCGTGTTATTGTTTTGCTGACTTTAGTTCTCTTTTTAAAGTTGTTTCCGGTTGGTTGCTGGTTTCCTCGGTTGTGCCTTCTGGGGGTTGTGCGGATCCCTATTACCCGTTCAATTGGTACATCGGCTTGGATTCGACCGTTCTTATCTGCTTCCAATGATGTTCCTCTTACGAGCCTGTTGTCTTCAGCGGCCCCACAGTGCCCGTTTGTCTTTCCTGCGGCCCGATAGAGGCCGTCCATCCCGCTGGCTCACGTATTTGTCTGAAATCTGCTGACTTCGTGCGGCTGCTGCAGAGCCGTTCAAGTCGTTCCGCGACCAAGGATCCACCGCGCGTTTCTGCGAACATTGCTGTTCCTTCTGTCACCCTGCTGCCTCCAGCGGTCGTCTACTGCCCGTGCATAGTTCCTACGGTTTGACACATGCCACTAATCTGTTTGGCAAGGGTATGTCTCTATCTACACGCTGTTGGCTTCGCTGATATTCTGCGGTTGATTCAGGTCCGTTCTAGGTTATACACGGCCTTCCTGAGGCCGTTCTTCTAGGTCATATCAACCAATCAACCTATTCGTTTCAGTGTTTTGTTGTTTCTATCAAGTTTTGCATTACTGCTCCCTGTTGTGGAACGGTCTTTAACGGACCGTATACCTCCCTGTGCGGTCTTCCATAGACCACCCATCTTTGCTACAGTGCACCCGAGCTTCAAATATTGATTACCATTTCCTATCAATTTCATGTCATTTGGTGCTACTGATCATCTCCCCTGTAGTGTAATTCATCTTTACATGATTGGTATTCTTCTCGTCATATTTTGTTTGGTCATTGGTTGCTAGATCTAGGTTAGAATTTTGCATGCACTCCGGTGCACATAGGGTTCGTGCATTTTATCATACTTTAGTTGCATTCCTACCGATGTAGGGTTTCCTCTCGTCTCCATACTCCTTGGAGCCGACTAGGGGGCCTTGCTGAGGACCTCCGTAAGTCCCCGTAAGCCGTAGATTCCCACACGGACGCCGGGCAGATTGTACCACACCATCCCTTAGTCTAGGGTTCTGCATCCACGAGAGAGAGAGTCCCTTAGAGTCACCCAGTTTTCTATTCTTACCCTGGTTAGGTACCTTGTGGTTGAGTGAATTCACATTTTAATTAATCCACTGAGGTCCTAAAGAGGAACTTATAAAATCTTCGTGCCTCATTTATAACATGGTTGTTTAATGGGTTGATTCTTCCCTCATCTCTCCCCTCCATTGTGTGTTGCAGTATCATCATCCACCTCATTTTGTCAGATTAGGCTCGTTTGGTCTAGTTCATCTTTGTGTGGCTCCATTTAGTTGCATTTGTCCTAGGCTCGTTTCTATCCTCGTATTCCTTTGAAATTCTCGACTTTATAAAGTCTCCACCCTCTCCATGGAGCATTTTCCCCCTATATCCCATTCCTATTCTTCTCTACCTTCTTATCCCCGCGTGGATTCCTCTTCCCATGCGGGCCCATCTCCTTATTCCTCCACTAGACCCTATCCGTTTAACGGGCCTTCTTGTCCCGCCCATGCTGCTGCTAGCCCAATCAATTCTCGTCCCCACATACATAATCCTTCCAGGCCCATGCATCCCTACATTCTCAGAATGGGCTTGTCTTCTTCTCAGGCTGGGTCCCTCTATTTGGCCCATCATCATTATCCTGGTTTAAATTCATCCTCTCTTGCTCAGGCTGGCCCATATCCTTCTCGGACTCTTCCTACCGAGGAGATGATCGCTCAAGCCCAATGCCAGCTTGATGAATTACAACGTCGAATCAATCCCCAAACTTTTTTGGATATCCCATTTGCCTATCAAGGTCTTCAACTCCCACCACGTTCACAGATTCTCGCATATCGTCGCTATGGTGGGATTGGTGACCCCTACGTCCATTTGAAGGATTTCTTATATGAGTCGGCCCAGTTCCGGCACGATCTACACTTATGGCCTATTTGTTTGGCCTATCTTTAGAGGGCTCAGCCAAGGATTGGTTCTTCATGTTACCGCAAAAGCAGATGATGAATTTTCAAGTTATACAAGAAAAATTCGTTCAGTAGTACCGAGACCAGGTTGGGCCTAAGTATTCCATAGTGGATTTAGCCCAAGAGAAGATGAAGCCCGATGAGGAATTCCCCACGTTTGCCGACCGCTGGCATCGTCTAGCCACGCAAGTTCCAGGGCATATTCCGGAGGGTGAACAAATCAAGATGATTATTTCTAATGCAACGCCTGAATTTAGATGCATTTTAGCCCTGAATGATATCACTTCCTGACAACAACTCTACAGCCGAGCCCGCTTCATTAGCCAACAACTCCTAGTTTCCCTTGACCACGAGTCTCCTTCACCTTCGCCTTCCACATACCCCTTCTCCTCACCGTCCCCCACAAGTCAGCCCTTCACCTCATATCCCTCCATGAGTCGGCCGTCCGCTCCCACTTATCCATATGCCTTCCCATGTCACCCCACTACATCTTCCTCCACGAGTTAGCCCTCCGCCGTTTTATTTCCCCACACCTCTCCGCTTCCGGTCAAGGAAATATCGTGCCCTGAGAGGGTGGATGCCGTCCATTATATTCCCACTCCCTCCACGCCTCCGTACCATTCTAGCCCTCCGCCTTCACCTACGCAATTCCCCTTGCCTACACAACCTCCGCTACCATCCCCACTACCTTCTCATACACCTCGGCACCTACCTTGCCCGAAGCGGGCTCCTCACTCTCCGTTGTCGGAATCTCTTACAGACGTTTTCAGGGCCTTGATGGTCACCCATGCATTGCAACTCCCTCCGATTGTGCCTTGCCAACCCACGGTTGGGAATTCGCTCCATTTCTGTGAGTTTCATCGTCAACAGGGGCATTTGGTTGAGGACTGCCCCGAGTTCCGGGAACTTGTTTACAGGTTGGAAGATAAGAAGATGATTGATTGGGATGTCATGCGCCAAGTTATTGTGGATCTTCACAAACTGCAGCAGCAGCAGCAGCAAGCACCGCCCAGGCAACCGTCTCCGTCTCAAGACCAGGGGCATCCCTGTGATTCTTCAGTTGATAAAGCACCCGCTCCGTTATTTATCCCCTCACCTACCCCCTCACCTTCACCGCCTCCTACTCAACCTCCACGGCCTCCACAAACCCAAGCCTCTGCTCAGGCCAGTACAAACTCTTCTCCTTCCCCCTCCACTTCCACCACCGCTTCTATTGGCAATGCCGCTCGACGTGTTGTACCGACACGTCGGAGATGGCGCCACGACCTGCCACCTCTTCTGCCTCGCCACCACCTTCTCCACCCCCATTTTCGCTGCCTCCATTGGCCACATCTCCATCATCGCCTTCTCCGTTATCCCCATTGCCATCACCACCACCGTCACCATCACCTCCCCTCGTAATAATACCTATTCTGTCACCTTCACAACCATCCCCGCTACCGATGCCGCTCCCTTCACCATCAGCGTCTGAGCCTGAGCAAGCTACCCCTACGCCCACACCCACGCCATTGCCTTCATCTCCACCCACGCCACCATCTTCACCTTTGCCCTCTCCTACACCTCTACCCTCCAAACCTTTACCCCCACCAGAGCCTATCATTGCCGTTATCTCTCCGCCGCTCGCATTGTCTTCGCCCACACCTGCCAAGTCTTCTTCACCCCTCTCTCCACCTATCTCCACCCAACGGAGCGGGTGCTTGCTACTTCTGGTGCCCCTTGGGTCTAGTCCCCAGGGAGATAAAGAGCCGAGCCAGGCTTTGATTATGCATTATAAGCTTCAAGATTTCATTTGTCGCATGCCGGTCCGAGTCCTGGTCCCTGACTATTCTAAGAATAATGAGCCTGCACTTGCTATGAAGATGATTGTTGAGAAGAGTTCTTTAGCACTGGTGCCAGTTCCTTCAAAAGCGAGGCCGGTGACGACCTCTTTGCTCATCGGAGAATTCACTATTGATGTTGTTATCACCTCTCGCCTGGTTGCTATTCAGTTCACTGGCCAAGAAGAGTTTTCCACCCAGATGGTGCTAACCCACACGGCCGCCGAAAGTTTAATGAATTCAGCATTCAAGGGGCAATTGGCCGTGCCTTCGAGATTGACCAGGGGCATTCTGCATTTTCTGTCTCATCTCCCTCGGCTTATTGGTGAGGCGGCCACGTCAACGCCGCGCATCACCCTCCCTTAGTTCCGTCATGCGCTTCTAGCAAGGGAGTTATGCTTCATGCCCAACTGCCGAGTGAAGATGCCAAAGCTCCATGTTCTACTGCCGAATGACAAAGCTCCATTGCTTCCTGATGTTCATCCCAAGGAGTTGATTGTTCTGGAATGTCCTTCTATGGTTAGCACCGCACAGCTAGGGGCAACCGTCCCGATGAAGTTGCATATTCATGACCGGGCTAGGCCGTCTGCCAGATGGGCTCGTTATTTAAGAAGACATTACAGACCAAGAAGGTCGAAGGTCCAAGTCTGCACCAGGCGGGTTTAGGTTCAAAAAGGTTCTGCTAAGAAGAGGCGACAACGTAAGTTTAAGGGCCGTCGATTGTGCACTCAGGGGTCCACTTCTTCCTCCTTCTCTTCCTTTCGTTCATCATTTCTTCTACTCAGCTCCCACCCCTGGGTGGTGTACCTCCCTTCCTATAATCCAGTTTCTATGATCTTCTCCTCTCTTTTCCGGTCTACAAACCCCCATTCTTCTTTCTCCACTCATCCGGAGTCTCCAGATCCTCCGTTCTCTCATGATTTTAGGCCTCGGCCTATGTCATCCTTTCATCCCACTTTCGGGACTTCTTCTGATCCTTCTCTTCTGGTATCCTCGGGCTTTACTTCGGATCCTTCCCAGACCATGTCGAGTGATTACCCTTTTCTTTCCCCGACCCTGTCGGGTGGTTCTCACTCTTCTTCCCCGACCCTGTCGGGTGTCTGTCATTTTCTTTCCCCGACCTTGTCGGGTGATTCTCACTCTCCTTCCCCGACCTTGTCGGGTGAGTCTAATTCCTTTTCTCCGACCACGTCGGATGATCACTCCTCTTCCCCCTTATCTTTGCCACAATCTTTTTATGGTTTGTCTATTCTTTCTGTCTCACCCTTTCAGGGTCATCACCCTTTTTCTTGCTATTTTCGAGGCTTTAGTCCGCCTTGATCTCAGTTAATCTCTGTTTATTCTGTATCTGGTTACTTGTTATTAGGGCCTCTGTGCCTTAACGAGGGAGTTCTAGCCCTCGTCTCTCTTCCTTTTTATCCTTTTTCGTCCAGTTTGATGTCTGCCGCTCCTCCATATCAAGGAATCTCTACACCTTGCTATCCTCTCCATTTTGTCCTAGCAAGCAAGGAACCTAAAGCTCGTGCTGATCAAAGCTCGTTGATCATGTTCGCTTCGGGATGCTACTTCCACGCCATGGATTTGCAAAGGTATCGTTATTTTGGGCAAGAAACGTGCTTTCATTCCCATTGTTTCTATTGTTTCGGCACATGCATATAAGGTTGATTCCTTAACATGATTGAGTGGCTTTAGGAGCTTTTGTTTAAATTCCATTTTAAATTTGTGTCAAATAAAATAAGTTAGCTTCTGCAGCATCTTAGGCTGGTGATAGCTCCGCGCTGGGAGTCTAGTTCTTTTCCTGATTGTTGAGGGTGACATTTGAATATTGATTTTTCACACACTAAACGGCGAGCCATAGCCGATCTCTCTAGTGCAACATCGTTGCTGCTTTGGCTATACTTTGGGTATGCACGAAGGCCTTTTTCTCTTCTCTGCTCAGCTAAGTGCACGGGCAAGAGATTGATGGATAAGATGACTAACCTAGGCGCTCCCTAATACGAGAGAGGTCTCAAATAGGGGCAGTCTTGACCCTCAAAAGTGAGCTTTCTTGTAATATCTAGCCAATAAGGGCTACCAAAATGAGAAAATGAATCAATGTAAAATTATGAATCAAAGGCATGGCAAGAGTGGTAGTACAGTTCCCCGCGGGACGTCATGAGCCCGGTCGCATACGTGCCTGATAAATATGGGTCTAAAAATCAAAGACACAAAGCCCCGGCGCAACAGACCTACTCTTTGAGGGTGGTGCTCTGGAAGGAATTCGAGCCTTGATATCTCCCATCCTGCACGAAGCTTATCTCCCAATTTTTCTTCTGCCTCTCCCTCTTAGGCTGGGTTGTATCCCGGGTATGACCTTAGTAGGGCACCATTTTTTAGAAGCGGTTGGTTGTGGTAAGCCACCCTCACATGCACGCCCTGCTTAAGGGAAGTCTTTAAGGAAAGGGGTAGGAACGACGATCCCTGGCCAGTAGTTTGAGCCCGTCTTTAAGAGCTGTGGATTGCTATGTCAAAATTCAAAAAAATCAAATACTTTAAAATTAAAAAAAAAAATCAAATATTTCAAAAATCTAAAAAAATCAAATATTTCAAAAAATCTAGAAAAATGATATACTATTGAAAATCTAAAAAAAATCTAAAAAAACTACAAAAAATCCAAAAAATGTATCTTTTTCATGGATTTACATTTTATTTTGAAGACAGATACGTAATCTATTTGCTAAGTATGCAGGTTGCAAGTACTCAGGCATTCCTTGCTATATCTTTGCGCTCTGCCTCCTGTCCACATCTTTGATCTGTTCTTTCCTTCTTCGATCCACTCTCTCGATCTGTTCTGAAGCTTATGCCCTTCTCAGCTTTTGTTATGAGAGGGTTTTGCCTCACGATTATGAACCTGGCGGCTCTGCTTCATTCTGATCTTGGGTTTCGATTAAAGTGCGTATTTTGTCATGTCTTTTATCCCGCCGTGTCCTTATCACGTGTTCATATCCCACAGTGTGTTGTCCCACACATGTTGTTTTGTCCCTCACTGCATGTTGTTAGTCATTTAGTCGCCCCTTTGTGTCTTATGTTCTTGTCCCAACTGTGTGGTTATCCGTCATGTTCTTGTCCCAACCATGTGTTGTCCCACCGCGTTGTTGTCTTGTCACACCGCGTTCATGCATGCATGTTGTTTCTGTTCACGCCCTTGCATATGTGCTCGTTTGCCTTTGTTATGTTATGTTACATTGTCTCCCATCTCATTTTCGCTATGTTTATACTTGCTTGTTTATCATGTTTGTCTTATACATGAAAAGCCATAAAAATATGAAAATGAAAATCCAAGAAATATGCCGTTTCGCCTGCACATGTAAGTCAGGTATGGCCTTCTATCACTACTCATTATTGCATTACTATATGGTATTATGCTATATTATCTCGAGAACCAGTTGGTTATCTACGTGTTCTAGGATCTGATGTTCCCTTTAACAAAAATGATGATGATCCAAGTTCACGTGTTTAATCTACGGATAGGCCGTTGGGTTGGGAAAATCTGGAGAGGATGGTTCTATCCTGCATGCCGTGGTTGCGGATAGTGTCTAGACTCTAAATCTCACAATCTAGCAATATTATTTTCGAGTATTTTATATTTTAATCTTTCTTTACATTCGTTTTAACGATTTCTTTTATTTTAGCCCAGCATGCATCATGTGTATCTTTTAAGCATTCATGACCCATGGTTTGCCTGCTAATATCCCACCAGTGATGGTTGGCTGTGCGTTCAGTGTTTGAGTAAGAGGAACTATTCCACTCTGAGTTGGAAGGTTCACTTTGGTCGATTCGCTTGGTTTGGTTGATTAAGAGGTCCCCGTCTGGAGTTTTAGTCTTCTTATTCACTTTTCGCTACTTATTTCGGTCTCCTCATTGGTCCGCGGGATTGTGTCTCCTGTGAGGTTGATCGTGTGTTTCTTTTTATTTAGTTTAGTTCCTCCAGATTGGCGTCGCTTTTAGTTTAATCATTCCTTGTGTTTGGTTCAGAGTTTTCCGGAAGATTCCTATCGCTTGTTGGTAAAAACGGGTGTCTTTTGTCTTAACGCCCGCTTTTCAGTCCGCTTCGCTTCATTTCCGCTTCATCTCCATGTTCTATTTCACTTTCGCTTCACCTCCGCTCGCTCCCGTGCAAGGAGGACGTTAAGGAGGGGCATCTGTTACACCCGTTTTTTGCCGATAGCTTGAGTCATTTCTCTTACTCCCATTTATTGATGCCTCGAGTTATCCGTTACTCGTTGGGCTATTTTCTGACACGTTCTGGGTCAATTTTATGGGTAGCCTCCCTCCATAGCTAGGTCCGAGTTGATTCAGGGCTTAATGGGCCTTGGTTTTGGTTGATTGAACTTTTTCTATGAATTTCAAACGTCCATACACATATGCGGTCAACATCCAGCCATTCAACCATTTGTGCGGTTGATAATGGGCCGTCCAAACATTTAGTGAGTATATTGGTTAATTCTCTAAATTATCACCGACAAGCATATATATACGGCCTAGCCTTAGCCACATAAGTCCATTGTGCAGTATATTTTGAGCCGTTTATCCCTCAAGAGTCCTAACGTCGATTGACTATTCAGATAATTACCTATTTATCTTCTTATTTGTGATTTATCACCGACAGGCTTGGGCGGTTTTCCAAGAGCCGTTCAACTATGAAAGAGTCCAGCGGCAAATTTATCGGTCAATTCAGTGGATAAATTAATTATCTCATGATTTATTTGAATTTCCACTGACAGGGATGAACGGCCCATTCCTGGCCACTCATCATTTGTGCGGTCTATCGTGTGACCGTTTATCCTCTCGGATCAGAAAGTGGATAAGACTTTTTCCTATCATTCGTAGCTTTTTTTCCCGAACTTTCTCCGATGATTTCTCCGCGAATATTGAGTCATTTTTGGTGCCATTTCTTCTGGTTGAAAGATAATTCAATTATCTTTAACTTCCCTGTTATTATCTCGACCTAAAAATGCTTAGAAACCCTAATTTCGTGGTAGGACTTTAGGTGCTCTATAAATAGACCCCAAGGCCCAGCTTCGAATGGGGGGGAGATTTTTGGTCGACGGCGAAGTCCTGCCGAATCTTGGAGCGACCTACGACCAAGGAGGAAGGCCTTCTACATCCACACAGGCCTCCGGTTCAGGGAGTAGTCTTACTTCGAGTCATTAGTACATTTAGTCTCATTGTTCTTTTTTGTTTGCATGCATCATCTTCTCCACGTTTCTTCCATGATTTTCTCATTCTCATGCATCATGCACACATCCTCCTATGTTTTTGACGCCCCCCATGGGTTTAAAAATTCCTAGGTATCTCCCATTTCATTTAGTCGTATTCATTTCTTTCCAATTTAGTATTTGATACACTTTCTAGTTCTAACTTGGGTTTTTCTTTGTGTTCTACATGTGATTTTGCAAGTCAGCAACACACTAACGCGAGGCCCATCCTTTCTGGCCCGCCGGAAAGGGTGGAGGTTGGACTCTTACAACTTCTGGCATGGTGGACTTGCGCGGCTCCCAGCTGTCCGTTCAAGGAGACGTGCGGTGATATCTGGACCGTTCTTCTTCTCACTGCGGTTGGGTTGGAGCCGTTCATATGCCAGAAGTTCTTTATCCCGCGTCCTCTGCAGCGCCTTTAGACGGCCTGTCGTGCGGTCGCTTATCTTTACAGGCGGTTCCTCCTGAGCCGTACATCCTCTCAGCACTGCTCTTAAGGCGAGTACGTCTTGTCCTTTCCAAGATACGGCGTGTTCATCACGTTCGGCATCTTGGTGGCAATCACACACACTCCTTCCCCGACCCCTTCCTCTTGTTATTTACTTATTGCTTAGTTCTTCACATTACACTAGTAAAGAAGGGGTTGGAAGGGTCATCAAAAAAGAAAGGGTAGGAAAAACATGTCAACAATCGCGAGGGTATATTTTTCTATTTTTTTGTATTTTATAAAAAATCTAGATTTTCTATAAATACCCTCCTATTTTCCTTTTTCTTTTCTTATTCTTCTTCCTCCTCTCTTCTTCTTCCTCCCGTGCGTTCTCAACCGGCGCCCCCCCTCTCCCCCTCTTCCGTTCGACGACGGGGCGACCCTCTCCCTGGCTACAAACGATGGCGAGGTGACGACACGGTGACGACGGTGGTGGTGTGGTGATCTCGGCGGCGTGCGTGGCTCGTGAAAAGCCCGGGAAGAACGTGGGTTTCAAGCGGGTTTTTGAAGTTCGACGGCGATCCGACGAGTTTCGGGCGACCCCTAGGTAGGGTGACGATCCTTAGCTCGACATTTACCTTCCCCGCAATTTGTAGGCCGAGGCAAGGCCGAGAGAGGGTTATTTTGAGCCGGGAAGGGAAAATCATGTTTTGGGGTTTGAGTGGCCGATCTAGCGTTTTAATCCGCCATTTTGTGGTTTGTTGGCATCAAAAGATGCATTGGGGCCTTGGGAACAAGTTTCCCTTTTGTTTCCCCACCACCCGGGGGTGTTTGGGGCGTGTAATGGTGAAATTCCGCCATGTTCACCGTTCTCGGTTTCACGGAGTGTACGCGGTTTTACAGTGACCGTTTTAATCTTTAAGCGGCCTTAGATAGACCGTCTTTGGCTTTGGGCGGCCCCAGGTGGACCGTCCCAAGCTTGGGAGCGTCGGTGGGGTAAGCGGTCACGCGATAGACCATTTATCCATAGAGCGGCCATAGGGCCGACCGTTTTCACTCGTGGGCCAGCGTGGTCATCGAGGCGTTTTTACCGTTAGCTTTTGACCGTTGGAACGTTTTGGGTTTAGGCGGTCCTAAGGAGACCATTTAGACCTTCCAGGCGGTCCCAGGGGGACCATCCTGTGCTCAAACGGCCACTAGGTGACCATTTATAGTTTCCTCGGTCCTAGGGTTAGGCGGTCCTAGAGAGACCATCTACGCCCTGAGGCGGCCCAGGAATGGACCGCTACTTCTTTGAATGGACCTCTATTTTAGGTCCAGGACTGGATGGTCCTATGGGACCATTCAGCTTCTTAGCACGGCCTAGAGTGGACCGCCTATATCCTCTCGACGGTCCAGCTGTAGACCATTCTAACAGAAATGGTTCAGGCTGGACCACTTGCTGTGTTCAGATCAACCGGAGTCCGTTTTGTGCCGATTCCAATTCCGGGTGAGTGGACCTTGATACACGTGCTGACCCGTGGTCTGACTGATGCTGGGCATCATGTGGGGGCCACATGTTAGGGTGTCGTGGGATCCCGGGAGGTGGTGTTCTCGGCCTGTGTCACCGTGAGTCGGTGTCGGTACGAGGAGCAGTCCTTGTACTTTGTCCGGTTCAGACGTTGCTTTCCGTTGACTAGAGAGTCTACCCCTTCAGTGACCCTCCACTAGTCGTAGCCTTCCGACACGCGTGTGGTCCCACCAGGGAGTGGTGGCGAGGCTACCCCGAGAGACAATTTTTAGACTGGATTCCGTAGGACCCCACGTTTGACGCCAGAGTCCGGCTAAGGGGAAAACCAGTCAGAGGGCCCGACCTAGGACGTATGGTCTGTGTGTGAACACATGGTTGGGGGTAGTTGGACACGCGCTGACGAGCGCAACCCCAGCTAGTCACTTGTTCAGTAGTTACTTGTACGGTGTCTCTGTCTCCCCCTGGGGCGTCGCAGGGGGACACCTGAGGCGCGGTCTAAGTCATCAGTGGACGCATCCGGCCTTGCTTCTAGTGGACGGTACTCCTGTCATCGTTGGTAGTGACTCTTGAGGTTTCATCGAGGTGTCTCGGTTTTCATGCCATGCGTTCAGTACTAGACGTGGTAGAGCTTTTCTGGTTATTTATTTCTGCAGCTCTCTTTTTACGTCTTTCTAGTGGTAGCCTGTAGTTACTTCCGCATGGTTTCTCGGTTTGTGAGGTAGGGACCACATGATCCCTACTGAGCCTTTTGTCTTAAGGCTCATTCCCTACATGTTTTCCACTTTTCAGGTGAGACGAGGCTTTAGGGGAGTGCTTCCGAGGCTCCACGTGGTTCAGGTGCCCAGGGTTAGTTGCCAATTGCCAGTTGCCAGGCCGGGGTATGCCCCATGTAGTTGTACCTTTTCTTTCTGTATTGTACTAGTTGTGGGCTACTGTTATGTTTTTAGCATGTTGTTAAATAGTGGACCATGTAATTTGCTTAATATCATTTATTATGATTCCTGTCTAATTTTTATCTGTGTAGTTCTGCAATTATTTTAGATTTTTGTGTATCTCCACACCATCCCTTTTATCCCTTCCGAGTCTTCGGGCTCGTGGGTGGTGGTTCGGGATTCGGGTTATCGGGCCTCTCCCGGTATTCGGATCTCGGGTCGTTACAGCTGGTATCAGAGCAGCGGTTGTGGATATATATAAGAATCGTAAATAGTTGTAGTGGTCCACTAGTCCACAATGATGATGTACAGTCAGCACTGGCTTAGGACATCGTGTGTTTTATTGATTTCCCATTTTTCGTGTCTTCTGTCCATTACAGTAGGCGAGTATGATGCCTAAGCGGAGGACTCGCTCTCAGCAGGGACAGTCGACAGAGGAGTAGGAGGAGCAGAGCAGAGTGCCACCAGTTACCACCTAGGCAGGGGATGCAGCGAGAGTTCCAGGGGCAGAGGATTCCTTTCAGAGCATGTTTCAGTTTATGTCTCAGCAGTTCGGTGGAGATGCTGGTGAGGGCTCGTCGTCTAGGGGTGGGCCTAGACGTGCTGTGAGGGACTTTTTGAAGTTCCACCCACCCTATTACGATGGCCAGCCAGATCCCGATGTGGCCAGGAGATGGCTTGATGAGATGGAAAGAGTGTTCAATTCTATGAACTGTGTCAAGGAGGATAAGGTGATGTTGGCTTGCAACCAGTTGCAGGGTTATGCTCGAGATTGGTGGCCTTCGGAGTGGAAGATGTCCTTTCAGTCACGTTCCCTCTAGCTCATCGTGTGGAAGGACTTTGTCACGGTCTTCGAGCGTACTTACTGCCCATCCTATGTTGGTATGTAGAAGATGCGTCAGTTTTTGGAGCTGGTGTAGGGCGACATGTCAGTGTTGCAGTACAGGGCTCGGTTTGTTGAGTTAGGCCGTTATGCGCCCCATATCATGGAGCATGAGGGGTTAAAGACCGAGCAGTTTATTCAGAGTTTGAGGCAGGAGCTGAGGCACCTTCTAATGGCGAACGCTGCTACTGATTTGGAGACAGCATCTCGTGTGGCGACATCTTTGGAGCTGGATATGCGGAAGATCAGAGGACAGGGAGGCCAGGGGCAGTCCCAGTCAGGCCACAGCCAGCAGACGGCTACCCAGCAGTAGAGCACCTTTCAGCACTCTTCGGGTAGTACGGGAGCTTCGACACCGGCGACGTCAATGACAGGGTGTGCATCTTTTGGCTCCAAGGTCAAGAAGTTTCTCAAGAAGGGTTTCTATAAGAAACATAAGGATCAGAGGTAGGTGTCTTCTGGCAGTGTGTAGCAACCTATTCCCTATCAGCGTCAGGGATCAGTTGGTGGATCACGGGGACCGTGTCCCCGATGTGGTGAGTCGCATCCGGGCAGGCAGTGCACGACGCCCGTGGTTTGTTTCTGGTGTGACAAGCCAGGGCACATGGCGCATGACTGTCCTCAGAGGCCGCATCAGCCACCGCAACAATTTTCCCAGCCCCAACAACATCAGTACCCTCAGCAGCCGCAGCAGCAGCAGGGGCAGTTTCTGCCACTACCCCGGTCAGTGAGTGTAGGGGGCAGGCAGAGGTCCCGAGGCCAGATTACACATATGACCAGGGCAAAGGCAGAGGCGTCATAGCTTGTGGAAGGTACCGTTATGATTTTGGGTTGTGCGGCTCGAGTTTTGTTTGATTGTGGCACGTCGCATTCGTTTATTTCAGAGGATTTCGCGCTGAGTATTGAGGAGCCGGTGACCTAGTTGTCTTGTGATTTGACAGTGGAGTTTCCTTTTGGTGATTTTATGATCACTCCGTATTGTTTCGACGAGGTTCCTGTGTGGGTGGAAGGGCGGAGTTTGCCAGCCAGGCTTTATGCGTTGCCACTTCAAGACTTTGATGTGATTTTGGGCATGGATTGGCTCGAGGCACATCATGCCTTGGTGGATTGTGGCTCGAAGAAGGTTTCTTTCCGGCGGCTTCATGGACCTACCTTCTATTTCCAAGGTATCAGGTCTTCCTCTTCCCGTTTTCTTATTTCGGCTCTTAGGGCTCGTCGATTGCTTGATGCGGGTTGTTAGGGTTTCCTCGCTTCTATGGTCGTGATGGACCAGTTGGAACCGGATGTGGAGGACATTCCGGTGGTGTGCGAGTTTCTCGACATTTTTCTCGAGGATTTGCCTGGTTTACCTCCCCAGCGGGAGATTGATTTTGTGATCGAGGTTGTGCCTGGTACGAGACCTTTGTCGAAGGTTCCTTACCGCATGGCTCCCGTTGAGTTGAGGGAGTTGAGGGCGCAGTTGCAGGAGTTGCTCGCCAAGGGGTACATTCGTCCTAGCTTTTCCCCTTGGGGTTCGCCAGTGTTGTTTGTTAAGAAGAAGGACAGTAGTCTAAGGTTGTGCATTGAATATCGGCAGCTGAACGAGGTGACCATTAAGAACAAGTATCCGCTGTCACGGATTGATGATTTGCTCGACCAGCTTCAGTCTGCTCGAGTGTTCTCGGGGATTGATCTGTAATCCGGTTATTATCAGTTGCGGATTCGAGAGTCTGATGTGGAGAAGACGGTATTTAGCTCGAGATATGGGCATTATGAGTTTCTGGTGATGCCGTTTGGCTCACCAATGCCCCCGCATCGTTCTTGGATTTGATGCAGAGGGTGTTTCATCCCGACCTAGACCAGTTCGTGGTCGTGTTTGTGGATGACATCCTTAAATATTCGCGGTCTACGGAAGAGAAAGCTTATCATTTGAGGGTTGTATTATAGACCTTGCGAGATCACCAGTTGTATGCTAAGCTCAGCACGTGTGAGTTTTGGCTTCACAAGGTGCACTTTTTGGGGCACGTGATTTCTGGTGATGGTATTTCTGTGGATCTAGCCAAGGTCAAGGCAGTGATGCAGTGGCCGAGGCCAAGGTTCGTGACAGAGGTTCAGAGTTTCTTGGGGCTTACAGGTTATTATAGGAGGTTCATCCCAGATTTCACTCGTATTGCAGCCACAATGACCTGACTTACGCGGAAGGATGTGCCGTTTGTCTGGACTAGTGAGTGTGAGCAAAGCTTTATGGAGCTGAAGAGGTTGCTCACCTCGGCACCGGTGTTGGTGTTGCCTTCTGGATCAAGGGGTTTTGTGGTGTGTACAGATGTTTTCGGGGTTGGGTTGGGTGCTGTGTTGATGCAACACGGTAGAGTTGTGGCGTATGCGTCGCAGCAGTTGAAGCCACATGAGGAGAACTACCCTACTCATGACCTTGAGCTGGCGGCTGTGATCTTTGCATTGAAGATTTGGAGGCATTATCTGTACGGCGAGATGTTCGAGGTGTTCACTGACCATCAGAGTTTGAGGTATGTGTTCACGTAGAAGGACCTTAACCTCAGGCAGAGGCGATGGATGGAGTATATGAAGGATTATGACTTCACCGTGTCTTATCAGCCGGGTAGGATGAATGTCGTTGCCGATGCCTTGAGTAGGAAGGTCGTGGTTAGTATGATGATGGTGAGGAAGTAGAGGCTTTGGGAACGGGTGCCAACCGTGACATTTAGGCTTAAGGTTCCCCAAGAGCCAGGGTCAGCGGTGTTTGCGAGCTTGACTGTCACGCCCGCTATTCGTCGTCAGGTGAGAGATGCTCAGCGTGCAGACCCTGAGTTGTCCCATATTTTAGCTCTGGCTGATGTGGAGTTTGGTGAGGATGGAGCCGTGAGATTCCGTGGTAGGCTATACGTCCCGGCCGAAGAGTAGGTGAGGTGTGTAGTGTTACTTGAGGCTCATGGGAGTCAGTACACTGTGCACCCGGGAGCGACGAAGATGTATCGGAACTTGAAGAGATAGTTCTGGTGGCCTGGCATGAAGAGAGATATTACTGAGTTTGTGACCAGGTGCCTGACTTGTCAGCAGGTGAAGGCGGAGCATCAGTGACCAGGTGGTACGTTTCAGCCCTTGGAGGTTCCCGCGTGGAAATGGGACCACGTGATCACTGATTTTGTGGTGGGATTGCCGAGGACTCCGAGTGGGCATGATAGTATTTGGTTGCTAGTGGTAGGCTGACGAAGACGGCTTGATTGTTACCGGTCAAAGTCAGCTGGAGTGTGCCCAAGTTGGCTCATCTTTATATGGAACAGATCGTGCCTTTGCATGGGATTCCCATTTCCATGGTGTCAGATAGAGATCCGTGTTTCACTTCTAGATTCTGGAGGAGTTTCCAGCGAGCTCTTGGCACTGAGTTAGCTTTTAGTTCAGCATATCATCCTCAGTCAGATGGTCAGTCGGAGAGGACCATTCAGACGCTAGAGGACATGTTGAGATCTTGTTGCCAGGAATGGCAGGGGAGTTGGATTCACCACCTACTGTTAGTGGAGTTTGCCTATAACAACAGCTATCATTCGAGCATTGGGATGGCTCCTTATGAGACATTGTACGGGCGACCGTGTTGGACCCCACTTGATTGGTTTGAGGTTGGTGAGCGTGTCATGACGGGACCAAAGGTGGTGCAGCAGTATGTGAATGTGGTGCATTTGGTCCGTCAGAACATGTTGGCGGCTTAGAGTCGGCAGAAGAGCTATGCCGATCGGAGAAGGCAGCCCCTCAGTTTCGCGATCGGTGACCGAGTATTTTTGAGGGTTTCTCCCATGAAGGGAGTGATGCGTTTTGGGCGGCATGGGAAGTTGAGTCCCCGCTCACTTTCCTCATTGTAGAGCGCATTGGTGAGGTTACTTATCGGTTGCAGCTTCCTGAGGAGCTATCTTCTGTGCATGATGTGTTTCATGTTTTGATGTTGAGGAAGTATATGACCGATGATTCTCATGTGTTGGGAGATTCTATTTGGCCCGAGGTGACTCCCGATCTATCTCTACCGGAGTTCCCCATCCGTATTGAGGATCGACGAGATCAGCACCTGCGGAACAAGGTTATTCCCCTGGTTAAGGTGGTGTGGCAGCGGCACTCTGGCAGAGAGGCATCTTAGGAGCGCGAGGATGAGATGCGTCAGCAGTTCCCTTATTTGTTCGAGTAAGTCTCCTTTTTCTTTCCCTTGTGCTTATTTTAAATTTCGAGGATGAAATTTGTTTAAGGGGGGAGGGCTGTAATATCCCGGACCCTTCGTATCCTTCTTCTCGGGTCCCAGATTTATTTTCTCGGAGAATTGATTCTCATTATGCCCGGAATTATTTTTCGGATATCTTTCGGGTTCGGATCCATGCGTTTCGGATAAGTTTCGGAGGTCCCGGAACGTGTTTTGTGGTTTCCGCGTGTTTTTCTCCGATAAACCTACGAAAGCCTGTAGCGGGTGAACCGAGTCGTTCACCTACTCGCAGGTGGTACCGGTGTGACCTGCGTGTTCCGAGGATCGCGAGGGTATATTTTTCTATTTTTTTGTATTTATCAGAAAATCCAGATTTTCTATAAATACCCCCCTATTTCTCTTTTTATTTTCCTCTTCTTCTTCCTCCTTTCTTCTTCTTCCTCTCGTGCGTTTGCGACCGGCGCCCCCTCTCTCCCCCTCTTATGTTCGACGATGGGGCGACCCTCTCCCTGGCTGTAGACGGCGGCGAGGTGACGACGCGGTGACGATGGTGGCGGTGTGGTGATCTCGGCGGCGTGCGTGGCTCGTGAAAAGCCCGAGAAGAACGTGGGTTTCAAGCGGGTTTTTGAAGTTCGGCGGTGATCCGGCGAGTTTCGGGCGACCCCGAGGTAGGGTGACGATCCTTAGCTCGACATTTACCTTCCCCGCAATTTGTAGGCCGAGGCAAGGCCGGGAGAGGGTTATTTTGAGCTGGGAAGGGAAAAGCATGTTTTGGGGTTTGAGTGGCCGATCTAGCGTTTTAATCTGCCATTTTGTGGTTTGTTGGCATCAAAAGATGCATTGGGGGCTTGGGAACAAGTTTCCCTTTTGTTTTTGGGGCGTGGAATGGCGAAATTCCGCCATGTTCGCCGTTCTCGGTTTCACGGCGTGTACGCGGTTTTACAGTGACCGTTTTCATCTTTAAGCGGCCATAGACCGTCTTTGGCTTTGGGCAGCCCCAGGTGGACCGTCCCAAGCTTGGGAGCGTCGGTGGGGTAAGCGGTCACGTGATAGACCATTTATCCCTAGAGCAGCCATAGGGCCGACCGTTTTCACTCATGGGCCAGCGTGGTCATCGAGGCGTTTTGACCGTTAGCTTTTGACCGTTGGAACGTTTTGGGTTTAGGCGGTCCTAAGGAGACCATTTAGACCTTCCAGGCGGTCCCAGGGGGACCATCCTGTGCTCAAACGGCCACTAGGTGACCATTTATAGTTTCCTCGGTCCTAGGGTTAGGCGGTCCTGGAGAGACCATCTATGTCCTGCGGCGGCCCAGGAATGGACCGCTACTTCTTTGAATGGTCCTAGGGAGACCGTTCCACCGTTTTTGGGTCCAGGACTGGACGGTCCTATGGGACCATTCAGCTTCTTGGCACGGCCTAGAGTGGACCTCCTATATCCTTTGGGCGGTCCAACTGTAGACCGTTCTAACAGAAATGGTCCAGGGTGGACCGCTTGCTGTGTTCAGATCAACCGGAGTCCATTTTGTGCCGATTCCAATTCTGGGTGAATGGACCTCGATCCACGTGCTGACCGGTGGTCTGACTGATGCTGGGCATCATGTGGGGGCCACATGTTAGGGTGCCGTGGGATCCCGGGAGGTGGTGTTCTCGGCCTGTGTCACCGTGAGTCGGTGTCGGTACGAGGAGCAGTCCTTGTACTTTGTCCGGTTCAGACATTGCTTTCCGTTGACTAGAGAGTCTACCCCTTCAGTGACCCTCCACTAGTCGTAGCCTTCCGACACGCGTCTTGTCCCACCAGGGAGTGGTGGCGAGGCTACCCCGAGAGACGGTTTTTAGACTGGATTCCGTAGGGCCCCACATTTGACGCCAGAGTCCGGTTGAGGGGAAAACCAGTCAGAGGGCCAGACATAGGACGTATGGTCTATGTGTGCACACGTGGTTGGGGGCAGTTGGATCTGCACTGATGAGCGCGACCCCAGCTAGTCACTTGTTCAGTGGTTACTTGTATGGTGTCTCTGTCTCCGCCTGGGGCATCGCCGGGGGACACCTGAGGCGCGGTCTAAGTCATCAGTGGATGCATCCGGCCTTGCTTCTAGTGGACGGTACTCCTATCTTCGTTGGTAGTGACTCTTGAGGTTTCATCGAGGCATCTCAATTTTCATGCCGTGCGTTCGGTACTAGACGTGGTAGAGCTTTACTGGTTATTTATTTCTGCAGCTCTCTTTTTACGTCTTGCTAGTGGTAGCCTGTAGTTACTTTCCGCATGGTTTCTCGGTTTGCGAGGTAGGGACCAAATGATCCCTACTGAGCCTTTTGTCTTAAGGCTCATTCCCTGCGTGTTTTTCACATTTCAGGTGAGATGAGGCTTCAGGGGAGTGCTTCCGAGGCTCCACATGGTTCAGGTGCCCAGGGTTAGTTGCCAGTTGCCAGGCCGGGGTATGCCCCGTGTAGTTGTACCTTTTCTTTCGATACTATACTTGTTGTGGGCAGCTGTTATGTTTTTAGTCTATTGTTAAATAGTGGACCATGTAATTTGTCACCTCCCGAGCCTTTAATTACAGCGGAAGACTCGCTCGGGGAGCGTAAACAACCGGCATGGTAAGCCTCTTGCAAGCAAGAATCAATCAGAGCGCGAGACAATCACACAAGTAAATGCAATTGCACATGATTTAATCAACTTCAACTTCATATCATAATGCTCAATATTCAAAGAGACAATCACTAATTTGATTTTCATTCTACTAGACTCAAGAAATAGGAAAATTACATTGACTCAATCTAGACATTATAGACTTCCTAAGTCTTCACTCATCTTTAATCGCTCTCGGATCCGCTACTTGAATAATCCGAATCCGAACCCGACTCACTTTCATTTCCTGAAAAAGATTGGAAATAGGTAATGAGCACACTTGCCCAGTAGGTATCTTCACATCAACATGAAGGCACTATTAAAGTGATTATCATTTTCGCTCTAAATAAATAAGGTAAAATCATGCAATGCGATGATCATGCGATTAAATCAAAGTAACAAGACTATCATATAAGATGGAATGAAAACAAGAATGAACTAGTAAGAATAGGACAAGAACATGATATTGGCCTTTCATGAACAAGAATATTTCGAGAATGTACTAGCAAGCCACATATTCCTCACTTTAGCATCTTATGCTTATGAGCAAGTGCTTCGTGAATTTCTGTGGAATATCAAGCAAGAATGTCATGTTGTGCCGTAGATCTTCACTTATTTATAGAAATAGTACTCCCAGCGCAATGCGACGCCAGTAGCATCATACCCCATGGTTTATAAAATAGTATGTTTCCGGCAATCAGCCGAGGGGACTAGCATAGAGCCCTTGAACATAATCAGTGCTCGATCACATCTTCAATTATAAATTAAGCTACTTCCGCGCAGTATAACAGTAAAGTATGGCCAAGAATATTGCACTTCCAACAATTCCATGATAATTAAAATCAATGAATGAATGCTTCAATATAAGAATGTAGGAGTCAAGAAATAGACTTTAAACAATGTCATGCTCATAGAAATAAATCGACAGCATAACGGTATTTTCCTTAACTCCCATTTCATTTAGATCAATTTAAGCAGTATGACAAGTTCTAGATCATCAAGGTTTGTCTAGAATCATTAGAATATCAACCCTTGGTCAAAACTTGGGTTAACATAAACAAGCTATGTAACGGTCGTTAACTAAGCCGTTACACTATTTAACGCGCCACTAATGGGCCGTTAAAATGATCAGAGTCTAGAAAGATAAAAATAGACTCAGAGGAATGTGACGGTCTGGCACTGGGCCGTTACGTGAGCCTGACGGTCCAGTTCAAGGCCGTTACAGTTCAAGAATCAGAAACCATGATAGTGCATTTCTAATTATTGGGCTTTAATGGTACAACCAACTCGGCGTCCTAGTGGAAATCCCAGGCTCGCGAAGAATTACGGAGGCCTTGAAACAATGATTTCCTAGTCCATTGGAAAGAATATCCAATAGAGAGGTCCTCATGTCCAAGATTGTGTTCCTATAGTGCAAAGTGTGAACTAATGACAACATACCGGAATATGTGCCATGTACTTTTAGAATTGACTCTATTGACAGAGAGAGATATGTATAATCAAATTTGAAAATCATGCTGAAAACTCCATCAATACAATATTAAAAAGTCATTCTTTATAATACAAAACTATATAATTTGGCTTCAAAAATTAACATAACTCAATAAAAGTGAGACCACAAAACATGCAATACCTATCATGAATGATCAAATAACCTTAAAATCACATGATCAGGTTAAAACTTAGGTAACTAGGCTTTAACAATAATAATATTGGCAGGTTATATTCTGTCTTGGGGTTGACAGAACACAGAGTATAACGGTCTGGAGATGGGGCGTCACTGTGATTGTGACGGTCAGGACCCAGCCGTTACATGAACGTAACGCGTCTGTCCAAGCGCGTTATAATCAACCGTGAAACCCAAATCCAATCAGGGAGTATACGGTCTGTCGTGGGGCCGTTATATGGAAGTGACGGTCCTTCTGTGATGCGCTACAGTCTCTACTAACAGGAAACAACTATAGAAGCTAAGAGATCAACTCACATCATGTCTTTTATCAAAATATCATGAGTTTCTAGATATGTTAACAAAGTAAAGGTTGTCTATATGCATGGGTATTGGTGAATAGATGGAATAGTCAAGTCTTTAATCTTTAGTTAGGGCTAAGGGAAACATGATATGCATAGAACCAATAAAACATGAAAATGATGATCTAGCATGCATGAATCCAATCAAAATAGAGGCTCTTACTCCTATCAAGTTGTTTTTGCCATTCATGAGATAACCTACCTCTTACTTAGACTGTAGTTCCTGAATTTGGTAGAGAACCTTGCCCTAGATCTCCTCCTTCTCTTGTGACTTTTCCAGCAACTTCCTTGGGCTCTAACTCCACGACCTCTTGACCTAAAGATGTGAAATTCGGAGGGGAGTTAGTCTAAAGTATTGTGAACAAATTATTCTAAAGAACTTACTTGAGATAATGACTCCTTACCTTGCTTCCTTACGCCCAAAAAGTCAGGGTCGAACAGTTCAGAACTATGCCCTATTTATAGAGTTTAGACTAGGTTTTGAGGATTAGATCAAGTTTAGAGTCATTGTTTCAGCAAATCCTAATCCCTAAGAGTTCTTAGAGTCTTTACAATCCTTCCCAAGTCGATCCCTAGTGGATAGGAACATCAAGTTCCAATCTTTTCATGAGTTCCTTTGCTTATGGAACTAACAGGTTTGTAACGGACTAGGACCTACGCGTTAGGGTTATGTGGCGGTCTCGCGATAGACCGTTACATTACTCGTTCCTAGAGTTCAAAGGAAATCAAACTCTTTTAGTTTTCTGGTTCATAGTGTAACGGTCGAGACACCGTGCGTTACATGTCTGTGACGGTCAAGCTATAGACCGTTATATTTGTCGTGGATAGAGTTCAAACAATTTAAAACTCTTTTGATAATTATCCATTAACTTATCCTATATATTCTAGTATTTATCCTTAACATCCGTGGATAGACTTAATTACCTTCTAGAATGTGGGCCAAACTTAATGGGCCAGAGTTAAAATCTTTTGGACTTTAATTAAGTGGGTTGGGTTAATTGATTAACACCACTTGGCCTCATAATGACTTATTAATTTTAAATAAACCATTTATAAATTTATTTAGGCCTTTATAATTTTTTGAAGATTATTTAAAATTTCTGGGGCACTACACCCTCCCCCACTTAGAAAGAATTTGGTCCCCAAATTCAAAACATGTATTGAGGAGAGTGTACTTACAATTGAATAATTATGGGAATCTTTTCCGCATAGCCGTTTCGGTTTCCCATGTTGCTTCATATGGCCATGTTTTCTTCCATTGGATCTTGACCATGGGAATAACTTTATTTCTTAATTGATGCACTTCCCGATCCGGAATTTTGATCGGTGTTTGCTCATTTGTCATATCCTTCTGAATCTCCAGATTGTCATAAGTGATAATATGGTCTGGATCATATACGTACTTTTTCAGCATAGAGACGTGAAATACGTCATGAACTCCTGCTAACTGTGGAGGTAAGGCCAATCTATAAGCCACTTCACCGACCCTTTCAAGAATTTCAAATGGGCCAATGAACCTTGGAGTTAGCTTTCCTTTGATGCCAAATCTTCGAATACCACGACATGGAGAAACCTTCAAATACACATGATCTCCTACCTGAAACTCCAAGTCACGTCTTCGATTATCAGCATAAGACTTTTACCTATCTTGTGCCATTTTCATTCTTTCCTGGATGAGCTTTATTTTCTTTGTAGAATCTCTGATAAGGTCGGGGCCTAGAAATTGCCTTTCCCCTATTTCATTCCAACATATTGGTGATCGACAACTTTTCCCATATAGAGCTTCAAAAGGTGCCATTTGTATGCTTGCTTGATAACTGTTGTTATATGCAAATTCTACCAGAGGCAAGTGATCATGCCAACTTCCTCCAAAATCAATGACACAAGCCCTGAGCATGTCTTCTACCACCTGATTAGTCCTTTCTGTCTGACCATCAGTTTGTGGATGAAAAGCTATGCTAAAATTCAATCTAGTCCCTAGTGAATGTTGTAAACTTTTCCAGAATTGTGATGTAAAACGTGGATCTCTATCTGATATAATAGAGATAGGGATACCATGTAGTTTAACAATTTCTTTGATGTATAATGCTGCTAGAATATCCACAGACCATCAACTTTTTATTGATATGAAATGTGCAGATTTAGTCAATCGGTCTATGATTACCCATATTCCATCATGTCCACCTCTTGTCTTAGGTAATCCCATAATGAAATCAATTCCTATACTTTCCCATTTCCATTCGGGAATATTTAAGGGATGTAATTTTCCTGCAGGTCTGAAATGTTCCGCCTTCACTTGTTGGCATGTAAGACAACGAGATACAAAATCAGCTACTTCCCTCTTCATATTGGGCCACCAGAAGTTTCTTTTGAGATCTTGATACATCTTGGTACCTCCTGGATGGATGGAGTACTTTGATTTATGTGCTTCTTCTAAGATCAATTTCTTTGTATCCTCATGATCCGGTATACACATTCGGCCCTTGAATAGCAATTTTCCATTATTAGAAATAGAAAAATCCGGTCTTTGTTCAATATTGGCCATAATTTCCAGTAAAATTGGATCATCCTCTTGTAACTTGGCCAAATCTTCTATCAATGTAGGTTGAGCTCGGATATTAGCTATGAAGCAATCTTCTTCCTTAATATCAACCTCTAAATTCAACTGGGCAAATTGAGGAATAAGGTTAGTCACACTAATCATGAGACTTGATAACATACCAATTGGTTTTCTGCTAAGTGCATCTGCTACAGCATTCGCCTTTCCAGGATGATATTGAATAGCAAAATCAAAGTCCTTGAGATGTTCTAACCACCTCCTTTGCCTCATATTAAGCTCTTTTTGAGAAAATAAATATTTCAAGCTCTTGTGGTCTGTGTAGATCGTGAACTTTTCTCCATAAAGATAATGATGCCAAATTTTCAAGGCGAAAATAACTGCTGCTAATTCCAAATCATGTACAGAATAATTTTCTTTGTGACGTTTCAATTGTCTTGAAGAATAGCAAATCACCTTTCCATCTTGCATAAGGACACACCCTAAGCCAATTCCAGATGCATCCGTATATAGCTCAAATCCAGCACCCTCTATTGGTAGCGACAAAACAAGGGCTGTTGTAAGATGATTCTTAAGACTTTGAAAACTCTTTTCACAGTCCTTCGACCAGATAAAAGGATTTTCTTTTCTAGTAAGTCTAGTTAAAGGAACCGCGATCTTTGAGAAGTCCTTTTTGAATCTTCTATAATAACCTGCTAGACCCAAAAAGCTTCTGACTTCAGATACATTCGTTGGTCAGCTCCAATCTCTGACAGCTTCTACTTAGAAGGATCCACAACAATACCTTCTTTTAAAATAATGTGGCCTAGGAATGAGACTTCCTTTAGCCAGAATTCACACTTATTGAGTTTGGCATATAGCTTATGTTCTCTAAGTGTTTGCAGAGCTATCCTTAAATGTTCTTCATGTTCTTCTTTTATCTTGGAGTATATCAGGATATCATCGATGAAGACGATGATGAATTGGTCTAAATATGGTTGGAAGACACTGTTCATTAGTTGCATAAATGCTGGGGCATTAGTTAAACCGAATGGCATCACCACGAATTCATAGTGGCCATAACGACTTTGAAAAGCCGATTTATAAATGTCCTCTTCTTTGATTCTAAGCTGATGATAACCTGATCTTAGGTCAATCTTAGAAAAGTACTCAGCTCCCGAAAGCTGATCGAAGAGCTTATCAATACGCGGCAATGGATATTTATTTTTGATTGTAAGCTGATTCAGTCGCCGGTAATCGATGCATAATTTGAGAGAACCATCCTTCTTCTTGACAAATAGAACAGGCGTACCCCAAGGGGATGTGCTAGGTCTAATGAAACCCTTGTCTAGAAGTTCCTGTAATTGCTTCTTTAGTTCCTTAAGTTCCGTGAGAGATATCCTGTAAGGGGCTATAGAAACAGGTGCTGTACCTGGAATGAGTTCAATGGTAAAGTTTACTTCCCTCTCGGGAGGTAAACTAGGTAGTTCGGATGGGAACACGTCAGGGAATTCATTTGCAATAGGAATGTTTGCTAGGATAATTTCCTTAGATTCGGTGACAATGACTGAAGCAAGAAAAACTTCACATCCTTTCGAGATAAGTTTGCAGGAGTGAAGAGAAGATATAATGGTAGGATGCTTCTTGTATTTGATGCCAAGAAAAGAAAATCTTGGAAGACCGGGTTTTCGGAAAGATATAATCCTATTTCGACAGTTGATGTAAGCATCATGGTCTACAAGCCAATCTACCCCTAAAATGGCATCATAACCTTTCATATCGAGGCATACTAAGTTTGCGGGGAGATTGTGTCCTTCTACTACCACCTCACAATCGGGATAATACTTGGTCAACTTAGTTCCAGATCCTAAAGGTGTAATAATAGCGAGATCTGAAGGTAGGGGAACTGATGCAGTTGGTAAGGTGTTTACAAAAGTGGTGGAGATAAAAGAATGAGAAGCACCAGTATCGAATAGCACGAATGCAGGACGAGAACAAATTTGAAGAGTACCTTCCATGAGCCCATCATTTTGATCCATGGGCGCTTCTTCTTCATCAATAACTGCATTGAGGCGAGCTTGCCTCCTACGTTCTCCGTTATTTGATTGATCTTTCATAAGGGGGCAATCTGGCACACGATGCTCCCTACTTCCACAGTGCAAACAAGCACCTAGGCGCTTCCAGCATTCTTCAGTCGAGTGGCCGAATTTCTCTCAAAAGGTGCATGCCGAGGCGACTTGCTCCTTCTCTTCTTTAACCTTTTTACTATTCTTTTGGGAACTTCCACCGTTCCCATTCCTTGATCTTTTCTTGTTATCATGGCTTTTGTATGGTTCCGTGATGCTAAACTTCTCTTTCTTATAATGCCGATCTGAGCGTCGGCTAGATTCTTCTCCCTTTCCTTTCAACCTTTCGACCTTCTCTAAGGTCCTCTCGCATAAATATGCCCTTTGAACCATCTCCGCATAAGTGCGGATATTTTGTGTCCCCAGTTGCTGAATGAAACCGGGCCGTAACCCGTTCATAAATCGGTTCGCCTTTAATAATTCCGTAATAATAAGGTGTGGTGCATATGGTGCTAGTCTTGAAAACTACAACTCATACTCTACTACTGACATCATCCCTTGACGAAGGGAGGCAAACTCCATAGCCTTGCTTTCCTTCACATGTTCGGAGAAATACTTGGCATGAAATAAAGTGAGAAAAGCATTCCATGTATGTGGTGCATCGGCCGGAGGTGCCGAAACGGACTTCCACCAAGTACGAGCATCCTTATTCAATTGGAACGTTGCTAGACGGACTTTCTCCTGATCAGTGCATTGTATGACAACAAATATACGATTCATCTCATTGATCCAATTTTCTGCTTCGTCTGGATTGGAAGATCCATAGAAACGCGGAGGATTTAGACTCCGGAAGTTACGGTGAAGATCTCCTGCCCTTGCCCCTGCACCACCTTGTGCTATAGTCTGCGGTGCCTGGGTGAGGCCGGTAACAGTTTGTTGCATACCGTCCCAATCTACACGATGAGCCATTCGAAAAATAGGGTACCTGAGAGAAAATAACTTGTTATTTCTCATGAAATTGGAATGAACAAAATAATTCTTAAAGCTAATTAGTTATCTTATCCCGGGTTCTACCCAATCCTCACATGGGTGTGGAATTTCTTCCTTAGTTCATAGGTAGGGGTCCTTAACCTTGGCTCTTTTCCCTAAGTCCTAAGACTTAGGCTCTGATACCAACTTAACTGTCACGCCCCGAGCCTTTAATTACAACGGAAGACTCGCTCGGGGAGCGTAAATAGCCAGCATGATAAGCCTCTTGCAAGCAAGAATCAATCAGAGCGCGAGACAATCACACAAGTAAATGCAATTACACATGATTTAATCAACTTCAACTTCATATCATAATGCTCAATATTCAAAGAGACAATCACTAATTTGATTTTCATTCTACTAGACTCAAGAAATAGGAAAATTACATTGACTCAATCTAGACATTATAGACTTCCTAAGTCTTCACTCATCTTTAATCGCTCTCGAATCCGCTACTTGAATAATCTGAATCCGAACCCGACTCACTTTCATTTCCTGAAAAAGATTGGAAATAGGTAATGAGCACACTTGCCCAGTAGGTATCTTCACATCAACATGAAGGCACTATTAAAGTGATTATCATTTTCGCTCTAAATAAATAAGGTAAAATCATGCAATGCGATGATCATGCGATTAAATCAAAGTAACAAGACTATCATATAAGATGGAATGAAAACAAGAATGAACTAGTAAGAATAGGACAAGAACATGATATTGGCCTTTCATGAACAAGAATATATCGAGAATGTACTAGCAAGCCACATATTCCTCACTTTAGCATCTTATGCTTATGAGCAAGTGCTTCGTGAATTTCTGTGGAATATCAAGCAAGAATGTCATGTTGTGCCGTGGATCTTCACTTATTTATAGAAATAGTACTCCCAGCGCAATGCGACGACAGTAGCATCATACCCCATAGTTTATAAAATAGTATGTTTCCGGTAATCAGCCGAGGGGACAAGCATAGAGCCCTTGAACACAATCAGTGCTCGATCGCATCTTCAGTTATAAATTAAGCTACTTCCACGCAGTATAACAGTAAAGTATGGCCAAGAATATAGCACTTCCAACAATTCCATGATAACTAAAATCAATGAATGAATGCTTCAACATAAGAATGTAGGAGTCAAGAAATAGACTTTAAACAATGTCATGCTCATAGAAATAAATCGACGGCATAACGGTATTTTCCTTAACTCCCATTTCATTTAGATCAATTTAAGCAGTATGACAAGTTCTAGATCATCAAGGTTTGTCTAGAATCATTGGAATATCAACCCTAGGTCAAACCTTGGGTTAACATAAACAAGCTATGTAACGGTCGTTAACTGGGCCGTTACACTATTTAACGCGCCACTAATGGGCCGTTAAAATGATCAGAGTCTATAAAGATATAATAAGACTCAGAGGAATGTGACGGTCTGGCACTGGGCCGTTACGTGAGCCTGACGGTCCAATTCAAGGCCGTTACAGTTCAAGAATCAGAAACCATGATAGTGCATTTCTAATTATTGGGCTTTAATGGTACAACCAACTCGGCGTCCTAGTGGGAATCCCAGGCTCGCGGAGAATTACAGAGGCCTTGAAACAATGATTTCCTAGTCCATTGGAAGGAATATCCAATAGAGATGTCCTCATGTCCAAGATTGTGTTCCTATAGTGCAAAGTGTGAACTAATGACAACATACCGGAATATGTGCCATGTACTTATAGAATTGACTCTATTGACAGAGAGAGATATGTATAATCAAATTTGAAAATCATGCTGAAAACTCCGTCAATACAATATTAAAAAGTCATTCTTTATAATACAAAACTATATAATTTGGCTTCAAAAATTAACATAACTCAATAAAAGTGAGACCACAAAACATGCAATACCTATCATGAATGATCAAATAACCTTAAAATCACATGATCAGGTTAAAACATAGGTAACTAGGCTTTAACAATAATAATATTGGCAGGTTATATTCTGTCTTGGGGTTGACAGAACACAGAGTATAACGGTCTGGAGATGGGGCGTCACTGTGATTGTGACGGTCAGGACCCAGCCGTTACATGAATGTAACGCGTCTGTCCAAGTGTGTTATAATCAACCGTGAAACGCAAATCCAATCAGGGAGTATACGGTCTGTCGTGGGGCCGTTATATAGAAGTGACGGTCCTTCTGTGATGCGTTATAGTCTCTGCTAACAGGAAACAACTATAGAAGCTAAGAGATCAACTCACATCATGTCTTTTATCAAAACATCATGAGTTTCTAGATATGTTAACAAAGTAAAGGTTGTCTATATGCATGGGTATTGGTGAATAGATGGAATAGTCAAGTCTTTAATGTTTAGTTAGGGCTAAGGGAAACATGATATGCATAGAACCAATAAAACATGAAATTGATGATCTAGCATGCATGAATCCAATCAAAACAGAGGCTCTTAGTCCTATCAAGTTATTTTTGCCGTTCATGAGATAACCTACCTCTTACTTAGACTGTAGTTCCTGAATTTGGTAGAGAACCTTGCCCTAGATCTCCTCCTTCTCTTGTGACTTTTCCAGTAACTTCCTTGGGCTCTAACTCCACGACCTCTTGACCTAAAGATGTGAAATTCGTAGGGGAGTTAGTCTAAAGTATTGTGAACAAATTATTCTAAAGAACTTACCTGAGATAATGACTCCTTACCTTACTTCCTTACGCCCAAAAAGTAAGGGTCGCACAGTTCAGAACTATGTCCTATTTATAGAGTTTAGACTAGGTTTTGAGGATTAGATCGAGTTTAGAGTCCTTGTTTCATCAAATCCTAATCCCTAAGAGTCCTTAGAGTCTTTACAATCCTTCCCAAGTCGATCCCTAGTGGATAGGAACATCAAGTTCCAATCTTTTCATGAGTTCCTTTGCTTACGGAACTAACAGGTTTGTAACGGACTAGGACCTACGCGTTAGGGTTATGTGGCGATCTCGCGATAGACCGTTACATTACTCGTTCCTAGAGTTCAAAGGAAATCACACTCTTTTAATTTTCTGGTTCATAGTGTAACGGTCGAGACACCGTGCGTTACACGTCTGTGACGGTCAGGCTATAGACCGTTATATTTGTCGTGGATAGAGTTCAAACAATTTAAAACTCTTTTGATAATTATCCATTAACTTATCTTATATATTCTAGTATTTATCCTTAACATCCGTGGATAGACTTAATTACCTTCTAGAATGTGGGCCAAACTTAATGGGCCAGAGTTAAAACCTTTTAGACTTTAATTAAGTGGGTTGGGTTAATTGATTAACACCACTTGGCCTCATAATGACTTATTAATTTTAAATAAACCATTTATAAATTTATTTAGGCCTTTATAAATTCTTGAAAATTATTCAAAATTTCTGGGGCACTACATAATTTGCTTAATATCATTTATTATGATTCGTGTCTAATTTTTATCTGTGTAGTTCTACAATTATTTTAGATTCTTGTGTATCTCCACACCATCCCTTTTATCCCTTCCGAGTCTTCGGGCTCGTGGGTGGCGGTTCGGGATTCGGGTTATCGGGCTGTTGTGCCCCTGTTGTCACTTGGGTCATTCGACATCATACTGTGGTCATCTGAGTCATTTGACATCATCCTGTGGTCATTTGAGTTATTTGATATTCTTGGTTTTGATAATGGCTAAACACTATAAGTCATTGTTGTTTTCCACTCTCATATGACTGACATACTTGATGCTTTGTTCATGACAGGTAAGCCA
Organism: Amorphophallus konjac; assembly: GCA_022559845.1. Lineage (NCBI taxonomy): Eukaryota > Viridiplantae > Streptophyta > Magnoliopsida > Alismatales > Araceae > Amorphophallus > Amorphophallus konjac. The sequence goes on along the minus strand of CM040119.1, from coordinate 203,488,367 downwards.
ATGAATGGACAAGGAATGGAGTGGAGATGGCAAATGTGAAAGCTTAATGATTGCGCCCTTGCACGCAGATCGACCTGCGCGGTCAGGTCGCGGGGGTCAAGGGGGCAGCATCCCTTGCGGGGGTTTCCGAGGGCGGAGCCCCTGGAACAAAATTTAGAAATGCTCAACTGGTTTAGATGTTTCAAATGCATAAACCAAGTGAATCTAATCCCAAAATGTATGGATTTGATATGGACATGAAGCCCTTGACTTATGCACATGTTTCTTTGGGCTAACACTTTATTTTTGCAGGTATAGGTCTTTCCGGTCGACCAACACACCTTGGCCGGTCGACCAGATTTTCCAGAGACGAAGAACTTCAGAATTCACAAGTTCCGGTCGACCAGTGGGTAGTGGCCGGTCGACCAGTTCTTCCAGAAATGAGAAGCTCTAGTTTTTATAGGTTTCGGTCGACCGCCCCTAGGCGTCCGGTCGACCGGTTTTGCCAGAGATGAAAAATCAACCGACTGTAAAATTCCGGTCGACCGCCCCATGCCTTCCGGTCGACCGCCAGCCCCGAGCCAACAAATGTTGACTTTATTTTCCACTTCGAGAATAGCCCCTTTTCTTGTATTTATTTAACCCCAAAGTCACCCAATCCCCCATGGATTGTGGATCTGGTCTAGGGGATGTCCAAGGACCATTCAAAGGTTATAAAACACACACAAGAAGGGTTGGAAACCCTAAGGCTAAGAGAGGAGATCAAAGGAGGCTGCAAGGGTGTGTTCAAGGGAGAGGAGTTCGAGTACTGTAGCCGTGAACAGTACTCCAGGAAGAAGTTCTTCATCAAATCAAGCTACTTCAAGAGGAGATTAACCCTAAGCCAAGTGAAGATAAAGCTGCAACCATCATCATCTTCCTCATCTCAAGGTGATCCAAAGAAGCTCATTCTCAAGGGAGATCAAATCTGCATCCTTCATCTTCTTCATCAACTCAAGGTGATCCAAGGAAGACCATGTCACAAGGAAGAAGATATCATTGAAGAATCAGATTCAAGCTTCAGCAATCTCAGACAAGATCTTTTCTCTTTGAGCATATTTCACATCTTGTTTGAGTGTTTTGATATTTGTTCTCTTTTCATTTCATTCAAACATTTGAAACTGAAGATCGTCCCAACCGGTGGTTAGTAGGAAGGCAATCGGAAGTTCTCCGATCTGCGGTGTTGACGTCCCTACTTGTGGTTAGTAGGAAGTCAATCGGAGGTCTTTCTGATTTACAGTTCAGTGCGTGACACTAGTGGAGCCTCACCAGATTTGGTGAGGGGTGGACGTAGGACTGGGGATTCAGTCCGAACCACCTTAAAATCCTTTGTGTTGTGGTTTGTTTATGTGATTGCTTCATTCTAGATGCATGCTTAGGTTCAAATCGATATATTAGTTGCTCATCTTGCCAAGTGAATCATAGTGTTCTTCGAAAAGCTAGTTACATTCCGCTGTAGTTTATTTTATCTAGCCATATAGAGTGTTGCATTACGAAAAGAGGGGCAGATCTATTCACCCCTCCCCTCTAGATCCGCTGTCCACTACTCAACACGGGCCTCTCCTGGTATTCGGATCTCGGGTCGTTACAGTTGCTCTCTCTCCTCTTTCCTCTCTCCTCCACCTTCTCTCCTCCGCCTTCTCTCCTCTCTTCTCCATGTGAAGGGTCGGGCTCGCATGAGGGGGCGCTCGCCCACGTCGACGCCGTGGTCGCCGTTTGCGTGAGACACGGGCTAAGGAACGTTAAGGATGCACGTGCGTGCATGGGGGGCCCGTGCTCGGGTGAAGATGCCAACACATGTTGAAGAGGGTGCCTGTCCGCGTGAAGAACGCAAGGGGGCAGAGGCGCGAATGGGGCCTTTGGCTGCGTGAGAAACACGACTGTTGTGAATGGGCCTTTGGCCTATTTGTGAATATATTTCATCATTTGTTTTAATGCTAATGGTTCATGCTTTGGCCCATTGTTGTTGTAGATCTCTTTCTTTCTTCGTTTTGACCGAGTACCTATAAAATAAAATATTTTATTTCTAAAATTTTAATTAATTCGATCAAACTTAATATTTTAGTATGAGATTGAGATTAATTGTGATAAGTGCATATTTATTAAGCTCTTAAAAAGTGTGTGTATCATAAATTAACCAGTAAAAATGCATACTCATCGTGAATAGAGCAAGATCAACCCTTGGGTTGGATAGAAGTTAATAGAACGCGGTTGACTATGGACCGCCATCGGAAGGATGCAATGAAGTACATGCCATGATCAAGAGGAGTGGACTCATGAAAGAAACTGGGTCGACGCAACCTATGGCTGAACAAAATGCGGTCATGGGCCAGCCGCTACCTACAGGTAGCTTCCTGGGAGAGATCAGGACAGTTCATAGAAAATGCAGAAAATATGAAGTGCTCTCTAAGTCCTTGGGTTTTTAGGGTACAACCAGCTTGGCGTCCTAGTGGAAATCCTGGCTCACGGAGTCTTACGGAGGGCTTGAAACAAGATAACCTAGTCCGGTATAAGGAATATCCGACAGAGAGACTCTCAAACCCAAGAAAGGTTTCCTATCAAGTGCAACTGAACTAATAGCCTCGTATCGGAGTATAGGCTATGTGTAACGTAATAAAATCAGAAATAAGTTGAGAAAGGAATGAGTAAGAACGTAAACCGATGTGTGACTAAGTCAAGGAAACTCTTTTATTACAAAAATATAGGGTTTTGGCATGAAATTAACTTATAATGAAATTAAACTTTCAAAACATGCCAACACTAAAAATATGAGTCATGCTATGATCAGGAAACATAAATAGATGAAATCAAACATGATTACTATCATATATAATAAGGAATGAACAGGGTTTGATCTGGTTACAGAGACTAGATCGCGGTTTATCGAAGACTGCTATAGGGAGGTCGTGGTCTCTATTGGACCGCCTTCTATCTGTCACCAGACAGAAGTAAAATCCCGGCTTGCCGAGCTTATTTCTAAGACATGCAACCACGAAAACTATGTAAAACTGAATGATAAAGCATGATAGCATGTAACTAATGCATGAGAGGGCATGATTAATTCAAAAGTTCTTATCTTTTTTTACTAATGCTGTAGGGATAGCATGTAGAGAAAATCTAATTGCGCAGTCATGGGAAAACATGAAATTCTCCATGTTGAAAGCATGAAAATAAGCAAGACTAGGGGTCTTTTATTCCTATCTTGATGTTTAAGCTGACCATGAGATAACCTACCTCTGGTTAGCTCCTAGTCTGTGAATTTCTCACCGGAAGAACACCCTTGTTCCTACACGTCCTGCGTGGAACCAGCAACTTCCAAGCGTTCTATCTCCTTGACATCTTAATCTCCTAATACGAAAATTGGAAAGGAGTTAGACAATACTTAAGAGAACATAAAGTTCTAAAGGATGAACTTACGAAGATGACATTTTAACTTAGCCACGCGTGATACAAAATTAGGGTTCGCGCAGGACGAACCTGAGACCTATTTATAGATGCCTAGGGTTAGGATTTTAGGTCGAATTAGAGGTCCTATGGGGTGTCCAGTCGATCCCCTAAGAGTCCTAGGCAAGTTCCCATGCCAGATCATATCGATCCTTGGCGATTGGGAGGATAAAAATCTAAACTTTCTTGGGTTTTTCTCTTTCCGTTTACGGAACTAGGACGCGGTCGGTTCAGGACCGCTATCACCAGGTCGCGGTCGCGCGACTGACTGTGACTTACCTGGCTTTCCGAAATTTGAATTTTATCTAAATTCCACTTCTAATTATCCCCTACTTATCTCCTTTAATTGGGGAATTTTCCCTAATACATCTCTAGGGTTTGGGCTTGGGCCAATAGCTTAGGTTTTAAGTTTAGGGCCCATTTTAAGTGGGCTTAACCACTTGGTTATTAATTGGGCCTATTTATCAAAGGCCATAACCTATTAATCTATTAATTAGCATTTTAAGCGCTTAAATGCTTAAATAAATCCCTTTAAATTTTTAATAACTCTAGAAAATTACTAGAAAAATTTCAGGGGTACTGCACCCTCTCCCACTTAAAAAGAATTTGGTCCCCAAATTCAATGCATGAGGTTATGGAGGGTATTTTACTTATAGTCGAATAGTTCGGGGAATCTTTTGCACCTTGCTTCCTCCGTCTCCTATGTGACTTCTTGCTCCAAGCATTTGTTCCACTAGATCTTTACCTTGGGAATGTTTTAGTTTCGAAGCTGGCGTACCTCTCGATCAAGTATTTTGAGTGCCCTTTGCTCGTACGTCAGGTCCTTTTGTACCACCAGATCATCATGACTTATAATGTGAAATGGGCCATGAACGTACCTTTTTAATATTAAGATGTGGAACACGTCATGCACTCCAGCTAGTTGAGGAGGCAAGGCAATCTGATACGCGACCTCGCCAACTCTTTCAAGAATTTCAAAAGGGCCAATGAATCTCGGAGAAAGCTTGCCCTTGATGCTGAATCTTCAAATTCCTCGACCTGGGGAAACCTTGAGGAACACATGGTCTCCTACTTGAAATTCTAGGTCTCTTCTTCTACTATCAACATATGCTTTTTGTCTTGATTGTGCCATCTGAAGTCTTTCTCTGATAAGTTGAATCTTCTCGGTTGTATCTCTGACAAGTTCTGGGCCTAGAAGTTGTTTCTCTCCAACTTCATTCTAGTAGATTGGTGAACAACAACTCCTTCCATATAGTGCCTCGAACGGTGCCATTTGAATGCTAGCTTGATAGCTATTGTTGTAGGCGAATTCGACTAGGGGCAAATGGTCGTGCCAATATCCACCAAAGTTTATTGCACAATCCCTGAGCATATTTTCAACTGCCTGATTGGTTATTTTAGTTTGGCCATCTGTTTGTGGATGAAATGCAGTGTTAAAATTTAATCGGGTCCCCATTGAGTGTTGTAGACCCTTCCAGAAATGTGATGTGAAGCGGGGGTCTCGGTCAGATATTATAGTGATAGGGACTCCGTGCAACCGGACAATCTCCTTGATATATAAAGCTGCTAGAACATCTATGGACCATCGACTTTTAATAGGTAGAAAATGTGCAGATTTGGTTAAGCGATCTATTATCACCCATATGCCATCATATCCACCTCTTATTTTGGGAAAACCCATGATGAAATCCATCCCTATACTCTCCCATTTTCACTCGAGAATTTCTAAGGGATATAGTTTTTCGGCAGACTTTTGATGTTCCGCCTTGACTTGTTGACAAGTGAGGCAGCGAGATACAAAGTCCACCACTTCTCTCTTCATATTGGGCCATCAGAAGTTTCTTTTTAAGTCTTGATACATTTTGGTAGTACTAGGGTAAAGTGTATATCTTGACCTATCAGCTTCTTCCATAATCAATTTCTTTGTTTCAGCATGATCTGGTACACAGATCTGACCTCGGAATAATAATCTTCTATTGGTCGCAACAGAAAAATCTGGTCATTGATCAATATTGGTTTTGATCTCAACCAACATAGGATCATCATCTTGCAGCTTTGCTAGATCTTCAATTAATGTAGGTTGTTATTGGATGTTGGCGATAATACACCTTTCACTTTCCATGTCAATATCTAGGTTCAACTGGGCAAAGTCTTCAAGGAGGTTTGTCATGCCCATCCTGAGACTAGATAAAATAGCCATGGGTTTTCTGCTGAGTGCATTCACTACAACATTCGCCTTCCCTGGGTGGTATTGAATAGAGAAGTCAAAATCTTTAAGGTACTCATGCCATCTTCTTTGGCTCATATTTAACTCTTTATGGGAGAAAAGATACTTCTGACTTTTGTGGTTTGAGAATACCGTGAATTTCTCTCCATAGAGGTAATGTCTCCATATCTTCAAGGTGAAGATAACAACAGCTAGTTCTAGATCATGTATTGGGTAATTCTCCTTATGATGCTTCAATTGTCTCGAAGCATAACAGATTACCCTACCATGTTGCATAAGAACACAACCAAGACCAACGCCTGATGCGTCGGTATACACCTCGAAACCACCACCTTCAATAGGTAGTGCCAACACAGGCGCAGTTGTAAGATGTTCCTTGAGAGTCAAGGAACTATCTTCACAATCCTTTGACCATATAAAATGGTTCTCCTTCCTTGTAAGCCTGGTCAAAGGGACGGCGATTTTTTAGAAATCTTTAATAAACTGTCTATAGTAGCCAGCCAGACCAAGAAAACTCCCGACTTCCGTCATAGTAGTTGGTCTACTCTAGTTCTTGATAGCTTCGATTTTAGAAGGATCTACTGCAATACATTCCTTTGAGATAATGTGGCCAAGGAATGAGGCCTCCTTTAGCCAGAACTCACATTTATTAAGCTTCGCATAGAGTTAGTATTCTCTAAGCATTTGCAAAGCTATTTTTAAGTGTTCTGCATGCTCCTCCGATGTCTTGAAATAAATAAGAATATCGTCTATAAAGACGACCACAAATCGGTCTAGATAGGGCCTGAAGACGTTGTTCATCAATTGCATGAAAGCTGCAGGGGCATTGGTTAGCCAAAATGGCATAACCACGAACTCATAATACCCATATCTGCTTTGAAATGCAGTTTTATGAATGTCTTCATCTTTAATCCTTAGATAATGGTAACCAGACCTGAGGTCTATTTTTGAGAAGTATTCCGCTCCCGAGATTTGGTGGATCAGCTCATCAATACATGGCAATTGATATTTGTTCTTGATTGTAAGTTGGTTTAATTATCGGTAGTCGATGCATAGCCTAAGGGATCCATCCTTCTTCCTCATAAATAGAACCGACGCACTCGAAGGGGATGTGCTTGGTCGAATGAAACCCTTCTCCAATAGTTCTTGAAGTTACTTCTTCAACTCCTTTAGCTCAGTGGGGGACATCCAATAGGGAGCTTTGAAAATAGCTGCTGCTCTCGGAATTAGTTCAATAGAAAAGTTTACTTCCCTTACGGGCGGTAAACCGGGTAATTCGGAAGGAAAGACATCCGAGAATTATCTTACAACAGGGATTTCTTCTAGAATGACTTCTTTAGACTCGATGATAATTACGGAAGCAAGGAAGGCTTCACAACTTTGCGAGATAAGTTTGCAGGCGTGAAGAGAAGAAATAAGAATATGATGCTTCATGTATTTGATGCCAAGGAAGGAAAACCTTGGAAGGTCTGGTTTGTAGAATGAGATTATCCTATGGTGACAATTAATGTTGGCATAGTGTTCAGATAGCCAGTCAATACCTAAGATGGCATCGTAGCCTTCCATGTCAAGGCATGTGAGGTTTGTAGGAAGATTATGGCCTCCTATGATTACCTCACTATTTTGGTAGTGGGTTTTGAGTTCGGTTCCAGAACCTAGAGGTGTAGTAATTGCTAGGTCCGAAGGTAATGGAATAGATGAAACCGACAAAGTTTTAGCAAAAGCAGTGAATATAAAAGAATGTGAAGCACCGGTATCGAATAAAACAAAGGTGGGATGTGAACAAATTTAAATGGTACCTTTGATCATATCATTATCCTTCGTAGCTTCATCATCTAGGACGACATTTAGGCGACCTTGCTGCCTACGACCACGATCATTCTTCATGGGCTGATCCTTCATAAGGGGAAAATCGGGCATGCGATGCTCCCGACTACTGCATTGTAGACAAGCGTCGAGACGCTTCCAGCACTCTTTAGTCGAATGACCGAACTTCTCGCAGAACATGCAAGCCGCCATGACTTGCTTCTCTTCTTCCTTTACCCTTTTGTTCTGGCCGTTCCCGTTGCCATTACGGGACCTCTTCTTTTTATCGTGAGACTTGTAGGTTCCCGTGATGCTGAACTTTTCTTCTTTCTTCCCTCTTTTATCTTACTTACGGCTGGATTCTTCACCCTTGCCCTTGAATTTCTCGACATTTTCATGGGTCCTTTCACATAAATGGGCCCTATGCACCATCTCCGTATAGGTTCGGATGTTTTGCGGACCCAATTGCTTGACGAAGACTGGCCTCAAGCCATCCATAAATCTATTTGCCTTTAGGAGCTCCATGCTGACAAGGTGTGGAGCATATGGTGCCAGCCGTGAAACTTGCAGTTCATATTCCGCCACGGGCACCATTCCTTGCCTTAGAGAGGCAAATTCCGCCGCCTTTCTGTCGCAAACATGCTCCGAGAAATACTTCTCATGGAAGAGCTCAAGAAACTCCTCCCAGGTGAGTTGTGCATTTTGAAGATGAGTCGAGGTGACCTTCCACCACGTACGAGCATCCTTATTGAGTTGGAATGTAGCTAGCAGGACCTTCTCTTGGTCCGTGCATTGCATAACATGGAATATCATGTCCATCTCATCAATCCAATTTTTCACTTCATCCGGATTTTATGATCTCGAGAATCATGGAGGGTTCATACTCTGGAAGTGACGATGAAGATCAACAGTGCCAGCTAGCGTGCCTGCTTGCGCCATGGTTTGGAGGGCATGGGTGAGACTCATAACAGTTTGTTGCTTGGCTTTCCAATTTGCTCGGTTAACGGCCATTTGGAAAGTAAGGTTCCTGAGAAAATAAACAATCCATCATTTTCTTTGGATTTTATGGGGTTAAGGTTAATTCTTATTAGAGATCTAGCTTAACCCGGGATCTACCCAATCTCACATCGGTTCAGAAATTTCTTCCTAGTTCATAGGTTAGGAATCCTTAAACCTTGGACTTAACCAATGACTTGACATTTTTCTAGGACTTATTAATCCTAGGCTCTGATACCACCTTAATTGTCACGTCCCGAGATATTCAGCGGAATTAAGTCGACAGCGTGAACAACCGGCAAAATAAGTCTCTAGCTAGCGAGACAATCAGAGTGCTAAACACCATCGCACAAAGAATGAATGCACAAGATATATGGTCAAAAATTCAACTTTACTAAATAATAACGATCAAAATTTACATCCGACACTTGACTCTCTTTGTCATAACTAGACTTAAGATATCAAAAGATTTCATAACATGATTAACTCCACCGCCTATTACAGTGAAGGACACCAATTTACAATAATGGACTCGAGTCGACTCTATCTAGGCTTCACTCGTGCTTCATTCCCTCTCGGGCTCGCCACTTGAGTAGTCCGATTCCGACCCGCTAGAGTTTCCTGAAAAAGATTGGAAAAGTAGGGAATGAGCACACTCGCCCAGTAGGTATCTTCGTATCAACATGATGAAAATGTTTACATAGTTTTAACATTTTAGCTCTATAACAAGGGCAGTAACACGAATAGCAAGATAATCTATAGAGATATGAGGGCTCAAGTAAATATGAGAGCATGATCAATCAAGATTATAACATGGCCTTTCAATAACGAGAGTGTACTATCATGTAACAAGAATATACTTTTCATAACATTGGGAAAAGGCTATGCACAAGAAAGTCATGTAACAAAAAGCATGTATAATTTCATGAGATTGCCTCGTGGATTTCAACAGTTTATAAAAAAAGTACTCCCAACGCAATGCGACGTCAGTAATCATCATACCCCATGATTAATAGTATGTTTCCGGCCATCTGCTGAGGGGACTAGCCTGGAGCCCTTGGACACTATCCGTGCCCACCGTTGCATCTTCAAGTTATAAATCAAGCTACTTCCACGAGAAATAAAAGTAGGCCAATTATAGTAATTTCAAACAATAATTTCATGGCGATAGTAACCAAGGCAAGAACGCACCAAAATGAACATGAGAGGTCAAAAATAGTTTATTAGGTTATTATGCTATGGAGGAATTTCGACAGTATAATGGTACATTAATAAATTTTTATAGTTCATTAATGAGTTCATGAATAAGGTTTGGGTTCCAGATAATTAGACGATCACCTGTGAACAGAGCAAGATCAACCCTTGGGTCAGACCTCGGGTTGGATAGAAGTTAATAGAACGCGATTGACTATGGACCGCTGTCGGAAGGATGCAGTGAAGTACAGGCCGTGATCAAGAGGAGTGGACTCATGAAATAAACTGGGTCGACGCAACCTGTGGCTGAACAAAACGTGGTCATGGGCCAGCCGCTACCTGCAGGTAGCTTCCTGGCAGAGATCAGGATAGTTCATAGAAAACGCAGAAAACATGAAGTGCTCTCTAACTCCTTGGGTTTTTAGGGTACAACCAGCTTGGCGTCCTAGTGGGAATTTCAGGCTCGCGGAGTCTTACGGAGGGCTTGGAACAAGATAACATAGTCTGGTAGAAGGAATATCCGACGGAGAGGCTCTCAAGCCCAAGAAAGGTTTCCTATCAAGTGCAACTGAACTAATAGCGTCGTACAGGAGTACATGCTATGTGTAACGTAATAAAATCAGAAATAAGATGAGAAAGGAATGAGTAAGAGCATAAACCGATGTGTCACTAAGTCAAGGAAACTCTTTTATTACAAAATTATAAGGTTTTGGCATGAAATTAACTTATAATGAAATTAAACTTTCAAAACATGCCAACACTAAATATGAGTCATGCCATGATCAGGAAACATAAATAGATGAAATCAAACATGATTACTATCATATATAATAGGGAATGAATAGGGTTTGATATGGTTATAGAGACTAGATCACAGTTTATCGAAGACCGCTATAGGGAGGAAGCGGTCTCTATTGGACCGCCTTCTATCTGTCACCAGACAGAAGTAAAATCCCGGCTTGCCGAGCTTATTTCTAAGGCATGCAACCACGAAAACTATGTAAAATTGAAAGATAAAGCATGATAGCATGTAACTAATGCATGAGAGGGCATGATTAATTCAAAAGTTCTTATCTTTTTTTACTAATGCTGTAGGGATAGCATGTAGAGAAAACCTAATTGCGCAGTCATGGGAAAACATGAAATTCTCCATGTTGAAAGCATGAAAATAAGCAAGACTAGGGGTCTTTTAATCCTATCTTGATGTTTAAGCCGACCATGAGATAACCTACCTCTGGGTTAGCTCCTAGTTTGTGAATTTCTCGTCGGAAGAACACCCCTGTTCCTACACGTCCTGCGTGGAACCAGCGACTTCCAAGCGTTCTATCCCCTTGACCTCTTGATCTCCTAATACGAAAACTGGAAGGGGGTTAGACAATACTTAAGAGAACATAAAGTTCTAAAGAATGAACTTACAAAGATGACATTTTACCTTAGCCACGTGTGATACAAAATTAGGGTTCGCGCAGGACGAACCTGAGACATATTTATAGAGATTGGCCTAGGGTTAGGATTTTAGGTCGAATTAGAGGTCCTATGGGGTGTCCAGTCGATCCCCTAAGAGTCCTAGGCAAGTTCCCATGCCAGATCATATCGATCCTTGGCGATTGGGAGGATAAAAATCTAAACTTTCCTGGGTTTATCTCTTTCCATTTACGAAACTAGGACGCGGTCTATTCAGGACTGCTATCACCAGGTCGCGGTAGCGCGACTGACCGTGACTTACCTGGCTTTCCGAAATTTGAATTTTATCTAAATTCCACTTCTAATTATCCCCTACTTATCTCCTTTAATTGGGAAATTTTCCCTAATACATCTCTAGGGTTTGGGCTTGGGCAATAGCTTAGGTTTTAGGTTTAGAGCCCATTTTAAGTGGGCTTAACCACTTGGTTATTAATTGGGTCTATTTATCAAAGGCCTTAACCTATTAATCTATTAATTAGCCTATTAAGCCCTTAAATGCTTAAATAAATCCCTTTAAATTTTTAATAACTCTAGAAAATTACTAGAAAAATTCCAGGCGTACTATACCCTCCCCCACTTAAAAAGAATTTGATCTCTAAATTCAATGCATGAGGTTATGGAGGGTATTTTACTTACATTCGAACAGTTCGGGGAATCTTTTGTGCATTACTTCCTCCGTCTCCCATGTGGCTTCTTGCTCCAAGCATTTGTTCCAATGGATCTTGATGAGTGTCATATTTCATATCATAATTTACATCACATTTGTCATCTTTGAGTATTAAAAGAATAAAGTTATGTAATTTGGATAATTAACTTCATTCTCACAATAAAATTGAGTATGCATGAAATTATCCTAGTTTGGAAGCCATAATGACTATGTGAGATATGAACTTGCATAAATGATCAATTGCATAATCTATTTTTGACATTTACAAAGAGTTTTTACTATTTCAGGAAGGGCGACCGAAGGTCAGACGCCAATTCCTGACCCGTTTGCAGAAGAAAAGAATCAGCGGCCAGAACCCTGTCACCTTTTAAATGAGCACCGTCGTGGATGGGCGCTAAATCAAGAATGAACGCCTTTTTAGAAAGGCGCCAATTGAAAGCAGTCCTGTGAAGAAAAGAATGAGCGATTGTTCGGAAAGGTGCTATTTCCAGAATGAGCGACCACATAAGAAGGCGCCCATTCATTGTACGAAATGGAAGAAAATCATGAAAATATGAAAAAATGAATGAGAGCCAGTTCATGAAGATGCCAATTCTTTGTACGATAAAGAAGAAAGAGATATTAAAATAAAGAAAGGAAGATACAACGAATGAAGCATGGTCGCTAATTAGAAATGGCAACAAGAATAAAGGTGCCAGTTTATGATATAGCGACCAAGAGGAGGGCGTCATTTCCAGTCAGAAATCGCAACGGAACCAAACGGATTCCAAACGAAGATATCTCTCCATATTTGGGGCAAGGTGGACTCTTTTGATGGCAAGAAACTTAGTTCGACCGGGAAACTGAAGGAAAGATGGATTTGGATTGATCTCCAAGCTCCCACGTCGATTGAAGTCCCTGTACACTATAAAACCCGCACTAGAGCCACCGAACCAGAGATTCCAGCCTTTTCCCTTACTTTTTGTTCTTTTTTTCGATTTACTGTCTTCAAAAAACATCTTCATTTTTAAAAGCTCTTTAATTTCTTCTTATTCACCTTTTGCTAATTCTCTCTAGTTTTCGAGCTAGTTTCAGTTTTTAAAAGCTCTATTTTTACATTTTACTATACATCTATGCATCCCTGTGTTCTTCTCAAGTTTTCTTCCCCTTTTGCTCCTTATTTCATCTTAATTTCTTCAGGAAAGTTCTTCAATTGTCAAAGTTATTTAATTTCTTCTTCTTCCTCTTCCTCTAATTCTCTCTCGTTTTAAAGTTATTTCAAGTTTTGCATAGTTCTGTCTTTCAGTTTTTTAATGTTCATCTCTCTGTTCTTCCCCCAATTTCACCCTCCTCTATAGGTTTTCTCCCTCTGCTCTCTTCACCAAATTTCTTCCTCTCTTCCTGATCTTCAACTTTCTCTTCTTCCTCATCTCCTAATTTATCTTCGTTTTGAAGTTATACGAGTTTTTCTTAGGCTATATTTTTCACATGTTTTTATAGTATTTTTCTTCTTCTCTTCTTCTTCTATCTTTCCCTCCTCTATTTTCATCTAAACATCCCTTTAGCGGAGATTCGTCTTCGGTGTTCTAAAGGCGGCATACCTCTCCAAGGCGGGGTGATCTAATCAAAGGCTAGACATGACGTGGGCGGCGCTATTCTTCATTATCTTGGCTTTATTTCTTCCCTTATTCTTTATTTTTATGTAAGTTGTAATTTTATTTTTTCATAGAATTATAATCTTTCATCTTAAGTAATAAATTTTTTATCTTTTATAATTGTGTTCTTCTTTCTCTCTCTATCTCCTTCCAAATTTCTATTCTCAATCCTCTCATATTCTTTATATAGGTTTGTTTTAGTCTCAAGTTCATGCAATTTTATTTTCCTTTAGCATAAAACTCATTCAAAATTCAGAATTCTCAAATATAATAATTTTTCAACTTACTTAATTGAAAATATTCCTCTCCGTGGGACCGACCCGTTCTTACCACTCTACTTGGATTTTACATCTTTTTAGTGAGTGAGTGCGGTTATTATTAAAATTGTGGCACGGCTTTTAACGACGAGTGTTTGTGTGCATTAATTTTTGGTGCCATTACTGGAGGAAATGATTTTTTATAGTTGAAAATTCTTGTGTTTGATTTGTATATTTGTATATTAATTTTTCTATTTTTATTTTACAGAAAAAAAATCAGAAAATCAGAAAATCAAAGAAAAAGGAAAATTCAGACATGAAATTCACACAAAATCAATTGTTGCAGAAAGTCAAAAGCATCGCTGAAAATCTGTATCTATTAAACAGGGGGCAGAATTCTGAAAATCTGTGAATTCTGAGATTTAAGCGTCGCCAAAGGTCAGTAAGCATAGGTACAGGTCTTGTTTTGAAAATTTCTCAAAAATATTAAAAAAATCAAAAAAATTCTTAAAAAATCTAAAAAAATCAGAAAACTAGAAAACACAGAAAGAATGAGTTTAGGCTTTGTTCTTCAGTAGGTTGTATGTTGTTTAGTGTTTTTAGTTACTATTTATCTATTATCCATCTCTCTCTTTGAAAAAATAAATAGAAAATTTTTTCTTAGAAATAAAATCAAAAAATAGAAAATAAAAAAAATAAAAAAATGTCATGACATCATGCTCTCGTGTTAGTTATATCTCTTGCATACATTGTTGCATATAGTTGATTGATTGTTACTTGTTCTTGCATCATTTGAAAAATAAGAAAAAATTCATCATTCTCTTCTTCTCTTTCTCCCTTCTTAAGAGGAATATAGGCACAACCCTCTTAAAATTGGAAGGAACCTCCATTGAGCACTCCGTCTCTTTGGATTAGAATCTCCTTTTCCAAGATCTCCATAAGTCTCCCCACCCGTGGATTCCCTCACGATGTCGGGCCGATTGTATCAAGAAGCACCTTGAAGTTAGCTCGCCCTTAGAAGTTTGAAAAAAAACCATTATTTGACATACATAGCTCATATAGTTGTTATTGCATTTGCATCATTTTGAAAAAAAATAAAAAAAATAAATTTTAAAAAAATGGGTGAGAAAATTTTAATCTTTGAGTGGGCTTGCATGTTTAATAAGGCATACTTTTTAGCCCATTTTTCTTGATCCATTCTTTGGGCTATGAATTCAAACTCCTTCATTCCACCTTATTATCATGATCATAATGACATGTGGGCCAAGCCGACCCATTATGTTGACAATAGTCTAACTCAACCTCCACCTTTCACCCAACCTGGCCTGATCCATTACGAAAGCCCCTACTCTTGGTCGGCCTACAATGAAAGCCCATCACTCATGGGGGCCTAACTTCATTTCTTTACTCAAGGTCATACCCAATCCACTCAATTCTTTCATGGGCCCTATAATTCATTTTACCCCTAAGAACAAGCCCAAATTGCTTAAAGAACCCTCTACCTTCTTATGATTCTTATGGGGGAGGATAACATAATAATTCTTGGGATTCTTATCAAGGCCCGGCCCAAAATCCCCTGAATCAATTCTTTCAACATTGGGCTCCATCTTCAAATAACTTTCATGATCAAGCCCACTGTAGAGGACAACTCACATCAACCCCATTTTCTCACTATCAATCCGATCATTATTTAACTTCTTAACCTTTGAACTCTGCTTCTCCACTTACAACTCTATCTCCTCCATGTCGAACTCTCAAAAAGGAGGAGAGCTTTGTTCAATTTTATCAATTCATCATGGCTCAAAATCAAGCCATCTAAGCCCAACTAGATCAATCTCTCCAAGTTCAAGTGTGAATTGATAGGATGACTAAGGAGATCTAGAGGATAGAGAAAGATCAATTGCATGGCTACTCGGGTTCCAATTCTACTGATCAAATTCATGATGTTGACTATGATCAACCCATGATTCCCCATTCCACAAATCATATCATTCTTGATTTAAATAATAAGAGAATTATGGAGGAGTCATACCAGGAGAATGAATTAGAGGGAGGTGATATCGGTCTTGGCATTAGTCTTGAGGAGTCCAAGCCCAATTCCATTTTTGAGGAAAGTAATAAAGAAGTTGTTGATCTTAAGTTGGGGAGAGAAGAAGAGGAAGGCGATGTGCGTCAAAATGATCAAATTTTACCAATTTCCCTTCCTGAATTTGAAGAGATCAAGTTTCAAGAAGAAGAAGAAGAAGAGGTGACGGTGGAGAAGGATTTGAGTGATATTATGAACCAGTTGTCTTGGGTAGATGAAGAGGTGGGTAACTTCCATGATCTTACTCTCGATGGGACATCCTTAAATCAAGAGGAGGATTACTTTGTGATTAATAATCTTGATGATTTAATGGAGATGAATTTTAATTATCCTCCTCCTTTTGAAGAACATGATGAAGGGGTCTGGTTGAAAATTTTTACCTTTAATCTACCTACCCCATTGTTGGATAATATGATGAATAATCTTAATACGATTGATGAGTTTGATGAAGGGGCATGGTTGAAAATATTTACATTTAATCTACTTACCCCATTATTGGATAAGTTGTTTGATAATCTTCGTTCGATTGATGAATTTGATGAAGGGGTCTTATTAGAGAATTTCACATTTGATCTGACTCCTGAGCCCAGTCCAATAAAGTCTGAATCATCCGATGAATTAGATTCTGGGCTCATGCTTCCTTCCAATTTGATTCCTCGGAAAGTTAAGCCTCTTCATTATGAGATTCTAGGACCTGAGGGGGATATACCAGCTATTTTTACCTTTGATTTGACTCCTCATCAGGAAGACTAATTGATTAATATTCTTAATGCACATGAGGCTATCAGTGAGGGGAGTGTGGCTAATAATGTCGATCTTATTCATAAGTCACCGGTTCCTGAACAAGCTGACATGGAGGGAGTAGTCAATATAGGGGACCGATGGGTAGATACTGGGCAAAGGTTCCAACCAGATATTACAAGGTTAATGGCCATTGATTTGTATATGCCCGCCATGGAATAGTATTGGTTCACTTATGCTCCTAATGTTCAAATCCAGAATGAGTAGAACTAAATTACTTTTAGCCCATGCATGTACATGTAAAATCTTGTCTTCTCGTGGCACAAATGCTGAAAATTAAAAGCTGATAAGATAATATGGTGGCTCATTCTCAAATCCACATGTTGGTTATGAAGCTTGCACCTTCTATGCATGCGTCTGGCTGAAGACGAAAAAGTTAGTGCTGCTGGGAGACAACCCAATATTTTTGTTATTTGATGTTTTAGTTTGTTTTCAGTAGTCAGGTCAAGTCTAGGAGATGGAGCTATCTTCGTCCATAATATTGATGGAGTTTCACCCCGCATATCAGGTTGTCTCTTTCCTACTCAGCGATCTTTATTGTTACATTGTTCTATTACTTTTATTGCTTATGCCATTGAGGATAATGTCATTCAAGTTGGGGGGGAGAGAAAATTTCATGATACATATAGTACAACCTGATAGGAGTGCTTGCATAATGTCCTGCATATCATTCTATCTTGCAATCTACATGAAAGTGGAAAGATGAAATCTCCGATTGAGTTTTCTTGATTCATGCTCACATTAAAAGTAATTCTGGAATAGGAAAGATTAGAGAGAAGGATGATGAAAAATTTCTTCAATCTAGCCATAGAAAACTGATGTAAGAATCTCTTTAAAGTCATTTAGCACTTCAAAAGAAAAGAAATCACATTACACGTTAATGAAACAAGCATGACAAGCCTTCTGCTATTTTGAGTATGTTGTCTGATACTCTACACTTCTTGAGGAAGAGATCTTTTTAATATACCTTTCTGCCAGGTTATTTATCAAAAAAGTGCAAAAGCACAATGAAGAACGAAGAAGAAGAAAAAAAACACCATGAAAATGCCCCGAATCTTAGTAACCGGGCATGCTTCACCTAACAAGTGTTGAGGTTCGCGTCAAACGGAAAAGGGAACCCTGATCTTAGTAACCGGGCCTGCTTCTCCTAAGGCAAGAGTTTCATGTTAAATAGTGAAGGGATGTGCGGCATCATGTGTGTAGAAAAATAAAAAGATCCCAAAAGGGATAAATAAATGAGGCAGATAAAAAACTAGTATGCTTAATACTTTGATTAAGAGGTGCAGGTTGAAAGGCACTTGTTTGGAGTAGCAAATGAGGAGATATAATTGTCTAAGCTATGGATTTAGTATTACACATGCACAAGTGCCATTGAACTTTGATTTGAATTCTTGATCATGTACCTTAATTTCCAAACTAAGGCTAGTGTGCATTAATGATTCCGGATTCCTCATCTTTGGTTGATTCTGTGAAGGAAGAGCTAGATATGAAAGTATGGACTTCGCAAACTTTTGTTAGTCCTAAATTCTAATTTGATTGCATTGCTAAGGGACTAGCAATGAGTAAGTCGGGGGGTGTGATGAGTGTCATATTTCATATCATAATTTGCATCACATTCATCATCTTTGAGTATTAAAAGAATAAG
Source organism: Amorphophallus konjac (assembly GCA_022559845.1). Taxonomy (NCBI): domain Eukaryota; kingdom Viridiplantae; phylum Streptophyta; class Magnoliopsida; order Alismatales; family Araceae; genus Amorphophallus; species Amorphophallus konjac. The sequence goes on along the minus strand of CM040119.1, from coordinate 203,470,128 downwards.
TTATACAATTTGGACAATTAACTTCATTCTCACAAATAAATTGAGTCTACATGAAATTATTCTAGTTTGGAAGCCATAATGACTATGTGAGAGATGAACTTGCATAAATGATCAATTGCATAATCTATTTTTGACATTCACAAAGAGTTTTTACTATTTCAGGAAAGGGCGACCGAAGGTCAGACGCTAATTCCTGACCCGTTTGCAGAAGAAAAGAATCAGCGGCCAGAACCCTGTCGCCTTTTAAATGAGCGCCTTCGTGGAAGGGCGCTAAATCAAGAATGAACACCTTTTTAGAAAGGCGCCAAGTGAAAGCAGTCATGTGAAGAAAAGAATGAGCGATTGTTTGGAAAGGCGCTATTTCCATAATGAGCGACCACATAAGAAGGCGCCCATTCATTGTACAAAATGAAAGAAAATCATGAAAATATGGAAAAATGAATGAGCGCCAGTTCATGAAGACGCCAATTCTTTGTACGATAAAGAAGAGAGAAATATTAAAATAAAGAAATGAAGATATAGCGGCTGAAGCATGGTTGCTAATTAGAAATGGCGACCAAAATAAAGGTGCCAGTTTATGATATAGCGACGAAGAGGAGGGCATCATTTCCAGTCAGAAACTGCAACGGAACCAAACGGCTCCAAACGAAGATATCTCTCCATATTTGATGCAAGGTGGACTCTTTTGATGGCAATAAGCTTAGTTCGACTGGAAATCGAAGGAAAGATGGATTTGGATTGATCTCCAAGCTCCCACGTCAATTGAAGTCCCTGCACACTATAAAACCTGCCCTAGAGCCACTGAACTGGAGATTCTAGCCCTTTTCCTTACTTTCTGTTCTTCTTTTCAATTTACTATCTTCAGTAAACTTCTTCATTTTTAAAAGCTCTTTAATTTCTTCTTCTTCATCTTTAGCTAGTTCTATCTAATTTTCGAGCTTTTTCGAATTTTTAAAAGTTCCCTTTTTACATTTTACCGTTCAACTACGCATCCCTTTGTTCTTCTCAAGTTTTCTTCCTCTTTTGCTCCTCTTTTCATATTAGTTTCTTCATCAAAGTTCTTCCGTTTTCAAAGATATTTAATTTCTTATTCTTCCTCTTCCTCTAATTCCCTCTCGTTTTAAAGCTATTTCAAAATTTTCATGGTTCTATCTTTTACATTTTTTACTATTCATCTCTCTATTCTTCCCCGATTTTACCCTCCTCTACATGTTTTCTCCCTTTCTTCTCTTCACCAAATTTCTTCCTATCTTCTTGATCTTCAACTTTCTCTTCTTCCTCATCTCCTAATTCTTCTTCATTTTGAAGTTATTCGAGTTTTTCTTAGGCTCTATTTTTCATATGTTTTCACAGTATTTTTATTCTTCTCTTCTTCTTCTATCTTTCCCTCCTCTATTTTCATCTAAACATCCCTTTGACGGAGATTCGTCTTTAGTGTTTTAAAGGCCGCGTACCTCTCTAAGGCGGGGCGATCCAATCAAATACTCGGCACAGCGTGGGCGGCGCCATTCTTCATTATCTGGGTTTTATTTCTTCCCTTGTTCTTTATTTTTATGCAAGTTGTAATTTTATTTTTTCATAGAATTGTATTATTTCATCTTAAGCAATAAAAATTCAATCTTTTACAATTGTGTTCTTCTTTCTCTCTCTATCTCCTTTCAAATTTCTATTCTTAATCCTCTCATATTCTTTATATAGGTTTATTTTAGTCTCAAGTTCATGCAATTTTATTTTCCTTTAGCATAAAACTCACTCAAAATTTAGATTTCTCAAATATAAGGATTTTCCAACTTGCTTAATTGAAAATATTCCTCTCCATGGGATCGACCCGTTCTTACCACTCTACTTGGATTTTACATCTTTTTAGTGAGTGAGTGCGATTATTATTGAAATTGTGCCACGGCTTTTAATGACGAGTGTTTGTGTGCATTAGATATCTACCAAGGGAATGGTTTTGTTTCGAAGCTGATGTACCTCTCGATCAAGTATTTTGAGTGGCCTTTGCTCGTACGTCAGGTCCTTTTGTACCACCTGATCATCATGACTTATAATGTGAAATGGGGCTTGAATGTACCTTTTTAACATTGAGACGTGGAACATGTCATGCACTCTAGCTAGGTGAGGAGGCAAGGCAATCCGATACGCGACCTCGCCAACTCTTTCAAGAATTTCAAAAGGGTCAATGAATCTCGGAGTAAGCTTGCCCTTGATGTCGAATCTTCGAATTCCTCGACCTGGGGAAACCTTGAGAAACACATGGTCTCCTACTTGAAATTCTAGGTCTCTTCTTCTATTATCAACATATGCCTTTTGTCTTTATTGTGACATCTGAAGTCTTTTTCTGATAAGTTGAATCTTCTCGGTTGTATCTCTGACAAGTTCTGGGCCTAGAAGTTGTTTCTCTCCAACTTCATTCTAGCAGATTGGTGAACAGCAACTCCTTCCATATAGTGCCTCCAATGGTGCTATTTGAATGCTAACTTGATAGCTATTGTTGTAGGCAAATTCGACTAGGGGCAAATGGTCGTGCCTACATCCACCAAACTCTATTACACAAGCCCTGAGCATATCTTCAACTGCCTGATTGGTTATTTCAGTTTGGCCATCTGTTTGTGGATGAAATGCAGTGCTAAAGTTTAATCGGCTCTCCATTGAGTGTTGTAGACCCTTCCAGAATTGTGATGTGAAGCAGAGGTCTCGGTCAGATATTTTAGTGATAGGGACTCCCTGCAACTAGACAATCTCCTTGATATATAAAGCTGCTAGAACATCCACGGAGCATCAACTTTTAATAGGTAGAAAATGTGCAAATTTGGTTAAGCGATCTATTATCACCCATATGCCATCATGTCCACCTCTTGTTTTAGGCAAACCCATGATAAAATTCATCCCTATACTCTCCCATTTTCACTCAGGAATTTCTAAGGGATGTAGTTTTTCGGCGGACTTTTGATGTTCCGCCTTCACTTGTTGACAAGTGAGGTAGCGAGATACAAAGTCCGCCACTTCTCTCTTCATATTGGACCACCAGAAGTTTCTTTTTAAGTCTTGATACATTTTGGTAGCACCAGGGTAAAGTGCATATCTTGACCTATGAGCTTCTTCCATAATCAATTTCTTTGTTTTAGCATGATCTGGTACACAGATCCGACCTCGGAATAATAATCTTCCATTGGTCGCAACAGAAAAATCTGGTCGTTGATCAATATTGGTTTTGATCTCAACCAGCATAGGATCATCATCTTGCAGCTTTGCTAGATCTTCAATTAATGTAGGTTGTGACCGGATGTTGGCGATAACACACCTTTCACTTTCTGTGTCAATATCTGGGTTCAACTGGGCAAAGTCTTCAAGGATGTTTGTCATGCCCATCCTGAGACAAGATAAAATAGCCATGGGTTTTATGCTGAGTGCATCCACTACAACATTCGCCTTCCATGGGTGGTATTGAATAGAGAAGTCAAAATCTTTAAGGTACTCATGCCATCTTCTTTGCCTCATATTTAACTCTTTCTGAAAGAAAACATACTTCAGACTTTTGTGGTATAAGAATATCATGAATTTCTCTCCATAGAGGTAATGTCTCCATATCTTCAAGGCGATAACAACAGCTAGTTTTAGATCTTGTACTAGGTAATTCTCCTCATGACGCTTCAATTATCTCGAAGCATAACAGATTATCCTACCATGTTGCATAAGAACACAACTAAGACCAACGCCTGATGCGTTGGTATACACCTCGAAACCACCACCTTCAACGGGTAGTGTGTACGCCTCAAGCGCGGAAGGAACCGGGATGCGTGACGAGTTTATATCGATCATGTCAATTAGAGCAAAAAGATTTTTGACACAAAGATAGAGTGCGCACAAGACTAGATAAATAATAACTAAGATTTGAAATTTCCAAAATAATACCAATATTCTAAGATGGCATTGATCCAATTAACCATAATGATAATGACCCTAATTAAATCATAAGGCTACAAGCCTTAACATGTTCCGACCAACTAGACCAATATAACTGGAAGTACAAAGGCAAGGACTCAAGAAAGGAAAAGACGCTACTAGATGACAGTTCAATGAGCGGTGGCTCTAGCATTTTCACTCGGTCTCATTCCCATCCACATGGTTGTTGCTATCCGAGTTACATGAAAAAATGTTGGAATGAAACTCGATGAGCGAACGCTCAGCAGGAATTATATCTCAAAAACTAGCAATGCTTTAAGTAATCACATGTTACGTGTGATGGGAATCAAATCTGAGCATGTACATTTTATTTTTGTATTTGTGTCCTTTTATTTATTTTTATATCCTGGGGGAAGTAGATTCGCAATTGTAAGGCTTTATGAGCATATTTGTTCTTCCTTAGGATTGTGTGGGTTTATGTGTAAAATGCCAGTAGGACTTGCTAGGGGACCTCCACTCCTTCCCCATTGGTCAACCTCATCCATGTGGGGCTGGTCAAAAGCCAAGGTGGCATCTAGAAGGTTTGACAAGTCCATTGGACACATGGGGAGACAAGTGGTTTAAAATTTCAAAGGAGGCCACCTACCTTACCTAAGCATGTCCCCTTGGTCAAGGGGGCGCCCCCCCCATTTTTATTTTTGAAAAATATGCTATTAGAACTAATTAGTTCTATACCTTGTATACCCCTCCCAACCCTAGATTTGAGGGCATTAGTGGTCATTTTTCATTTATTATATAAGGCATGTATTTCCATTTTTCATGAATTAATGAGAAGAAAATATTGTTGTATGCTTGGAGCAACCTACGCCCCTCCCCTCTCTCTCTGGTGTTCTTCCTCCTCCTTATGCATTTCAGGATGGAAACCCCTTCTATCTTAGCCCCTATATCTCTAGTAGATTCATCTCTGGTGCCGCCGCCGCCGTTCGTGCCGCCATCGAGCCGCCGCGAAGCCGCTTCCGAAGTTCTGTCCAAGGGTCTATTTTACTGGACAGAGGGTTACTCCTTGATTTTTAACTCCCAACTCCGATCTCATCTGGAGTTGAGATTTTCAGAGTTGGTTCCCCTCTTGATTCCCAACCTCCAGCAAAAAAATCACGTCATTCAGAGTTCGTTTTATAATTTTCTATTTTCGTGTCTTTCTGTCTTCCTGATCTGTCCCTTTTCAGATCTGTGTAGTAGAAGCTTAGTTCTTCCACCTTTCAACCCCCTTTTTGATTTTTGTTGGACCCCCAAATTTATTTGAGGATCTGACCACCATCCCCACCCTCCATAAATTTTCGTTGAATTTCTAAAGCTCTCTACATATTTTTAAAAATTCGGTCTTTCTCCCAAAATCTGTTCAGTCCCTGCTGTCCAGATCCGACTCCCAATCAGTGTAAAATCCACAAAAAATTGCAATCTCCAGCAAACCTTTCATAGGATATATTCCCGTTTTCCTCTCTTCGGCCTCTACAATTTTCATGAAGAGCTCAAAGGCTAAATCGAAGGTCTACATCACGGTCAATGCCAACTCTCAGGAAAACTCAAATCTGCCCTGAGTTTTCAGATCATGTGAGCCAGTAGCTTGAAAATTCGATAAAGTCCATCAATGGGAAATTAAAATTTCTTTCTCCGGCCATAGATCAAAGGCTTCAAGTCAGCTTTCCATCGGGACCTTTTGTGCATCGATCCGACTTTGGGAGTGACTGCAGCAGCACATCTCGCCAGGTCGCGCGCTGTAAAACAGAATTATAGATCCGTGGCCAGCAACTCTGGCGAGTGGAGATCGGAGCCGCCCGGCCTCCGACCGGTGTACCGACGTACCGCCGTCCCAGGGAGCGCTCCTCTGGGCGTCCCCACCATAGTGGTGCCACCCCGGCCCCACGCGGCCCCACTGACCAGCACGTGGGCCCCACGGTTGCGCATACGCGTGTAGCAGAAGCAACACAAGAAGCCGCCCGTCAACCCGAAATCGCTACTCCCGAGTCCCATTGTGTCACCCTTTACCTCCCTGCATGGAGTGGGCATTCATATTCATTGCTGTAATATTTGTGTATTTACTGTTCCGGGAGTACGAGATTGGCCGAAAAGTCTTCCCCACGCCTGGTAGCGTGGAGGTATCGTATTCGCTCCTTACTCGGCACTTTGCTTAGTTCGTATATGCTTTATATGCCGCTGCTAGAGAGCATGATAGGGTAAATTAGCTCGTTATTTATTGATATTCATTGCTGCTGCGAGAGAGAGCAAGACCGTCCCGTGACCCGATCCGGGCACGAATTTGTGAGTTGACCACCCTAGCTCTTTGCCGATTTCTCAACCGCGCACGTCCGACGCTTCCCTCGTTAGGGATGATCGCGAGCTTGCTTAGAGTCTGAGGATCGCATATCCATTTGGAGTTGTGTCGCATGTCCGTCCCGCATCAGTTTGGTATCAGAGAGAGGTTGAGTCTAGGGTAGTCCTTGTGTCTAAAACAAAAAAAAGTGTCATTTACGTCCAGTCATCGTCTAAGTCGGTCTAGGTTGCATTTGCATCCCTTTACTCGGTATATAAAAAGGTGTTGTCCAAACGTTAGGGCTACGCCTATCGGGAAGGCCACACACTTGCACGAGTGATCTTCGGATCGATTAACTTCGCCACGTACCGAGTCTTGGTTAAGTCTAGGTGCATCACTTGTTTGCATTGGTCTGTGTCTCCTAGTCCTTGTGTCCTTTGCATGCCCACTGGGCGAGGTACCCAATACCATCGCCCTACACCTATGGCCAACCCACGGGATATCATCTCGGGAGACCTTCAGTCCTTGCGCGAGGCGATCATGACCCTCATAGACCGGATGGACCAAACCGAGGCAACCTTTAAGAGCTTCTCGGACCGCATAGATGACCGTTTTAACGCCATGGAGGAACGGATGGTGTCATCCGACAGATCCCTCCAAGGTCTGGTCAGACGGTTGGATAAGATGTCACACGGAGACCCTCCTATAGTGGCCCAAGGCCCACTCACACCCGCTCAAGCGGCTACCCAAGGCCAAGCCATTCCCATAGCCTAGGCCCAGCCTATCCATGTGGCCCAGGACCCGCCCGCACATGCTCCTCAGCCACCACGGGCTCCTCCACTCGCCCCTCCTTGGGTCCCCGAACTATCGCGCCGTGACCTTGGTCTCAAGGACTATGGGTCCGATAACGCCTATGAGGGGTATGGTCAACGCCGTCGTGGCCTCCAACCACAGAGAGATGAGGAGGACGATAGGGTCCTTAAGACCGTGCGAGCAGATCCTCCCATTTTTTACGGGTCTTTAGATCTGAAAGTCTATTTAGATTGGGAGTTCGGCATGGACCGACAGTTTGATTGGTACGACATGTCGGAACATCGAAGGATCCGATTTGCTACCATGAAGCTCATGGGACATGCACAAACCTATTGGAAGAATGTAGAGAGCATGTTATTTCAGCGGCTAGAGCCCCCGATTGACACATGGGGCGAAATGAAACTTAAGCTTCGGTAGAAGTACCTTCCTCCCACGTACCGTCAGCGACTCATCGATAGGTGGCAAAGTCTTAGCCAGGGATACCGATCCGTCTCCGAATACATTGCTAAATTTGATGAGTACTTTCTACGATGTGGTGTCATGGAGGAGAGTACCATGCCCGTTTCCCGCTTTCGACGTGGTTTGCGGCCCACTATCAGTATGAACTTTTCCGTCGTAATGCCACGACGTTGGAAGAAGCATATCAAGTTGCTCTTGAGTTGGAGCAATTTGAGGGAGAGTTCGAGCCTAGCCATCGGTCGGGTCCCACCCCACTTCGTAGCACCGAGCCCCGCCACTCTTCAGGCCCACCTCAGCGGGCCCCCATGGCTCGATCTCAGGAGCCCACCCGTCAGGAGTATTTCGCTCCACGGCCTCGCCCTCTCCCACCCCTTGATCTACCTCCATCCCAACCCCCGGCACCCATTGCCCGCCCTCAGGCACCAGCACCCCCACCCCTATTGCGCACGGCACCTATAGCTCCACCCCTGTTGCCTACACCCCCTGTCCGGCGGGAGGATAAGGGTAAGGGCCCTCTCATCAGAGAGAGTATTAGGTCCCGTCTACAGTGTTTCCATTGTCATGGGTTTGGCCACTTTGCCAACCAATGTCCTACTCGTGCCACATTAGCCCTAGGGGTTGGTGAAGCCACGCCTTCTGGACTTGTGACTGTCAACTACGAGGCCGATTCGAAACTAGCTGATGAGTACTAACTATGCAGCGGAAGGTCTAGAGGAGCATACCGACGCTCAAGATGTGGCTCTCGGATGACGGCCACTTGGTTGGTGATGTCATTGTATTAAGTCTAGGGTCATGCATGAGTCAGTATTGTTTCTTCTTTGTGTGGTTTGTTTGTGTGGTTTGTTTTGAGTGGCTTATTTGTGTGGTTTGTGGTTTGTTAGGAGTCTGCATGTGCCGTATGCAAGTTCGTTGATGTTAGTCCCCTATGAGTGAGAGGCGAGTGGACTCGCTCGATGAGTATGGGATCAGCTCTACATCTATACTCGGATCTAGTCACCTATAGGGACCCGGCAGTGATTCCTAGTGAGTCTTCGAGCCGCCTCCTCCCATTTGAGAGTGCCCCACCCGAAGTGTCCACCTCTAGCCTCGTTCCCACAGTAGCTTGTGCATATCGAGTATATACAGAATGAGTAGGTGACGGTCACGTGGAGTGGAGCGTACCCGCGTTACTTGGCACGGTGACAGATTTGTCAGAGCGACTCGAGCAGCCGTACCCCTACTCGACGGGGTCGAGTTCTTCTCACCCGGGAAGAATTGATGGGAATCAACTCTGAGCATGTACATTTTATTTTTGTATTTGTGTCATTTTATTTATTTTTATATCCTGGGGGAAGTAGATTCACAATTGTAAGGCTTTATGAGCCTATTTGTTCTTCCTTAGGATTATGTGAGTTTATGTGCAAAATGCCAGTAGGACCTGCTAGGGGACCCCCACTCCTTCCCCATTGGTCCACCTCATCCATGTGGGGCTGGTCAAAAGCCAAGGTGGCATCTAGAAGGTTTGACAAGTCAATTGGACACATGGGGAGACAAGTGGTTTAAAATTTCAAAGGAGGCCACCTACCATACCTAACCATGTCCCCTTGGTCAAGGGGGTGCCCCCCCATTTTTATTTTTGAAAAATATGCTATTAGAACTAATTAGTTCTATACCTTGTATACCCCTCCCAACCCTAGATCTAAGGGCATGAGTGGTCATTTTCCATTTATTATATAAGGCATGTATTTCCATTTTTCATGAATTAATGAAAAGAAAATATTGTTGTATGCTTAGAGCAACCTGTGCCCCTCCCCTCTCTCTCTGGTGTTCTTCCTCCTCCTTCTATATTTTAGGGTGGAAACCCCTTCTATCTTAGCCCCTCTATCTCTAGATTCATCTCTGGTGCCGCCGCCGCCGTTCGTGCCGCCATCGAGCCGCCGCGAAGCCGCTTCCGAAGTTCTATCCAAGGGTCTGTTTTACTGGACAGAGGGTTACTCCGTGATTTTTAACTCCCAACTCCGATCTCATCTGGAGTTGAGATTTTTCGGGTTGGTTCCTCTCTTGATTCCCAACCTCCAGTAAAACAATCACGTCATTTAGAGTTCATTTTATAGTTTTCTATTTTCGTGCCTTTCTGTCTTCCTGGTCTATCCCTTTTCAGATCTGTGTAGTAGAAGCTTAGTTCTTCCATCTTTAGACCCCCTTTTTGATTTTTTTTGGAACCCACAAATTTATTGGAGGTTCTGTATATCATCCCCACCCTCTATAAATTTTGGTTGAATTTTTAAAGCAATCTACATATTTTTAAAAATTCGGTCTTTATCCCAAAATCTGTTCGGTCCCTGCTGTCCAGATCCGACCCCCAGTCAGTGTAAAATACACAAAAAACTCGCAATCTCCACCAAACCTTTCATACAATATATCCCCGTTTTCCTCTCTTCGGCGTCTACAACTTTCATGAAGAGCTCAAAGGCTGAATCAAAGGTCTACATCACGGTCAATGCCAACTCTCAGGAAAACTCAAATCTGCATTGAGTTTTCAGATCCTGTGAGCCAACAGCTTGAAAATTCGATAAAAGCCATCAACTGCAAATTCAAATTTCTTTCTCTGGCCATAGATCGAAGGACTTCAAGTCAGCTTTCCATTGGTACCTCTTGTGCGTCGATCTGACGTCGGGAGTGACCGCAGCAGCAGATCTCGCCGGGTCGCGCGCTGTAAAATAAAATTACAGATTCGTGGCCAGCAACTCCGAGGAGTGCAGATCGGTGCCGCCTGGCCTCCGACCGGCGTACAAGCATACCGCCGTCCCAGGGAGCGCACCTCCGGGCATCCCCACCATAGTGGTGCCACCCCGACCCCACGCGGCCCCACTGACCAGCACGTGGGCCCCACGGTTGCGTGTACGCGTGTAGCCGAAGCAACACAAGAACCAGCCCGTCAACCCGAAACCGCTACTCCCGGGTCCCATTGTGTCGCCCTTTACCTCCCTGTGTGGAGTGGGCATTCATATTCATTGCTGTAATATTTGTGTATTTACTGTTCTGGGAGTACGAGATCGGCCGGGAAGTCTTCCCCACGCCCGGTGGCGTGGAGGTATCGTATTCGCTCCTTACTCAGCACTTTGCTTAGTTCGTATATACTTTATATGCCGCTGCTAGAGAGCATGATAGGGTAACTTAGCTCGCTATTTATTGATATTCATTGCTGCTGCGAGAGAGAGCGAGACTGTCCCGTGACCCGATCTAGGCAACACACTTGGGATGAAATCCCACGAAGAAGGAACAAAACAAACATGAAAGTAAATACACAGACGCTGCAACTGTAGCTTCCACGGTGACAACTCCCTAGACACACGAATGATAAGTTGTAGGAGAATGTAGAAACACAAAAGCCCAAAATAAGATGGTGCAAGTGCACAGATTCTAGATAGAAGAACACTAGAAGCGGCGGTTCAAAACAAAAAAGCAGTACAACAAGGGCTGGCTGGCTTGGCTTGGCTACAGATCCTTCTCCTCTCTTTCTCCTTTCTCCCTTGATGGAATTCTGAGCAGGCTCTCCTTTCTCTTTTCTTCTCTTTCTTTCTTTCTCACGTTTTGCTCTTCCCCTAGGCGAGCTTGAATCCTCCTTTGGCAATGGCAGCTCCAATAGCAGCTATATTCAAGAAGGGGTGATCAATTTATAGGCACAAGAGGCAGCGATATTTCCCTCCAAAGCTTTGCAATCCGATTGGCTGGAATTCTTAAGAATTATTTGAATGAGAAGACCTGTAGCATCTACTGCCTCATTGGCTGGCAGAAGGAAGGACGTCCTTCTGTCCTGGAGGATCTTCTGGACATCACCTCTTATTGGTTGGATGCATAAAGCAGACTATCTTGAAAGGTGACCTTTCCCCCGTTTGTAATCTGACATATCCATTGACCAAAAATGCTGATATGGAAATCAAATGATGACAAGGATAGTGGCTTGTCCTAGGAGCCTTTTCCAGATCTCAAAAACTATGTTTTTTGGAGATGTACGGTTGCTATTTTTGGTTTTTGGATGGTCTGATGAGTTTGACAGAAATAGCCTGAAGAGCTTTTGGAGAACAACATGAGGTCGACCTCCTGTGAAAGTGAGGTTGACGCAGCCTTGAAGAACTGTGTTTACAATGGCTTCGGGGAGGAGCCTAAGGTCGACCTCCTGTGAAAGTAGGTCGACGCGACTGTTGAGATCAGACCTATAAATAGCTTCTGTGAGACCTTGGCGTCGACGCAGTGAGCCATTGCGTTGACGCAGCCTTCGCTCACAAACCACTTGATGAGGCTATGAGCTATTTTTTACTGCTAACGGCCATTTTTCACTGCTATCAGCTATTTTATACCCTTAACGAGCTATTTGTCACCCTTATTTGACAATAGTCATCGCCTTTGTGTGCGTTGTCAGTCTTGTGCATTGTTGGGCTTTCCCACTTGACTGCGTTGACGCAACATGGATCTTGCGTCGACGCAGCTTCATGGGTTCTTGAGTAGCTGGCGATCTTCCGTGGATGGCGTCGACGTAGCGAGGGCATGGCATCGATGCAGCATTCACCTCCGGACCATTTTGACACGGCTATGAGCTATTTGTCAGCCCTATTAGCTATTTGTCACCCTTAATCACTATTTGTCACCGTTATGGCTCATTTGTCACCATTGTTTGCTCAGTTGTCACCATCGTGAGCTTGAGCATTTTGAACAAGCCTGGAGTAGTGTTGACTGAGGTCAACTTAACAGGATCACTGTAGCTGGTGAGAGGTTGGCTAGACATGGCGTTGACTTGACTTTGACCTTTCACTTTTCATAGTTTTGCTTAATTGCATCGATGCAGCTAGGAGATTGGGTCGACACAGCCTGGGCTCGTTTGGGCTTGTTTCAGCTTCTTCAAACCTGCCAATTAAAAGATGCTTCATGAGTTTCTTAATTAGTTGATTAATGAGTTATAGTGAGACATCATCAAAACATCATTTACATAACATTCTCCCCCTTTTTGATGATGGCAACTATGAGTCATTGTGCTTACAGTTTTGACAGCAGAAATGGAACAAAACTATCATGAAGCACATCATTAGTACATGAAGGATCATGACAACGACATGAAGGACTTTAATCATAATATGTACAAAGAGCACACAACAGCAAGACTCTTTCTCCCCTTAACAAACAACCTCTCTCTCTCCCCCTTTGACATCAGCAAAATATGAGGGGTGGTGTAGAAAGAGCAGGAAGGAGTAAGAGATGTGGAGAAAATTTCAGAATGAAAGATTCAAGACTAAGACCCATTGGAGGAAAGGACTGGATCAGCTCCAAAACAAATATCTCCCAGTAGATAAGCATGCCATGGCGGTAGAGTGTGAACTAATAGGTTTAAAATCAACAACGTTGAGAAGTATTAGAATTCAAGCAACTAACAGAAACTGTTCACCCAAGATTACTGGTGTAGATGCATAGAAGGGAATTGAAGTTCTGGATAGCCCTTGTTCAGTCTAACTTAGTGAGATTCAGTGACTTGTTAGGATTAACTACCATGAGTATTGAAGCCAAACAAGTTGGAATAGTGAGAATTTTTCTGAGCATGCACCCATTCCGAACTGACAGTCAAGTTCAACTAACACCTTTTTACATGAGAAATCACATTTGTTAGATGCAAATGCCCCAGTTACTTAGTGCTGTTAACTGTCATGCCTCATTTTGATCAGAGATAGCTTGCCACTTCATGCCTGTCCCTTTATCACTTCATTGGTGAAGGATGACAGTTTCTTAGTGGGCAAGAGCCATTGCTCTGTTAAGCTTTTCTTGCTCACTATTTTTTTTTAAATAAACTCTACCAGATCAGAGTTAGTCAAGACATTACCTTTTGACGTGAACCACCTCACGTCTCAAGTGAAGTGCATCCGGTTACTCAGTAAGTCCTAACCATTACTCTACGATGAGTGCTTTGGATAAATCCCACTTGACATGGTCATTTGATTACAATACTCAAGAGACGTACATCAACCAAAGTTGTCAATGATGGAATTGGCTTGGCTACAGATCCTTCTCCTCTCTTTCTCCTTTCTCTCTTGATGGAATTCTGAGCAGGCTCTCCTTTCTCTTTTCTTCTCTTTCTTTCTTTCTCACGTTTTGCTCTTCCCCTAGGCAAGCTTGAATCCTCCTTTGGCAATGGCAGCTCCAATAGCAGCTATATGCAAGAAGGGGTGATCAATTTATAGGCACAAGAGGTAGGGATATTTCCCTCCAAAGCTTTGCAATCCGATTGGCTGGAATTCTTAAGAATTATTTGAATGAGAAGACCTGCAGCATCTACTGCCTCATTGGTTAGCAGAAGGAAGGACGTCCTTCTGTCCTGGAGGATCTTCTGGACAGCACCTCTTATTGGTTGGATGCATCAAGCAGACTGTCTTGAAAGGTGACCTTTCCCCCATTTGTAACCTGACAGATCCATTGACCAAAAATGCTGATATGGAAATAAAATGATGACAAGGATAGTGGCTTGTCCAAGGAGCCTTTTCTTGATCTCAAAAACTATGTTTTTTGGAGATTTACGGTTGCTATTTTTGGTTTTTGGATGGTCTGATGAGTTTGACAGAAATAGCCTGAAGAGCTTTTGGAGAACAACATGAGGTCGACCTCCTGTGAAAGTGAGGTCGACGCAGCCTTGAAGAACTGTGTTTACAATGGCTTCTGGGAGGAGCCTAAGCTCGACCTCCTGTGAAAGTAGGTCGACGAGACTATTGAGAGCAGACCTATAAATAGCTTCTGTGAGACCTTGGCGTCGACGCAGTGAGCCATTGCGTTGACGCAGCCTTCGCTCACAAACCACTTGATGAGGCTATGAGCTATTTTTCACTGCTAACGGCCATTTTTCACTGCTATCAGCTATTTTATACCCTTAACGAGCTATTTGTCACCCTTATTTGACAATAGTCATCGCCTTTGTGTGCGTTGTCAGTCTTGTGCATTGTTGGGCTTTCCCACTTGACTGCGTTGACGCAACATGGATCTTGCGTCGACGCAGCTTCATGGGTTCTTGAGTAGCTGGTGATCTTCCGTGGATGGCGTCGAAGTAGAGAGGGCATGGCATCGATGCAGCATTCACCTCCGGACCATTTTGACACGGCTATGAGCTATTTGTCTGCCCTATTAGCTATTTGTCACCCTTAATCACTATTTGTCACCGTTATGGCTCATTTGTCACCATTGTTCGCTCAGTTGTCACCATCGTGAGCTTGAGCATTTTGAACAAGCCTGGAGTAGTGTTGATTGAGGTCAACTTAACAGGATCACTGTAGCTGGTGAGAGGTTGGCTGGACATGGCGTTGACTTGACTTTGAACTTTCATTTTTCTTAGTTTTGCTTGATTGCATCGATGCAGCTAGGAGATTGGGTCGACACAGCCTGGGCTCGTTTGGGCTTGTTTCAGCTTCTTCAAACCTGCCAATTAAAATATGCTTCATGAGTTTCTTAATTAGTTGAGTAATGACTTATAGTGAGACATCATCAAAACATCATTTACATAACATTCTCCCCCTTTTTGATGATGGCAACTATGAGTCATTGTGCTCACAGTTTTGACAGCAGAAATGGAACAAAACTATCAAGAAGCACATCATTAGTACATGAAGGATCATGACAACGACATGAAGGACTTTAATCATAATATGTATAATGAGCACACAACAGTAAGACTCTTTCTCCCCTTAACAAACAACCTCTCTCTCTCTCCCTTTGACATCAGCAAAATATGAGGGGTGGTGTAGAAAGAGCAGGAAGGAGTAAGAGATGTGGAGAAAATTTCAGAATGAAAGATTCAAGACTAAGACCCATTGGAGGAAAGGACTGGATCAGCTCCAAAACAAATATCTCCCAGTAGATAAGCATGCCATGGTGGTAGAGTGTGAACTAATAGGTTTAAAATCAACAACGTTGAGAAGTATTAGAATTCAAGCAACTAACAGAAACTGTTCAGCCAAGATTACTGGTGTAGATGCATTGAAGGGAACTGAAGTTCTGGATAGCCCTTGTTCAGTCTAACTCAGTGAGATTCAGTGACTTTTTAGGATTAACTACCATGAGTATTGAAGCCAAACAAGCTGGAATAGTGAGAATTTTTTTGAGCATGCACCCATTCCGAACTGACTGTCAAGTTCAACTAACACCTTTTTACATGAGAAATCACATTTGTTAGATGCAAATGCCCCAGTTACTTAGTGCTGTTAACTGTCATGCCTCATTTTGATCAGAGATAGCTTGCCACTTCATGCCTGTCCCTTTATCACTTCATTGGTGAAGGATGACAGTTTCTTAGTGGGCAGGAGCCATTGCTCTGTTAAGCTTTTCTTGCTCACTATTTTTTTTTAAATAAACTCTACCAGATCAGAGTTAGTCAAGACATTACCTTTTGACGTGAACCACCTCACGTCTCAAGTGAAGTGCATCCGGTTACTCAGTAAGTCATAACCATTACTCTACGATGAGTGCTTTGGATAAATCCCACTTGACATGGTCGTTTGATTACAATACTCAAGAGACGTACATCAACCAAAGTTGTCAATGATGGAATTGGCTTGGCTACAGATCCTTCTCCTCTCTTTCTCCTTTCTCTCTTGATGGAATTCTGAGCAGGCTCTCCTTTCTCTTTTCTTCTCTTTCTTTCTTTCTCACGTTTTGCTCTTCCCCTAGGCGAGCTTGAATCCTCCTTTGGCAATGGCAGCTCCAATAGCAGCTATATGCAAGAAGGGGTGATCAATTTACAGGCACAAGAGGCAGGGATATTTCCCTCCAAAGCTTTACAATCCGATTGGCTGGAATTCTTAAGAATTATTTGAATGAGAAGACCTGCAGCATCTACTGCCTCATTGGCTGGCAGAAGGAAGGACGTCCTTCTGTCCTGGAGGATCTTCTGGACAGCACCTCTTATTGGTTGGATGCATAAAGCAGACTGTCTTGAAAGGTGACCTTTCCCCCATTTGTAACCAGACAGATCCATTGACCAAAAATGCTGATATGGAAATCAAATGATGACAAGGATAGTGGCTTGTCCTAGGAGCCTTTTCCAGATCTCAAAAACTATGTTTTTTGGAGATTTACGGTTGCTATTTTTGGTTTTTGGATGGTCTGATGAGTTTGACAGAAATAGCCTGAAGAGCTTTTGGAGAACAACATGAGGTTGACCTCCTGTGAAAGTGAGGTCGACGCAGCCTTGAAGAACTGTGTTTACAATGGCTTCGGGGAGGAGCCTAAGGTCGACCTCCTGTGAAAGTAGGTCGACGCGACTGTTGAGAGCAGACCTATAAATAGCTTCTGTGAGACGTTGGCGTCGACGCAGTGAGCCATTGCGTTGACGCAGCCTTCGCTCACAAACCACTTGATGAGGCTATGAGCTATTTTTCACTGCTAACGGCTATTTTTCACTGCTATCAGCTATTTTATACCCTTAAAGAGCTATTTGTCACCCTTATTTGACAATAGTCATCACCTTTGTGTGCATTGTCAGTCTTGTGCATTGTTGGGCTTTCCCACTTGACTACGTTGACGCAACATGGATCTTGCGTCGACGCAGCTTCATGGGTTCTTGAGTAGCTGGCGATCTTCCGTGGATGGCGTCGACGTAGCGAGGGCATAGCATCGATGCAGCATTCACCTCTGGACCATTTTGACATGGCTTTGAGCTATTTGTCAGTCCTATTAGCTATTTGTCACCCTTAATCACTATTTGTCACCGTTATGGCTCATTTGTCACCATTGTTCGCTTAGTTGTCACCATCGTGAGCTGAGCATTTTGAACAAGCCTGGAGTAGTGTTGATTGAGGTCAACTTAACAGGATCGCTGTAGGTGGTGAGAGGTTGGCTGGACATGGCGTTGACTTGACTTTGACCTTTCATTTTTCTTAGTTTTGCTTGATTGCATCGATGCAGCTAGGAGATTGGGTCGACACAGCCTGGGCTCATTTGGGCTTGTTTCAGCTTCTTCAAACCTGCCAATTAAAAGATGCTTCATGAGTTTCTTAATTAGTTGAGTAATGACTTATAGTGAGACATCATCAAAACATCATTTACATAACATTCTCCCCCTTTTTGATGATGGCAACTATGAGTCATTGTGCTCATAGTTTTGACAGCAGAAGTGGAACAAAACTATCATGAAGCACATCATTAGTACATGAAGGATCATGACAACGACATGAAGGACTTTAATCATAATATGTATAATGAGCACACAACAGCAAGACTCTTTCTCCCCTTAACAAACAACATCTCTCTCTCTCCCTTTGACATCAGCAAAATATGAGGGGTGGTGTAGAATGAGCAGGAAGGAGTAAGAGATGTGGAGAAAATTTCAGAATGAAAGATTCAAGACTATGACCTATTGGAAGAAAGGACTGGATCAGCTCCAAAACAAATATCTCCCAGTAGATAAGCATGCCATGGTGGTAGAGTGTGAACTAATAGGTTTAAAATCAACAACGTTGAGAAGTATTAGAATTCAAGCAACTAACAGAAACTGTTCAGCCAAGATTACTGGTGTAGATGCATTGAAGGGAACTGAAGTTCTGGATAGCCCTTGTTCAGTCCAACTCAGTGAGATTCAGTGACTTTTTAGGATTAACTACCATGAGTATTGAAGCCAAACAAGCTGGAATAGTGAGAATTTTTCTGAGCATGCACCCATTCCGAACTGACAGTCAAGTTCAACTAACACCTTTTTACATGAGAAATCACATTTGTTAGATGCAAATGCCCCAGTTACTTAGTGCTATTAACTGTCACGCCTCATTTTGATCAGAGATAGCTTGCCACTTCATGCCTGTCCCTTTATCACTTCATTGGTGAAGGATGACAGTTTCTTAGTGGGCAGGAGCCATTGCTCTGTTAAGCTTTTCTTGCTCACTATTTTTTTTAAATAAACTCTACTAGATCAGAGTTAGTCAAGACATTACCTTTTGACGTGAACCACCTCACGTCTCAAGTGAAGTGCATCCGGTTACTCAGTAAGTCCTAACCATTACTCTACGATGAGTGCTTTGGATAAATCCCACTTGACATGGTCGTTTGATTACAATACTCAAGAGACGTACATCAACCAAAGTTGTCAATGTAAATGCATAAGCAGGCCATGGAACATTAGAACTTATAACATAAAAAGTATCAACAGAAGTAAGTTTGTGGAGTCCTTTTTCCTGGTTGCTAGTTTTCAGACTTCAGGAAGTTGTTGAGTTTAAACCTGAAGTCATGTACACAACCATGATATAAGAAGATGTAGGAGATTGCTTTCAGAGTAGTCAGTCAATAAAATGTAGTCTTAGAGGGGAATCTTCTCTTGAAGTTACATGCTCCCCCTTAGTGAGTGCAAGGAGTTGGGTGACAAGATTTATGCTTGTGAAGAAAGACTGGAGGTTAACGCATGAGAGAGCAGCACACAAGAGAAGAAGGAACCGTAAGGTTTCTGAAATGCTCGTAGGTGTGTCGACTTAGGCTGCTCAGTGTGTCGACACAGAGTGTCCTCACAGAATGATGAAAATCAGGCAATTGAACTATGGCGTCGACGCACATTGATCTGGGCGTCGGCTCACTGAAGCCTGACAGAAGGAATGTTTTAAAAATAGTAAATCTGATGATGAGCCTACCTCAGAAAATATTATACTCTCCCCCTCAACCCATGCACACTAAAATGTAGTATATGAGGACCTTTCGTACTTGGCAGAGTATTTTCTTACGCATAGTGGGTGCTCCCAGACAGATTGTTCCTGCCCTTTCACACATCACCATTTTATATACCATAGGGTCATGTAGTGAAAGGAGACAACCAATGAAAAATGAGCAATGCAATCAAGCAAACATGCATGATGGACTCCCCCTGACAGTAGCAACCAGTGACCCCTTGGACTTAGATGAGCTAAAACATGCAAGTGAAATTAAGTGGGAGGTCTACATCGACCCAATTCTCTCCTCAAGGTTGAAAATCTTTCATTACCCAGGGGTTTAGTAAAAATATCTACAATTTGCTTTTTAGTTTTACAGAATTGGAGTTCAAAATTAGTTTTGCTTATCTCATCTCGAAGGAAATGATGTCTTATTTTAATATGTTTTGTGTTGGAATGTTGGATGGGGTTCTTAGCTAAATTGATGGCACTTGCGTTATCACACAATATGGGTGTGCATCTAAGATCTACACCGTAGTCCTGGAGTTGATGCTTTATCCACATCACTTGGGTCCCACAACTACCTGTTGCTACATATTCTACTTCAGCAGTAGATAGATCCATCGAGTGCTGCTTCTTGGAAGCCCAAGAGACTAGGCACCCACCCAAGTATTGGCAATAGCCACTAGTGCTTTTTCGATCAAGTTTACACCCCCACATAATCAGCATCAGTATATGAAATCAAATCAAAACAGTATGAAGCAGGATTCCACAATCCTAAGTCATGAGTGCTAGCAATGTATCTTAAGATTCTTTTCACAGTAATCAAATGAGATTCTTTAGGATTGGCTTGAAAGCGAGCACACATGCACACACTAAACTAAATATCAGGCCAAGAGGCGGTGAGATATAAAATAGACCTGATCATACCTCGGTATATTTTAGGATCTACAGATTTACCATTCTCATCCACATCTAGAGATGCATTGGCTCCAATGGAGGTGGATATGTGTTTGACCTCCTTCATCCCAAATCTTTTCAGAACCTCCAATGTATATTTGGATTGATTTATGAAGAATCCTTCCTTCGTCTGTGTGATCTGTAGTCCAAGAAAGAATTGGAGTTCCCTATGGGGATGAACATTATTTTCATTTGGTTTTGTTTATTTATTATCATTTGCTTTATTTGGTTTGCCTATTCATTTGTTTAATGCGAGGCGTGCCAGTCATGTGTGTGACAAAATTTTTATTATGCGCTCGTCTGACTTATCAGACAATTGTGGGTGATCGTGTTGGGACCAGAAGTCCGCCATACCATAAAGGTTATGAGGTTAATTACATCCTTTCAGAAGAAGAAAAACCCTTGATTAATCACCAAAATAGAAGAGCCCTTGGGGCTGAGAAGAAATACGTAAAGTAGTGTTCATTCATAAATCAAGATATAGCACATGCAAGCAGGCAATGTGATAGGGTTTATTAGATCGGCTCTCTGTACGTAGCAGAGGACTTAGGTCATAAGACCACCTCACACTTAGTGATGGCTTCCAGCCAGGCCTAACTAGACTTTCGACTAGTCACCATTTGATATACCAGAGAGCCGGGCTAGTGCGGGTGCCCATGCACGGGTTCATACAAACGAGTACAGAGCGTTTAGCGGTTTATTCCTTTTATTCGAAGATTAAGTGTAGACGTTATTTAATTATTTATTACTTTATTTAATCATTCATCCACATGTTTATTCAACAAACTGAAAGGAAATTTCGGCAGCACCTCCCCTATCCCGAAGAGTATCGGGGAGGGTATAAGAGACTCATCCACGAAGAGTCGGGATGGTTCCGAGAGACGGTCATGCTTAGCCAGCATTCCCGTACCCTATGATGAGTGGGGAACCCGAGGGCCAGCCCTCTAAGTGTTCCCTATCACTCGTAGGTTTGTCGTTCAGTGGTTGTCTTTTCATTTGGAGACCACGCGTAGCATAGCGGTGCATGCATATAGATCCGTGAATGTGGACCCGACATGACTGCATTCGGGCGGACTCATATGTAGCCGGGACAATGTATGCCGAGAATGGCATCTATTAATGATTTATTCCCTTTTGGTGGTCCTCATGGTTCGACATGAGTAGTTGCAAACCCATTACCACCGTAGGGTATAGAAATCGAGCGGAAAACCCGAGAAACACGGTATGGAATTAAACCAAAGATTCCTAACAGAATTTAGGCAGCATCCCCCCTGCCCTGAAATATGTTGGGGAAGAGGTATAGGAGACCCGCCCATAAAGGGTTGAGACGGGTTCCAAAATAGACGGGATATCAAAGATGATAGCCTGGGTGAGTCTTGCCAATTATTTTTGACCCATTAACGCCACGGGGGTATACATAAGAGCTCCGAGGGGAGTTAGCACGACTGTAGGCCGAGGGACAAAATGGTTAGGGGCACTATTCACCTTTGGGGTGATTAAGGTTTTATTTTCCCATCGATGTCATTTGAGCTCATACTTTGATATATTACGAAGCCCCGTGACCTAATGGGTTGATTGGAATACCAGGAAAGGCGTGACATGACACAACCTCCCGATTTAATTCTGGCAGCATCTCCCCTTGTCTCTGGATATGCCAGGAGATGTATAGGATACCCGTCCACGGAGAGCTGAGATGGGGTCCATAATCCATGGGCATATCGAAGCCCGAGGGCTGCAAGGGCGAGAGCCATGGGACACAATCCACTGTTAAAGTGATTTATTTATTATTTCTCTAATGAAGCCATCGAAGAATACGCCATAGGAACCGGAGGACCTCCGTGACCCAAAGGGGTAATTCGGAAAATACAGTAGGAGATATCAGCCTCTTGAATGAATTCCGGCAGCATCTCCCCTTGTCTCTGGATATGCCAGGAGATGTATAGGATACCCGTCCATGGAGAGCCGAGACGGGATCGATAATCCATGGGCATATCGAAGCCCGAGGGCCGCAAGGGTGAGTGCCATGGGACACTATTCGCTGTTAAAGCTATTTATTCTTTATTTCCCTGATGAAGCCATCGAAGAACACGCCATAGGAACCGGCGGACCTCCGTGACCCAAAGGGGTAATTCAAAAAATACGGTATGAGATATTAGCCTCTTGAATGAATTCTGGCAGCATCTCCCCTTGTCTCCTGATATGCCAGGAGATATATAGGATACCCGTCTACAGAGAGCCGAGACGGGGTCCGTAATATGTGGGCATGTGGCAGCCCGAGAGCCGATAGGGAAAGTCACATAGTGCGGGTCATCATTTACCATCGATGCTGTTTACTCTTTCCCTTTTTTACGAAGTCGATGGAGAACACGCTATGGTAAGCAGCGGAGTCTCGTGACTCAAAGGGGTAATCGACAAATCCAGAATAATACTTATGATGTAGGGATATACATCCCGTTACTGTGGCTCTGCAAACTGTATCTGAGTTGGACTCAAGCCATTAGGGCTTAATAAGGGTAAAACAATTAGAAGGAAGGCTTAAACATTAGACAAGGTTTATGTAGGAGAAGGCTAGACGGCGGTTGGAGCAATCCGACGGCTGGGAGACGTGAGATGGCGACACAGGATTGATCCGGTGGCAGGGCTTGGTCCGGCGGCTAAGGGCGCAGGCTCTTCTGACTCGACGGCCAAGGGAGATGGGGCGGCGGCTGGAGCAGCAATCGGGGGCCAAACTGCGGCCAGGCGTGCGCCATTTGATACAGCGGCCAAGGATGAAGGGCTCTATTCGGCGGTAAGGGAAATGGGGTGGCGGCTAGTGGGACTCGGCGGCCAGAAGTGTGCCAATCGACGGCCGGGTGAGAATGAGATGTGATAGAGCTCCGACGGCACGAGCATTGTGGCTATAGTGCTGCGTGAGAGGGAGCCGGTGACTGGCACTATAGCTACAGTGTCTGGCAGCCATACCATAGGCTTTATGCGATAGAAAGGGGCAGAGAGGATAATATCTAGGGGTTTTCAGCCAGGGAGGAGGTCTAATTGTTCCTGGAGGTGAGATATGAAAGCTAGGGAATAGGGAAAACATGTGAACATATTGGATTTTGGGTTGCAGGGGTTAGGGATCCCACTAATACCGTGAAAAGAGCCTGCTAAGCCGCAAAAGGGACACATGACTATCTTATTCCTCAGGCTGGTGAGCAAGAGACCCAGGGGCCATGTGATGACTTTACAAGTCCCTAGTCTCTCCTGAGGGGTGTGTTGTCAAGGTATTAGGCGAGCCAGGTGGCTTCAGAAAGCAGATATATGAAGAGCTAACCTGCTAACACGGCGGCTGACACCAACAAAGCAATAGACTTGGCCATGGCAGAGCGATGGGGTGAGAACTGTTCCTCGTTCACCAAGGGGAGACCAGAGGCCATGCGATTATTTCGCAGGTCACCGGCGTCCCTTCGAGGCTTCACAATCCACTGAAAACTACTTCGTGAGATGAGAGCAAAATCTATATGTACCCATTCCCAGAACACACAGAGGCCACATCTGAGCAATGGTGAACCCTCGATGGCCTTTGGGGTTATTCAGAAAACTCCGGAAGGAAATTGCAGAAAGTAGATTAAGGGGAGAGTTCATGTGGGACTCTACATATCTAAGCTATTATTCAATCTCACGAGAGAGAGAGAGAGAGAGAGAGAGAGAGAGAGAGAGAGAGAGAGAGAGAGAGAGAGAGACGAAATAATAAATTATCAAATTGAACAACCCACAACATTTATTCCTCGATGGAGTATTACAGACGCTACATTTCTAAAAAAAAAAATCAAATGCAGCAAAGAAAAGGCGATGTAGTAAGTAGACAGGAGAATGAGGGATGAGGAAAGAAGAGACTGCAAGCCAGGTTGAAGCCCTCCATGGAGACCGAACCCACCTTCGCAAACCTTTCCTCTATTCTCAGGTTCTCTCTCTACTCTCTATTCTCTCCTTTTCTTTTGGCCTCTTCACTTGTTAGCCCCCTCTTCTCTTTTTCTTTCTCATTTTTCTTAGCCCCTCCCTCAAGTCTTCGAAACTAGAGGTTTTATAGAGGTTCTCCCACTTCTGATGCGACGGCAGGGGGAGATACGGTGGCTGGGGGAGGCACGCTTGGGCTGGTCGCCAGATCAGGCGTGGCCGTCGGGTGGCTTTGGGCCGCCAGATGGCTTGTGTGCGAAGACCCGTCGTTGCCCATTTGCTTCTTTTGGCCCACCCGAGCCTTTCTATTTCAGCTAAATATCTGTTCTTCTTCATTCAACTCGTGCTTCACATGTATTAGTAGCACTTGGCCCCTTTAGAGTGATTCATCCATATTGTCCAGAGCGTAGCGATGCTTTCCTTCGATAGCCGTACTCTCGGAGATAATTCCAACTATATCTCGACTATTTTTGACAATTGGGAGGTTGTTGGGGAGCTTAAGCAGGCAGATGGTTGCCCGGGGATGTCTGACGGACAATTTAATGATTTGTTCAGCTTCAATTGTCCTGGTAGCAGACGATGGCTCGCCAGGCAGCAACTTTGCCGAAGAGGGACAGCCGGGTGATATATTGTGGTGCAGCTAGCTCCTCCCCACGTATAGTAATACCGAGATTGATGGAACTGATTTTCATGAAGCCCTTTTGAACTCCAGGCAATATAGGTAGAGGTTTCACGGGCCCCGGACTTATATTTCTTTTTTGTATATAACAGTTTTCCAGGTGTCAACAAATGCCCCCACCCATAGGCAGGGTAAGCGAGGGACAAGTGACACGGGGCCTACGAGTGTAATATTCGACTGTTGGTCAGTCATTCACCCATTTGTGTTGTAGTTGCAAATTTTGGGGTTAACTTCAAGCCAGTGGGTTGGATCAAGGCCGTTCAACGGGCCTTGAGTTGATAGAGCGGCCTGAATGGGCCTGCAGACTTGATCCAGTGGCAGAATGGCCATCACCTGTTGTTGATACGGTGGCCTGGCATCGATCCGACGGCCTGGGGGCGGAGTGCACAATTCGGTGGCATTTGGATGGTTCGACGGCTAGGGAGGCAGAGCCAATCCGGTGGCCGATTAAAAGCCTAGGAAATAGGGCGAAGCCCTCATTTTCCACCTGAATCGGCGGTCGACTCCTTTCTCTTCTCCTTCCTCTGCCTGATATGGCAGCAAGCCCGTCTCCCTGTCTTCTTATTCTTCATTCACGCACAGCGGTGAACTCTTATTTTCTTGGCTCACACATGGCGGCAAGCCCTTCCTCTCCCCTTTTGTCCTCTTCTCCTTCGTTCGCGCACGGCGGCTAGCCAGGTGGAGCTTCCGCCTTCTTTCGCTGCTAGTTTGAGTGGCCTGGGAGCTATCCCATGGTCCTTGTTTAGGAGTCATCTCACCTTATGGTTGTGATGTACTTCCTTTTTATTCTTGGCAGATCCCCTGATAAGGGGAGAGTCTGCCAAAATTTTTCAGAATTTCTTTGGTTAATATCTTCATCGAATCTTCACTGTTGACCCTTTTCTTGCATATGTTCAACAGGCCAGATGGCATCTGCTTCAGCTCCTTCGGGCTCATATTCTCATGCTCCCACAGCTAATTCAATTGCCCCAAAAGTGACCTGGGCGAACATTCATGAGCTGGACATGGGTCGTGACAAGATTGCGGTGCTACACGAATCTTCAGATTCGAGACCGACACTGTGGCTCCTTCACGTCTTTTAATTATAGCTGGAAATTTTAGTTATCGCCGCAGCGAGGAATATCGCCAAGATTTTCTGAAGGACAAGCACCTCCTTTCTATTATATGTCGCTTCAACATTGTTGGAAGGAGAGATGTGTTGCTAGCTCGAACAGCCAAACAAGCTATTCTCATGGAGCGGGATAGCCTGAGAGGAGTAGTTCATCGCCATGAGGCCATTTATCTTCTAGGGGAACCGCGATAGTGGAAAGCAGTCCTGGGGGATGCTGAGCTGACGCCTACACAGAACATGCTGACTCGGGCTCCTGAGTTCACTCCGGATAGATGGGACTACGCCGTAGGGAATGTGTAGAAAGTGACACTAGGCTATGGTTGTAAGGATCTTGGCCGGGATCAAAGAACGCAGTGTTGACACCCATTTTTTGTCGATAAGTTGGGTCATTCCTTTTACTCTTATTTGTTAATGCCTCGAGTTATCCGTTACTCGTTGGGCTATTTTTCTGGCAACGTCTTTGGGCCTATTTTAGGGGTAGCCTCCCTCCTTCGCTAGGTCTGCTTCAATTCAGGGCTTAATGGGCCTTGATTTTGTGTAATTGATCATTTTTATGAATTTCAAGAGTCCAGATTCATGTACGGTCAATCACTGGCCGCACAACCCGTGCGCGGTCGTTTTTGGGCCGTCCATATATTTTTGGGATATTTTAGTTGATTTTCTGAATTATCACCGACATGCTTTCATGCGGCCTATGAATAGCCGTTCAACTTGATGAGCGGACTAAGATTAGCCGTTCTTGTCCCAGAGTCCTAGGCTCGGTTGATTATTCAGATAATTATCTATTTATCTCATTTTCCACCTACAAGGCAAGCGCGTTGGCCCATGGCCGCTCTTATGGTTGAACGGTATGGATATAGCCGTTCATCTATGAGAGTCCAACGGCGAGATTTTCGGTCGGTTGAATGGATAAATCGATTTATATTTTTTATATTTGAATTTCCACCGACAGGGATAAACGGCCTACATGTAGACCGCCCAACCTGATGAGTGGTCTGTCGGGCGACCGTCCAACCGTCCATTTCCAAAAATTTTAAATGACTTTTTCTCTCTCCACTCGTGGATTTATCCCCAACTTTCTCCAACCATTTCTCCGCGAATATTGAACCAAATTTGGTGCCATTTCTTCTGGTTGAAAGATAACTCAATTATCTACAACTTTTATTTCATTATCTCGACCTGAAAATGACTGAAAACCCTAATTACGAGTTGGGACTTGTGGGCTCTATAAATAGACCCTTAAGCTAAGCTTGTGAGGGGGGGCAGATTTTGGTCGATGGTGAAGCCCTGCCGAATCTTTGAGTGACCTATCACCAGGGAGGGAGGCCTTCTACGTCCGCATAGGCCTCCAGTTCAGGGAGTAGTCGTATTTTGAGTCATTAGTTCATTTAGTCCCACCGGTCTCTTTTACTTGCATGCATCGTTTCTTCTATATTTCTTCCACGTTTTCTTACTGTCATACACCATTTACACACCCTCCTATATTTTTGACGCCCCTAGGGGTTTAAAAACTCCCAGGTATCCCCATTCCATCTTAGTTATGGTTATTTACTTCCATTTCTAGCATTTACTACACACCATAGTTCTAATCTGGGTTTTCTTTTGTGTTCTTTACGTGGTTTTGCAGGTCAGCAACCTTCTAACACGAGGCCCACTCTTTCTGGCCGGCCGGAAAGGGTGGACGTTTGAACTATTACAACTTAAGGTGCGGTGGCATTGGGCAGCTCCATATTGACCGTTCTAAGGGACGTGCGACATCATCTGAGCCATTCTTCTTCTTCCTGCGGTTATCTCCAAGCCGTTCGTCGTCCATTGCACTTCATCCCGCGTCCCCTCATAGCGCTGACGAGCGATCCGTCGAGCAGTCGTGCAAGATAAGGGCGGCTCATTCAGAGCCGCGCATCCCTCTAGTGCTGGTCAAATGGCGAGTGTCTCCCTCTTCTTTCCAAGGTGCGGCGTGTTCATCACGTTCGGAGCCTTGGTGGCGATCACAGGTTTCTACTTCTGTTCCCTTCTAGTCCCATTTTGTTTACTTTCATATTCATATCAGTAATGAGATTTGAAGGGAGTTTTAAGCCGGTGTAGAGAAGGTAATATCTCCTTCCAATAAATTTCTGGCGATCACGGTGGGACACCTTGTGCCCATTGTGTTAGTGATCTGCTGACCCGTTCTTTTGGTTTTCAAGTTCCCTTCTTTGAGTTGTTCACAGGTTGTTCTCCGGTTACTCTCCTTTCTATCTTCGGGCGATTGTGCGGTTCACACAGAGCCGTTCATTCGTCAGAGCGGAGGTAAATCGGCCGTTCTTTCCTGCGTATCGTGCTGATTGTTCTGCAAGCCTGCTGCCTTCAGCGGTCCTACTCCGCCTGTTCATTGCTTCCTACGGCTCTATCTCGGCCGCCCATCCTACTGGCTCAGGTACGCCTCTACGTCTGCCCTGTTGGTTTAACTGATATTACGCGATCATTTCAGGTCCGCTCCAGAGGTTGAACGGTTGGTCGATGGACCATCCATCCAGGTACGCCACTGCATTTTAGCATTCTGTGTTTCTGTTAGTATTTGCCGTCACCCCTGCCAGTGAACGGTCCTCACTGGACCGTCACCCTCCATGTGCGGTCTCCAAGAGACCGTCCTTCCCGTGCTATAGTGCACCCGAGCCTCATTTTGATTTCCATGTCATATATTTTTCATGATATTTGGTGCTGATTTTGGTCTCCCTTGATTGTTCCTTGCTGCTGCATCATTGTGAGTTCTATTCATCATACTTGTTTGCCATTGCTTGAGAGACCTAGGCTAGAACTTTGCATGCACTCCGGTGCACTTAGGCACATACACACTCTCCATCAGTAGTTGCATTCCTACCGAGGTAGGGTTTCCTCTCGTCTCCATACTCTTTGGAGCCAACTAGGGGACCTTGTCGAGGACCTCCGTAAGTCCCCGTGAGCCATGGATTCCCACACCGACGTCAGGCAGGTTGTACCCTACCACCTCCCAGTCTAGGGTTTGCATCAGAGAGAGAGAGAGTCCTCTAGTGTCAGCCAGTTGCCCATTTCCTACCTTGGCTAGGTACCCTTTGGTGGAGTGAACTGAAATCTTAATTAATCCACCAAGGTCCTAAAAGGGAGAATTTATAAAACCTTGCGCGCATCATTGGAAAACTTGGTTGCATAATTGATTGACTCTCCTCTCATCTCTCCCCTCCATTGCATGCCTTTTGTTTGAATTGTTTGTTTAAATCTTGGTTAGGATTATTTGCTTCTTCTCCTTAGGTGTTTCAGTGCGTGCGGAGCTGCTTCATACCCTCAAGATCGTCTCCTAGGGGCAGCTCACATTTCTATTCCTATTTCAATCCCCTGTTCGACTCATCACCCACCATGTCATCCTACAACTTCTCCCATTCCCATGAGGATTCTGTCCCTCAGGGACTTCTCGAGGACCCGCCTAGGGTCACCCATGTGCAGGGAGGAGAGGGGACTACCCCTCCTCTCCCGACCATTGTCATCGAGGGCCCTCAGCCCTCCCTTTCTGGTTCCTCTTCACAGAATTCGGCCAATCAGATTCTTAACATGATGGCCCAGCTTGATCCGACCCAGCTTCACCTTATTCGACATGCTCTGCAGGGGGCGGATGCCCCATCTTCAGTTCCTTGTCATGGCGTGACTGCTGCCACCACTACACTTCCGGCTGCCGGATTAGGGGCCACCTCTTCGGCCCCCATTGATCTCACTCCGATTCATCCTCAGGTTCTCCGGTTCCCCACTATGGAAGCGGGCCAGGCTTCTACCTCAGCCCATCAGCCACTTGACAAGGGGAAGACTCAGATCCCCTCTGGTTCTTATGTTGATCCTTACACCACTGTCTCTCCAGCGCCGTAGGCCCTCGTGGCCCCGACTGATTTCATTCGTCTGCAACCAAGGGCCGCCCAGTTGGCTCATGTAGATGTGGGCCCTTCCTTGGCCCATTATCCATCTTATGGGCTGCCGCCTCAGTCGGTTTACCCTTCGGCTCCATACTCTGGTTCTGTCTTTCCTGCTGTATCTCCTCCTTCCCGGGAACAGGAACTTCTTGACAAATGGGCTGCCATGCAGCAGTAGATTGACCTCCTCCACAAGCGGGTCAGCCCGCAGTCTCTAGCCGATGTTCCCATTCTTTATTTCTGGGACATTAGCTTTCCTCTCCAGTCTGAGCTCCCCGTATACCAGAAATATGACGGGAATGGCAACCCGTTTATTCACGTCAAGGAATCGGCGCAGTTTCAACACGACGATCGCCTGATGGCGTATTTGTTCTGCCGATCCATGGATGGGGTCGCCCTTGAATGGTTCTACACCTTGCCTCTGGAGGAGGTAGAGGGCTTCAAGACCGTGAAGGAAAAGTTTATCCAGAGATTCTAGGATCGGGCTGGTCCCGAGTATTCCTTTACAGACCTAGTTGCAAAAAAGATGAAGCCAGATGAGGACTTTGCCGCGTATGCAGACCGATGGAGGCAGATGGCCTCGCGTGTGCCCGGGCAGATCCCGGAAGAAGAAAAAGTAAAGTTGCTGATTTCTAACGCCACTCCGACGTTCCGGAACATATTGGCAATGAATGACATTTCAAATATGCACCAGTTGTACAGTCGGGCCTGGTTCATCCAAACCCAGTTCAAGGACTCCCCCATCCATTCATTGTTCGAGGCCCAGAAATCTAAAACCACCCGAAAATCCCAAGGCCCAGTTACTGAGGGGGTCCAAATCAACGAGTAGGTCCAGGCTGTTCAATTCTCTAACCAGTCCGCTCCACCCCATTTCCAGCAACCTCCACGTAACCCCCAGTTCTCCGCTCCACAAGCTCCCCAACCCACCTTCCAAGCTCCTCAACACCCGCAACAACAACCACCACCACAACAACCGCAACAGCCACCTCGGTACCATAACGTTCCTCCTCCTGCTTGTTATGGGCCTACTCGGCCGGGACCCAACAGAGTCAATTACCCACCACTTCCAGAAACACTCCCTGATATCTTTTCGGCCTTGATGTACACTGGTGATATTCAATTGCCCCCGGAGCGTCAGAATTGGAATCCGGCGGCCGATCAGTCAAGGTATTGTATATACCATCGGCAACCCGGGCACACCATAGAGAGATGTTATAAGTTCAGAGATTTGGTGTATGATTTGCATGAGGGCCATAGAATTGATTGAGCCCAAATGCACAAAATAATTGAAGATATAAAAGAAAGAAGAAGACAAGCCAGGCCGCAGCAGGCGACGCATCAGCAGCAGTAGTTCCAGCAACCTCCCCAACAACAACAACTCCCACAGCAGCAACAACAACAGCAAGACCTCGGGATTCATTAGAATCCCATGCCAGAACATCCGCCCGCTCCCCAGCAGCAACAACAGCCCCCGGCACCGGCTCAAGTGAACACAGTTCACTACCCAGCCCCTAATGCTGGGTGGTCTTTTGACGATGAGACTCCCCCTCATCTCTTGGCCTTCCACCACACCAACTTCCCCGCACCTTCTGTTCCTTCCATCCTCCGGTCCACCACTTTCACCACCGCTCCACCCACTATCCTCTCTCGATCAGTTGTTGCACCCGCCATGTTGAGTCCCAAACGGTGGCAATCAAGAGGGGAGGGGTGAATTGATTGGGCAATTAAATTTTTTTTCCAAGTGTAAACTTTGTTAATTAAATACACAAGCACTTGGCCTCACTCGAACATGATCACACTTGTGAATGCGTGTGGATAAGGGTAGTTGTTTGATGAAGGAAGTGATGTATGCTCAACTCACCGTGAAGCCCACTCGACAATAAATCCGGAAAATCAAACCACAAGTAACACACGGAGTTTTTAGGTGGTTCGGGTACACTGATGTGTCCCCTACGTCCACCCCTCACACGTGAGGATTAAGACTTCACTATGAAGTGAGCCACACACACACGCTTTGTAAGACAGCAAACACACACACACGGCACTCGATTTGGGCTGCCACACACATACACACATGTTCGAGTTTTCGAACACGAACACGACACACAAGAATATGATTCAAGTTTTACAACAAATGCTCAAGTTCAAACTAAATGATTCTGAGAATAAGGAGTGAAGAATGATTTATCGTTGTTGGAGCTCCCCCTTTCTGCTTTTTCGAATGTAGTTTGGAGCTTCTGTAGGAGGAAGATTGATCTTGAAGGAAGACTGGAGCAATGGCGCACGATTGGTGTTGCAATCTTGATTTTCCACGTTGCTTCCTATTGGGGATGGTTTGGAGGCTTGATTCAAGCTTCTTATTTTCACAATCACGTTCAGATCAAGGTGGAAGAAGCCCCTTGAGCTGCTGCTGCGAACCTGCACTCACAAAGGTTTGAACAATAACACAATTTTAGATCTCTCTCACCCTTAGGGTTTCTTACCCCAATATGATGTATATATAGAGCTTGGAACATTCAAAGACACCATTGAGACCAGATCCACAATTCCTGGAATGTTTTAGGGATGTTGGATTTGATTGGATTGACTTTTGGTGCATGTGCACAGAAGTCTGAAATGATGGCTCATGTTCGTATCTGAAAGGGTCGACCCTTGGGGTCGACCCTCGTGAGGGTATTAGAGGGTTTAAATGGGTTCTGGGCCAATGGGTAGACCCCCCTCGGGGGTTACCCATGCAGTTTTGGAATTAAGCTCTCAGGGGTCGACCCTTGGGGTCGACCCTTGCAGGTGGTATAAAAGAACCCGTGCGGGTTATAAAACTAACTCTCAGGGGGGGTCGACCCTTTTCCCTGAACATTCAAGATATGACTAAAAACCACACTAGGTCCAAGAAACAAGCCAAGGGTTTCAAGTCGGGTTTCAAACCACCAAAGGGAATGTTGCTATGAATAAGAAAACCCAATTCATTACATAAAACCCAAACCAATTTAACCTTTGAGATCAAAATAATGAACTTCAAACAACATGATTAAGGGCCAATAAGTTGAAGTTGATCTCACCGACCGTCCTTGAGTTCCTTAAGCACTTAGGCACGTTCCTTGCCCTGTAAAGACATAATTTGTGAATTAGATGTAGCCTCGCAATTTGAGTTCAAAAGGCTTACCCGTTTAGGTTGTTCTTTAACCTTCTTACCTCCAAGACCTCAATAGGATGTTGAGCATTTCAAGACTCTTTATGTTAGAACACTTCAATGACAATATATATATATATATATATATATATATATATATAGTGTTTGTTATCATCAAAAGCTATCATATTCAGACATTGATTCAAGGAGGGGGTTCAACACGCCACGATCCCCACCATTCCGCCAATCCTTCCACCTTCACCCGCCATACCCCCCATCATCACCCCTCCACTTAACCCTGCACCAATCACCACCCCACTAGGGCCCGTCGGCCAGCTTCTGCCATCCTCACTCCCATTTCCATCCCTGCCCCTTACCCCACCTGGCCAACCGTGATGTGACACAACTTATGAGAATGCAGCAGCTAAACTGTGATCCCTTGGACCTACCATGCAAACACAAGCACAAGAGCGGAGACTTATGTGAAATACCGAACCACCGTGCGCACTCGCTTCCCGGGGTGACTCGGTGATGCCGAGTGGAGGTAGTGGAGCAAGACCCTTGCAGGTAAAGGGCCAGTAGGGCTAGAGTTGTCCTCCCAAGGGTATGGTGCCCACAATCAAGGGGCTGGCGAGGTGCCTAAGGGGGCACTGGGTCACTCTCTCTCACAATTCCACGGTGACCGCACGTGAGTTGGGAGCTCCGGGATCGGGCGCTCTCTCACCGACCAGCGGAGCAATTCTACGGATATTAAATAAGCAAGCATTGAAATGAGAGCAAGGGGTTAAAGCTTAGCCGGACGGTTTGAAGAAATCGACCCCGTTCGGAGACGTTGGCGAGCGGGGAAGTTTGGGTTCCCCGCACACTGCGTCGGTGAAGCTTCTCCCTGTTTAATAAGTTACATGAACTACTCCTCACGCAGGAGGGGGAACTCGGGGTGGGGAGAATAAGGGTACAATCAAACACTACCTCCATGCAGGGAGGGGCGCTAAGCCGGCCAGGCGGGGAAGGGAGAGTAGCTAAGGAAGTAGCCGATTGATCCCTTCGCCGGTTCAGCCCGCTTCTGTGACTGCCTGATAGGTACTCTCTGTTGTCGCCACCACGGACTCTCCCGGACTCGGAAGTCACCTGAACCAGCGCCAAGTTTTCACTGGTTGAACAGGGTGGACTCATGAATTTTCTTGGAATTTCTAGTCGTCGCCAACAGCCAGGGCAGGTGTTGGAACTGCGCGGCTTTGTTCTGGTTCGGACTGGTTCCAGAGTACTGCAGTAGGAAGATGAGCTCGCCACGAACACTCCCAAAATCCGATTGATGAGGAACCAGAACGGACGCGAGCGTGGCCGAGTCTTCTTCAATCAGCAACCAAGAAGGGCTCCAGGGAAGGTCGGAGTCGCGAGAAAGAGTCCGAAGAGTGGGGGGGTGTCGGGATTGGCTCTGACTGGACTGACCTGCGCACCCGAGGGAGAATAATTGGAACGGAGGGTTCTGAACTTCAAACGAGGCTCCGTTTGCTGGGCTGGACAGAGGACTGGTAAAAGCTTGTCCCGGACAAACGGCGCACCAAGGGGAGCAATGATGTGGGCGCAGGAACTTCAGCACTGGGGCTCTGGTCTTTGCTCGGATGCCAGCTGCGCGGTCGGACGAGAATGAACCTCCTGGGCGGCTCCAAACTCAAATCGAGGTAGGACCGCCTCGCCTGCGAAGCTGACTGGAGGATATTTCCAGAAATATAGGGTTTGCCTCCTGGAGCTCCGGGATGTAGTTGTGGACGGCGCTGCAACAGGCAGGGTCTTTTGCAGATCTTCAGCTGCACTCAGGTTAGTGGAACAAGGTAGAAGAAGGGAGGTATTTTGGTGGTGGGGTATAGGATTTGGAGGTGTTGATGATGGGAAGGGTTGGAAGGTGGGAAGGGGATGTGGGGAAGATGGGCAGGGGGGCGGAGCTAGCAATGGGGAGAGGTGGGGTGCGATGGTGGCTTTGGTGGAGGAGAGAGGCAGGGGGGGCGCAAATGGTCTTGGAGGGAGAGGAGGGTTCTCTCCTTTATTTTGAAATGGGGATAGAGGAGGGATTAATTTTGGTCTTGGGAATGGGAAGGGTTGTCTTGGGAAGGTGAAGGGGAGCTTAGGGAGATGGGATTCTGCCTTGGGAGATGGAGGGGTGGCTTGGGAAAGGGAAAGGTTGCCTTGGAAGGTGAAGGGATGCTTGGGGCTTGGTGAGAGAGTATTGGTGGGATTGAAGGAGCCTTGGAAAGATGAAAGGGTTGAGGCTGATGTGGAGGGTGAGGTGGCAAGGGGAGAGGAGAGAGAGGATGGTGCACCCAAGAGAGAGAAGGGGGGTCACCCCTTTTAGAGAGAGAGGGAGAATGAGAGAGAGATTGAGAGCAAGAGAGAGAGAGAGAGGGATTCTCACAAGATTTTGTGGAATGCTTAATTCTAATTGTTCATTAGTTCTCCAAGGAGGTGTTGGGGTCCTATTTATTGGGACCCAAACTTTTACATGACAAGACTACCCTTGGCTTTACATATAATGACCAAGCTGACCAAAAAGCAAACCAAGGGGTAGATGAAGACACAAACATAGAGAAATGACTTAGGACCTAGGAAAATGACTCAAATAAATGGGAAAATTACATCAAAATGACTCAAACAAAAGAGAGAAATACATCAAAATGATCCAGATAGATAATCTAAGTGTCGTGGGGGCCCTGCTCGACATGGAGCTCGATCCTATCCCTCTCCTGGAGGAAGTGATGTCCCGGGCCAGAGAGAATCATGGATGATGTCCCCATCAATTCCCCCGGGCTGCGAAGAGCTAGACTCTGTCGAGTAGGGGCCCACCCTGCTCCGATACTGCTCCAATATGTCGGGGTCCAGCTGCTGGGGATCCTCCCGACTCACCCATGCATCATTCGAAGGAGGCCGACCCTTCCACCGAACTAGATAGCGCTCATATACCTTGCTCCGGGTAGTAGTGACCTGTTCATCTAATATCCGCTCCACTTGCTCATGCTGGTTTCTCGGGACTGGTGGAGCTCTCTCATGGGGCTCTCTCAAAGGATGGAACAGGCTGGATGTCCTCACTAGCTGTCACCGTGGGACCCTTGTATGGCACCAGGTCAGCCACGTTGAAAGTGGGGCTTACTCCGTATTCCTCAGGGAGGTCTAACACATAAGCATTAGTGCCAATGCGCCTTAGAACCTGGAAGGGGCCTACTCCACGAGACCTCAGTTTTGAGATATTTTCAGGGAATAGTCTCTCAGTCCTCACCATCACTAAATCACCTACATGGAATCTTGGTGGCGGTGGTGGGGATCGGCCAATTTCTTGTACACCTCGTTGCTCTTGTTGATGTGCTTGCGAAGGTTGCTATGCAATGTTGTGAATGCTGACATTCTAGGGGTGATGGGTGGACCTGGGCAACCAAAAGTAGACCTATGATGCAATGCCGCCATGTACACTTTGATGGACCTAGGTGGGCCGGGGCATCTGTAGGTGAACCTATCATACGAAGTGGCGATGAATGCCGGGGGGCCCGGACATCCGTAGATGCTCCTAACATGCGTATGATCAATGATGAATGAGAGAGGGTGTTACACCCGAATACGGACCAATCATGCATCCTACTTGACATGTGGGTGACATGAACTAGTGGACCCGACGTACTAATCATGTCAAGCGATGTGATGTGCCAAGACATATGAATTCCTTTCCCAAAGATGACCTCCTTGTGTGGGGTGGTGGGGTGGCCTTTGAGCTTCCACTTAAAAGGGTTGAAGGGATCTAGGTAGGTGGACATCATGGAATGGGACAATTCCTCAATTCCTAGTTGTATTTCACCGATGGTCATGGTTCCCTTGGTGTGGTCTCCTTTCCCAAGGGAATGGGAAGGTCTTTTGGGGGTGTGGACCGGGTCTTGGTAGAGGTGGGCTTGGTCCAACATGGTTGGTTGGGGTAGGAAAAGGTTGGTGGTGAGTAAGGTGGGTGGGTATAGGAGGGGATCGAAGGAGTCATGGTAAGGGTCACCTAGGGAGAGTAACTCTAGGTCCTCATGGTCCTCACATTGTGGCGGTTCCTCCTCCTCTAATGAAACAGTTGGGCCGAAGTCTTTGGTAAGTGGATCGGCAATGAGGGGATGGCTTGGCTTTCTACCCGAGATAAGAAGCTCCAAATTGAGGAGAAGGTCGGGCTCATCGGGTGTGGGGAGGAATAATAGAAGGTCGCTAGTGTAGCAACCAATAGTGCAAATTGAGGTGATGGACCCGACACATAGGTGAGTGAGGTCGAGCCTCTTAGGTCGGTCGATTCTCGAAGCCAACATGCTAGTTTGCTCAAGTTGCCATTTAAGACCTTTGATAAGATCATCCAAAGTTTTCACCTCATAGGAGGATTGGAATGTGGTGTGGGAGGAGTTAATGGGTATTAAGTGGAAAGGGTGCTCCAAGGTTGGGGTTTGTAGGTTCAAGTCACGAGGGATGGGATTTTGCTTGAGCCATTTGATGATGAGTTCTCCTATGGTCACCAACTTTTGGGTGAAATTGATTGGCTTGGGGTTAATTGGGATGGGGATGAGTTGATGTCCTTCCTCTTTATTGATATGAGTATGGATTTCCTCAAAGGGTGGGAAGGCTTTGGGTTGGTGTTCATTCCCGGGGATTTGGTCTTGTGGGCCGTGGTCTCCTCATGTTCACTCACGGCCTTGTTTATTCTTTGAAGCGGGTTGAGAGGGTCTTTTTGGGGTGGGGTGATGAAGGTTGGTGTATGGTGCACCCAGGGTGGAGGGTAAAGGGAAACTTGATTTGGGATTGGTAGGAGAAGTAGTGGAGGCGTAGGTTGGGGTAGGATTGGGGTTGGAAGAGGAAGGTGGGTTGGGTGAGGAGGTTTGGGTTGATTGAATTTGGGGGGTGCGTCCCTTTTTGGGGATGATGGAGGGGAAGTGGTGGGGACCAAGGAGGCTTGTAGGGTATGGGTTTGAAGATGGATTGTGGATTGGGGTGTGGTGGCCTTCATGGGCCTAGGTGAAGGGGTGGACATGGGGTCCACTTGGGTTTGAATGGTGAGGGTTGGGTGAGTGACATTGGGTTGGGGAGTGGTGGTCATCATAGGGGGAGCCGGGTCGGTTAAGGGTATCTTGCCCTTGGGATCGGCCGGTTGTGAAGGGATGGAAGTGGGTCATCCTTGGATTTTGGGAGAGTTGGTGGTGGTGATCGGGGGTGGAATTATTGTGGTAGAATTTGGGCCCTAAGGGAGGTCATGGCTTGGCTGGAGAGAAAGGAGGAGTGGTAGTGCTCCTCGGGCTTTGGCTAGCCGGGTGGGAAGGGGAGTGTTGGGGAGCGTAGGCTTCCCTAAGTTTGGTCTTCATTTCTTCCCAAGTGGCTATTGGGGCTTGCCCGTGGAGCCTCCTTACACATTCAATAGTTAACCAATGATCACTGGCTGGCTCGGTTAGATGATTTTTTGCTAGGTTCACTTTCTCCTCCTCGGTCATGGTGTACCATTCAAAGAATTGGCCCACCGAAGCTTCCCACTCTAGATAACGGTTTAGACCGTGGCATCCATCAAAGGCGGGGGTTTTGAGTTTTAAGAGCCTCAAAAGTGGACTATCCACGTGTTCTAGAGGGGCACTCTCATTCACTCTTGGTGTAAGACCATTTCTCCCAAGTCGACCGAGTCGGGCATCGATGTCATCCAGCCGTCCAATAATGATGGGCATGGCCTTCATGGAGGAGTTGATGCGGTCATCTTTGTTGACAGCGGGAATCCCATGGGGTTTGAGATCCCTAGGGAAAGACGAAGAAGAAGGATGTGACGGGTACGAGGTGGTCATTCTAGTGGACAAAGGTGAGCATCGGGTGACTCAAAAGGTAAATGCGCCCTAGGACCAACTTGATAGAGACAAGTTGTGAACTTGCTCTGATACCAAATTGATGTGACACGACTTATGAGAATGCAACAGCTAAACTGTGATCCCTTGGACCTACCATGCAAACACAAGCACAAGAGCGGAGACTTACGTGAAATACCGAACCACCGTGCGTACTCGCTTCCCGGGGTGACTCGGTGATGCCGAGTGGAGGTAGTGGAGCAAGACCCTTGCTGGTAGGGGGCCAACATGGCTAGAGTTGTCCTCCCAAGGGTATGGTTCCCACAATCAAAGGGCTGGCGAGGTGCCTAAGGGGGCACCGGGTCATCTCTCTCACAATTCCACGGTGACCGCATGTGAGCTGGGAGCTCCGGGATCGGGCGTTCTCTCACCGACCATCGGAGCAATTCTACAGATATTAAATAAGCAAGCACTGAAATGAGAGCAAGGGGTTAGAGCTTACCCGGCCGGTTTGAAGAAACCGACCCCGTTCGGAGACGTTGGCGAGCGGGGAAGTGTGGGTTCCCCGCATACTGCGTCGGTGAAGCTTCTCCCTGTTTAATAAGTTACATGAACTACTCCTCACACAGGAGGGGGAACTTAGGGTGGGGAGAATAATGGTACAATCAAACACTACCTCCACGTAGGGAGGGGCGCTAAACCGGCCAAGCGGGGAAGGGAGAGTAGCTAAGGAAGTAGCCGATTGATCCCTTTGCCGGTTCTGCCCACTTTTGTGACTGCCTGATAGGTACTCGCTGTTGTCGCCACCACGGACTCTCCCGAACTTGGAAGTCACCGAAACCAGTGCCAAGTTTTCATTGGTTCAACAGGGTGGACTCCTGAATTTTTTTGGAATTTCTAGTCGTCGCCAACAGCCAGGGCAGGTGCTGGAACTAGGCGGCTTTATTCTGGCTCGGACTGGTTCCAGAGTACTGTAGCAGGAAGACGAGCTCGCCACGAACACTCCCGAGATCTGATTGATGCGGAACCAGAACGGACGCGAGCGTGGCCGAGTCTTCTTCAATCAGAAACCAAGAAAGGCCCCAGGGGAGGTCGGAGTCGCGAGAAAGAGTCCGAAGAGTGGGGGGGTGTTGGGACTAGCTTTGACTGGACTGACCTGCGCACCCGAGGGAGAATAATTGGAACGGAGGGTTTCGAACTCCAAACGAGGCTCCGTTTGTTGGGCTGGACAGGGGACTGGTAGAAGCTTCTCTCGGTCAAATGGCACACCAAGGGGAGCAAGGATGTGGGTGTAGGAACTTCAGCACTGGGGCTCTGGTCTCTGCTAGGATGCCAGCTGCGCGGTCGGACGAGAATTAACCTCTTGGGCGGCTCCGAACTCAGATCGAGGCGGGACCGCCTCGCCTGCGAAGCTGACTGGAGGATCTTTCCAGCAATATAGAGTGTGCCTCCTAGAGCTCCGGGATGTAGTGGTGGACGGCGCTGCAACAGACAGGCTCTTCTGCAGATCTTTAGCTACACTCAGGTTAGTGGAACAAGGTAGAAAAAGGGAGGTGTTTTGGTGGAGGGGTATAGGATTTGGTGGTGTTGATGATGGGAAGGGTTGGAAGGTGGGAAGGGGATGTGGGGAAGATGGGCAGGGGGGCAGAGCTAGCAAGGGGGAGAGGTGGGGTGCGATGGTGGCTTTGGTGGAGGAGAGAGGCAGGGGGGGCGCAAATGGTCTTGGAGGGAGAGGAGGGTTCTCTCCTTTGTTTTGAAATGGGGATAGAGGAGGCATTAATTTTGGTCTTGGGAATGGGAAGGGTTGTCTTGGGAAGGTGAAGGGGAGCTTAGGGAGATGGGATTCTCCCTTGGGAGATGGAGGGGTGGCTTGGGAAAGGGAATGGTTGCCTTGGAAGGTGAAGGGATGCTTGGGGCTTCGTGAGAGTAATGGTGGGATTGAAGGAGCCTTGGGAAGATGAAAGGGTTGGGGCTGATGTGGAGGGGGAGGTGGCAAGGGGAGAGGAGAGAGAGGATGGTGCGCCCTAGAGAGAGACAGGGGGTCGCCCCTTTTAGAGAGAGAGGGAGAATGAGAGAGAGATTGAGAGCTAGAGAGAGAGAGAGGGATTCTCATAAGATTTTGTGGAATGCTTAATTCTAATTGTTCATTAGTTCTCCAAGGAGGGGTTGGGGTCATATTTATAGGGACCCAAACTTTTACATGACAAGACTATCCTTGGCTTTACATATAATGACCAAGCTGACCAAAAAGCAAACCAAGGGATAGATGAAGACACAAACATAGAGAAATGACTTAGGACCTAGGAAAATGACACAAATAAAGGGGAAAATTACATCAAAAGTACTCAAACAAAAGAGAGAAATACATCAAAATGATCCAGATAGATAATCTAAGTGTCGTGGGGGCCCTGCCCAACATGGAGCTCGATCCTATCCCTCTCCTGGTGGAAGTGAAGTCCCGAGCCAGAGAGAATCATGGGTGATGTCCCCATTAAACCGGGAGTCCATCCGATGCCATGCCGGCACGACAATGCGCCCTCCGGAGTTACCCTTTTCGGGTGACCATTCCACCGAAGTTACCCTTTTTCTGGTGCATCTGCACCCAACCCTCAAGTTCCTTCCTCAACAGTTGAAGCAAAAGAAGTAGACCCCGTGCCTGGCACGAAATATGACTTACTACAGCACTTGGACCGTATGCCGGCCAAGATATCAGTTCTGGAGTTAA
This sequence comes from Amorphophallus konjac, assembly GCA_022559845.1. Classification (NCBI taxonomy): domain Eukaryota; kingdom Viridiplantae; phylum Streptophyta; class Magnoliopsida; order Alismatales; family Araceae; genus Amorphophallus; species Amorphophallus konjac. The sequence goes on along the minus strand of CM040119.1, from coordinate 203,428,729 downwards.
TAAAAAGGTCCACGCTACATCAAGATGCCCTGAGGGCTTTTCTACAAAAAGTAACGGTTAGCGAGGACGTGGCAATAGACAGTTTGCCGTTGGTGTTGGCAACAATTACTGGGGGCCTTCCATTTCATTTTCTAAATCAGAATTGGTACCCCCAGAGGCACAGCAGATGCCGCTCTGCATTACCATTTCCTTAAACAAAGTGGTAGTTGAGTCGGCCCTTGTGGACACAAGAGCTTCAATAAATGTATGTCCACTGAGTACACTACGTGCTTGCAATATTTCAGAAGACATGCTCGGGCCAACGCCAACCACGTTTGCGGCGTATGATAATTCCAGGCGAGCTTGCCACGGGGTCGTGACAGTTCAGGCCGAGTTAGGGCCTTTGGTAATGGACGTGGAGTTTTATGTACTGGACATAGACCCGATGTTCAAGGCAATTCTGGGTCATCCATGGATAGATAGCCTGAATGTTGTACCCTCAACTGTCCACCAATGCCTTAAGTTCTCATTTCAAGGCCGGGTAGTTAAGGTGAAGAGTATCTTCACGGTCCAATCTGTTGATGTAATTGCAGACAAGATTCTTCCTACTTTGTGGCCAAGCAACATGCCAGTTCTTTCTGTTATGGACTTAAACTATTCATGGGCATATGCCGCAAGCCCGCCACTACACCGACAAATGTTAAAATTAAGTCCAAGATTAGAGATTCAAAAGGGTGGCACATGATTTCAAAATTAGGCTATCAGCCGGGCTTGGGCCTCGGTGCACAGTTGCAAGGGCGAACTAAGCCCGTCCCTAAAGGTAGGAAAATGAGTCGAAGAGGCCTTGGCTACCGGGAGTCAGCACTGTCTATACTGGGAGACTCTGGGCCACTGACGTGGGATTACCATCAACACTTCGTAAAAGGCATGTTGCAACTTGGTACTTTGAAGAAGCCGCCGCCCTGTTCTAATGAGAAGACCGACGCCACTTATGTTGCTGGTGACCCGCCGCCGCCACTGAAGGGGCTGGTGGGTGACATGGAAGATTTTTGCAGTTGTCTTGAGAAGTTGTTCTATGAAGGGGAAGTTCGTCCAAAGAAGACGGAGATGCAGTTGGTGAAGCATTCTCCGACTTAGCTAGTTCACCGAAGGCCGCGGGAAGTGGGGAGCTCCATCACTACCTTCTCTTTGTCCCCGTCCCGTCTTGCCTCCTTGTTTTAGCAATTGGGGTTTGTTCCACGTTCCCCTCCGATTATGGTCGACCCGTACTTTATGGAAAGATCACCTGAAATTCTGTTTATCCCTAGTGCATGTGGGCGCTGCCCACCCATTGATCTATCAACCTTGTTTACTCCTCCCTCCCCCACTGCCCAACTCCACGAAATGTGGTTTTCATCTTTCGACCCCTTCTTCGATTGCATCTTCCCCTCTCTATTTCCCATGGAACTTCCTCCTCCCCCGTCTTTCTCTTCCTGTTGCGTGATCTCCTCTGACTTCCAAAAAATGTCAATTTTAAAACGGAGGTTTCAATGGAGGATTACGCTATGTTCTACCCATCTTCCCAGGGGAATGAGACCCCTACTCTTTTCCCAGAAGATCTCTTGTCTCCTAGGTTAAATGTACATTCTGCAGAGTCTCCTAGGTTGGAAGAGTCAGTTGGGGTAGAGTCTAGCTCTAGCGTAGTCAGCCCATCCACGTCTACGGCGCACCCCGTGATGTGTCATTCTAAATCTGTTCCAGATAGGTTTGCAAGACTTAGCTTAGAGATGTCATGCCCTTCTCAAATGCCCTGAGTTTGTAGAGACCGCCATAGTCTTAGAAGGTGATGAGGAAGTAGAAGGGGTGTGGAGCAATATAGGGTTAGGTGTATATAAAATCATTGATGAGAAGGACCCAGCCGATGATGGGGAAAGCGATGTGGAGGACGCTGCCGATCTGTACGCACAGGGATTAAAGAGATTCGATGAACCAATGACGGCAGTGGATGAACCCTTTAAAGAGATTAATCTTGGAACGGAGGAGGACCCCAGGCCCATAATCATTTCCGCTAATGTCCCTCCTCAGGTTGAAGAGGAGCTGATCAAGGTTTTGAGGGAGTACAACGATTCCTTTCCTTGGTCCGATGAGGACATGCCGGGTCTTGACACCACTTTGGTTGAACACCGACTTATTCTTAAACCAGGGGCAACACCCGTTAAACAAAAAGCAAGAAGGTTCCACACGCAAATGGCCTTGAGGATAAAAGAGGAAGTCGACAAATTGCATAAGGCTAGGTCTATTAGAGTGGTATTATATCTGCAATGGGTGGCAAACATAGTCCCGGTAATGAAAAAGGATGGAAAAATTTGGATTTGTATTGATTTCAGGGACTTAAATAAGGCATGTCCGAAAGATGATTTCCCGCTTCCTCACATCGATGTATTAGTAGATTCTGGGTATGAGGCACTCTCATTCATGGATGGATATTCTGGTTATAATCAAATCTGTCTTGCTCTCGAGGATCAAGAGAAGACCTCTTTCACCACGCCCTGGGGCACATACTGCTATGTCGTTATGCCATTCGGATTAAAGAATGCAGGTGCAACGTACCAGCGGGCAATGATGGCCATCTTCCACGACATGATGCATGTGTACTTGGAAGCCTACGTGGATGATATCCTGGTGAAGTCGAGGTCCAAAGAAGAGCACCCCGCCATCTCAGCCAAGGTGTTGCAAAGGGCTAGGGAGTATAAGCTAAAAATGAATCCAAAGAAATGCGTGTTTGGAGTTGCATCAGAGAAATTGCTTGGGTTTATTGTTAGTAAACGGGGGATTCAGATTGATCCGAATAAAGCAAAGACCGTTATGGAGATGCCGCCGCCTAAGAACATTACTGAGCTCGGAGGTTTGATTAGGCGCTTGCAATTCATTAGAAGGTTTATATCTCAACATTCGCAAAGGTGCCGCACATTCTATGAATTGTTAAAGGCGGGAGCCAAATTTGAATGGAATGAACAATATCAGAAGGCCTACGAGGATCTTAAGGTTTATCTTTCTAATCGCCCGATTCTGCAACCACCTGTCCCTGAGAAACCCCTGATATTATACATTTCTGTAATTGAGGACTCCCTAGGGGCTGTTCTGGCTCAGGTAGATGATGAAGGAAGGGAACGGGTAGCATACTACCTTTCGAGGTTGTTTAATCCCACTGAATCCAAGTATAATGCCATGGAGAAGACCTGCGTAACATTAGTGTGGGTAGCTCAGAAACCCAAACACTCCTTGCCCATGAGGTTAAGCTTATCTCTAGAATGGACCCAATTCGTTTCCTCTTAGAAAAACCCATCCTTTCTAGCAGATTAGCTCACTGGCAGAGCTTTCTTTCCCAATTTGATGTCACCTTCATTGTTCAGAAAGTGATCAAGGGATACTCGATTGCTGAACATCTTGCTCATTCTTCCATCCCTCGCTCTGATTCAATCCAGGACGAATTCCCTGATGAACATTTGGCTGTTCTTACTCATCTTCCATTTTGGTCCCTTCATTTCGATGGTGCTCTCAATTCTCAGGGCCAAGGAATCGGCGCCGTTCTCCTCACTCCGGAAGGAGTGACCATCCCTATCGCTTATCAACTCTCTTTTCCTGCCACTAATAACATAGCCGAGTATGAGGCTCTCCTTGCCGGTCTGAAGCACGCCTACCTCATGGGCGCACGATACCTTAACATCATAGGAGACTCTCAACTGGTGCTGCATCAAGTTCTGTCAACTTATCGCACCCGTGACCCTAAACTCAAGCCTTATCAAGATTTGGTCACGCGCTTGGCTAGGCAGTTCCGAAAACTCATCTACATTCATACTCCTCGTTCTCAGAACATTCTGGCCGATGCACTTGCATCGCTCGCTTCTTCTCTTTCATTCCCCCCCAGTCGCGCCACTGAGACTATTGTAGTCCATCGGTCAGACACTCCTTCCCTTCAGGATCCTTGGTTCAATAACCTTAGGAAGGCTGTAGAGAAGAAAGCGAAGAGAGAAGATTTGAAAGAGGTTTCACTAACTGAGCTTGAGGAGATTATAGAAGAAGAGGAATTGCCGTGGTATCACGAGATAGAGCAATACTACAGGGATGGTTCCTTTCCCGAGACGGCAAACGCTGAGAAGCGCAAGTCCATTAGGAGAGTCGCCGCTAGATACACGATTATTGCTAGGGAATTGTACAGGCGGGCTCTCAATGGAGTTCTAATGAGATGTTTGGATGATGATGAGGCTTGGAAGGTAGTAGAAGCTGCTCACTCCAGTGAGTGTGGAGGTCACGTTAATGGGTAGGCATTGGCGAAGAAGATTCTTAGGCATGGCTATTACTGGCCAACCCTAGAAGAAGACTGTTCCACCTATGTCCGTAGGTGTCTTCAATGCCAGCTTCATGCCGACAAAATCTACGCTCCTGCTTCTTCTCTCCATCCTCTTTCTACTCCTTGGCCATTCTCAATGTGGGCCTTTGATATCGTTGGACCACTTGGTGACCCTAATGGTCAGGTTAAACAGAAATCCTTCATTCTGACGGCTACTGAATACTTCACCAAGTGGGCGAAAGCCGAAGCTTATACAGAAATCAAAGCCACCACGGTATGCCGCTTCAACTTCAAGAACATCATCTCGCGGTTTGGAGTGCCAAGTGATATCGTCACCGACAATGGGCCTCAATTCGTTTCTCAAGAACTTCGGGACCTCTGTAAGAAATTCAATATTTCATTGCATCATTCATCACCATACTCTCCTCAAGGTAATGGCCAAGCCAAGGCCACGAACAAAACCCTTCTTAAAATCATTAAGAAAACATGCGAGTCGCACAAATTTACTGATTGGGCCGATAAACTGATAGAAGCTCTATGGGCTTATCGCACCTCCGTACGCACTCCCCCGGGGCAAACTCCTTTCGCCCTCACCTATGGGATGGAGGCGGTACTCCCATGCGAGATCCTGATCCCTTCCCTAAGAGTGCAGCTGGACAAAGAACTTAATCTCGACGAGCGTCGAGAGGCGTTGTTAGTCCAACTGGAACTCCTAGATGAGAAGAGGCTTAATGCGGCCAATCACGTCTCGGTTTATCAAAAATGTGTCTCGCGATATTTTCAAAAGAAGGTTATTGAAAGAAAATTTCAAGTGGATAACATGGTTTTGAAGCGCAAATTTATAAGATCAGCAGGTCCTAGGTCTAAGTTACAACCCAATTGGGAAGGTCCGTTTGTAATTAAGGAACTCTATCCTGGTAACGCGTACCGTTTAGTTAATGTGGAGGGTGAAGAATTGCCAAATCCGTGGAATGGGTTGTATTTAAAAAGTTTTTATCCATAGAGTCATGCCAGCAACGGTCCGGCGGCGGGGTGTGCCTCTACTTGATCACAAAGGGAGATCCCCGGTTCAACATTCACACACTACACGACCCCCCATGGTTCTATTTTTTCCCTTTTTGGCGCAACAACGTTTCTCCCTGGGCCATGCCTAGGGGCAAGTGAAAATCCTTATTTTTCTCTCTCCTTTCGGCTGAAAATAGGGGCAAGTGGTGAATAAGGGGGCGAGAACTGATCTAAACCCCCCGATAAGAGAGGTCTCAAATATGGGTAGTACGTTATGATCTTATTCCGCAGTTATGAGAGCAAAAAGAAAAAAAAGAAATAGAAAAAAGGGGCAAAACCAAAGACAAAGCTAAAAGCTCATCCAAAAACTCGAAGCTCGGAAGTCTAAATACCACAAAATAATGAAACTAGGCATGGCAAGAGTGGCAATAAAGTTTCCCCGCGGGACGTTATGAGCCCGGTCGTATGCGTGTCTAGAGCGGATGTAGGTTCGATGATGGACACAGAGCCCCGGTGCAACAAACCAAAAAATCTTTGAAAAGGGGTGTCGTGAGAAGAACTCAAGCCCTAAAAACCCCTATATCTATCGCCAGCTTTTCTATCGAACTCCCTTTTATTTTTCAAGGAATGGATCGCACCCCGGGTGTGACCTCGGTAGAGACACCGTTAAGCAGAATCGGACCCCGGCCATGGGCGGTCACCATCAATGCACGTTGAACTTGGGAGACCCCTAATGAGATATGAGGTTCCCTGTCGTCGGGTTTAAGCTGGTTTCAAAATCAAAAAAAATCAAAAATTTCAAAATCCAAAAAAATCGAATATTTCAAAATAAAAAAAATCTAATATTTTGAAATCCAAAAAAATCAAATATTTCAAAATCCAAAAAAATCAAATATTTCAAAATATAAAAAATCAAATATTTCAAAATACAAAAAAAATCAAATATGTTAAAATCCAAAAATCTAAATATTTTCAAAATCATAAAAAAAAGATTTTCATCATCACGATTTGCATCCATGGCATGCTTTGCATTCATTTTAATTTGTTGTTTGCCTATTTAATAAGGCTTACCCCCTTGACCAAAAATCAAGAACTGGTCATTTCCTAACTTGCTATAGGCAAGGGGTTAAGCCTAAAACAGATTTAATCTGTTTTCCTTGTTTGTGTGTGTGCAGGGGCAGGTTGAAGTTGAAGGTTCAGTTAGTAAACGGTCCTCTAGGGACCGTCCTACTCATTGCAACGGCCATGGTCAGACCGTTCACCCGTTCACACGGTTCTATATAGACCATTCCAATCTCAAGCTCCTTCAAGTATCCACGGTTTTCATTAGACCGTTCATATCTATGAACGGTAGATTCTTAACCGTTTAACCCGGTTCACCGCCTACCTGTAAGCCGTTCAACTCCCTACTCTCAACTCCGCCGCTGATCTAGCGCACGGCTCTAATGGAGCCGTTCTACTATTTGAGCGGTCAATTTCTAACCGTTTATTCAACCAAGCGACCTGTTTGTGACCGTGTGCATTTTGAAGTCATATCCCAACTCACTCAAGCACATAAGAAAGCCAAAACTCAAACCAATCAAGCCAATTTTTTTTCATTCATATATCAAACTTTCTAAGCATAAGTCTCTACATCAACATCATGAAAGAGAAAAGAAGAATCACTCAGTCCTCCGCTGGGCATCCCCACGGGGACGTATCTCTCTCAGCTCTCTAACATAAGCCTGGCGTGTCGCCGGAATCTCTGTAACCTCTGCTGCAAGGGTAAGCACCATGCTTACCTCCCACATGATCAAGGCACTCCTGACCGCCTGCTCGTCCTCCTCTGTACTGATCCTCCTCGCTTCTAGAGCAGGAAGGTGGGGTAGTGCTGGTAGTACAATCCTGGGTAGTCCAACCTGTAGGTAGCACCGGTGCGGGCTGTACATTGCCAGTGTAGTGTCGCTCACGAGCCTCAAATCCAAGCCTGGCCTCCTAGGTACCCTGATAGTGGTGTCGCGGAGGAAGTCATGGTGCATCACGAACCAATCCAGGGGTAGCCTGTTGATGTGCAGTCGCCACTCGTCCCTGGTCTTCTTTTCTGCTGTCCTGCACTCTACCTGTGGAGAAAACTCAAAGGCGCCACCTATGAAGAAGAGGGGGTGGCTCCCGAAGATTCGGCTGGCTGAAGTGACATCCTCCTTATGAATGAACTTCATCATGACACCCATCCAGCACTCTAAAAGCATCATGGAACCGAAGAGAGGACCTCCTAGAGCTGCTGAGGTAAGGCTCTCGTACAAGTAGGCAAGGATGACCTGGGAGATAGAAAGACCCTGCCACAGGCCACTGATGGCACTAAGGATAGGAGTCTCTAGCACATGGTTGACAGAGGGGAACAAGATGGCCCCATACAGGTAAATGGACGCGGCCTTGGATATGGCCTCATCCCACCCACACCTATTCCTACAATGTTCAACTACCCACTGGCTAAGAGGAAGAAGGTGGATCTGGCGTGGGCCTATGAAGGTATGGATGTCCCTGCTATCTGGTATAAACCCTCCCAAAATGAGCCTAGGGTCTACAGGGGTCACGGTATGACACACTAAGTCCTCCTCACCCACCTTAGACCTAGGAAAGGAAAGATAGGTGTAACACCCTCAAATATAGATAAGTTGTACTCTATATCATCGAGGCGCATTTTCAAGTATCGGCTCAGTTCTTGTAAAGAACTCCGAAGTTGAGCGTGCTTAATGGGGAGCAGTACTGGGATGGGTGACCTACCTGGGAAGTCTCCCATTATGGAGCCGATCACTATAAAAAAGGGATAAAACAGTGAGGCCGCTAGGCTAAAGCGGACAATACCTCGACGGTATAGAGTACGGGGCGTGACAGAATGGTATCAGAGCTATACCCCAGCCGAAAGTGTGGGAACTAAGTGCCATGCAGGGCAAAGTGCTACGCTATGGGAGCCACCTCTTGAGTCCGTAATGGAGCAAAGTGCTACATAGTGGGAGCCACCTCTTGAGCCTGTAGGGGCCACCTCTAGAGTCCTACCTGCCTGGGAGCTTGATTGCGTGATTGCATGCTATATGTGCCCAGCGACGAGGACATCGCCTATATAAGAGGGGTAGATTGTAACACCCTCAAATATAGATAAGTTGTACTCTATATCATCGAGGCGCCTTTTCAAGTATCGGCTCAGTTCTTGGAAAGAACTCCGAAGTTAAGCGTGCTTAATGGGGAGTAGTACCGGGATGGGTGACCTGCCCGGGAAGTCCTCCATTCTGGAGCCGATCACCCTTAAAAAGGGATAAAACCGTGAGGCCGGTAGGCCAAAGCGGATAATACCTCGACGGTATAGAGTACGGGGCGTGACAATAGGTCTCTACCTCCTTAGTAGGATAGTGGCCTCAAAAGATGGAAATATGAATGTATGGGTCTCAGGGTGCCAGATTTCTACCAAGGCTGAGATGCTGTGCCAGTCAAGGGAGAGCTTTGGGTAATTTAGGCCTAACACCAAGAGTGGGTGTAGGTGCCAAGAGTTCAGGATGGATATCACTCCTAGGGGCAACGCACGGACCATGGGAGCCATCCACTTTAAAGTGGAATAACACCTGGAGCCAGGGAGAAGCTGAGGTAGAGGGAAAAGAAAAAGAAAAGGAGAGAGAGAGGAAGAACGTGTAAGTGAATGAAAGAATTGACTTGAATGAAATCATGCTAACATACCTCTCTCAAAGGGCTCGAGCTGAGATGACGAGGGATTGTAGTCAACCGTTGGAGCACTTCACGCTCCGTCCTGGCCAGCTTTGGCCCTTCATAAGCTGCCCCCTCCATGGAACTCCCCTCCAAGGATCTTTTCATGATGATTGGATGAAGAATAGCAAACGTCTGAGGCTTAGAAAGAGGGGTGTAGTGTGAGTTGCGAATTTTGGATCCCCCCTCTTCTTATAGAGCTTGCATAGAAGCTTAAACCCATTTGGATTGAGCTAGGATACATCTAGATGGGGTTAGGCTAGAGTTTGAGTGGGTTTAGAACATGGTTTGGGACTCTCCAAGAGGGTCCCGATCGGACTCCCAGTATATGGGATTGGACGGTCTAACGATAGACCGCCCTTTCCTTCGAGCGGTCGACAAAGAACCGTTGCACTTCTTCTAGACAGTTCGGATCTCTGGCTTTGAACGGTCGAAACATAACCGTTCCTCTACTCGAACGGTAAGTCTAGGACCGTTTATCTACCTATGCTGGACGAAGTCAAGCAGCCTTCACGCGGTCACCCGCGAGCCGTGTGTCCTCTAGGCGGCCAATTTGTGACCGCTTATCCCCTGCCACACTACGTTCTACTCTCCTGTCTCTCTCTCACTCTGAGTCGGCGTCTCTCTCTCACTCTGAGTCGGCGTCTCCCTCTGTCACTCTGAGTCGGCGTCTCTCTCTCACTCTAAGTCGGCGTCTCTCTCTCTCTCACTCTGAGTCGGCATCTCTCTCTCACTCTGAGTCGGCGTCTCTCCCTCACTCTGTGTCGGCGTCTCTCTCCTCTCCCCCCTCTCGTAAGTCAGTAAGCCTCTTTCCTCCCCGCTCTCTCGAGTCAGTGGTAAGTAAGTTAGTTAGCATTTGCATCCATACATTCACATTTCATTTAGCACAATAGAAAATCAAAATAAAAAGTATATCATACCACTATTATATCATACTATGTACAAAAGTCGAATCCCAAGTACAAGAGTCAGGCCTGCCCCTCTCCCTGGCCCCCGTCACTGTCTCCGCCGCCCTCGTGCCTCTTTGGTGGAGGCATCGTCGAGGTCACCTCGTCACGCTGTCGTCGGCATCGCTCATCCTCCTCATTCCTCCGATGGCCGGAGGAACCCGTAAAGTAACTCCTCACGGAGCCATGAGTATCGTGGCTGCCGCTCGGAGTCGCTCTTTTGCGCTCCCGACTCACCTCTCTCAGGCCCACCACCATCCCCTCTAGTCTCACTGCCTAAAGTCGAGCCTGCTCTGCCTCAGCTTGATAGCGCTCCGCGTCGGCCCGGTGGCGCTCTGCCTCAGTAGCTCCGGCTCGGAGATGCTTCAGCTCCATGCGGAGAAGTGCTATCTCCAGTGCGTCCGCCGGGTGACTCTACGCCGCCTCCTCCCGCAGGCGGGCCGCCTCCTCCTGAGTCGCTGCCTGACTCTGCTCAAACTCTGCCCTCAGGCGGGTCAGCTTGGTCTTTTGCATACATTATCATGGTCAGTTAATAGCATTTCAAACATTTCATAAGCATAAACAACAGGGAAAGTGTAGTGATTGCGTACCCTCTCAGTGAGCGCCACATCGGCCGCCTTGGCCCGCGCTACCATCCGTGTGAAGTCGGCGTCCCCCTCGACTCGATCTGCGGGAGTCTGCGAAGAAGAAGAAGGAGTGTTGGCCTCCTGCCGCTGGACTCCCTTGGTGCGTTGCATCCAAAACTCCAGGTCAGTCACATGCATAATCATAATTAAGTGCATATTTTAGAGATCAAGGTTTAGAAAACTCACCAGTAGGGCCAGAGCCTGTCGAGCCTCGTCTCGCTCCCTGATCGTAGAGTGTAGGAGCCCCTGCAGCTCCGTGAGCCGTCCCTCAGGGTGAATCTGCATTTAGAAGTCCAAATGTCAGTGTGTCATCATATAGAGATCATAAGCATAATAGACACATTTTATGTTTAAAAGTCGTACCGGTCGGTGGGCACCCCGAAACACCTGGTCCCGGTAGTGTCTGGCGTACGCGGTGTAGTACACCGAGTCGCTCTCTGCTCGGGCGGTCACCACCCGCCTGAGTGTTATCCAGTCTGCTATCTGCGCGGCATTCCGCGCCGTCCAGTCAAAGGCAACTCCTAGGCCCCGTGTGGTCCGTGTAACGCGCTCCCCAAGCTTTTCTGTCATCGGGAACTCCACTGCTGGCCGGTGGACCCCAATGGTCCTCATCACCAGTCGGAAGTGGAGTGGCTCCACCACATTCATGCAGTGAAGCCACACATTGCGCCCCAAGAAGGCGAGGGCCCCTGCCACCCAGGGCTGGCCCTCCTGTCCCTCCTCTGCGTATGGTGTCCACCGTACCTGCAAAAATAAGAACCATCATCAGCATCATCATCATATAGAACTGCATTTAATTAAAGAGTCTAAGTTTAGAATCGTACCGAGGTGGATGGTAGAGCGTCGAAGTCATCCTGCAGCTCCCGGACCTGTCTCCTAAGGGCTGCAATCTCTCGAGGTGCGGTCCACCTCCGGGCGAGCGGCAAGAGCTCAGGGTGAGTCTCCTCGCCTCTGCCTAGCCCACGTAGGCGCACGTAGGCCCACACATGCATTAGATCGCGTCAGCATAAACGAAGCATATAGCAATTGCACAATCAAGTCTATGGTCGAGTCATACCTGGAGTAGAGGAGAGAAGCCTCTGAGCATGGTCCGCCTGCCCGTCGAGCTCAAGGTGTCGAACAAGAAAGCCAGGACCGCCGCTCCCCACACGTGGTCGCCGACGTGGTCGAGGTCCTGGAGTAATGGAAGGAAGCGGTAGTGGATCACGTCCGCACGCGTCGAGAAGAGGAGTCATTCGAACAACAGCATCAGGAATCTCCTCAACACTCTGTCTACCTCTACTCCCGGCTCCGCCGCCACTCTCGGTCTCGCCAGGTCCACCAAGCGCTGAAGGTGCTGCTCCGGTTGCTCCCCCGTCGCTATGCCGGCTCGTCGTAATCCGAGGCTGTCCTGAAGACTCGCCCGGGGCAGGAGAGTAGACTGCCACTCAGGACGTCGCAGCCTCAAGCCCAGCAGCTCCTGGGCCATCTCACGGTAGTCAGGATACGTGGTCCCACTCACCGGAGTCCCGTACACCCGTAGGCCAGTGAGTCTGGCCACATCCTCCAACGTTGGGACCATATGCCCCCACGGGAAGAGGAACGTACGACTCACTGGATCCCAACAGTCATGTAGGGCGTAGAGCAGAGCTGTGTCGAACCGACACACCTTGATGCTTAGGAATGGGGCGAACCCCATGGCAGCTAGCCGCTCTCGCTGAAAGTCTGGCAGTGCCAGATACACTGCACGGACCTGCAACCACGAGATGCGGGTCCTACATTTTCCATGCATTCATTTATATAGTTGCATACATTTAATAATAGTTTTAAGCATTTTATTTCAATAAACAAATGAAAACAATAAAAATTGCGCTTATGTTGGATGAGCGGTTCTTCATGAACCACTCTACGCTATGGGCCGCATTTGTTCAAAACCTCTAATGTTTCGAACGACCCATTGAAGCCCGTTCTTCTGTCATACGGTGGACCTCCCACCGTTCATCCCCACATCAACCTTCGTCGTTTTATGGCTTAGACGGCCACCCGTAGGCCGTAGTTAGGTTGTGCGGCTCTATGTGAGCTGTCGGTTCTTGGATGTACTGTTTATTGAGAACCGTCCGTCCGTCGTCTTCCCCGACGACAGCGACAGTCTCCTCATCGGCGGGAGCATCCCCAAATGGCCCCAAACCGGTCCCCAGGGGTCGTATGCCCCTTGTTTTCTCCCTAGGACTAGCATGCAGGTTTTAAAAATGGAAATGGCTAGGGTTAGGGGGACCTACCTCGGGGTCCCGAGCCTTCATCTCCTTCGTCGCCGCGGTCGGTGGCGCTTGGGGGTCCTCTCCGGCATCAACAGCAGTCGCAGCCACCTCCTTGTTGACCGCGGGTGCTGGCGTCGCCATCGGTGCGTTTGTTCCCTCGGCGGCGGACGGTGCCGCCGTTTCTTCCTCCGTGGCCGCCGCCGGCAGTGGCGGTGCTCCCTCTTCCCTTCCGGCCATCGGTGGACGACGAGCTTGATGTTTTGATCGCATAGGCAAGGGAGACGGGGTGGGGGGTTTTCTGTGAGAAGGATTGAGAGGGTGAGAGTGAGATTGAAGAGATTGAGGGGGAGATGGGAGGACCTCGGTGTGCGTTTCTCCCTCCTCCCGCCGTCGGTTACGGTGGGGAGGAGGGAGACGAAGGGTTTAACATTTTAAAATCTCAGAGGATGAGCGGTCTATCACATGGCTGTCCAATCTTTAAGTGGTTCCTTCCAAGCCGTTCTTTCCCCAACAGCATCTTGCACATGAGCGGCTACTTTTTGGCTGTTCACCTTGTTGGTGGTTTGAGTTGAGTCGTTCATCTTCTTATGCCACATTTTGATGCTCTGCTCCTGTATGGCTTGGCCAAAGCCGTTCTTGATCATGGGCGGCCCCTCATTAGCCGTTCGTATATGGAATAAATGGTTTTGAACTTTTGTGGCTGCATGAAATGGTTAATTAACGAATTTGATTATTTCATATTGCAAATCTTGTTCATGATTTTAGCAGCGCCAGCCTGCTTGCCTTTCGGCTCCGTCAGGTGAGTCAGGTAAGTATTCCGATCCCTGTAGCTCTTATTGCATTACTATATGGTATTATGTTATAATATTTCGAGAACTAGTTTATTTCTCGCATGTTCCAGGATCTGATGTTCCCCTTTAACAAAAACAAGTGATAATCCAGGTGCGTGCTTAACCTTCGGATAGGCCGTTAGGTTGGGAAAACTAGGGGATGACGGTTCTATCTTGCACGCCGTGGTTGCAGATAGTATCTGACCCTGATTAACCCAGTCTAGCATTACTATTCTCGAGTATTTTATATTTTATCCTTTCTTTGCATTCGTTTTGATGATTTCCTTTATTTTAGCCCAGCATGCATCATACGCATATTTTGAGCATTCATGCCCCATGATTTTCCTGCAAATATCCCATCATTAATGGGTAGCTGTGTGTTCAATGTTTGAGTAAGAGGAATAATTCCACTCTGGGTTGGAAGGTTCTTTCTGTTCGATTCACTCGGTTTAGTTGATTAGAGGTCCCCGTCTGGAGTTTTAGTCCGTTTCTTTACTTTTGCTGCTTATTCCGATCTCCTCATTGGTCCGAGGGATTGTGTCCCCCATGAGGATGGTCGTGTGTTTCCTTTTATTTAGTTAGTCCCTCCAGGTCGGCGTCGCTTTTGGTTTGATCATTCCTTGTGGTTGATTCAGAGTTTTCCGGAAGATTCCCATCGCTTGTTGGCAAGAAAATGGGTGTCGTTTTACCTTAACGCCCACTTTTCAGTCCACTCTGCTTCATTTCCGCTTCATCTCCATGTTCTATCTCGCTTTCACTTCACCTCCGCTTGCTCCCCTACAAAGAGGACGTTAAGGAGGGGCATCTATTGACACCCATTTTTTGCCGATAAGTTGGTTCATTCCTTTTACTCTTATTTGTTAATGCCTCGAGTTATCCGTTACTCGTTGGGCTATTTTTCTGGCAACGTCTTTGGGCCTATTTAGGGGTAGCCTCCCTCCTTGGCTAGGTCTGCTTCAATTCAGGGCTTAATGGGCCTTGATTTTGTGTAATTGATCATTTTTATGAATTTCAAGCGTCCAGATTAATGTACGGTCAATCCCTGGCTGCACAACCCGTGCGCGATCGTTTTTGGGCCGTCTATATATTTATGGGATATTTTAGTTGATTTTCTGAATTATCACCGACATGCTTTCATGTGGCCTATGAATAGCCGTACAACTTGATGAGCAGACTAAGATTAGCCGTTCTTGTCCCAGAGTCCTAGGCTCAATTGATTATTCAGATAATAATATATTTATCTCATTTTCCACCGACAAGGCAAGCGCGGTTGGCCCTTGGCCGCTCTTATGATTGAACGGTATGGATATAGCCGTTTATCTATGAGAGTCCAACGGCGAGATTTTCGGTCGGTTCGATGGATAAATCGATATATATTTTTTATATTTGAATTTCCACCGAGAGGGATAAACAGCCTACTTGTAGATCGCCCAACCTGATGAGTGGTCTATCGGGCGACTGTCCAACCGTCCATTTCCAAAAATTTTAAAGGACCTTTTCTCTCTCCACTCGTGGATTTATCCCCAACTTTCTCTAACCATTTCTCCGCGAATATTGAACCAAATTTGGTGCCGTTTCTTTGGGTTGAAAGATAACTCAATTATCTACAACTTTTATTTCTTTATCTCGACCTGAAAATGACTGAAAACCCTAATTACGAGCTGGGACTTGTGGGCTCTATAAATAGACCCTAAAGCTAAGCTTGTGGGGGGGGGGGGGGAGATTTTGGTCGACGGCGAAGCCCTGTCGAATCTTTGAGCGACCTATCACCAGGGAGGGAGACCTTCTACGTCCGCATAGGCCTCCGGTTCAAGGAGTAGTCGTATTTTGAGTCATTAGTTCATTTAGTCCCACCGGTCTCTTTTACTTGCATGCATCGTTTCTTCTATATTTCTTCCACGTTTTCTTACTCTCATACACCATTTACACACCCTCCTATGTTTTTGACGCCCCTAGGGGTTTAAAAACTCCCAGGTATCCCCATTACATCTTAGTTATGGTTATTTCCTTCCATTTCTTGCATTTACTACACACCATAGTTCTAATCCGGGTTTTCTTTTGTGTTCTCTGCGTGGTTTTGCAAGTCAGCAACCTTAGAACACGAGGCCCACTCATTCTGGCCGGCTGGAAAGGGTGGAGGTTTGAACTATTACAACTTAAGGCGCAGTGGTGTTGGGCGGCTCCATATTGTCCGTTCTAAGGGACGTGCGGCATCATCTGAGCCGTTCTTCTTCTTCCAGCGGCCATCTCCAACCCATTCGTCGTCCATTGCACTTTGTCCCGCGTCCCCTCACAGCGTTGATGAGCGGTCTGTCGAGCGGTCGTGCAAGATAAGGGCGGCTCATTCGGAGCCGCGCATCCCTCCAGTGCTGGTCAAAAGGCGAGTATCTCCCTCTTCTTTCCAAGGTGCGGCGTGTTCATCACGTTCGGAGCCTTGGTGGCGATCACAGGTTTCTACTTCTGTTCCCTCCTACTCCCGTTTTGTTTACTTTCATATTCATATTAGTAAAGGGATTTGAAGGGTGTTTTAAGCCGGTGTAGAGAAGGTAATATCTTCTACCAACACGCAGCAGAAGCTAGAAATTAAAATTTTTACCCGGCCGAGTTGATCGCTCCAGTGTGAATTCCCATGGTTAAACAAGAACTATGAGATTTGATTTTACCTTTGCGATGCTCAGATCGCAGCGAAGTGGAAACATTCCCTCGTGGCGGTAATAAGCCGCACAAGTGAACGACCTCTAGCGGTATCCACACGGGCACGAACGGTGGAGTCTCCTCGTCATAACGCCCCCACGAATGATCTCCTCCTCGACATCTCCATGATCTCTACACTAGAGATGAGAAGAAGAAGAGAGAGGAGAGAGGGGGGCACCTCTCCCTAGGAGGAGAGAGAAGGAGCGGCCCGGGAAACCCTTGATGCTTGGCCCAGGGTTTTTCCCAACACAATTATTTATAGACTTCTCGATATTTCACAAAAACCCTAATAAGTCTAATATTGCAAATATACTTCCACCGTCCATAATCCTAATGTGTGTGACCCTCTAGGCCCAGTGTCAGTCTGGTTTTAGGCCCAATAAGCTTAAGAACTCCTTCTTAGCCTTTCCATATTATTAATTAAGATGGAATTAATTATTTAATCATCTCATGACTTAAATAATTAATTAATAATCTTATGATAAATAATCATCTCATGATTATTCCTTTGATGGGCTTTCACGCCACGGTAAGCACCAAGCAACACTCCGTGACCCCAGAAGACAAAGGGGGTTTATAAAACCACTCTGGGACCTTTCCGTCAACAGTTACTACACAGCTATAGCCCTCCATTCATACTCAATGCCCCTGATCATAATTAAGGGTATGGTGATACTGTCAAAACCTTCTTATTTATGACATGATGAACGTACTCTGAGTCCCAATAGAAAACTCCTTTTCCATTGAACTATCTACCTTGGCCAAGGATTTACTCGAGTACAATTCATAAGGCATTCTCTCTCATGCTATATCTGAGAGTGAATGATTCACTGTTGTCACTCAATTTCCTTCGCATGTATTCCGCTGTACCCGAATACCTGAGCATCCATGACTTATGGATAAAGTCCCTTTGCCAGGAATCAAAATATAGAAGTCCTCATGCAAGGTATCTTTGGTGACTCATGTCAAAAGACCAATTATGTAACTGCAACTGAAGAATCTCTTGGTTGACAGTTAGATATAATTACCATCTAGAGATTCTTGATCGGATCAGTTCAGTGAACCCTATTCTTATAATGGGCACCTGCACATATTTCTTAGTGTCTCCACACCAGTGACTATGAGATCAGTCACCCTCATCATATGGGAGGATATCATGTGCACTGGTCTATCCAGATTCTTTGATGTCCTATCTCAAAGATCCTATGACCAGGAACATTTAAAACACATGCATCTAGAAGGTTGATCTCACTATCATAATCTCATTATGATTGAACCTTCATAACCTACGTTCAAGGACTTCATTACATCAAGCGGTAATACGTATAAATAAATAAGATATAATGAAGAATAGCCATTAATACAAATGAGAATATATAAGAAATGATGCCATCACTTCATAAGTGATTGGCTTGCAGTGCATACCCTTCTTTCATTCTCCCACTTGCACTAAACTACATCTTGAGTCAACGGCTTAGTTAGTGGATCTGTAATGTTATTAGCGGAAAAACTCTTTCTAGGTAGCATCTCCATTTAATTTATAATATCTCTAAGCAGGTGGAACCATTGCAGATAGTACAATAACTTCTGATGAGACCACGGTTCCAAAGCAAGAGCTCTAACCCTCTCGTTATCAGATAACAATGGTACCTGATCAGTGACACTAGGGACAACTCCCTACACGATGATGAAGTATTTTATCTACATAACATCGAATCAATATTTGCTGTCTATTTGGAACTCTTCCAACTAACCGTCGAATCACCTTCTCCACTCACCAAGAACATATCCTTAATTCTTCTCAAGAATATAAGAACACATTTGACAGCACTTCAATGTTGCTCACCTGGATCTGTCTGATACATGCTCATAACACTTAGAGCATTCGATATATCAGATCTCGTACATAGTATATTAGACATGATAAACCTTTATTCCTAAAGCATAATGAATATTACTCATATATCACCTCTACACAGAAGAGTTAGAAAACATCTTCTTTGAGAGGTACAATTCACGTCTCATCAGCATGAGACTCATCTAGGTATCGTTCCTTGTCAAACCCTTTGACAATACTGTCTATGTATGATAACAAAGTCAAGTTAAGCATCCTTCCTTGATCTATTTACATAGACCCAAGTTACCAGTGTAGAGGATGCCTCTCTCAAGTATTTGATGGAGAAGTACTTAGACAACAAAACTTTACTTAAGATAACTGTTTGCGACCGCGGGGAGTCACTTGTCATTTTTCCCTCACGGCGGGGGTGTAGACTCACCTTTTACGGAAGGTCGAGATAGGTTGACTGGGCACGCGGGGATTCCGGGGGTATTGAGGAGAAGGCAGAGAGAACGATGCGAACGCACTGGAAGGGATGGCGTATGGTTCATCATTATGGGAGATTGGGACAGGGATGGCTGGGAGGAATGCGGGCGTGCCAGTCGATTTCTCGACAATCACCTTTGGAACTGAGGATTGACCGGGGAAGCGTCGCCAGGACGTGGCACGTGTGGATAGAAGGGGTTCCACAGGTGCTAGTGCACAGGCGATTATGGGGATTCGTATACTGGACGTCTTTCCCCACCGATCGCAAGCAACCGATGTTTATTTTACATCGGATTGAATCTGAATACCTTTGTTTCTACTTCCGAAGAGAGAGTCAGGGACCTTGGAAGCCGCAACATCGGGAGGGTTTAGTCCGTGCAACAACGACAGGGCAACAGCAACACAACAGGGATAACTGGGGGCAGAGAGACTGGTTCCGACGAGGAGGGGGATCCGCTCCCTGACTGAATTACATGACTTATATGCCATGAAAGGCATTTATATGGGGGCATGAGAGCCCGATTACAATTGCTTGCAAGCCACGGGACAATTCCGTCATTCATGACGGTCCCCGGGTCATTGCATTATTGTGCGGGTATTTTCGCATTTGTACATGGCGTCCGTTAGAGGACCTGTGACTCAGCAGGATGGCGCTCGAGCGGCGTCACAATGTGTTCCCGACATGCGACAGTGTCAAGGTCGGGGCAGTAGGGGTGCCATAGGCACCGTTGTGCTGGAGTAGTTGGGCGGTCGGGTGTCGTGGGCCCCTATGTGACTGGAGTAGCTGGCAGTCGGGTGCCGGGGGCACCGTTGTGACTAGAGTTGTTGAGTGATCGGGTGCTGCGGGCCCCGATGTGACTAGAGTTGTTGGCAGTCAGGTGCCGGGGGCACTGCTGTGACTGGAGTTGTTGGGTGATCGGGTGTCCCGGGGCACCGTTGTGACTGGAGTTGTTGAGTGATCGGGTGCCGTGGGCCCCGATGTGACTGGAGTAGCTGGCAGTCGGGTGCCGGGGGCACCGTTGTGACTGGAGTTGCTGGCAGTCGGGTGCCGGGGGCACCGTTGTGACTGAGTTGCTGACAGACGGGTGCGGGGGGCACCGTTGTGACTGAGTTATTGACAGTCGGGTGCCGGGGGCACCGTTGTGACTGAGAGAGTTGGGCACCGTGAGACCTCGGTGGTCGTGCCCGGGGCCCATTTGCAGAGGTAGGGGTCTGACACTTCATCTTGCATCGTGACTTGTGAAGTATCCCCGTTGTCCAAGTAACAGTGCTGAGGGCACGCTTGTCGAGGTAGAGGACCCGACTGGGTGCCTCGGTCGAGCCATGTCTGATGGTGTGCGACCATTGGGACAGAGACTGGGCAGGATGCTCTCATCAAGCCACGTCTGCGTCGTGCGCGAATGTCGAGGCAGAGATCGAGCAGGGTGCCTTGATCGAGCGATGTTTGATGGTGCACGACCATTGAGGTAGGGACTGTGCATGACGCTCTTACGAAGCGACATGAGGGTCGTGCACGAGTATCGAGATAGGACTAGGGCAGAGTGCTTTCACCAAGCAAAGCTTGGGTCATGCATGATTATCGAGATGACATATCACAACAAGGAGCCGGAGGTGAGTGTTTGGGCTAGAGACCATATGAGGGATGCTCATGCGGCATGCCCTCGGCGTGAGCCTAGCAAACACACACACAAATCTCCCGGGGACGGGTGTTTGGGCTAGACGCCGTATGAGGGATGCATATGCGGCATGCCCTCGGCGTGAGCCTAGCAAACACACACAATTCTCCTTAGCGCGCCCTTGTAGTCCGGGGCTGAGTGATTGATTCATTTGGTGCTTCATCCATGTATTTGGGCTCCCAAAGGGGGGCTTTTATAGTGGAAGGTGAAGGGTCACAAGGGGTTTATGTGGACCAGCTAAGTGGGGTGAGCAGGTCCGTGTAAACCCAAGTGAATAGGGCTTGGGTTACACGGGCTGAGAGAGAGAGGGGGAAGGGGTTTTACGCGGACCAGCTAGGGGGCCTGAGCTGGTCCGCGTAAACCCCCCTTGGATGGGGGTTTACGCAGACCAGCCAGGGTGCCTGAGCTTGTCTGCGTAAACCCCCCACCCCCCCCTCTTAGGCGGAACAGCCTGGGGGCCCAGGCTGGTCCGCCTAAACCCCACCCTAGGGGGTTTAGGCGGAGTAGCTCCCTTTTTTCTTTTTTGAAAAAATTAATTTTTTTTAATTGAATGGGGTTTACGCGGAATAGCCAGGGGGTGAGCTGGTCCGCATAAACCCCCCCCCCCTCAGGGGGTTTAGGTGGACCAGCCTGGGGGTCTAGGCTGGTCTGCCTAAACCCCCTAGGGGGGGCCCAGGCTGGTCCGCCTAAACCCCACCCCAGGGGGGTTTAGGCGGGTTTGACGGGGGGGTTTTAGTCGGGTTTGACTGAGGGTTTACCGCGGGTTTGACTGCAGGTTTGACTGGGGTTTAACTGAGGGTTAAACTGGGAACCCCGCGACCTCACCGCGTAGGTCGATCCGTGTGTGAGGGCGCACGATGGTGGTGCATGACGTGATGGGTTGCTGGGAGTCCCGAGTCGGGTTCGGACTTGCTGTAGAGTGCCTGGAGCATACGCGCCCACCAGGTGCTCGGGGAAATTCCCGACGTGCGTGCATGGGCCGTATACGGGTCCTGTGAGCTCCTGAAGCTTGTGGTTGGTCCCAGGTGCGTCTTCCTTTGACTTCAGAGGGCTAGAGGGAGGCGACTCGGGGGTAGACCCCGACCTCGTTGCTGGGTGCCACATGGTGTGGCTTGTAGTCGGGGCACCCCGGGTCAGCTCGGGTAGCCGTGTTGAACGCTGGTAAACCCGCAAACTGAGTGATCGGGGGTGGGCCCGATCGATTGTTGATGTTGCCATGGGTCACAGCTAGCTGGTTAGGACCCTTTGTTGGGCCCACTGTCTGGGGCGTCGACATGATGATGCCGTTTGTCTGGTGGTCGGGGTGACCCTCTCTCCTTGGTGAAGAGCCGTATATGCGGCAGGCTGTTCTGAGTCCCGGGTTAACCTGATTGTTGAGGCGCCGGTGGTGTGACACCGTATGCAAGGTGTCCGGGGGTATACCCCGAATCTTCACAGAGTGTCGTAAGGTACGGCAGGTTCTCCCAAATCACGAAACCGACTCGGTTGTTGAGAAACTGGCTGGCATAGTGCCATTTGCTCGGGGCCGATGCCCGGTTGTTATGTTGCGCCGCTTGACCCAGCGACACGTCTCGATTTCTGAGCACAACTCGACCGGTAGAGAAACTTTGGCGATGTGCTATTTTGCTCCATTTAGGAAGTATTTCCCTATGCTTAATCCTCAATTAATTCGTGAAAATAAGTCGGTGCCAACAATAACTTAATTACATCATTCCTAATGAGTAGTTTGTTATCTACACACCGAATCAAAATTGTGAATGTACTTCCACAATAACCAATTTATCTCCTAAATCACCATGACCTTGTGGTAGCACAACAAATCAAAAGTGACTTAGTCAAGTTGGTCCAACAATACATAGAAAGCATAGATTAATGTTACAGCCCTTGTGGTAGCACAACAAAGCTACAACATTTGTCTAACTCTCTTAAAGGCATCACTATGCCATTGACTTAGACTAACTCTCAAGTCAAATGAGTCTTGTGGTAGCACAACAAACTCATTTGAAATAAAGATTGGTCTGAGGTCTATAATAATGATGGTGGGCTACATGGTGTATTCTTAATAACACACATTTGGTGGGAGAGCCCTAAACCTTAACACACTTAAGGTCAATCATTTTCCCTTTCCATATCTCATATGGTACGGAAGACATTGATTTAAACGGAACCTTATTCAACATATATAAGTAGTGGCCTTTAGGGGATGACTCCCCAGAGAGACAAGGGTAATTTGACAAACCTTATTATGGACCTTCGACACCCCACAATGGAGGTGAGAACAAGGAAGTGTCCACCAGGATAATGCACCATTATCCCTAAGGTATGCACCCGAGTATTTTTCCTCCTCGATCCGATCGAAGAGTTTTAATAACCCTATCAATTTAATTTTCCACTTCACTCTTAAACTCTTAAATTTCTCAATAACTTAATATTTGTACTTCATCAAGTACTCATATCTAAGCACAAAGAAACCATTAGTGAAAGTAGTGAAGTAAGAAAATCCTCCTCTAGCCTGGGTAGAAATAAATCCACATTCATCAGAATGAATGAGTTCAAATAACTCCATGGCTCTATCTCCATTTCTCTTAAATGGAGAATTCGTCATCTTACCCATGAGGTATAATTCACACGTTGTAAACGATTCACAATCAAATGGATTAGAACATCCATTTAATACAACATATGAAATTTTTTTCACTAAGATGACCAAGCCCATAGTGCCAGAGATAGGCTTGATTTATATCAATCCTTTTTCTATCAGGAAGCATAACCACACAAAACTCAGGAGCACCAATGTTTAGAATGAACATATCATTACATAAACTCCCACAGATAAGCTTTTTTTTTTTTTGATCGGTAAGCTTGTAAATATTATAGAAAAGTAAAAAAGTGTACAATGGGTGAGCAATGTCTAAACAAACCTAGACTGATTGCTCTAGAGAAATCAGCCGTGCCACAACAGGCGTGGTCTACAGTGGAGAAGGTACATAAAAGTACTAGAACTAGGGCAGAGCTAGCATCCAATCAAATTGTACAAGGTAGGATCCCCCATGAGATGAAAGGCAGTTGTCCAGAGTTAAGGTATGCTGAAGTTATATCGTTTGAATATCTATTTTTCCCTGGAAGTAAGTCTATCATCCTTGAGTGCATTTTCCAAACAGCATCTGGTTTCATAGAGAATTTCAATTAGTAGCTTTGCATACCCCATTTCCTTATTTTCAAAAATGCGAAGGCATCTCTCTCTCCAAATCGACCAGATAGTACATCGAAATAATAATTTGATAAGCTTGGTAAGGTAACCTTTGTTAGGGAAATTGGCCTCAAGAGATTGCAGCTCGCTTGAAATTTTATTCTTTGGCTCTCTGTGGATATCAAATCTTTGTAGGATTTCATTCCATAGGGCTTTGGAGTATGTGCATGAGAAGAATAGGTGGTCATTACTTTCCTCTGCCCCTTTACAAAGCATACACATATTTGCAAGCGAAAATCCTTTTTTTTGAATAATATCCAGAGTTGGTAATCTGCGGTGAAGTGCTTGCCAGCAACATAATGAATGTTTGTGGCATAGTGGCCTGCCCCAAACCCAGCTCTCCTGGTGCCATACTGGGTGTTTTTGCCTTATTTGATTCCATGCTGAAGTACAAGAAAAATTACCATTGTCATGAATCCAAGTCAATGTATCAGTGGGGTCATTAACCAGAGGAATAGCTGAGATAACTGGCCAAAGCTGAAACATGTCAATGGAAGTTAGAGTTGGGAGATTCCAAGTTCCATTACAAATGAAGTCAGAAATAATACTATTCACATTGCCTCCCAGATCTTGCCTGATCCGATCTCCATAAAGATGGAATATACTTTTACTATTTACCCATGGATCATACCACATGCTAAGTGAACTTTCAATGGAGATAGAAAATTGGATGTGTTTGAGTAACCATGTTCTCATTTGAAGGATACCTTTCCAAGCTGCAGAATGGTAGGACTTTCCTTGAATGTGCCAGAAGTTACATTTGGATAGATATTTACTATGTATCCATTGTATCCACAGACTATCCTTTTTATGTAATATGTCCCAACACTGCTTCACCAATATAGCTTTGTTCCAATCAGCTAGTCTTCGTAAATTTAACCCCCCTTCTTGTTTTGGTCTACATATAATATCCCAATTTATCATGTGAAACGCCTTATTGGCTCCTGTACCTTGCCAGAAGAAGCTAGCCAACAGTTTTTCAATCTCTTGGATTAATCCTGCAGGTAGAAGGAAAGCCGCAGACCAATAGATGGAGTAGGTGGATAAGATGGATCTAATCAATTCCAACCGCCCACTCTTGGAAAGGAGTTTCATTCTCCAAGAGCTAATTCTGTTTTTGATTTTCTCAATAATAGGTTGGCAATGTACCTTTTTTAATCCGGTGGAGATAAGAGGCAAGTCTAAGTATGGAATAGGAAGATTCCCTTCTTCCACCCGCAGTGCTATTGTGATTGCTGTTTTGTCTTTGATCTTGGCACCAATGTACACTCTGCTTTTGGAATGATTCAGCTTGAGACCTGACCATTTGCCAAATGTGTGTAGGATGTTTGCAAGGTATTGAACTGAGTGAATGTCATTTTGTATAAAGATAATAAGATCATCAGCAAAAGTAATGTGAGAAACATGTGTTTCAGTGGTCTTTGGAACTTTGAGATGACCTTGGTGTACAGCTTCCTCCAACATACACGTGAGTCCTTCCATGGCAATGGTAAACAAATAAGGGGACAGAGGGTCTCCTTGTCTGATGCCATTTGAGCTTTTAAAATAGCCTGCAGGTGAACCATTAAGTAGGATGGAGAACATACAGCTCTCAGTGCAACTTTTAATCCATTGAATCCAATTTGGTGGAAATCCAATTTTCATAAGCATATGATATATAAAGCGCCTGTCAACAGCGTCAAACGCCTTCCACAGATCCGCTTTAAGGACAATAATCTTTCCTTTGTCTTTGGAATGTAGATCTTTGGTCAGATCATTAGCTAGGAGAATGTTGTGGGTAATACTTCTGCCTTTTATGAATGCAGTCTGCTGGGGACTGATGATCTTGTTAATCACCTTCTGAATTCTATTAGCCATGAGCTTTGAAATAACTTTGTAGATGAAGTTGCATAGAGCAATGGGCCTGAAATTCTCCAGGTTATCCGCCCCCACCACTTTTGGTACGAGAGCAAGAAATGTGTTGTTGAACTGTTTGTAGAGATGACCCATTCTGAAAAAGTGAAGGCAGGTGTTGATCACATCCTGCCCAATTATTTGCCAAGCTGATTGATAAAATTCCACTGGAAATCCATCTGGACCAGGACTTTTATTTTTTGGTGGTTGAAAGATGACTTTCTTAATTTCTTCCGGGGTGAATTCAGCATTGAGAATTACCCTATCTTCTTCAGAGAGTTGTAGAGAAGGGTTGATGTCGCTAGCTTCCTGCAAAGAAGATTGGTTAAGTAACTGATAGTAATAATCAATATGGTGTGTTCTTTTACCTGATTACTGTCATTAATAGTGTTTCCATGGTGATCTTTGAATTGTCTGATATGGTTTATGGTTCTTCTGGCAGCCATGCTAGCATAAAAGAATTTTGTATTGGAATCGCCCAACGTCAGCCAGTTTTCTCTTGATTTCTGCCTTATAAAATTTTCCTCGACTGCTAGAGCATGCAGATAATCTTTTCTTGCCTCGTTCTCCTGTTGGATGCAGTCATTATCAAAGGGGCTAGCACGGAGATTAGTCTGAGTTTGTTGAAGGTTCCTCCTAGAAGTGGCCACTATATTCTGGATGTTGCCAAATGAGTTTCTGTTCCAGTCCTTAAGAGCAAGTTTGCAAGCCTTAAGCTTCATACAAAGCACATGTGGAGGAGACCCTACGACCGGTATATCCCAGGCAGATGTAATGACTTTAAGAAATTCTGGATGAGAGGCCCACATGTTGTAGAACCGGAAAGGGAGCTTGCTTTTCATAATTTCTTTATCTGTATTGATAAACATGGGTGTATGGTCAGAAAAATATTCATTCCCGTACTCGGCCCAACTATCCGGGTAAGCAGTAGTCCAAAGAGGGTTGATAAGACTTCTATCTAAGCGTGCCATGATTTTGCGTTGAGCATCTCCCCTGTTGGTCCAGGAGAACTTGTTGCCACAGCAGATAATGTCCTCAAGTTCTGAGTGTTGAATGCACAGGTTGAACTCCTCCAACATGGATTCCGTTACCATTCGTCCACCCTTTTTCTCATGGGGGTATCTAATTGTGTTAAAATCACCAGCTATCATCCAAGGAGAGTGAGAGTTGTTGGAAAGACAAATAATATCATTCCATAAGCTTCTCCTTTCAGTCGCACAGTTGGATGCATAAACAGCAGTAATTGAGAATTCCAGAAGATTTAACTTATTCTTACATTTCAAATGAAGGAATTGACTGCTTCCCACAGCCAACTGAGCATCAATGATATTGTGATTTCAAAGGATCCAGACTCTCCCTTTGCCACCGTATTGGTCATTAGTAACAACTTCAGCTTCAGGCCAAATTAAGTTTTTGAAAAGCACAGTATTACAAGGGTTTATCTTAGTTTCAACTAGGATAGCCAAAGCATAGTCTTTGCTTCTGATCATCGTATTAAGCTCTCTACATTTCTCCCTCTTATTGAGGCCTCTGACATTCCAGCTAATAATCTTCATGTAAAAATCCTAGAAGAAAGGGGAGTAGAGTCAGGTGCATTTGTGGAGTGTAGCCCGACCATCAGCATCTCTGCTCTTCGTTCTTGACTTTTTCCTGTCCATCTCATCCATAGCTTGCAAGCTTTTAAAAGATGAATGATGTGGCTTGGTTTGGATGATAGTGGTGCGATGAGTAGCAGGATGAGCTTGCACACTGTGATTGCTAGCATGTGGTCCCGGATGCAAATCTGCTTTAAGTTTAGGAGGTACTGGTGCGACCTGAGGGTCGTCCTCCTCATGCTTGGCAGGGGACGCGTCAAATTCACAAGATAGTGCCATAGAGTCATCTTCCAAAACACCACTAACAAGAGCATTAGTAGGTGGCGGGTCCGATGTGTCTCCCTTCTCTTGGCTCTTGCGATCAAGGGACAACCCAATCACATGCAAATCACCACTAGCATGAGCACTAGTAAGTGGTGGGTCCGATGGGCCTCTCTTCTCTTGGTTCTTGCGATCAAAGGACAAGCCATTCACATGCTCAAGAGGTATCTCTTTATGGAAAGGGAGGGAGGTGGCAGCTTCAAGGTGATCACGTGTGTAGCAGCTACAAGCATTTGCGGACCCCCCATGTGAAGAGTCATGCGCAACTCCAAATGGTGGAGCTCCACTATATGCATCTTGTGAATATGCCGAAAGAGTAAGACAAAGGGAAGGCTTGTGTGCGTCCCCTCCAAGAGATGGAGATGCTCCTACGATGGAGGGAACAAGTGGAGGGGCGGCCTTGGGTTGTGCGTCCAAGGGAGGTGGTGGGGCTGAAGACAAAGTAAGTGCATAAGCTGCTGGGTCCGCAACATGGCAGCTTTGGGTGGGAATGGGAACAAAGGATGGGTCTACAAGGGGAGGACAAGCTTTAACCTTCATGGTGGAAACCGAATCCTCAAAAGAAGATGGAAAACAAACAATTACAGAGGATGGGTCATCCGAAACCACAGGATTAGATGTCTTCACGGAAGAAAGATGCGGGACCCTTGGTATGGATCTTCCAAAAGGATCAAGCGTAGGTATGGTAATTTGGCTGGCCTCATAGTGGGTCACTTGCTCATCCCTCAGAGGCCTCTGAACCGCAAGGGCTTTGGGAGGCACAGAGATCTGAGTTAGTGGGACACCGAGGCCCTCCACAGAACCATGACCCACCGACTGCAGAACATCAAAGGAGTTGTGAGTGTTAACACTGTTATCAGATGGACAAACCTTTGGTTTGAATACCTAAACAGTAGAGTGTTTAGAGTGGAGGATCGGTTTACATGCTCCATCTGCATGTCCGAAGGAGCAGCACTTAGAGCAACATCTTGGTCTCCATTGATAGGATACTTTGATTTTCTTCACCTTGCCATCAAGATCTTTGTAATGAACGAAATCAGGCAACTCTTCCCCCGACGAGATCATGATGCAAGCCCTCGCATAGGCCAGTCTCTTGCGCTCTGCCGTAAGCTTGTCCAGATATAGCGGTTCACCCAGGATGGAGGAGATCTTCGCAATAAATTCCCGGGTCCAGAGATGCAAAGGGAGTCCATGGAAAGCCACCCACAAGGGGATACTCGTGAGACTATCAAGTTCCATTCGTACGTCAGGACTCCATCTACGGAGAATAATGGGGTGACCTTTAATGGTCCAGAATCCTTCAAGGACCCGTTGTAAATCAACCTCAGAATCAAATTTGCAGACAAAAAACCCATTCTGTAGAAGATGAAGCTCAAAAGCATTTGTTCCCCATCGATACTTAATGAAAGAAAAAAGGGGATTAAATGATAATTGCATGCCTACTGCATACCCTACCAAAGCAAAGGACCAAGTAGCAAGTAGATCCTCAGAGTCGGCCTGCTCATAGATGGCGATCTTGACTCTATTATTGGTTTCAGGAGGAACATAATGAAGTTCTAGATCTTGAGATCCAGATGGGGCCTTGAACAGAGAGCTCCAAGCCAAAGGTGCGGAAGAGATTGGGGTCGGGAGCTTCCCTCTCGAATGAGATCTATCCCTCCTTCTAACAAGAGATGGAAAGCTGGAGGAAGATGTACCGTGCGGTGGGGGAGGGCCAAGGGATAAGGAAGCAGCACCTAGCCCGCTGGCATCCTCAGGGTTGGCCTCCTCGGAGGGATCCCCACGCAGGGAACCCCCTCTAGCGCCTCCATCCGCAGAGCTTCTCTCTCCTCTTGGCATACCTAATTTTTCTTCTACCCTCTACTCAGGACTAGTGTCCCACAGGTAAGCTCTTTATCATTCAAGAACATTACACAATTATTGCTTCCAAAACTAACATCAAAACCACAAGAAGTAGAATTAGAATTAATGTTCCTGATAAAGGGAGAAATATAATGAAAATCTATCAATTCTAAATAGCTCTTGAAGGCATCTCAAGGTCAGTAGTCTCTATTGAAATGGCAGCAACTTTTGCTACACTTTCAATCCATAGAATACCCTTGACCTTGATTAAGTGCCTTCTTCTAATCAGTATCAGAAGCTTCACCAAGATTCTGCTTTCCCATCCCTACAAGATTCAACTTGCAGTTCTTCTTCTATTAGCCATCCCCATGGTAATAGCATCAGCCCTAGTCTCTCATAGTCTCATCTCTCTTGATAGCCTTAGCCAGCGGTAACTACCACTTAGCATTATCTTTCTGAAAGACCCGCTAAGCCCTCCTCTTGTTGTTAGTCTTGCTAACAACCATAAGGTGGTTTGGGCAATAGCTCATCAAGAATATAGACTATTTCCCTTTCGAGTCATGAGAACTATTCTCAATTTAATGATCCAATCACAAAATTTTGATTCAGTGCATCCTCATTGGCATCTAATATGCCACAACAATATGTGATTCGACATTATTAATCTAAAAGGAGATGCACGATATAACATTATAGACATTCATCTAAGATATGATCTTTTATCTTAACACAAAGCTCCCACTAATTTTCGGCGACTTTATATAACCCGCATTACGTAAAGATGGGAAACTCCGCTAGTTTCCTAGTGGGGACTAGAATCCCATTTACATTACAGTAGTGATCTTGTGGTAGCACAACAAATCACCCCATACTTAATGAGTAGGCAACTCTTGCCAATTGTAAATCTCTTACAATTTCTAGTCATATTCGGCCTCCAGAACACTTGTGATCTTGTGGTAGCCCAACAAACCATAAAATTTGGTTATGTTACACCCATTATTACGCGATGAGCATGGATTTATGATGCAGCCCTTGTGGTATCACAACAAAGCTACACCAGTCCTCCACCCCACACATGGCACAAGCATGCCGTAGTTTAGGTCACTGACCCCTTACTGGGTCGGCCTTGTGGAAGCACAACAAACCTTCCCAGATTTAAGACCAGCTCACCCAAACTATAATAATGGAAGGCCACGTGGGTCATTCTTAATGCCTCACGTTTGCAACCTAATATTGATCGAAAAGGGGATTTATCAATTTCATTTGGTCTCATCAAATAGTGGTATATATATCCCATATATATATTTAGCATACCATATAGAATTAGATTCAAAATCTATTCTAAAATAGACAAAGAATAAACACATGCTATGGGTGAGTATGGACAGCTTATCGTGACCTGACTAGAGCCAGATAGTTAGTCACCAACCCCTAAATATCATCACATGCATATCGGCACTTAGATGGATCCTGGCGGCATACAACTTGCAACCCGATCAAACGGCACCTCCTGTTGATGGATCATCCTTGTCCTCACGTACCGCCTCCGCAAAATCTTTAAATATATTTACATGTAGAAACAAGTGCCAACTGGCCAAATTTTACATTTAATATAAAAGAAAATGCCTTATGGCGAGTACATAACTGAGAGGGAGGTAGAATTTACAACACGGAATTTAGAGAGAGGAGGGAGGCACGCAGGCCCCATAAAACAATCCATCAACATAAATAAACCATTCACCATTCATCACATGAATGCATCAATCACATCTAAGCACTGTCCATATTCACCCAATCATCGCACCCATGGCATGCTCAAACAGAATTTTATTTTCTTAAAATAAAATAATTTTGGCCTTAAAACATGGGTTTCAATCAAAATCAGAATTTTGATTATTTTGAAAAATAGATTTAATCAAATTAAATCTAGCATCCAAGGTGGAATTTCAATTCAATAATTTTTGCATAATTTTTTGGGATTTTATAATTACTTAAATAGAATAATTCTATTTAAAATTGTAATAATAGAACAATTCTATTATCAAATAAATTTCCTAAATTAATCATCACATTAAAATTAGGAAACTTATTAAAATTAAAATTAAAATTTCTAAAATTTCAATTTTAAGTCATGGCATTCCGGGCTCAAAATGGAGGCAACTAGTTTTAAATCACATTTAAAACTCTTAAAGGGGCTCAGTCGGCGCATTACGCCAAGGTCTATAGACTGAGGGGAGGTGGTCCACGGGCTGGCACACAGAATACCGTTGTCGGCGGCTGTGGACCAAGGCGCATCGCGCCTTCATCTTTCCCATCGCAAACCCAAGCTCCCCCACCCCGAGCAAAGACATCGCCACCGCCGCCGCTTGGAGCGGCCTCCACCGGCCGTGGCCCGCCACCGGGCGCCGCCAGCACTATCGTGGGACCGCCGGTGACTGACCGGTGGGGTCGCCGAATGTGGGCGATGCCTAACACCGTCGCGAGCGGGGTTTTCTCAACCCCTGTGAACCGTTGGCCGTAGCCGCCAGAGGCGGCTCCCACTTTGCTCGACCGGCCACCTGGTGGCTATAGGGCCATCGTGAGACAGCTGGCCATCGACTGTCGATGCTCCCGGTGCCAGATGCCTCCCATCCATTCCGCGAAGAACGTGAGACGTCCCTGCAAATCCGGTAAACATTTCATGGACGGGATTTACCCCGAAGCTTCCAGCACACCAGTCGGCCATCAAGGCCATCCACGACCATCGTGGAGGTCCCAATGCCGCGTCCCTAAGTCACCATGCCCGGCCTCGACGCTGTGAACGATCAGCAACGATGGCCAAGAGGACTTTCGCGTAGGGGTTTTCGACCGGCTACACCCACGCTGTGGAGAAGATTCCTGAACTCTAAGAGACCCTCCAATGCACCACGAACGGCCGGCCAATCACTCCCTTGCCAACTCTCATCGATCACACCATCTCCATGGGGATCGATCCCCATCTCATGGGGTCGTTCTTCCACAAATAAATACCTAAAAAAATCACTGCAAAAATACAGGAAAATTCTAAAAACACAAGGGAATCACGAGCGATCAACCTGGTTTTTATACCACTGTAAGGATCTTGGCCGGGATCAAAGAACGCAGCGGAAGCTAGAAATTAAAATTTTAACCCTACCGAGTTGATCGCTCCAGTGTGAATTCCCAAGGTTAAACAAGAACTACGAGATTTTATTTTACTTCTGTGATGCTCAGATCGCAGCAAAGTGGAAACAATCCCTCGTGGCGGTAATTAGCCATGCAAGTGAATGGCCTCTAGCGGTATCCACATGGGCACGAACGGTGGAATCTCCTCGTCATAACGCCCCCACGAACGATCTCCTCCGCGGCATCTCCATGATCTCTACACTAGAGATGAGAGGAAGAAGGGAGAGGAGAGAGAGGGGGGCACCCCTCCCTAGGAGGAGAGAGAAGGAGCGGCTCGAGAAACCCTAGATTCTTGGCCCAGGGTGTTTCCCAACGCAATTATTTTATTTCATAAGTGATTGGCTTGCAGGGCATACACTTCTTTCAATGGTCTCTTCTTGGTGCCGATAAAGTGGGGCTATCGGGAAGAACCTTTTATCTTGAACCATCTAGCAGTTCATTTTAAATATCAGCTCGCTGTCGGCTGGTTTGCAGACCTGAAGGTTGTTGATGCACATTCCTTCCGTACTCGGGCAGTGGAATTTACGGACTACGTCCTGAAAGAATACGCCCTGATTTTAATCAGAGCGGGAGTCTTTAACAGTGTGTACGCCTCCCGATTCTGGTACCATATTTCAAAGGGTTTGTGATGTGGCATGATCGAGGTCTTCAATAGTGAATTTAACACCTTTTATACAACTAAAGGTGAGACCTCGCTAGATTTCTAGAGCCTTTCACAGCTTAGCGGCTTGCCTATTGACGGCGAGCGGTATGAAGAAGTTTGTCTTGCCGACTTCTTGAAGGACGAGTCCAATGGTGCAGGGCGATACTTCATTGGCTTCTACTATCGCTACTTGATGAAGGTGTATAGGATGCTATGCTTGTCCTATTATGAAGACTCATTGAGGCCTTCTTCATCCCGGAGTAGAAGGAAGGGAGACTGCAAGAAAGTTCGAATGGGGCTGTGGATTCAATATTTCTTCCAAGGCAACTTGAAGTATACTGACTATCCATCCGTAGTACCGGTTGCCACGCAGTAGGTGAAGCGAGCCCATTTCAAATCAAGCTTGCCGCCTTCCCTTTGCCAGGCGAATCAAAGTGGGCCGAACTCGGCGGGGATTGACTCAGTGACGCATTGCCCGACATTCTTGACATTCTAGCTTTGTTCTTTTGCTCTTCCTCAAGGAGATGAAACAGTCATACGCCCCGAGGCAATTTACCCGGCATGCCAAATGGCCTGGGGTATAAAATTATCTTTATGTCCAGCGGCACTCTGCTTGATCTATAGGACGCTGGGGGAGCTACGCAAGTCCCGGACACCGCGGAGTCTCAGGACCATAGGACCCATTCATTTGTTCAATGCTTGGGTGTGCACATTGTTCCCAGAGTTTGCCCCAAGAACACTTCAAGAACTGACGTTGAATCCAAGAATGCTTGAATTTGCCAGTGTAGAGCCAGAGACAACCAAGCAGTAACTTTTCTCTATCCGGGGTCGGTTAACAAAGGTCTCGGTAGATTTTGCGGGTACCATTCATTTTTGGAGCTTAGCTGCCCACTCTAGCCCCATGGTCAATCGCCAGCGTGAATGCAAGATGGAAGTCACAGAAGTATATGCCCATCCCCTTTCGGGTGCGCCTGTAACTTGGCCCATCTTGGAACCTGAGCTGGTTGTTGGCGCTGGCCAATCGCCTGAGTGTACCAGTATTCAGGAAGGGTAGTAGTATTTTTTTGGAGCCATACTACCCTTTCTGTTTTGGTCGTAACTTTGGATATGACCGACATATTCCACCTTCGTCTACCCAATTTCCTCTTGACGGTCGGACAAAACATGGTGCAATGGTTGCTGCAAAAGGTCACTCATGGTGGGACTTCTTTCATCGTCGAGAGGCTAGCACTTTCAGAGTTTCGATGCTCGGGCGCGTTCCTCGAGTCACCCCCGAGTACATTAAATGGTGGAATGCCCGTACCAGCTTCTATATGAACATGAAGGCCAGTTGCTGGGATACAACAGAACGTACTTTCTTGAACTGTTAGCCGAGGCTTGTGTTTGATATCGACGAATCCCATTTGAAGAGGCTTCTGTCGCAGCGTCCTAAGGCGGTAAACGAGTATCTTGAGGTGCGCAAAGCCATGAAGAAAGAATCTTAGCAACTGGTGCCAGTATTGTCGGAGGTGAAAGAGGATGATTTTCTGAAGTCCTTGAAGGAGCTGAGCCAAGTGGGGAGTGCACGCCTTCAGCTGTAACAGTTCCCTTTTCCGGTGGAAGAACCGATCCCCCAACGATCTCTTGGGGCTCAGAGCAAGATCGCCTCTATCCATATCGGGCTTTTGTGTAGAGGGAGGACATGACTGCCACATATTATCGCCATACATCTTGGCTCTTTGTTCTGTTGAAAATCCACGGCCTGTTTATATCCTTCAACTGTGCAGATGGCTGGGGTCTAGACCACCTGGCCTGTACCATTGTCTAGCTTGCCGAGAGCACTTGGATCTGGCTCAGCTAGCCGACTGGTGTGAGAAGATTGGAGATGTATGCTGGCTACTTCGTGAAGTTGCTTCCCGGGATAAGGAAGTGGCTTTGTATTATTGGCCTATTTCCCCTTTATACAAAGGGCCAGCAGGTATGTCTTCATGCTTTGATAGGGACATGCGTTTTTGTATTGCTTTTATGCTTTGGCTTATATACTCTCTTCTCCTTTTCTTATAGATAGACCAGACGTATGGTAGCAAGGGGATTATCACAAGCTAATCACGTAGGCTCAGAAGCCTTCTTCTTTCGATATCCCTGCACCAGCTCCCACTACTACCCCTCTGCCTCGGGGCAGTCGAAAGAGTAAAGCAGCATCTCCGGTGAAGGTTGTCGTGGCACGGGCTAAAAGAGCCCATAAAGTTGCAATTGAGCAAGCAGCTTCCGCAGCTCCTGCCACTGAGGTGGCCCCGCCTCAGCTACCATCATTTGAAGAATTTGCTACTTCCCAAGCTTCACCGGCCAGGGATGAGGGTAATTTTGCACCGCTATTTCTACGGTGATGCTTCTTTAAAGGGCTTCTCTAAGCTTATCTTGTGTTCTTCCATCTTGTAGCAGCACCGAAAGATGCACCGACACCGACTGTCAAGGTAGACGTCGGTGCAGATGTTGAGATAGTAGCAGAAGTGTTGGTTGGCAGTTTTGAGAGAGAAACTCTCCCTTCCCCTACTCCAGTCAGTGAGGCAGTAGGTAGATCGAGCAGAATTGCTTCTATTGCTTTATAGTCTAGAGTTTATAACTCTATCTCATTGTGCCCTTTTTGACATGCTCTAGGGCTCCTTGAAATTTTTCCTGAAATGGGAGTATCATCTTTGAGTCATTCTACATCATCAAAAGGACGCCGAGTGGTGCAGACACACGCCGCAGTACATGCCGGTGGACGAGGACATGCCGGAGCCCCTTTAGCTCGAGGAGGACGCGGACGCATCGATCAAGCTTTCACCTTGATTCCACATTTTTTTGGCCTTGTGTGGGCCCTATTTAGTCCATGTAGATAATTACTATTGTAATGGGCCAAGAGTGGACAAGTGTGAAAGGGCCATAGTGTGAATAGGTGTGCTAGTGTGAATGGGTTCACAAGTGTGAATGGGTCACAAGTGTGAATGGGTTACCAAAGTGTGAAAGGGGTTATGTCTAGGTCATGGCTAGGTGTGAAAGGCCCATGGTTTAAGTGTGAAAACACACTTTGGATGGCATGGCTAGTGGAAGGGGGCACCCCCTTTCCTTGGTCCAAGGTTGGCCACCTTCCTTCCGACTTGGCCACCTCCCCCTTAACCATTCAAACTTGGATACCTTTCCCACCCCATGACCCAAATCAAACTCGGCAACTCCCCTCCCCCATTGGCTTGGTCGACCACCTCTCATGACAATGAGAGGTGGCCGCCCCCCTCTCTCTCCTCTCTCCATGGCATTCCCCTCCCCCTCCCTTCCATTCTATATAAACCCCCCATGTAAGCTAGTGAAAAGGCTAATGAAATTTTAAAGTTTTGAATGAAAATTGAGTGTTCTTGAGAGAGTGATTCTCTTGGTGTTCTCCCTTGAGTGCGATGCTCAAGAGCTAGTCCTGCGACGGGATCTAGCCAGGGTGGGACTCCCCTTGCCGAGGTGCGACGCCGAGGCTCTGTTATCGCTACGTTCGAGTGCTGCTTTCGAGTCTGTCGCCTAGATCACATCTACAAATCATGAACCTCCCACAGTCATCTCCACTTCAAATCTAAAGCTGGTGATTTTACCAGAGGAAGGTCTGCAAGTCAGGAACGATCCGACACTGATTTTGCGTCAATCAGAGCTCGAGATCACCCGCAACAATTCTGACGGTGAAGCTACGCATCGCCGTGTATTTCTGCGAGCCAGATCCACTCCTCCCTGATATGAAAATCCACTAGATCTGCCCTCAACCCCTTTGGATCTAAAATCTGGATAGGTAGTACCTCTCCCTATCTTCTTCGCAACGCCACCAACCTCACATTTTTCGGAGATCCGTGCTGATCGTGACGAATATTTTCGTGGGACTGCGCTGACCACCCTACGCAGATCTGATCTAGAACAAGAAGCAACTTGCAAAAGCTGCCCATCTCCTTTCTCTCAGATCTGACCAAGCCCTTTGGTCTGAGTCTTCCTCTGGACGTCTCCGACGATCTACAACAAACGGCGATCCATTTAGACGCCGGGAACTATTTTTCCCATAATTCTTTGTCTACCTGTGCAGTTCTATGTGAGCAGAACTAGAGCCCTGGTGTAGGTGTTGTCACGCCCATATCTGATCAGATCTGATCGCACCACTTGGCCGAGGCGTTCTTCATCCAGTCGCCGACGTACTCCAACAAATGGATCCCTGGTCGGACGTCAGATCCAGTCGTGCCGACTTTCGCAAGTTTGTTGTACAGGGTGACCAGCGCGGGCAGAACTGCTCGGCGATCAATCGGCTCACCCGATCGGCCCCGACTTGAGTACCTCGTCTCCTACGAGTGCGGCCCGTCAGCCCGAGCTCTAGCATCCCCAAAATTCATTCTTGTAGCTTGTTATCTCCTTGTGAGGAGTGGGCCATGTTTATGAAATTGTAATAATTACTCATTTATGTGTATCGGGGTTGTTCGGATCCGGCCGGGGTTTTCTTCCCCACGTGCTAGTCGTGGAGGTACGCGACGTTCCTTACACTCACATTTGCTTATTAATATGCTATTATATATGCTGCGTTTGTGAGATTAGGGCCTTATCCAAATTGCAAGTCATCGTGATTGTGAGAGTGAGGGTCGTTCCTTAGCTCCAGTCGAGCACCGTGCTCGGACTGCACCACCCTAGGCGACAGTGGTTCCTTAACTGCTACGATCCCGCGTTTCCCTCGCAGGGACGATCATCGGGCTAGAGTGAGTTTCTTGTTGAGAGACGTCTCCACCCAGAGAACGCCATGGTGGTCAGCCGCCCGACTTACCTAAGCGTGCTAGTGCTGGCCGCACATCGAGTTGGTCGTATGTCTTAGCCCGGTTGTGTCACTCATCCCGCATCAGTTTGGTCTCAGAGCATGGTTGAGTCTAGGGTAGTCTTGTCCTAGGTTTGCATGTCATTCCTATATCTGGTATATCAAATGATGTTGCCGGAACGATAGGTTACGCCTATTGGGAAGGTAGCACACTTGCGTGTGTTCGATCTTTGGATCATATCTCCGCCACATACTGGATATGGGTTGAGTCTAGGTTCCTCATTTTACATTAGTCCATGTACCCCAATCTCTGTGTCATTGCATGTCTCAATTATCTGCATGTCCAGCTACCCGCCAGCCCCATGGCCGTTCCCAGAAACCATGTGTCAGATTGGTCATCCGTGGTGGCCCAATTCGAGGCTCTTATGGCCCGACCCTCGGGTCTTGCCCCTACCATTCAACCACCGGTTGACCCGATCCCTATACCGATGACCGAGTCATTCCGATGCTCTATCGTGCCCACTGCGATTCTACCTAATGGGTCACATACGGAGATCGACTTCATCAGTAGGGTGTCAACTAATTGTGTCTCCCAGGACATTTTCGAGTCTCTCTCTAAGACCGGGGAGATTGTTCTTAACGGTGACTTAGCCTTCATAGAGTTCCAGCGAAGCTTCGGTCCCGTTCTATATCACGATAGAGCATGGTGCAAGATCGGCACACTTGCTGGTCCATGCATCATTTTAGAGCAAACTTGGTTGGAAGAGAGGAGAGCGACCATCGACTTGGATAGGAGAACCTGCACCTTACACCCACCTCACCTGCCCAGGGAGTTCATCTTCCACGATGGCATTCAGCTGACCACCTTCGTGTCATCAACCACCCGCCCCCAACGGTCCGCTCCGCCTCCGGGCTCACGCCCGCCACCACTCTCGGAGCCTGCCCTTGTGGCTCCCAATAGTGGGATTAGCCAATTCCCTGACCAGTGTCCTTCACATTCTCCAATCTTAGAGGACACACATTCAGAGGATGCCCCACCCGGGCTTATTCCAGTGAGTTATGAGGCTGACTAGGAGTTGGCCAAGGAGTACCTCGCAGAGGTTGAGGGGTTATAGAGTGATCCCATAGATTGCATAGTGGGCCAGGGTGACCCCAGCCACCAACTCTGTTATGTTAGTCACCCCAACCTCACTGGTTGTCCCGGAGCTGTCTATCCCGCCACCTTGTCCATGGTGGATCTGCCATCCGCCGACCCCATGTAGTCAGCCATCCAACTTTTACCCGTCTCTCCTACGGTAGTGCAGCCGCTTGTGACTATCGTACCTGTAGGTTCCGGGATTTTTGAGTGGGTTGATTTGGAGATGTGCCCTGCGTGGTTGTCTACTCAACCTTCCTGGGCCTTGAGTACCTACAGAGGAACAAATTAATGATTAAGTAATCATGATCGCCAGAGGTGTTTACATGAACCTCACAGGAATGATGATCGTGGGGAGATGTTAAAACATGGAGAAGGTAGGGTCCCTCTTCCTCGTCCTCGGCCGGCCAAGGAGCCCTGCGTAGTTCCCTGATGCTGAAGTCCTGTAAGCAGTGAAGCTCAAAGAAGAAAACAGAAGAAGACCATTAGTAACGGGGAAGTGCAGTATCTACTCTAATGAAAATTAATATAACGGGAATAGTGGCGGCGTAATTACCTGGGGGTGGTGGGAAGGAGGGATGGCCGAGACTTTCGACCACCCACCTTCCCGTTTGTTTTGGGGAAAGGAAAACCTCTAAGTGTAGGATCTAGGAAGATTATGATATGCAGAATGTACTTACCAGGAAGCCATGATGCAAGAAGCAGAGGACGGGGGGTTCCGGAATTCAAACCAGGATCGAGGATGAAGGAGGAAGGAGACTAGGCGCAACTCCCTCCTCACCGTCTGAGAGAACCTCCGCAGGCAAACTCCCTCCACCCAAATCTCTCGACTCCCCGAGTTCCCAAATGCGAAAAAAAATCCCCCCTCTTCCTCTGGAGATTGGTAGTTTTGTCATTGAGGTCGGAGTGCAAGAAATCGTGGGGAAAATCGTGCAAAACAGGGGGGGGGGGAGAACGTGCTCATGAACTAAGCCACGTTCTCTGACCAAGTAAAAATGGGAGGGCGGCCAGACTGATGGCCACCCAACAGAGGAGGGCGGCTATCGACCCGGCCACCCAGGATCAAGGGCGGCTAGCTCTCTGGCTGCCTAGACCATGGTCTTTGGGCCCCCTAAATAGACGAGGCCCAATAGCTCTATTGCTATAGGCTGGGCTTTAAAGCTTGGAACAATGATAAACCAGGTACAATAATTGTGCGTCATTCACATGAAGGTCCACTGGAGATCTGCGGGATGTCCGAAATTAGGTATATACAAACGCCCCTCCGGAACGCCCGTTTTGCAAGGGAGCCCGGCTGATTGATAAATGGGTGTTTCGGAAAAGAAACAAGCGTAATGAGGGCAACACGCTCAAGGAGATTCTTGAGCAGAAAATAGGCTTCACGTAGGGTCGCATGAGCACTAAGTAATCAAGTAAGTCATTGGCAAAGGAGAGGAAGGACAATTAATCTAAGAGGACTTGTATCTGCAGTCGCATGGGATCCCCTAGCATGGTGCTGCGGGACTTGAGGGGACGAACGCAATCCAGTGCTCAAGGAGATACAAGACCTAAAACAAGGGTAAATAAAAAGATCAGGATATGGGAATTCAATGACTCGTTGAATCACGAAATACTCAAAACAGTCTTGCATAAAACACATCTTCTGCTGGTCAAATCGGTGTGGAATCACGTTGACTCATTCGTGCAAACTTAGCAAAATCTAGGGACTCGGAAAATCAAATGCGGGGGCCAAAGGTCCACGGGTTGGTCAAAGCAACGCAGCTTCCTTACTTCTGCGTCATGGCTCCCAAGATGAAATGCATGCATTTTTTTGTCTTTTCATGCATATATATATATATTATTTTTCAAATGGGGGTAAAAGGGCCTATATGATGCATGCTGGTTTTAAAGTAAAAAGACCTATCTAATGCAAAGTCGGAGGGTTTATTTGCCTGCCTCCGAGCCAATCTGTCAAGAGTTCAAGAAGTCTGTGATCCCATGCTTGGCAACAGACGTGGTCCGAATCTCGGTGGGGGTCCATCGTTCCACATTGTACTTAAGCATAGTCAAGAATTCAGAAGTCCGTCATCCCGAGTTTAGGCAGCAGGCGGCCATCAAATAGCTTAAGGAGTATAAACTCTTCATGATTTTTATTAAAGAGGAACTCAGAGTTTATACGCCCGAAGGTATTAGCCTCTGGCGTTCTACCTATAATGCAAAGGTAGTGGGGCCGCATCGCCCTCTGGTCCCATAGTTGTGGAGATCTGCAGCTGCATTAACACACGTTAGCAAAGTTCTTAAATGATAATAACAATGGAATAATAAGCATATTTCATTTAATGAACCTTTGGACCATACATAACAAGGATGCATCGTTCACAAGTGGAGGGATGAGGGCGGCCAGATCACTGGCCTTCCCATGGTCTGGGCGGCCGAACTTGTGGTCGCCCAGATCTAGGATGGGTGGCCAGCGACTTGGCCGCCCTCCTACTCTTATCCCAAAATAGGACGGGAGTCCTAGCCCGGTAGGACTCTTGGCCTACAAAAGGCCCCGCCGGGGCATTCCTACTCCATCATTAAACATCAACTTGAAGCCAGAGGAGCAGTTCTAAGGAAGAGATTGGGCATGGCGTCTTCTTCCACCCCGACAGGAGGCCATGAACTTAGTGTTCTTTCTGATGTGCTCGGCCACTTGAGCAACCTTGTGAAGCAAGGCAAGGTATGGTTTGTGTGACATAAATGCATTTTTTTTTGTATTTGGAAGGATTTTGCCCGTTTATTGATTTTTTTGTTTTACTTCTCTCTTTTTCCTTCTAAACGGTGCAGCCTGTGCCTGCTTTTCCTGGGACAAGTCACGCCCGTCGCTATGGCTGGCTCCATGATTTGATGGTGGCAATCACGCCCACCATGAGGGTATTCATGCACCAATGGCATCTGATTCGACTGGTCATCATGGCGAAGCGCTTCAGTAGCATGAGGTGGAACTAGGAATCATTAGCAGCACTGATTGAGTTGTGGCATCCAGATACCCATACTTTTGTCTTCCCCGAGTTCGAGGCCTCAGTGCTGGTAGAAGAGCTAGATTTCATCTTCCAGTGGAGTGATTTGGAGGTGGGCGAGCTGATCGACCTTCCTCCCTGGAATGAGATCTTAGCAGAGATTGTGCGAGATAAGTGCGAAGTTTGCCAGATGACAGACCAGGGAGGGATCCTAGTCGACCGCCTAGAAGGTTGGCTCTTGGGTCATGTGAAAGACAAGATGATGCGGGACAGAAGTGGGGGGGTCTTCTTCTTTCTGCCCATAGTGGCGCTATAGCCTCCTAGCGCCTTCTTGAAGAACGCGCTATATCATCCTAGCGCGTTCATAGACGTTGGCAAAACGACGAACCTGGACGTTGGGGCTCCCGTGGATGACTCTGAGAGTTCAAAACACAAGGGGAAAGCACACGGGATGATGGACAACACACGGGGAACACTAAAATTGAAATCAAACCAACCTAATACTATCCAGGATAACTTTGGTGAAGGTGGATGTGGGGGTGAGCGGCGGGGAAGAAAGGTGGGTGTAGATGATGCTGGGGTCGTGAGGAAGCTTGGCTGGGGCCTCTCACCCGAACCTTTTCATAGGGACGGTGCAGCCGAGCTCCATCTTAACCTTAGCAACATCCTTGGCGGTGGTGAGGGGAGGTGAACGTTGGTGGAAGAAGAACGAAGCTCCGAATGGAGCCTCACACTCGACCCCGTCTCAGAGCCGGTACATCCGGGGCTTCGATCATCCTCCATTGAAGGGGAAAGGGAGAGGATCAGGAGAAGAAGGTTGGGCATCACACCCGGAGAGGTTTCCAAAGATTGGGGGAGATAGCCATTGCTACACTTATAAACTCTTTCATAGATTCATTGCTTCTTTTAATCAAATGAGATGGGATACATATATAGGGGAAGGGGAAGACAAAACGACGCTAGAACATCGATTACAACCATGGAAAATAGCAAACATTGAAGACTTTTGTGAGTTTTGGCGCCAGGAAGTTGGACCGTCTGCAGCAGAGTTTCTGTCTGAGATCGCGCTAGGGGAACCTAGCGCCTTCATCCAGGTCGCGCTACCCAAAGGTAGCGCGTTCATCTTCGGCCCAGCAGCTTCCACGATCAACTTTGGCCTGGCAGCTTGCTTGATTCCCATCACAAGACAGTGGAGGTAGATCGACTGATGCGTGGTGTAACGTTGTGCTTGGGCGGGGCATTGCTCTTCCCTACGTCAGGTGATGTGCTGAGGCGAGAGTACGTGGGACCACTGACTCTCCTATGGACAGGACACTCTCTCTCCCGGGCAGTGCTGGCTCATATGTACTACGGACTCACTCAGATGAGCCTGGGTGGCAGCGCCCTGGGGAGTCTCTACCTTCTGTAGATGTGGATGGAGATCCACTTGAGTTTTGACTTTGACGACAAGGCGACTACTACTTCTCGGATCTTTGAGAAGAGCGCGATCTACCCAGCGAGGGCTCTCTTCGGTCTTGAGGATCAGGTGATATGTAAGACAGCACTACTGAAGACCAGAGATGATTGGCGTGACTATCTAAACTTCTTGCCTGAGGATGAGTTCGTGTTCGTGCCAATGATGTATCGACATGAAGAATTCAGGGTGCGTGGATCGCCAGAGCAGGAGTTATGGCTTGTGGGGGCTGAGGACTTAGTGTTGTACCAGGCACACCACTGCCATCGCCAGGTGGGGCTGCCCAGACGGATCCCATGGGCTGCTTCCAAGGGAGCATTGATTACAAAGCGCCTTCTGGGAACTGACGCGGATCGACGGTGACTTCAGAGTATCAGTAAGACGTGGAGACGCCATGCCACTATGGTGAAAGCACAAGTTAACATTGAGGAGGACAAAGATGATCTGAGGCGTTATGTGGGCTACCTACAGAGTTTCAGACCGGCCGTAAATAAGTTCTTTATGAGGCGGCGCACCTAGTTGATGTTT
Organism: Amorphophallus konjac; assembly: GCA_022559845.1. Classification (NCBI taxonomy): domain Eukaryota; kingdom Viridiplantae; phylum Streptophyta; class Magnoliopsida; order Alismatales; family Araceae; genus Amorphophallus; species Amorphophallus konjac. Next base: position 203,384,743 of record CM040119.1, on the reverse strand, counting down.
GTTTAGCATTTTTTATGGTTGTTTTAGTGGATGAAATAAATGAACCTTTTTTTGTTTGTTTTCTTTGTTAAAGATTATGAGGATGAGTGAATGAAAATGAAATAGAATGGGCGAACTTTAGGGGAATGGAATGGAATTGAGCCATTTTGATCTTTTCATTTTTTTTATTTTTTTTCACTGAACAGGGAGGAGGGCGGCTAGGGTTGTGGTCGCCTCCACTTGGGGTTGGGAGACCAATGCCTTGGCCGCCCTCTGCTTTTGAGGGCTTTAAGAAGTGGCCGGCCTCCTCATTTGGACGGTCATCGTCTTTGACGTCTGTAGGAGTCAGAGTTGAGAGAGTTGATCCTTCTTCCTGTGAGTGAGGTTCTGGCCATCTAATTCTCTAGATTTGGGCAATGGGGCAAAGGAGAACTCGGATTGACATCGTACTCGATCCTTCATCCTCAAATGAGAGCGAAGAGCAAGAGGAGGTGCAAGCTCTGACGAGCTCATCCTCTTCGGCAACGGCTTATGCTGACTTGGGGGAGAGCGGAGAATATGGAGGTGAGGGGGGCACAGCTACCTCCGATGAGGGGCCGGTCGATCGCGACGATGGAGATGAAGGTGAGGAAGAAGATGGTCCAGATGAGGGCGAAGCCAACCAAGAGAAGGGAGGACGGCGTTAAAGGGTAAGTCCAATGGCCCTGCTCTTCCATTCATTAGACTTGGCGTGTGTATAGGCTTGATGGAAAGATGGAGCGCCGGAGTGTGGGTTTGTGGGAGAGAAGCCAGTGGGCGGCCAGGTTAGTGGCTGTCCACAGGCCTGTGCAGCTAGGGCGTTGGCCATCCGCTGATGTACTTGGGTGGCCAGTGTTCTGGCCGCCCATGGAGGTGGGCGGCCAGGCCTTTGGCCGCCCTCTTCTAAGGGCAGTAAAATTTGAAAAAATGAAATGATGGTGGATTGATTGGAAGATCTAATGAATTCCTTGTGTTTTTTTCTTCGTTGTGTACAGGGTCCCAGAAGGATTAGAGCCCGAGTTTCATGGGACTTGGTGTGGGCCTGGTACCACGCCTTACCTCCTGGGCAGCGGGGGAGGGTGGATCAAATGGGTTTTGGCCCGTTCTTTAGGATCCGACCTTTCCCTGTCGATGCTACCTTTCTGGCGGTGCTACGGGAGAGATGGATGGACAGTTGCAGAGCTTTCGTGATGCCGTGGGGACATGATCCCCACCCTTGAAGATGTGGCTTTCTTGACGGGGTTTCCAGTAGCAGGGAACCTGGTGCTTGGTCGAGAGCTCAAGAATTATCGGGAGGAGGTGGAGAGCCTGCTCGGGCTACAGCTGGCTCGATCCGAGAGACCAGTGACCACTCTTCCCCTGGGAAGATCAGCTCTGCGATGGGGCTCACGAGAGTGGTACGAGGACCACTAGAGGACTTGGATGCATACATAGGGCGAGTGAGACCGACTCGAGCCCGAGGGAGGAGTGAGCGGCAGGAGTTGAGGCTTTTCCTCTTATATTTCTTCGGGAGGCTGCTGCTCGCTACGGCCTCGAACAAGGTGAATCTGAAGTATCTCTTGTTGGTATGGGATCTCGAGCGGGGACCCCAAGTTGCGTAGGGGAGAGCGATGCTGGCGCTCCTCTTCGCCCACCTGGATCATGTGCGCCCAGGTTCGGGTAAACTGGGTGGTTTCACATCCTTCTTATAGGTATGAGTCTACCTACCCCCTTACACATGTTGATTCTAAATTTGATTGACTGACTGATGGTTCTTTTCTTGTGTTTCCCGATTTGGGGGTACACTGGGTTCCCTCTAGGTCGCGGTACGATCCCGCGAGCCCTGATGCAGACGGTCCCTCTCATGGCTAGATGGGAGATGGTCCGAGACCGACGCCTAGTGGCCACTAGACTCTTTGATCTTAGGACGGTCCTAGATGAGTTCCCTCCCCACCGGGTGAGTGTTTTGGCTAAAGAGTTGCTTGATTTTTTCAGCATTTGTTATATGTACTCAAATTAGCAAAACATTCAATTTTTATATGGCAGGTGATCTGGACTCCCTATGCGATTGAGGACACCACCCCCCAGCCGTGGGTGAGGGAGGGGCGAGCTTGGTTCCACAGAGATACAGTGTTGTTTTGCGTGAACCTGAGGGAGCCGCTCTTCCTTCGCCTAGTGGAGAGGACGCTAGGGTGGCATCAACCGCTAGTGGCGATTCCAGCCGAGCACGAGTTGCACAGGGGACGCCGACGGACCTCGGTGAGTGACCAGGATTGGGCCTCCCGCTACCGTGTAGAGGTAGAGGCGGTGCAGAGGGGACCTGTTGTGCCCCTGTGGTTTTGATGATGGTTTTGTTGATTGATTGTTGATGTGAGTTATTCTATGATGATCAGTTATGTTACATGATAAACTGATGCAATAAAGCATTCATTGATTTGGTTTTGATGATTGCTGTTTGATGTGAGTCACTGTGAGTCATTGCAATTGATCTTTAAGACTGTAATCTGCCACATAAAGCTTTCATATACATTTACAGTCTATGCATTGACATGAATGGGACAATGTAAGAAGATTTGTTAAGCGTGCTTCCGTTCGTGCATACTTAACCACGTGCACATTTTTGGTTGCCACAATGTTCGTGCATTTCTTGCTTTGAACAATGTCCGTGCACAGTCTGTCCACCTCGTGGTGTTTTCACAATTGTGTCTTCATAGAACATTGTGTATCTGTTCTACGTGTTGTCTCTCCTCACAAACACGAAAAGACTTCGTGTCATTTAAGTTTATAACACTTCGTGTTGATCTTGTCTATTACCAGGAAATCTGCTAAGAGGTAGTACATTGTGTGTCTATACTGTTACTGTCTTCCTGTTGGTTGGCACTTCGTCTTGTTTGAGTATAACACGCAGTGTTGTACTGCTTGTCTTCATGTCGTGTGTCCGTTTTGTCTCCACTATATCTCGTATCACTTACTGTAGTTCCTCGAGTCGTTCGTAAGTTCGAGCAGTCCTGTCCTCGAGTCGTTTTTCTTTTGTGTCCTTAAGTCCTCTAAGGATTAAGTGTCGTCTCACTTCGTGTCATTCTCACTCTATGACCATTCTTCGTGATGGTTTTTGATCTGTCTCCGTGTCGTTTCACCACGTGTCAATTACTGTTCTGTCTTCGTGTTGTTTATTGTAGCAGCTCGATTTGTTCTGATGAACTTCGAGTCGTTTCCCAGTAAACCCCGTGTCATTTTGACTCCGTGTCAATGACTGTTTCTATCTTTGTTTTGTCTTCAACACGTGTTAGTTCTGTTCAGTTCGTATCGTTGTCAGTCAGTGTTGTTTTCACCTCGTGTCGTTCTCTGTGTAGTGTGTGTTTTTGTCACCACTATACTTCGTGTCGTTGTTCTTCACTTCGTGCTGATTACACCGTCTTCGTGTTGGTCTTTCTCATTAGACCTCGTGTTGTTCTCGCTTTGACCACACTTCGTGTTGCTTTACGTAGACCTCGTGTCTTGCTTGTTTGCAACCACTTCGTGTCGGTTTCTGTTGCCAGTCCATGTTGCTCTCGAGCCGTTCTCTTTGATGTTTATTACGTCGTGTCGTTTTCTTTACTTCGTGCCTTTGTCATCGTATGTATCTCGTAACGTTCTCCTTGTTGCCATTTCGTGTCATTCTTGTTTCACTTCGTGTCGTTGTCTCTTTGTGTCTTCACCTCGTGTTGTTTTCGTCTCTTCGTGTCGGGTTTGTTCTCATGCGTGCAGGACATCGCAGCACTTCGTGTTGCTTCCTGTTTCACTTTTCTATACACCTCATGCAGCTCTATTGTTAATGGCCATACAGCGTATTAATAGTTTTAATGGCTATACATCTCCTTGCAGGTCCGAGGAAGAAACATTCCCAGTGAAGCAGTACGTGATACAAGGCTGCATCTGGCACGTGATCCAAGATGCAGAGGAGCCTCCACGTGGTCCGAAATATTAGGGCAGGAAACGTGGGAGGCACACGCGTTTTGTGCCCTATCCACCTACTGCTGCTGCTATATATAGGAGCCTTCGTCCACAGATGGAGAGTGATCGAGTTGGCGAGAAGAAAACTCAATACAGAGAGCCACGATCCAGACAGAAAAGAAGAAAAAGAAAAGAAGAAGGGAAAGAGAGTGAGAAAGAGAAAGAAAGAGAGATTGAGTAAGAGATCGAGATAGCAGAGTGTGAAGAAAGGAAGAGGAAGAAGAATAGAGAAGAAGAGAGAGCTAGAGTGATAGAAGCTTCAACAGAAGATCTGTTCTTGCTGTACCGTGGATCAAATCCAGGCCAGCCAGCTCCTGCGAGAGCCACATTTGTTTTTATCTTTTCAGCCTTCTGTTGCTGGTTTCGTTTTTGTTTTTATACATTTGCTGTATTTCCGATCCTCTGTAGAGAGGTCGGGGTTCCTCCTGTGGGTTTAGGAGAAGGGAGACTTTGTGTCTTCGGTTTGCAAGTAGCTGGGTGCTACTTGTGGTTGGTACCCTCCGGTGTGGAGGAAGAGAGACTTGCGTCTCTGGTTGCCTTTGACAGGGTGTCATCGGTTGTTTCCCTCCGGGTTGGAGGAAGGGAGATTTATCTCCGGTTGTGCTTCCCTCTGGGGTTCAGAGGAAGAGAGACTTGGGTCTCTAGGTTCCCCTCCGGGTTGGAGGAAGGGAGGCTTGTTCCTCCGGCTCTGGGCTTGTGAGTAGCAAGCCCGGTGGTTCCCTCCGTGTGTGGAGGAAGAGAGACCGTGTGTCTCTGGTTTCCAAGTGGCTGGAGTCACTTGTGGGTTCCTCCTGTTTGTTCAGGAGAAGGGAGATTGCTATCTCCGGTTGCAAGTAGCTGGGTGCTACTTGTTGATTCCCTCCGGTTTGGAGGAAGGGAGACTTGTCTCCGGTTCTGGGCTTGTGGATTCAAGTCCAGGGGTTCCCTCCAGGTCTGGAGGAAGAGAGACCTTGTGTCTCTGGTTTGCTAGTGACTGGTGTCACTAGTGGTTCCCTCCGGTTGGGAGGAAGAGGGGAGGTTGTTCCCCTGGTCAAGCTGTTTGGCAGCGTTTGTTGCAGACTGAGTCTGCTGTTTCTAGCGTGAGCTAGTGGAAGCCACACTCGGTTTGAGTGTGGGGTGGATGTAGGTCTGCTGGACCGAACCACCTAAAAACCCCTTGTGCACTGTGGTTTGATTTGTCTATTTGTGCTTCCGCTAGGTGATTGCATAGGGGCGCTCCTTGTGTTTGGCGTCTGGTTGAGCAGAAGATTTATTAGTTTTCAGATTGACTAAATCTGTCTTGTTAGCTCTCCAGTGATCTCACTGTGTGTTTGGTTAGTTCCACAACTGCCATTTAGCCTTCAAGTTTGTTTAGTTTGCGAACTAGCATTTTAGTGAGCGAAATTTTAACTGGGCGAAAGGTTTTTAAAAGTCATATTCATTCACCCCCCCTCTGAATACTGCACCGAACCTAACAATTGGTATCAGAGCAGTTACTGCTTCAAGATCCAACGATCTGCAGTGATCCCCGTGCTTCTCGGTGTTTATTCCGGTTTGCTGCTCCTTGATCTTTGTCTAATTGATCATTGCCTACAAATGGCTCTTCCACTGGTTTTCAATGGGTCTAACTTTGAGTCATGGTTCAGTAGTTTGCGTAACTACGTCAATCTAGATAATCCCAATTTGTGGAAGTTAATTACTCATGGTCCTCATAGATTACCACGAAAAGAGTCCAAATGGACTGATCGTCATAGATCAATGCATAGAGAAAATCAGAAAGCTATAAAACTGATAAAAGCATCCATCAACAAGGCTTTACACTTTTGCCTTCATGATTGCAGGTCTGCTAGGGATATTCTGGACAAGATGAAACTAACTTGCAGAACAGAGAAGGAAAACTGCATGATGGCTGATGGGAGCGACCATAGCAGCAGCCACAGTGATGAAGAAGAGAACGAAGTTCAGGTAAATCCCTTTGCGGACTATACCTTAGATGATTGGGTAGATGCTTATTCCAAGCTGTTAAGATCTAGCAATAAATTGAGCAAGAAAAACAGATCTATGAAAAAACAGCTAGATATGTTTGAGAATTCTAAACTTATTGGTGAGGACAGTGATACTCTGAAAACTGAAAATCAAATATTTAGAAGACAGCTGACTGATCTTGATTCTATTACTTCAGATCTGGAATATCTGAGATCTGAAAATGCTAGACTCAAAAACCAAACTGAGGAATCTGGATCTAAATCAGTGAGCCTTGAAAATGAAAATAGATTGATTTCTGAAACCTTGGAGACTGTCATAATAGAAAATTCAGAACTTCAGAAAAGGCTTGAAAAACTTCAATCTGAAGATGAACAAGAAGTGTTTAGTGAATGTCAGACCACCTTAAGTGCTTTGAAATTTGATGATGAAATCCTGGAACACAATGGTAAAATGAGACAGGAGATCTGCGAGCTAAAACAGTTAAATACAGCTATGTCTGAGAGACTTATCACTCTTGAAAAGGGGAAGAGTGTTAGCCTGGATAGCTCTGATGAGCTAATGAAAGCTGAACAGGAAATTGAAAGTCTTAGGACTGTTAATCAAATGCTGAAAGAAGATGTTATTTGCTATAAAAAGAAAGCTGATGAATATGAAATCCATGTATCAAAGCTTGGATCAGAAGTTACAGAATTGAGGAAATCTCTTGAGAAATTTGTCAGTGGAAAAGAAAATCTTGATAAAATTCTTGGATCTAAAGTGAATCTCCGAAGAGAGGGTTTGGGCTACAAACCAATAGATAAAAAGAGCTTTGAAAGTAAGCTTCAAACTTCATTCGTGAGTAGCTCTAAGTCAGGCAGCACATCGAATGTGCCTATTTTTGAATTTAGTGCTAAGAAGAATCAAAATTCCACTGACAGCCCTAAGTCTGAGAAACAAGTTCAAAAACAGAAAAAGACTATTCATGTTCAGGACAAAGATTCAAGGAACTTTCATGATAAACCTGAGAATGCTGTGCCTAAATTGAACAAACACATTCATGCAAATAAAAAGAAAATTTCATGCCATTACTGTCATAGGTTTGGTCACTTGATGCATGAATGTAAATTGATGGAACAGGATGATAGAATGCATGCCAGGAAGTACAATAACAAAAACAGTCCTGTTGAACAGAAAAGAAAAAGTCATTGTTATCATTGTGGAAAAACAGGTCATGTTAGTGAACAATGTTGGTTTGCCAAAGGTAAAGGCAAATATTCTTTAAATTCTAATCATGACAATTTGTATGAAAATCAGCATGTCTTTAAAAGGAACAAAAATGGGTCCAGGGGCCAACACATGGTGTGTTTCACCTGCAGCAAGTCAGGCCATAGGGCGGTTGACTGCTGGCTTAATGTTGGTAGAAGAAATTCCATCTTCTGCTATCACTGTGAGAAAGTTGGCCATACAGTCAAAGACTGCTGGTATTCTCAGAGAAAGAAGGTCAACTCTAAATTTGTTAAACAAAGTGTGTTTGGTAGAAACAAATCTGCTCAAACAAGAAAATCCCTCACATGTTTTGAGTGTGGTAAGCAAGGTCACAAGGTGACTGATTGCTGGTTTTCTGACCATCTGAAACAAAGTGGTGGTAAAAATAGAAACATTCATGCTCATGAATTTAGTACACCTGCTTACATGCATAGTAATAAATTCAGACCGAGTGGTTCATGTGATTATTGTGGTCGGTCTGGACATTCTATGCCTAGCTGCTATATGAAAAAGCATGATGTTATGATGGCTCAGAAGCTTTGGAAAACATCCCATCAAAATGCCACTAACCCTGCAGGACCCAAGGAAACTTGGGAACCAAAATGTGCCAAGTGAGAAACTTTTTGCAGGTGTGTCTTGGGAATGAGAAATAAAAGGGGCAAATAAACCAAGACACCCTAAAAGGGTAAACCCCACTCATGCACCTCTCAGGTAAGTCTCTTGACTTTTCAATGAGTTTGCTTAGATGGCATTAGGTATATAGATAGATTTGTTAATTAGTGGTTTAAACATGTATGTTTGCATTTCCATGCAATAGTTGTTGCTTCTGAATATGCTCATTCTGTGACTGCATACATCTAGAATTCATGACTCATGAATGATATTCAAATGTTCTGAATGCACACCGTCAGGGGGAGCTGCACTGCATATCATGCACATTTGACCAGTCTAATACCCTTCAGGGTCTTCATGCCTTTCATGGGTAGTTAATACATCTAATTGCATCTCAGAGTGGCATCATTTAATCATGAAATTTTTCAAAAGAAAAGGGAGGGTTACAGTTTATGCACTCAGTGAGGGGGAGCATCTCTCATTATTCATTCATGTAAGTGCATGTGACCATCAGACCTCTCATCAAAGCTCATGTCTGATGACTAATACTCACCTTCCTGTTTGAACTGCAATCTGGATAAACTCCTTGGTGATTGTGAAATGCATTGTATTTCAGCCTCTTGCTTCAATTCTTGTCAGCCATTGTCACTCATACTATCAATTGGTATTCATTGGCATTTGTTGACGTGGCTGTACCTGAAAATTGCTCTTGCCTTCCTTGAAGTCCCAGAAAGATTTCTCTGCTCATATCTTGATCATAAATCCGAAAAACATTGTTTTTAAGGAAATTTCTATCATATAGGACTATGAATGTCTGAAATAACTCATGTGGTTTAAGCTTAATGTATTCATGGAGTTTAACTTCAAAATCTCTTAACATATCTGAATCATGTTTAATAAATCTTAACCAACTGTTTCATGCTATGTCTTGCAAAAACTTCTGAAATCTGCACTTTTGAATACATGACTTTATTTGGTTAAGTACATGAGATTAATATTGTTTTGAAGCAAATGAATGTTTTTGAATTGTCTAAAGGGTAAAGTAATTGTCAGAGCAATGACCTTGGTCACTGAGAAACACATGTCCAAAGGATTGTGTCATGAGGTGCCTTAGTTAACTCTGTAAAAATTCATTGAAAATCAGGTAGAGCAATGGCATGCACACTGAGAAATATAATTCACTCATTAAAAATTGAGTTGTAGTGTGTCATGATGTGTAAATGCTAACTCTGTTCACATAAGGCATGACAGTTAGTCACACTAAGGGCTTAGGGATATTGGCCTCTGATCAAGGTATATCCTCTAGTTACAAGGTGTGTACTGAACTAGAGTGCACGTAAAATTTGTAGCAAGGAAAATTATTGAATAAATTGAAATATCTGAATATTGATGCCAAAATCAAATTGCTACAACCCTAGACAAAATCATATGACTTCATAATTGCTTGATTTCAATACAGATGCATGTAATTGCGAAAGAAGTCAATAAGTTTGATTGTGTAAGAGAAAGGGAGATTTATCAAGATAAATATGAGGGCTTGGTTCATTTTTATTAAACCATGGTTTCAGATATCAATACAGAATTTTATTGATAAACTCTACATACATCATGATTAAACCATGCTGTTTAATAAAGTGCATTCATAAGCCCTTATAATGGAAGACTTTGTAATATTCTGATTTGGATTTATGAGAATGATATTTCCTTGAAAATCTGATTGAATTCCTTCTGGTTGAAGCTCATCTGAACTTCTTCTGCTCATGTCCTTGGCTCAATGACCTGAACTTCTCCCTGTTTGCCCCTGTGGTATCCCTCTCACTTATCTCATAAGAGTCCACTTATTGAGGGGGAGCTTCCATGTCATGCATCACTTACATATCAATTGGCATCTCTTCAGGGGGAGCATTCCTTGTCATGCTGAATTATGTTCATATCATTTGTGACCTTGCATTCATATACTCGGGAGGGAGTATTGCATTTAATGTTGCATCTGCATTTTTACATTTCACCCTTCCCATTACCTTGCTCTTCTCTAACTCATGTTTTTGCTGAAACTATTAAAGGGGGAGAATCATGTTCTTGCAAGGGAGAGAATTTGACTGAACTTTTAAACATGCTATAATTTCTCAAATTATTTTTCTTTTTGATGAAGTCAAAGGGGGAGAATAATTTGAGTCTTTAGAATGCCTCACATCATCAGAATGACTCAATATATTGAAAGTGTTGCCATCATCAAAAAGGGGGAGATTGTTGTGCCCCTGTGGTTTTGATGATGGTTTTGTTGATTGATTGTTGATGTGAGTTATTCTATGATGATCAGTTATGTTACATGATAAACTGATGCAATAAAGCATTCATTGATTTGGTTTTGATGATTGCTGTTTGATGTGAGTCACTGTGAGTCATTGCAATTGATCTTTAAGACTGTAATCTGCCACATAAAGCTTTCATATACATTTACAGTCTATGCATTGACATGAATGGGACAATGTAAGAAGATTTGTTAAGCGTGCTTCCGTTCGTGCATACTTAACCACGTGCACATTTTTGGTTGCCACAATGTTCGTGCATTTCTTGCTTTGAACAATGTCCGTGCACAGTCTGTCCACCTCGTGGTGTTTTCACAATTGTGTCTTCATAGAACATTGTGTATCTGTTCTACGTGTTGTCTCTCCTCACAAACACGAAAAGACTTCGTGTCATTTAAGTTTATAACACTTCGTGTTGATCTTGTCTATTACCAGGAAATCTGCTAAGAGGTAGTACATTGTGTGTCTATTCTGTTACTGTCTTCCTGTTGGTTGGCACTTCGTCTTGTTTGAGTATAACACGCAGTGTTGTACTGCTTGTCTTCATGTCGTGTGTCCGTTTTGTCTCCACTATATCTCGTATCACTTACTGTAGTTCCTCGAGTCATTCGTAAGTTCGAGCAGTCCTGTCCTCGAGTCGTTTTTCTTTTGTGTCCTTAAGTCCTCTAAGGATTAAGTGTCGTCTCACTTCGTGTCATTCTCACTCTATGACCATTCTTCGTGATGGTTTTTGATCTGTCTCCGTGTCGTTTCACCACGTGTCAATTACTGTTCTGTCTTCGTGTTGTTTACTGTAGCAGCTCGATTTGTTCTGATGAACTTCGAGTCGTTTCCCAGTAAACTCCGTGTCATTTTGACTCCGTGTCAATGACTGTTTCTATCTTTGTTTTGTCTTCAACACGTGTTAGTTCTGTTCAGTTCGTATCGTTGTCAGTCAGTGTTGTTTTCACCTCGTGTCGTTCTCTGTGTAGTGTGTGTTTTTGTCACCACTATACTTCGTGTCGTTGTTCTTCACTTCGTGCTGATTACACCGTCTTCGTGTTGGTCTTTCTCATTAGACCTCGTGTTGTTCTCGCTTTGACCACACTTCGTGTTGCTTTACGTAGACCTCGTGTCTTGCTTGTTTGCAACCACTTCGTGTCGGTTTCTGTTGCCAGTCCATGTTGCTCTCGAGCCGTTCTCTTTGATGTTTATTACGTCATGTTGTTTTCTTTACTTCGTGCCTTTGTCATCGTATGTATCTCGTAACGTTCTCCTTGTTGCCATTTCGTGTCATTCTTGTTTCACTTCGTGTCGTTGTCTCTTTGTGTCTTCACCTCGTGTTGTTTTCGTCTCTTCGTGTCGGGTTTGTTCTCATGCGTGCAGGACATCGCAGCACTTCGTGTTGCTTCCTGTTTCACTTTTCTATACACCTCATGCAGCTCTATTGTTAATGGCCATACAGCGTATTAATAGTTTTAATGGCTATACATCTCCTTGCAGGTCCGAGGAAGAAACATTCCCAGTGAAGCAGTACGTGATACAAGGCTGCATCTGGCACGTGATCCAAGATGCAGAGGAGCCTCCACGTGGTCCGAAATATTAGGGCAGGAAACGTGGGAGGCACACGCGTTTTGTGCCCTATCCACCTACTGCTGCTGCTATATATAGGAGCCTTCGTCCACAGATGGAGAGTGATCGAGTTGGCGAGAAGAAAACTCAATACAGAGAGCCACGATCCAGACAGAAAAGAAGAAAAAGAAAAGAAGAAGGGAAAGAGAGTGAGAAAGAGAAAGAAAGAGAGATTGAGTAAGAGATCGAGATAGCAGAGTGTGAAGAAAGGAAGAGGAAGAAGAATAGAGAAGAAGAGAGAGCTAGAGTGATAGAAGCTTCAACAGAAGATCTGTTCTTGCTGTACCGTGGATCAAATCCAGGCCAGCCAGCTCCTGCGAGAGTCACATTTATTTTTATCTTTTCAGCCTTCTATTGCTGGTTTCATTTTTGTTTTTATACATTTGCTGTATTTCCGATCCTCTGTAGAGAGGTCGGGGTTCCTCCTGTGGGTTCAGGAGAAGGGAGACTTTGTGTCTTCGGTTTGCAAGTAGCTGGGTGCTACTTGTGGTTGGTACCCTCCGGTGTGGAGGAAGAGAGACTTGCGTCTCTGGTTGCCTTTGACAGGGTGTCATCGGTTGTTTCCCTCCGGGTTGGAGGAAGGGAGATTTATCTCCGGTTGTGCTTCCCTCTGGGGTTCAGAGGAAGAGAGACTTGGGTCTCTAGGTTCCCCTCCGGGTTGGAGGAAGGGAGGCTTGTTCCTCTGGCTCTGGGCTTGTGAGTAGCAAGCCCGGTGGTTCCCTCCGTGTGTGGAGGAAGAGAGACCGTGTGTCTCTGGTTTCCAAGTGGCTGGAGTCACTTGTGGGTTCCTCCTGTTTGTTCAGGAGAAGGGAGATTGCTATCTCCGGTTGCAAGTAGCTGGGTGCTACTTGTTGATTCCCTCCGGTTTGGAGGAAGGGAGACTTGTCTCCGGTTCTGGGCTTGTGGATTCAAGTCCAGGGGTTCCCTCCAGGTCTGGAGGAAGAGAGACCTTGTGTCTCTGGTTTGCTAGTGACTGGTGTCACTAGTGGTTCCCTCCGGTTGGGAGGAAGAGGGGAGGTTGTTCCCCTGGTCAAGCTGTTTGGCAGCGTTTGTTGCAGACTGAGTCTGCTGTTTCTAGCGTGAGCTAGTGGAAGCCACACTCGGTTTGAGTGTGGGGTGGATGTAGGTCTGCTGGACCGAACCACCTAAAAACCCCTTGTGCACTGTGGTTTGATTTGTCTATTTGTGCTTCCGCTAGGTGATTGCATAGGGGCGCTCCTTGTGTTTGGCGTCTGGTTGAGCAGAAGATTTATTAGTTTTCAGATTGACTAAATCTGTCTTGTTAGCTCTCCAGTGATCTCACTGTGTGTTTGGTTAGTTCCACAACTGCCATTTAGCCTTCAAGTTTGTTTAGTTTGCGAACTAGCATTTTAGTGAGCGAAATTTTAACTGGGCGAAAGGTTTTTAAAAGTCATATTCATTCACCCCCCCTCTGAATACTGCACCGAACCTAACAGGACCCTCACTGGAGCAGGATCAGACTATAAGGAGCAGCAAGTTTTACTTGACAGATTATCAGGACCGGTATGCTGGACGACTTCATCTCGACACCCGAGCGGTGAGTTACTCTCTAGCCTTCAATACGTGATGTTTGCATTTAGCCATTGAAACTTCATAAACTTGTGGATTTAATGTGCAGATGCCCGAGACCGAGGCTGTGAAGATACTCCAGGATCAGATGGTTGTCCTTAACCAGATGATTGTGAACTTGCGGCACGAGATCTGAGAAATGGTAAGCCAAAATCAACTTGATTGATTTGAATTCTTTGGGAATTGCTGAAATCTGACTGACCACTTGCCCCTTGACTTACAGCGAGGGGAGCTGGCATATGTCCGAATGAGGGCAGGAGCAGGTGGGGAGACCAACCCTTCGTCCTTAGCAGATGCCAGAGAGGAGCTGGAGGATCGCCTAGCAGGGGCCATTGAGCGTGCTGAAGAGCGAGAGGCCGAGCTAGCCGAGACGGTGAGAACCAGACACCTTGGTTGAGAATAATTCCCTTTTTGACATCTTTGTCTGTTTTACCTGACGGTTCATTTTTTGCATAGGAATGAATTAGCGGCTACCCTGACCGTTCGTCGGGAGCAGGATGTCCGTACAGAGGAGTAGACACGCCGCCTTGGAGAGATGAGCTCCATCGAGAGGATCGAGGGTTGCCTTGCCGAGGCGAAGGAGAGAGAGGCCGAGGCACGTGCCCGAGAGATGGCGATGGCGGTCTGGGAGCAGCGAGCCCTCGATTAGCTAGAGGCTTTGAGACGACGAGTGTTGCGGAGATACCAGGGCAGAGGTGCCCCAAGAGAGGGAGCCAGACCTACGACTCCTTCCGAGTCGCTGCGGACCATAAGAGACGTGCATTTTACGATGGAGGAGCTTATGGGCATGACGCAGTCTCCTACTAAGCAGGGAGCAATCCAGCCAGCTGCATCAGGTTTGAGAGCTTCACGGCCATCGAGGCTGCAAGGTAGGGGGAGCGGAGATGGAGATGAGGCTGATAGTCGGCGTAGCCGACCTCGCACCGACGAGGGTTAGGGATAAAGATAGAGATAAAGAGAGGGATAGCTGGGTAGCAACTGCTTTTGTACACTGGGGGTATGCCCCTAGAATGCTGTATTGCTGGAATGTAATGGACATATTTTGGAAATGAAAATGAGCTTTCTTTAGTGTACTTGACTTGTTTTGGCCTGACGTCGTCTTCCCTTTTTACCTATTTCAACCACACTTAAAGGGAAAAGGTTAGTGTAGTATGATTTTAGCCCCCTATCGAAAGTAGATGATAGTACCTTTCTCGATGCAGGGTCAGAGGGCTAAACCTTTATTAACAAGGTTGAGAAAAATAAAAGTAAACGTGATATGCGCATGCAAGCAAGCAGAATGCAAACAAAAAGGGAAATATGATCATGCGAATGCACATGCGGATACAAGACATATTTTTAGCTTTTGGGCTTTTATACATTTTTTGTTGTTTTGTTTAGAGATATATTTGAATTTTTTTTGTTGATTTTGAGTATACATTTGTTTTTTTTTCTTTTATATTATTTTGGGGCTTTTTCGCACGCCTGGTGACCACCCGTGGGGCACCTGACCTGTATGGAGACAGGGGTTTTCTATATTACCTCCCAGGTATCCTGAGCGCACATCTAGGTTCATTTGGGCCTCTAGACTCCTCGAATGATAGTCCCGCCGGTTAAGTCTTACCCTGATGACAATATAGTCATGCCACGCTTAGGCTCCCAGTTGCTTCCGACCATAGGGATACACCTAAAAAGCGTTCGAGGTAAATGATTTGTCCGACCCGGGTCTATTTCCTCACAACCCTAGATGGTATATAATAGAACACCTTGGAATCCTAACGGTCAACTGCGTGACACTGACCTGGAATCAGACGCCGTCGCACCCATTGGTGACGCGCTTGCATTGACCTAAGCCCGAGGTAATATGAGAAATCGTTAAAGGTGGTAAATAGGGGTCTTGACCAGCCAGAAACACAGCGCAGCAAGGGCATTTGCTTTTCGAAGTAGACAACTTGTGTGTGCATATAGGTATTTAAAAATAAGGTTGCACCCTTGGTAAGACTCTCCCTTCAGGACTTCTGTTGAGCTTTCATCTTTTGGAGGGAGAAGGAAGAATGTAGGGGATAAACCTCCTGAGATGTCCGGCAAAACCATTAAACCGGCGATCTGTCTGTAGACCTACTCGACTTTCTCCTTTTGGGTAATTTCAGACCAATCCTCAAGCGTTTGATGTTTTGATGCCCCTTTTGTAGAATTTGGCTTTGGACTTTGAGAAGGGTTTCATCTACCAGGGTCAGACATGGCCACGACTAGGCTTTTCGTGTAGCTTTGTCACACCTTTTTTTTTCTTTTTTTTCTTTATTGGGGAGCGAAATATCATCATTTTGCTTTCGGATTCCATTTTCTTGCCTGCGGGGACACTGCCCTCTTCTTGTGCTCTGACTCGGGCTCGAGGGGATGGATCTACTCTTGCCTTAAAGATCTTATGCTTCGGTCCTCGCATGCTTAGCATTTTAAGGGCGCCGTGTAGCAACCCTAATAAATTTAAAAGAATAAAATAAGTCAAAATAGAATAAAAGACTAAGTAAAGAAAAGATAAAAATCCGAAATGGAAAAGAATTAAACTCTAATGAAAATAACGCCTCAGGAAAAGGCGCGACCTTACAAATAAGCAACCTTCAACCAGGCACGAATTAAAGAAAGGACGCCCAAATGATAAGGCGTCAAATTTCAAACGACCAAAATAAATAAAAAGGGCAAGAAAGCGTAACGCCCTTTGAGTGGACGCGTTTCAATAAGTAATGACGCTTGACAAGGCGTCAATTTAAATTCGACGCCCTTACTTAGGACGCTAATTCAGTTTGAGTTCCGTTCGACCCAGGAGTCTATCCAGGGTAAGTTAATAACTATGAGAAAGAGTTCGAATGTAGTAATAATTCTATCTTGGAAGTATTACTTCCAATGAAACACTACCTTTGTTAGAATTTCCAAAGTCCCTATAAGTAACCCCCGTCGAACCCTAAAGATCTATTTGGACGACCTACTGCTGTTACGGTATGTGAAGAACAGTGAGTTCTTCTTGTATCTTTCCCTCTGTCTTTTTGATTTCATGAAGGATATTAATCTTTCATCTTCTTCCTCTAATACAGGTTAAGCGATCAATTGCGTACGTAAAGAACAAGGTAATGTTCTTCAATCTTTTCCCTAACTTCGGATATATTCTCATCATCCTTCCTTTTTCTTCCCCTACAGGTTGATCGAAGATCATCATCTTCATCATCCTCATCAAACGTCTTCTGTATTACCATCTTCTGTCTTGCTGCTGACTGTTAGAAGCTTCAGAGCATCAGTTTCTAACCAAGCCTCCGTCCGTTCATCAGATAATTCTCATAAGGTAGGTTTTCTCAAGCACTGTAGCCCAAATCACCATAATAACTATGTTAAACCATATATATTAGTTCATGCATATAGTTTTCACGAGTTTTAAAAGTTTCTATTGTTGGAAAGAACGCCCTTTCCAAGGGCGCTAATTGTATACGCGACCCAGACAAGGGCGCTACCTTGAAAGAAACGACCATGACCAGGTCGTCAATTCCAGATTTGACGCCCGGTACACGGACGTCAATTTTCTCAATTGTTAATTACCCATGTTAATTATCCAATATTCACTTAAACATGATTCTAAATCAGTGTACAATCATATTTACTTGAATCCCGATAAATTTCCTATCATGACCATGTCTCTTGTTTCTGGAAATTATATACTTGAAATCTGAAAAATCTTGAATTCACGACCCTGTATAGGTCGTCTCTCACTTGACTAACGCCCCTGTTCAGGGCGGGAATTGAAAAGTAACGCTCCTGTCCAGGGTGTGTTTTTGATAAATTTTTGAATATATATACTGCAAAAATAGAAGTAAAGAATGAACGACCACTGTATACGTCGTCAACTTGTAAATAAACGCCCCTTACCAGGGCGCGTTTTTGGTAAAATACTGAAATATTGAAATCTTGCAAAAATGTAAAATAGATAAACGCCCTTACTGAAGACGTTAATTACTTGAGTAGTGACTTTACTTAAGTCGTTATTTTCCTGTAAAAATGTTTTTACCTGTTTCTGACAACCGATGGTTTCAGTATATCTATATATATATGTATATCAGCACTATATCTCCACTCCGTGAGTATAGTCCCACGTTTCATAATGTTTTATCGATCACCCTCAATTCTCATTGACATACAAGCTCTCCATTGGACATTCCGTTCCTTTGGACTAGCGAGTTAGTCATAGAGACCTCCGTAAGACTCCTCGAGCCTTGGATTCCCTCAAGGCCGACTGAGCTGGTTGTACCCTAAAAACCAATTACACTATTGAATGCCATGTCACTCTAAAGAAACATGGTATACCGGCCCTTATGATATGCAAAGAGTATATCATGAGAATTCTTAATGGGATGATGATATCATGTCATTTGTTGATGTTCTTGTGGACCTCAATTCTATAATAAGAATGAGGGTATCTTGCCTTTGATATACTGTTCATGTGGACCTCAATTGTCATGGTACCCGAGTTAAGGGAACCTAATTCCACCTAGTTTCATCGTTCATCGTGATTGTACCGTTGTTATCGCCTATGTATGTCCAATGTTGTATTTTTGGACTCTATTCTCTCAAAGTTATCCTACGTGTCTACAAGCTTAAATTGTTGAAATTCCATATTAGCTATATATATATACAAGAGTGGATATCAAAAATACATGATAAATGCCTGCGCATATAGGGCCCGATCTGGTCCTGGGAGGAGCACCCGAAAGTACTTGTGCCCATGGGAGTTGAATGATAAGGTATCTGGCATTATACCGAGTGCATGACTAGCTTGATTGGACATTCCACACAAATCTTGTACTTGACTCGTACTTGACATGACATGAATTGCGTGACCCGAGAAAGGGTAATTACTTGTTTGCTTGATACATGATAGCCAAAGTTCTTGACATGACTTGCTAAAAAGTACTTGCTTGAATATCTGTTATCTTTTCTTGAAAGCTCATGACTAGTTCATCTTGCTGTCTTATTGATAAATTCTTTCTCTATCTTGTCATTTTATGCGAGCATGCATAGCTATAGTACATTCATGAAAAATGTAATTACTTAAACCCCTTGCTAAGCGCTTGAGATATAATTTCCTACTGAGCGTTTGCTCACTCCGTGTGTTCCCTACTTTTCAGGTAATTCCGACGACGAGGGAAGTCAATCGGATGGGAATGGTCAAGAGTGAAAGAGATAGAACTTCTCCAAGTGTCATCTAGTCTTTTTCCTATTTTTGAGTCAACTATGTACTTTTCCTTTTTTTTTGAATTGAGTATTGGATTTGTAATAGTCTATCCATTATGAAATAAAGGATTGGGTTATCTTTCTATTTTGCGCATCTCTGTTTTGGTGTCGAATACACCACTACTCTGATTAACATGATTGATATAAACTCGTCGCGCATATCCGAGTATCTTCCGCGCTCGGGGCGTGATAGTTTTTGTGGTATCAGAGCCTAGGGTATTCAATTCCTAGGAAAACCCAAGTCCAAGGATATGTTCAAACCTTTAACCAGTGAGATTGGGTAGAACCAAGGGTTAAAGTTAACATAGAATGCTTGTCTTTAAGATACAAATCACGTATTAATCTAGTTATTATAATTGTAGGATAATGGCTGCCGAACGTGCTCAATGGCGCAACATGCAACGTACACTGCAAGGCATGACTCAAGTGCTGCAACAAGTAACACTAGGAGGTGGACAACGAGCAGGAAGTCTCCACCAGACTTTCAAGAACATGAACCCGCCCAAGTTCACGGGTTCTACTGATCCAGATGACGCTGAACACTGGATTAGGGAAACAGAACGAATATTCTGTGTTATGCAATGCACGGATCAATATAAGGTCTTATTAGCTACTTTTCAGTTAGAAAGGGATGCTAGATGCTGGTGGGAATCAATAGAGGCTACTATAAATCAAGATCAGGTTTCGTGGGAGAAATTCGTTGAACACTTCAACGCAAAATATTTCTCGGACCGAGTTCAGGAAAAGAAGGCTGCAGAATTTGCTGCATTAAAGCAACGATCTTTGTCAGTGGCCGAGTATGAGGCCCAATTCTCTAGATTGTCTCGATATGCTAAGCATCTAGTTAGCACCGAGAAAATGAAAGTTAGGAGGTTTCTTAATGGGCTCAGGCCCCAAGCTATTACTCAACTGGCGCCGATGGACATTCAAGTCTGCTCGGAGATAGTACGCCGAGCTCAACTATTAGAAGATGCCACGGAACTGTCTGATAGGATTCGTGGTAAGGATAAGAAGGAACAAGTTACAGGTTCGGGTTCCTTTAAACCCAACTTCAAGAAAAGGCCTAGCAATGGAGGAGCATCCTCACAAGACCAAAAGTTCAAGAAGACCAAGCCCTTCTCTATCACCACTACCTCTCCAAATACAGTGTGCAAACATTGTGATAAAGCGGGTCATAGAGCAGAAGAATGCTGGAGGAAACTAGGAGCATGTCTCCGTTGTGGGAGTCGTGAGCATCGGATTCCCGATTGCCCATTATTTAACGATCAAGCCGTTGACAGAAAGCGCCCAGTAACCAAGAATGCTCGTCTTCATGCAATCAAGGAGACCGAGCAAGTAGAAGAAGGCGGCTTAGTGGAAGGTACATTGAAAGTTTGTTCCAGGAATGCATATGTCTTAATTGATACTGGTGCATCGTATTCTATTGTTTCTAAGAAGTTTGCTGACCCATTACCCCTAGAACCGGAATGGATAAAGTTAGTTTTGTCTACTCCTCTGGATGATGAGACTGATATTACACATCATTACCAAAACTGTGAAGTATTGGTTCAGGGTAGAAATCTCCCTATTGATCTCATATGTTTAGATCTGAAAGAGTATGATGTTATACTAGGGGCAGATTGGTTATCCAAGTATCAGGCAACGGTTGATTACCGCAATAGTAAGGTTACATTCAAGGAATTTCCAGAACTAATCTTGACTAGCCCCAAGGGTCGGAGCAGATTCCCTCTTATTTCAGCTCTCTGAGCTAGCAAGCTCATCAGGAAAGGATGTGCATCTTTCCTTGCCTTTGTCACAATTAAAGAAGCTAAGGAAGCTAAGCTAGAAGACATTCCAGTGGTACAAGAATTTCCGGACGTATTTCCGGAAGATTTGCCGGGATTACCCCCACAAAGAGAAGTGGCCTTCACCATTGACTTAGTCCCCTGTGCTAGTCCGATTTCAAAGGCACCTTATAGGATGTCACCTGCTGAACTCAAGGAGTTAAAAGAGCAATTGATGGAACTCATTAAGAAAGGATTCATTAGACCAAGTACTTCCCCGTGGGGAGCGCCTGTATTATTTGTAAAGAAGAAAGACGGATCCATGAGGTTATGCATCGACTATCGACAGTTGAATCATCTCACTATCAAGAACAAGTATCCACTGCCGAGAATCGATGAATTGTTTGATCAAATTTCAGGATCCATGTACTTTTCCAAAATTGATCTTAGGTCAGGATATCACCAACTAAGAATCAAGGACGAGGATATTCATAAAACCGCATTCAGAAGCAGGTATGGCCATTATGAATTTGTTGTTATGCCTTTCGGACTAACGAATGCCCCTGCTGCCTTTATGCAGTTAATGAATAGTATATTCAGGCCTTATTTGGATCAATTCGTGGTGGTCTTTATTGATGATATATTGATTTATTCCAAGACCAAGGAAGAGCATGAGGAATATTTGAGGATTGCATTACAAATATTGAGGACAAACCAATTATATGCAAAACTTAGCAAGTGTGAATTCTGGCTTGAAGAAGTGACTTTTCTCGGACATGTTATATCAAAGGATGGCTTGTCTGTAGACCCATCAAAGGTTGAAGCTGTAAGGAATTGGGAAAGACCGACCAATGCTAGCGAGATCCGAAGTTTCTTAGGTCTTGCCGGCTATTACAGGCGATTCATCAAGGATTTCTCAAAAATTGCCATGCCACTTACGAGGTTAACTCGCAAGGAGATCCGTTATGAATGGGATGAGGAATGTGAAAGAAGCTTCCAAACTCTCAAGGATCATCTTACTACAGCTCCTATCTTAGCATTGCCAATTGAAGGAGAAAAGTTCGAGGTATACACTGATGCTTCTGGCATTGGCCTCGGGTGTGTTCTAATGCAACAAGGGAAGGTTATAGCCTACTCTTCTCGTCAATTAAAGAAGCATGAAGAGAACTACCCCGTCCATGACTTAGAATTGGCCGCGGTAGTATTTGCACTCAAAATATGGAGACATTTTCTTTATGGAGTACAGTTTACTGTATACTCCGATCACAAGAGTCTCAAATATCTTTTCTCACAGAAGGAACTAAATATGAGGCAAAGACGATGGCTGGAATATCTCAAGGACTTCGACTTCAATATACAATATCATCCCGGAAAGGGTAATCATGTAGCAGATGCCCTTAGTCGAAAGCCGAGAGCACTGTTAGCCAATTGTCTGATTCAAGAATGGAAATTACTGGAACAATTCTCTGAACTCAATATAAGCATGGACACAGACCCTAGATGTGTCACATTATCTCATGTAAGCATACAGTCAGATTTATTGTCTGAAATACAAGCACTTCAGAATGATGATCCTACATTAGTAGAAATCAAGGGCAGATTAGAAGGACAATCGGATTTCCAATTAGCTTCTGATGGAAGATTAATGTTCAAGAATAGAACTTGTATACCGGACTGCCCAGAATTGAAGAAGAAGGTCTTAGATGAAGCTCATAGGTCAAGGTATACGATTCATCTTGGATCTACCAAAATGTACCAAGATGTAAAAAGAAATTTTTGGTGGCCCAACATGAAAAGAGAAATAGCGGACTACGTATCACGCTGTCTCACGTGCCAACAAGTCAAGGCGGAACACCAAAAGCCTGCTGGAAAACTACATCCTCTAGATATCCCTAAATGGAAGTGGGAGGATATTGGTATGGATTTCATCATGGGTTTATCTAAATCAAAAAGAGGACATGATGGAATATGGGTTATCATTGATCGATTGACTAAATCAGCGCATTTCTTGCCAATCAAGAGTCGATGGTCAGTTGATGTCTTAGCTGCACTATACATCAAGGAAATAGTCAGATTACATGGTATTCCTGTTTCAATCGTGTCTGACAGAGATCCCCGTTTTACTTCTCATTTTTGGAAAGGACTACAACATTCGTTGGGAACGAGACTTAACTTTAGCACAGCCTTTCATCCTCAAACGGGTGGTCAGACCGAGAGAACCAATCAAGTAGTCGAAGATATGCTAAGGGCATGCATTACTGATTTTGATGGAAACTGGCATGATCACTTGCCTCTGGTCGAATTTGCATACAATAATAGCTACCAGGCAAGTATACAACTGGCACCTTTTGAAGCCTTATACGGAAGGAGTTGTCGATCACCCTTATGCTGGGACGAAGTTGGAGAGAAACAACTGTTAGGTCCAGAAATGGTAAGGGACACTACCGAGAAGATACAATTGATCAAAGAAAGACTGCAAGTTGCTCAGTCTAGACAAAAGGCTTATGCTGACACAAGAAGAAGAGATCTGGAATTCCAAGTTGGAGATCATGTATTTCTCAAGATATCGCCTGGACGTGGAATACGGAGATTTGGTGTTAAGGGCAAGCTTACACCAAGATACATCGGACCTTTTGAGATACTCGAAAGAGTTGGCGAGGTTGCTTATCGCATCGCATTGCCACCTCAATTGACCGACATGATGTGTTCCACATATCTATGTTGAAGAAGTATGTACATGACCCATCACATATTATTGAGTATGGAGACCTAGTGATCCAGAAAGATTTCACATATGAGCAGAAGCCCATACGAATACTAGATCGAGAAGTACGAACCCTAAGGAATAAGGTTATTCCCATGCTAAAAGTACAATGGAATAAGAATTCAGAACATGAAGCTACATGGGAGACCGAGGAATCTATGAGGAAGCGATTTCCAGAATTATTTTAGAAGGTATGAACTCTACACTCTCCATATGTAAAAATATGCTATGAATTTGGGGACCAAATTCTTTTTAAGTGGGGGAGGGTGTAGCAACCCTAATAAATTTAAAAGAATAAAATAAGTCAAAATAGAATAAAAGACTAAGTAAAGAAAAGATAAAAATCTGAAATGGAAAAGAATTAAACTCTAATGAAAATAACGCCTCAGGAAAAGGCGCGACCTTACAAATAAGCAACCTTCAACCAGGCGCGAATTAAAGAAAAGACGCCCAAATGATAAGGCGTCAAATTTCAAACGACCAAAATAAATAAAAAGGGCAAGAAAGCGTAACGCCCTTTGAGTGGACGCGTTTCAACAAGTAACGACGCTTGACAAGGCGTCAATTTAAATTCGACGCCCTTACTTAAGACGCTAATTCAGTTTGAGTTCCGTTCGACCCAGGAGTCTATCCAGGGTAAGTTGATAACTATGAGAAAGAGTTCGAATGTAGTAATAATTCTATCTTGGAAGTATTACTTCCAATCAAACACTATCTTTGTTAGGATTTCCAAAGTCCCTATAAGTAACCCCCGTCGAACCCTAAAGATCTATTTGGACGACCTACTGCTGTTACGGTATGTGAAGAACAGTGAGTTCTTCTTGTATCTTTCCCACTGTCTTTTTGATTTCATGAAGGATATTAATCTTTCATCTTCTTCCTCTAATACAGGTTAAGCGATCAATTGCGTACGTAAAGAACAAGGTAATGTTCTTCAATCTTTTCCCTAACTTCGGATATATTCTCATCATCCTTCCTTTTTCTTCCCCTACAGGTTGATCGAAGATCATCATCTTCATCATCCTCATCAAACGTCTTCTGTATTACCATCTTCTGTCTTGCTGCTGACTGTTAGAAGCTTCAGAGCATCAGTTTCTAACCAAGCCTCCGTCCGTTCATCAGATAATTCTCATAAGGTAGGTTTTCTCAAGCACTGTAGCCCAAATCACCATAATAACTATGTTAAACCATATATATTAGTTCATGCATATAGTTTTCACGAGTTTTAAAAGTTTCTATTGTTGGAAAGAACGCCCTTTCCAAGGGCGCTAATTGTATACGCGACCCAGACAAGGGCGCTACCTTGAAAGAAATGACCATGACCAGGTCGCCAATTCTAGATTTGACGCCCGGTACACGGACGTCAATTTTTTCAATTGTTAATTACCCATGTTAATTATCCAATATTCACTTAAACATGATTCTAAATCAGTGTACAATCATATTTACTTGAATCCTGATAAATTTCCTGTCATGACCATATCTCTTGTTTCTGGAAATTATATACTTGAAATCTGAAAAATCTTGAATTCACGACCCTGTATAGGTCGTCTCTCACTTGACTAACGCCCCTGTTCAAGGCGTGAATTGAAAAGTAACGCCCCTATCCAGGGCGTGTTTTTGATAAATTTCTGAATATATATACTGCAAAAATAGAAGTAAAGAATGAACGACCACTGTATACGTCGTCAACTTGTAAATAAACGCCCCTTACCAGGGCGCGTTTTTGGTAAAATACTGAAATATTGAAATCTTGCAAAAATGTAAAATAGATAAACGCCCTTACTGAAGGCGTTAATTACTTGAGTAGTGACTTTACTTAAGTCATTATTTTTCTGTAAAAATGTTTTTACCTGTTTCTGACAACCGATGGTTTCAGTATATCTATATATATATGTATATCGGCACTATATCTCCACTCCGTGAGTATAGTCCCACGTTTCATGATGTTTTATCGATCACCCTCAATTCTCATTGACATACAAGCTCTCCATTGGACATTCCGTTCCTTTGGACTAGCGAGTTAGTCATAGAGACCTCCGTAAGACTCCTCGAGCCTTGGATTCCCTCAAGGCCGACTGAGCTGGTTGTACCCTAAAAACCCATTACACTATTGAATGCCATGTCACTCTAAAGAAACATGGTATACCGGCCCTTATGATATGCAAAGAGTATATCATGAGAATTCTTAATGGGATGATGATATCATGTCATTTGTTGATGTTCTTGTGGACCTCAATTCTATAATAAGAATGAGGGTATCTTGCCTTTGATATACTGTTCATGTGGACCTCAATTGTCATGGTACCCGAGTTAAGGGAACCTAATTCCACCTAGTTTCATCGTTCATCGTGATTGTATCGTTGTTATCGCCTATCTATGTCTAATGTCGTATTTTTGGACTCCATTCTCTCAAAGTTATCCTACATGTCTACAAGCTTAAATTGTTGAAATTCCATATTGGCTATATATATATACAAGAGTGGATGTCAAAAATACATGATAAATGCCTGCGCATATAGGGCCCGATCTGGTCCTGGGAGGAGCACCCGAAAGTACTTGTGCCCATGGGAGTTGAATGATAAGGTATCTGGCATTATACCGAGTGCATGACTAGCTTGATTGGACATTCCACACAAATCTTGTACTTGACTCGTACTTGACATGACATGAATTGCGTGACCCGAGAAAGGGTAATTACTTGTTTGCTTGATACATGATAGCCAAAGTTCTTGACATGACTTGCTAAAAAGTACTTGCTTGAATATCTGTTATCTTTTCTTGAAAGCTCATGACTAGTTCATCTTGCTGTCTTATTGATAAATTCTTTCTCTATCTTGTTGTTTTATGCGAGCATGCATAGCTATAGTACATTCATGAAAAATGTAATTACTTAAACCCCTTGCTAAGCGCTTGAGATATAATTTCCTACTGAGCGTTCGCTCACTCCGTGTGTTCCCTACTTTTCAAGTAATTCCGACGACGAGGGAAGTCAATCGGATGGGAATGGTCAAGAGTGAAAGAGATAGAACTTCTCCAAGTGTCATCTAGTCTTTTTCCTATTTTTGAGTCAACTATGTACTTTTCCTTTTTTTTGAATTGAGTATTGGATTTGTAATAGTCTATCCATTATGAAATAAAGGATTGGGTTATCTTTCTATTTTGCGCATCTCTGTTTTGGTGTCGAATACACCACTACTCTGATTGACATGATTGATATAAACTCGTCGCGCATATCCGAGTATCTTCCGCGCTCGGGGCGTGACACGCCGACTATCTCATTTAGTCGACAAGGAAGAGAACAAAGATTACCGCTTTTCTGGAGGCCTTCAGGGTGGAACCCCACCAGAGGAGATGCTACCTATTTTGAGAAAACGTGTGCACGTGTACGTTGTCTTCCTTGTAATAAGCATAGGCCGACGTGGCCGGACATGGATCTCCATGGCTCTGGCAGACCAAGACCCGATACTTACCATACCTAGACGGTCCCTTTCTAACATGAAGGGTCGATGCAATAACTATTGGACTTCATGATGGTCACCAAGCGTTTGCAATTTTCTCTGTACAAAAAACAAAAGAAGTTCTCTCTCTCTCTCTCTTTTTTTTGAATAGCTATGTACAAGGTCTCATGAATAAAACTTCTTAAGGTATACCCCATTCCATGGATATGTGAGTTCTACTCCCTCGGAGTCTACTAGCTTGTAAGCATTGCCTGAGTAGACTTCTTTGATGACAAAAGGGCCTTCCCAGTTTTCTTGAAATTTTGCTTTAAGACCGGTGGCTTTAGTAAGTTTCCTCTTTAAAACCAGTTCACCTATCCTGAATTTTCTCTCCAGAACTTTCTTGGCATAATAATGTGCAATTCTCTTGCGATATACTTCAGCGTGATCAGCCGCGATCATTCGTTTCTCATCTAATAGTTCCAACTGGGCCAAAAGGTTTTCTCGGCGTTGCTCGGGATCGAGCTCGAGATCCAGCTGCACTCTTAGTGAGAGAACGAATATTTCATATGGGAGTACCGCTTCTGTCCCAAAGGGAAGTGCATACGGGGTTTGACCCGTGGGAGTTCAGACAGAAGTGTAGTAAGCCCAGAGGGCCTCAATGAGGCGATCTGGCCAGTCTGAATAAAGGTGAGATTTGCAGGTTTTCTTCATAATTCTGATGAGAGTTTTGTTTGTAGCTTCAGCTTGTCGTTTCCTTGTGGGTAGTACGGAGATGAATTGTCACGTCCCGAACCGATAGTAGCGGAACGTGTCATTTGCTCGGAATGTGGGAGTTAAACAGTCGAGTAAATCAGAGCATAACCATAAGACAAGATATAATATTAGGCAAAAATAAAATTTTCATTTCAAATATAAGTTGATTACAACTTTTGGGCCCAAAAATAAAGAAAATCTCAACAAAGGAAATATTACACAAGACTCTTGACTGGACTAACTCTTGACATAGACATTAAGATAAAGACCACGAGGTTCATCTAGGTTGCCGAAGCACACTTCACTCTTGCCCATCATGTTTGGTCTCGTCATCACTACGGTCATTACCTAAAAAATATTAAAAACCCCTAGATGAGCAAACGCTTAGTATGACTTAATATCTCAAGCTCCAAGTTAGCTTTAAGTTAATTACGATTTAACATGCTCATGCAGGTCATGCAAGATATAGAAATTGAGAACTATAATGGCACGAGATAAATTCAAGAACTATCAAATATAGACAAGTCGATGGCTACTTCCAAGAGAAGAACAAGTAGATTGATGAAAGAATATATCAAGAACTTTCATGACGAGATAACAAGTACTATCAATAAGACAATTCAAGAACATTCATGATGAACATTAAATAATATAGAAGTAGAGCAATCCCTTCCACTAACACTAAGTAGGATTGACCGATACACTAGGGACATCACAACAATATGACAACCCCAAATGGCCGTTTACAAGAACATTCACGATGGACATTAAGCAAGTATAGAAGTAGAACAATCACTTCTACTAGCACTATGTAGGATTAGCCAATGCACTAAGAGGAAATCACCACGATATGACCGCCCCGCATGGAAATGAGTCGTAGACCAATTTAGCTATATTTGGTGAATGCCAGCACCCAATCATTCATGATACCGGTACACGTTTGGACTTTGCCTCGCCCACGGGATCATATCAGGACCCCTTATTTTTTATACACTAGCATTAAAATGTCATTTGTTTGGGACCCATAGCCCCAACAATATCTAGACCAATTCTACTTTAATGACCAAGAGTTCCAAGGATCAAGCATGTAGGAACATTAAGGTAGATTTCATCAAGCATAGAGTTCAAGGATAGAACTTGTAGTAATGATGATAAATCAATAAACCATATAAAAACCATGACAATCTAAAAATTCAGGTCATTGGGTACAACCAGCTCGGCTGCCTTGAGGGAATCAAGGCTAGCGTAGACTTACGGAGGCCTTAATGAAGAAAGTACCAGTCCGAAGGAAAGAACATCCCGTGGAGTCTCCAATCATCACCAAGAGTTGAAGTGTGTAACGTGAAACAATCGTGAGACAGGGACTCTATCCACGGACTGGGATAGGAGTGCCAAATAGACTCGCGGTATGGATCAAAACTCGATGAAACCATGAGGTACAATATTTACGTAGATTAATTTGCGTCTTCTTAAAGAGGAGTAAATTTCTAGAATTTACCATGATCAAAATAAAATTATGTTAATTTGTGACGCTCTAGAAAGACGTCAATTCATATCTTAATTTTTATTTAATTTAATAATTTAAAAAATAGCATCTCTTAAAAGGACGCATACTATTTTTAGAACTAATTACATGATAATTAAGGGAAATTTACAAGAATCACGACTATATATATATTGTAATTTTTACTACCTTTGATCATAAGATGAGAATTTTCCAATATTTAAACATGATATGTAGTTTTTAATTTAATCATGATAAACAGTAATATTTTTCAAATAGAAGAAAATTGTCACAATTAAATATATGATAATTAAGAGAAAAATCTAAGGATTATAAAAATATATATATTATAATTTTATTTTAGATAGTTTCATAGATATGGATTTTTAAAGATATGAATGTAAAAGATATTAATACACTTTACGTTATATATATATTAAGAATCGACGACAACACAGGTTGTCGTTAATTCATTAAATGAATAGTATCGACTTCTTCAAACCTTGAGTTCTCGACGTACACATGTCAGAATCGTGCAATCTATATATCAAAATGAAGAGCCCGAAAAACTCTACCTAACATGATGTTGAAAAAAAAAATTTGCTTGAGAGGAGGGCTATTTTAGGATAGGAGGATCGAAAAAAGGAGATACCATCCCCACGACCTCGGTCACTATCCCAGTAACACCCCCATAAAATTTCATGTCCAAAGGAGACTCCAGCACTTATGAACAAATCGTCAAAGAAAAAAAAATCGATAACTAATGTGCTACAGTAATGTTGAGTGATTCATCGAGTAACCTTTGATAATCCATTTATTTAGTAAAGTTAATTATTAACTAGTTAACACACCATATAATCACATGGAAATTTATAGTAAATCATGGGGATTCAAGTCACATGCACTTTGTGATTTTTAGATAAGTGATTACACAGATATAAAATTATTAATGTGCTGTGATTATTTAATTAATTAAGATAATCATGTAACCCACTGTTAATAAGAAGTATAAAAAGTCATGCTAAAGATTAACAAGGACATGAATATGAGATTAAAGTTTAATGCATGTTGTTAAGGGGTCGGATCTGGGGAGAGAAAACCAACATGCACTATCATCTAACATGCCATTTAGTGGTGATTTTGCTTGGGAGATTACCTACCTTTGGTTGCTTTAACCGGGACAAGGAAGAAGAAGTAGTAGAGAATGTAGACCGTAGCAATCGGAAGAAGAAGAAGAAGAAGAAGAAGACTAGGAAAGAAGCCTAGCTTCTTCACTGCTTTTTTATCAACAGCAGCAGCCACTCGTTCAGCAACGGCAGTGGCTACAGCATCACCCTTCGCGCTCGGATGGAAACAAAGGACGCAGCAGCACATCCACGGTAAGGAAGCAGCTTCCTTCGTCCAAGAACAATAGTCGCCGCACGTATAAAGCAATGGCAACAGCACTTAACATGCAGCAGACGACGAAGGGACGGTGAACGACGATCCATGGAAAGGAGAAAGACCCACGGCAGCAGGAGGAAGCCTCCACATGCTCGACGATGGGTTGGTTTTATAGGAAAAGAGTGATAATACTAAGGAGGGTCAAAAGCTTAACAAGGCATGGTCTTTACACCTTGCCTTACGTTACTCTAAACTTTCCATAGTGTGAGCCACCAGCTATATTTTAGCATAAAAACCCTAAAGCTTCCATAGAAGTTTGATCGTGCCTTTAGAAGAGAACCCCCACTCCAAGCACTTCACATTGGTGCCCACGAAGCCCATGTATTTATTTATACAACTAAACCCAACCCCTTCACGTTAGAGTTCACTAAGTCCATTTACTGTTGTTTTTCTTAGGTCTAGTCTTTAGATCTTGATTAAGGCCCATTGATACGTGAAGCCCATTAGTTAAACATGCTAAAGTTATATTAAGTTTTAGGGATTTTTGCATATATACCCTCATAAATATGGGTATTTACATATATACCCTTAATCTAAGCATATTATCATATATACCCTCAATTTAGCTATATGTTTAACACTTATATCCTCGTGGTTCTCTGCCGTCGCCGTCGGGTGCACGGAAACTGTTTATCCCTTGAAATATCGAAAATGGCCTCCTAACGTAGATTCTTTCCCCCCCTCACGTGCCCTTTTTCTTTTGTTTAATAAATTTACACAACTCCATTTTAAAATCCACATTGCTGTCACTGCCGATGCCAATGACCATCCCGTAGACGATTCCTCAGCTTTCCCCTTTCTTCAGAACACGATAGGCCGAACACCTTAGGGACCCCCTCGGACGGCGCCATTGCCCTTCACTCTGGCCTCCTCCACCGAACCCTCACCTTGCAGCAGCTCCTCTGGGCAGACGTCGTACATCGCGTGGAGACCCACGAGCAGGTAGTAGGCGAGCATCAACATCGTGCAGATGGCGAACCTCACGAACGCCTCGTACCCCAGCGACCCCATCAGGAACAGGTTGGCGGCTATGGACAGGGACGGCAGCCACGGCACCAGCGACACCCCCCACACCCTGGGCGCCCGCTGCCGCGGCACGAGCTGCGCCAACCCGGCCGTCGCCAGGAACCACATCGGCACGGCGATGGCATACCCAATCCACCCGCCCGGATTCGAGGAGCCCCAGCAGGCGGAGACTCCGACGGAGGAGAGGACGATGAGGGCGAGGGATGCGCTGAGCTTGACCAGCACGGACTTGCGGGTGACGTTGCGGACATAGTAGCACCGGACGAGCAGGGCCACCGCCATGAGCATGAAGATGAAGAGGGTGCTGCTAGAGGAGACGGTGGTGAGCACGTTGAGGTTGGAGAAGAGGGTGATGCAGGCGGAGGCGCAGGTGACGAGGATGGTGGAGTGCACCGGCGTCCCCGTCCTGGGGTGGACCAGCGCGAAGTAGGGTGGGATCATGTGCACCCGGGTGATCTGCGTGGTGTACCTCCCCTACCCCAGCGCCCCCAGCGCCACCATGTACTTGGCCCAGCGCAATCCCATGGCCGCGAACGCCGCTGAGTAGACCGCGTCGGGGTCCAGCGACGAGTGCCTCTGCATCGAGCAGAGCACGAATGCCATGACGTAGTAAACGACCGTGATGGCGGTCATCGAGCCGACAAGGCCGAGGGGGATGTCGTGGGATGGGTTCTTAGTCTCCTCCGCCATGGTGGCCACCATGTCGAAGCCCCTGTACACCCAGCAGACGACCCCGGTCGCCCGGAACACTCCCTGCGCCCCGAAGGGGAAGAAGGGGGTCAGGTTGGAGAGGTCGGCGTGGGCGGAGACGGCGGCAATGATGAAGGCGATGACGGCGACACTGACGGCGGAGGTGATCCAGTTGAGGCTGGACGTGAGGCGACTGCCGGTGGCGGCGATTGCAGAGCAAGCAACGAGGACGACGACAGCGATGGGGTCGAGGAGGTTGCAGCCATCGGTGAATGCCGCCACCCGGATGCGGAGCGAGTCGGGGTGCCAATCGATGAGGGTGGCGAAGTAGGAGGTCCAGGAGCGTGCCACACCGGCCGCTCCCACGAGCGCCTCGATGAGGATGTTGGTGGCAGCTATGTGGGCGACGAAGTCGCCCAGCCCGACGCGAAGGTACGAGAAGGAGCCCCCCGCCGAGGGGATCTCCACGGCGAACTCGGCGTAGCAGAAGACGGAGAGGAGGGCGGAGAAGCCCGCTGCAACGTAGACGAGGATGACGGCAAGGCCGGCGTCGTTGCGGGCCTCAAGGCCAGTGAGGACGAAGACCCTGGAGCCGACGACGGCGCTGAAGCCGAGCCAGGCAAGGTCCCCCCAGGTGAGGTAGCGGCGGAGGATATAAGTGTTAAACATATGAGGGTAGGTTAGTCATTCAGCTATTTAACCAAACCTCAACCCAAGTAAAATTAACGGGAGTTACGGCGAGAATATAAGTGTTAAACATATAGTTAAATTGAGGGTATATATGATAATATGCTTAGATTAAGGGTATATATGCAAATACCAATATTTATGAGGGTATATATGCAAAAATCCCTAAGTTTTATCTAATTGAATTGGTAGAACTATATATATATATAGACCTTATTTCCTTTATTTATTTATCTTCCTTATTCATTTTCATTGTTGTCTCGGGTATCAGAGTTGGGTTCGATCCTGTGAAAATCTCTATATATATGTATATATATATATGATACTTGAATTGAATTTTTAGTTTAAGCCTCAAATAGATAAAAAGATATATCAAATTTTAAATTCTCATATATTTATTTTAGCTAAATTTATCAAAATTTTTATTAACCACTATTATTCCATGACTAATATTTATAGTTATTTTTTATTTATTTCCTATTTAAATTTTCGGGGGGCTACATGAATGATGCAAATTGATACCATATTTACCACACATGTCGCGGAGTTCCTGGGATGTGAACTGTGGTCCGTTGTCGGTGAAGATGTCACGAGGAACGCCGAACCTGGCGAGGATGTTGCGCTTGATGAACTTCACCACCGTTGACGTCTTGACTTCTGTGAATGCCTCAGCTTCTGCCCATTTTGTGAAATATTTCGTAGCGGTGAG
The DNA here is from genome assembly GCA_022559845.1 of Amorphophallus konjac. NCBI lineage: Eukaryota > Viridiplantae > Streptophyta > Magnoliopsida > Alismatales > Araceae > Amorphophallus > Amorphophallus konjac. The sequence continues at coordinate 203,351,407 of CM040119.1, read as the reverse complement.
GATGAAGGATTTTCTCCGGACTTCTCCGGTTCTGTCCTCCAGGGGACCGACTACGTCAAATGGCCACATGGCGAAGGGCCAAGGAGCTATAAGAGGGTGGAGTGAGGATGAGGGAGCATGGACCTTGTCCGCCTAGAGTTGACATTTGGTGCAATGACGGACAGAATTGGCATAGTCCTCGTTCATGGTAGGCCAATAGTATTACCGAAGGAGTTTCTAAGCAAGCATGCGACCGTTTACATGGCCACCACATTCACTAGAGTGTACAGCTTCGACAACTACATGGGATTCGGTCTCATCGTGGCAGCGGAGGTAGTGCTAAGGGACTTGCAGTGTAGGAGACCACCTATGATGGCAAAGCGCTCCGCGGCTCGGCGAATGGCCCACCGATCGGAAGTGGTAGCATGATCAGGGAAGGAACCATCCCGGAGATAATTCTTGATATCGAAGAACCAGGGATTGCCATCTTCGAGGTCGATCTCGGGTTCACGAGAGATGACATGGACTTGAGGAGAAGACTTAGAGAACTGTTGGAACGATGGGTCTGAATGTGAAGGAATGTGCATTCTCTGCACGATGACAAAGGCTGACGACTTTTCACCAGGGATTGGGAGAGAAGATGCCAAGGATGCGAAGGCATCGGCTAGAATGTTCTGAGCCCTAGGGGTGTGCACTAGGGTTAGCATCCTAAACCGCCGGACTACCCTGCCAACCAGGTCTTGATAGGGTTTCAGTTTTGGGTCCCGGGTTTGGTACTTGCTGAGGGATTGTCGGAGTATAAGTTGGGAATCTCTGATAATCTGGAGCTCCCTAGCTCCGAGTGCCAATGCCATTTTTAATCCCGTGAGGAGCACCTCGTATTCCGCCACATTGTTTGTGGCAGGGAAGGTCAACTGACAAGCACGAGGAATGATAATACCTTTCGGGGATTGGAGAACAGCTCCAACTCCACAACCTTTGGAATTAAATGCACTGTCGAAGTAGAGAATCCACGAAGGTTCACCATCTATGATGGCTCCTAACTCTTCGTCCGGGAAACTCTCGTCGACAGGGGAGAACATAGGGAGTGGATGATGGGCAAGGTGCTCAGTGATGGCGTGCCCCTTGACCACCTTCTGACTGACGTAGGTGATGTCAAACTGATTGAGAAAACTTTGCCATCTCACTAGAGGATCAGTCAGGGAAGACTTTTCTAGCAAGTATTTAATTGGGTCCATTCGCGCCAAGAGTTTCACTTCATGTGCGAGAAAGTAGTGCTTCAACTTTTGGGCGACCCAAATGACGGACGCGCAAGTCCTTTCCAAGGTAGTATATCTTTTCTCAACTTCATTGAACAATTTGGATAGGTAATAGGTAGCGCGTTCCCTCTTGGCATCATCGTATTGAGCCAACGCTGCTCTGACAGATTCCTTCGTGGTGGAGACATAGAGTAGCAAAGGCTGACCCGGGACCGGGGGTGCTAGAACAGGAGGATTCAGGAGATAGTTCTTCAGGTCATCGAAGGCCTTTTGACATTTGTCGCTCCAATCAAATTTAGCCTCTCCTTTTAACATGTCGTAAAAGGGCTTGCATCGTTGAGAATGGCGAGATATAAATCTCCTAATGAATTACAAACGTCAAATCAGACCACGGACTTCCTTGATATTCTTGGGAGGAGGCATCTCGGCAATGGCCTTAGCTTTGTTAGGGTCGATCTCGATCGCTCTCTTGCTGACTATGAACCCTAAAAGCTTACCTGAAGAGACCCCGAATACACATTTCTTGGGGTTCATTTTGAGCTGGTGCTCCCGAGACCGTAGGAGAACTATTCGGAGGACTTCTGCATGGCCACTCCTGGTTTTGGATTTAACTAGAATGTCATCCACGTAAACTTCCATATAAATGTGCATCATGTCATGGAAAGTGTCCATCATCGCCCTTTGATATGTTGCCCCTGCGTTCTTAACACCGAAGGGCATGACGACGTAGCAATAGGTCCCCCACTGAGTGGTGAAAGAAGTTTTCTCCTGGTCTTCTTTCGCTAGGCGGATCTGGTTATACCCCGAGAAGCCATCCATGAAGGAGAGCATCTCGTAGCCAGCGGTGTTGTCCACCAAGACATCTATGTGTGGGAGAGGGAAATCGTCCTTTGGGCAGGAACAATTAAGGTCACGGAAATCTATGCAGATGTGGACCCTACTGTCCTTCTTCATAACAGGGACGATGTTGGCTACCCATTGCGGATATAAAACAACCCTAATGAGCTTGTCACTTCCTCTTTGACTTTGAGTGCGAGCTTCGGGTGAAGCCGTCTTAGCTTTTGTTTGACAGCTCGAGCATCGGGTTTCAGGACCAAACGATGTTCAACCAATGATGGGTCCAGACCCGGCATGTCCTCGTAGGACCAAGCGAAAGCATCATGAAATTCTCTGAGAATCTCCACAAGGGAAGCTTCCTCTTCACTGTTCAAATTGGCACTTATTAATATGGTTTTGGGATCATCCTTGGTGCCGAGGTTAATTTCCTTGGTAGATTCATCAACGGAAACATTAGGCTCGTCAAATCTCTTGGTTCCGTTGACGAAGGAAGCTATCGGATCACTACCATCTTCTAACGGCTCTTCTTCTTCTTCTTCAGCATTGTCATCTTCTTCTAAGGTATATACCCCGAGAATGTCATCTACTGAAGATCATTCTAGTTCAACTGACCATAGGGGAATGGGAGCGGATGTAAATTCAGAGACCTGACAGAGCTGCGCGCATTTATCAACCAACTGGCTGATGTAACGCACGGGAACATGACGGACACTAGATTTTCTGGAAGGAAGAGACGCTATGTACAGACCCTAACTCGATCTAGACTCTACCTTACTATGTACAAGGGGAGTTTGTGAAAAGGAGTTCAAGGTGGAAAGTGTCGGCCCTTGGTCGAGGGATCCATTTTTCAAGGAGGCCGTTTCTTCAATAGTGAGCTCGCAGGCCCACGTTTGAGAATCGGTGTTTTTTTTTGTGGTCATGGGTGAATGTGCAAACCCTATGGGTGGGTTGCCCCATGGCTGGATAAGTGAGGAGCGCAGGGAACGATGGGTGGAATAGGAAGGGAATAAAAGATACAGGCGTGGGCCTGTTCGAAGCGAGGAAGATACCCGAGGGGAAAACATCATTTGGGGGTTTATCAAGATGGAAGAGGGAGAGGAGACCAAAGTCCTCCTCTAGTGATGAATCGGGTGGGATTTCCTTTCTTTGAGAGACTTCGAACTCTTCTCTCGGCTCTGGCCGAGTTCCTGGCTGAACTGGTCCTATAACAAAGCGACCGTAAACCAAACCCTTACCTTGAGTAGCCTTTGACGGCTCTTCTGGAGAGTAACCCAAACCTGTACGACCTTTAGCAACTTTAAGCTTTCTTCTATGCGTGGGACCTTGTTCGAGCTGACGCCTTTGCCCATAGTAAAGCCCATTCTAGCCATGATCTCCCATCCTTTATCGAGAGGGATATTGGAATGTGTGATTGGCTGAGAAGGAAGGGGGAATCGGGTGGACTTAGGGCGGAGGGCCCTACGGCACCCTCTATGGAGAGGACGAGCCTCTTGCCGTTATCCGGAATGGTTATGAATGGGATCTGCTCAAAAGTGATAGCATTGAGAGTTTCCACCAGTGGGATACTCTTAATTTTGATCACCCTACCATTATAAGGAAACTTGAAGCATTGATGGGCTGTTGATGGGATTCCGAGGGTTTGTTCAATCCATGGCCGTCCTAATATGGCCTTGTATGCAAGGTTGACATGAAGGACAAAGAAGTCGAATGTGATGACCAGTGGACCTAAGCCGAGTTGCACGGTCACCTTTCCTTTCACACACCTCTTCGAATTGCCATAAGCTGAGATTGTGGTGCACACCTCTTCGAGGTTCTCTTTCTGGAGGCCAATTTTTCGAATGGTCTTCATGGGACACACATTAATTGACGCTCCCATGTCAATGAGGGCGGAGTCGACCTTGATTCCGTTGAGAGAGATTGTGAGGCACAACGGGAGTGACCTGCTTTCTGGCAAAGCGAGGTCCTTATCAGAGAATGAGATGGATGGTCCACATGTAAGGGTCATGATGGCCTTGGTCACACCACTTGCCGGAAGGTCTTCGTTGACCATGATCTTTTGGAGGAATTGCAACATAGTGGCTTGGTGTGATGGAGACTTCCTAATGAGCTCCAGGATGGAAACCTTGGTAGGGGGCCTGTCTAGGTGTTGGAGAATGTCATATTCCGCATGGGGACCTTGAGAATTAACCCCTTCCTCAGGCTGGGACTGCCTTCGGGATGGGGGAATGATACGATTGTGAAGAGTGACATTCACCGAAGCTTCTTTCGGGTCATCTTGCTCCAAAGGTTTCGGGCAGATTAGCTGCAACGGAGCTGGAGATCCGAAGATGCATGAGAGGGAGGCTGAATTGTCTCCGGAATCGACAAGAGAAGGATAAGGGACTGACTTTGGCTGAGGTGGCTTATGGAGGACCAAAGGGCACTCCTGCACTAACTGAGCTTTTGAAAAGACATGAGGTTCTTGACATGGTATCTGAGGAGGGTTGATCAAGGTGAGTGGTTTTTGAGTAGCATTTGAAAATTGACTGGGAGGTGAGATCAGGCTTTGGGATTGGGTGAACATGTTGATGTCCGTCCATGGTTCATTAGCTTTCACTTCTAACTTCCCGTACCAGCCCGGGAATCCTTCGACGCCCCACATCTGGATCCTTTTGAGCACCCGTGGTTCCATTCCAATTACGGTGTTCACCCGCTCATTCGGCCTTGAGCTCGAGGGATCTTTGGTTGACTGATGAGTTGGCAATGGGTTTTGCCCAATTCCGAGGTCCCGATTAGGCTTCTTGAGGTTGGCAATGGCTAGCTTCACTTTCGCCCAGTTGATTCTCCCCTCATCGTTCATGTCATACACCCAATCCCGGAATTGGAAGCAATTGAATATATCATGCCCGGGAGTGCGATGATATAGACAGTACCTAGAGGTATCAGCATTGGGATGGACCCGATCCCGCTGAGGGGGAAGCTGAATGGATTCAGTGGATATAAGGGCAAAGAATATGTCGCCCAGAGTTTCAGGCAATGGAGGATAAGAAGCCCTTTTTGGCCCAGTGCGATTGTAATTCTGAGGTAGAGGGACATTGGCATAAGGCTTGGGATTGCCTTGCCCCTGGTTTGCACTAGCGTGAGCAGGATGGGAGACCTGGCGATTGTTAGACTTGAACGGCGGGCCAACTGCATTAACCTGTTCATTCACCGTGACACCTTCAGTGGTGGGGATGGCCAGAGTCTTCCTACTCTTTGTGCGAGGCTCAAGGAAAGGAGGCAAGGCGGAATGCCTAACCTGGGCCTGAACTATCCGAGCTCGGTTATATAGCTGATGCAAAGTGTGGAGCTCACTGAGCATTAGGATGGCCCTTAACTGAGGAGTGGCATTATTCACCAACATGGTGACGGCCTGAGACTCGGGGATGGGGACCTCCGTCCTAGAAGCCATGATTCTCCATCGATTTGTAAAATTAATGAAGTTCTCGTCGGGCTTCATTTTCTCCATGACCGGGTCGAAGAGCGTGGGAGAAATGGAAGACATGTGACCAAAGTGAGCGAGGAACCCCTCGGAGACTATATCAAAGTTGAGGAGATCAATAGCTGGTAAGGAAGAGAACCAACATAGGGCCTCGCCCCCAAGAGATTTTTGAAATAGATGGACCAATAGGACCCGATCGTAGAGCCATTGATGGGAATCCATAAGGAAACCCAAAAGGTGATGATGTGGGTCGGTGGTACCATCGTACCTCCTATACTTAAGAGCCTTAAACCCAGGCGAGAAATGGGCATTTGGGAGTTTGCAGTACTGGGCTAGCGAGTGGGGACGTGAATTTGGCATACTCTCGGCCACCGCCTGCCGAATGTAGCTTTGGACTTCCTACCGGAATGACAGGTCCATCCCCTTCAACGGGACACCCATGGTTGATGGAATCGGGGTGAAGGGACCCTTTGCGGAGCCATTGGATAGCTGAATTGGAGTGGATTCATAGAAATGGGTCGACTCGTGGACCCCTGAAAGGGGGTTTGAGCGCGGGGAGGTGTGATATGGGGAGACATGTGTGGGATGGCCGGAGCCTTCCCACGGGAAGCCATCGTGGCCAAGTCCACGGGAGTGTAGCGGGATAGCACGCTGATCAACTCTTGATCCTCGTGCGGAGATAGTGTAGGAGCCCTCGGGCTACCGCGGTCATGATCACTCGGTGAAGAAACTGAATCGGCGTGGATGGCCTCATTTGGCGTGGCCGAGAACATGCCTATAAAGGCATTCGGATATTCGTCCTCTATTTGAAATATAGTATTGCCCCTAGTCCCGGATTCAAATTGGGGAGGGAATTCCTCCTCATAACCCGAATTTATGAAAACCTGCTCCATCCTAAACCTATTTTAATTGGTTTAGAAAAGAGAAAATGAAATTTAGGCGGAGGGGTAAGTATTTCCAAGCACACCAAAGGTGGTGACCACAAGCAATGTCCCAGAATTTTTTTTTCTTTCTTCTTTTTTCTCTTTTGTTCACTCAGAGGAGAGAAGGGAACTAAGTGGGTGAAGGGTGAACTCCGGGGGACTTAACAGAAACCTCTCTCAAAGCGTTGGGTTACTATAGGTTCTTCCAGTGGAACAACTTGCCTGACGACCGTGTGGGAACCCATGGTTTGCGAGGACTCACGGCGGTTCCCGGTTGGACTGAACCAATTACACCAGAGTGGGAATCCTCAGATGAAGGGTTCAATTCAAACGGGAGGGGTTCCTAACAAGGGGTGATGCCGGCTCTACCTAAACCAAACCACAATCTGACCCTGTAGAGAAGGATCACACAATGCACAAGCAAAACAACAAAGAAAACAACTAGTTACGGAGGAGCACAGGAAGAGAGCAGAGGGCGGCCAAGTCACTGGCCGCTCAATGACCTGGGCGGCTAGGTCGAGGGATGCTCAGGGGAGAAGGCGGCCAGAGTGCTGGCCTCCTAGAAACGGGGTTGGGCGGCCAGACTCCTGGTTGCCCAGGAGATGGCCTAGGCCGCCACTGGGTAGGTCGCCCAGCGGCCTAGGCGGCCAGGGGGTTGGCCTCCTTCTGTCCGACTTTCAGAAAACACAAAAATAGGGCTACGTAAATTAATCTAATGTAAACACATGCTTCACTTATCTTAGACTTCAAGCATCAGGAACTCACAGTAGGCAATAGAATTTCCCACCGTGATCACCACTTTGCTTGTAGGTTCCAGGATTTTGGAGTGGGTTGATTTGGAGATGTGCCCTGTGTGGTTGTCTCCTCAACCTTCCTGGGCCTTGAGTACCTACAGAGGAACAAATTAAAGATTAAGCAATCGTGATCGCCAGAGGTGTTTACCTGAACCTCACAGGAATGATGATCGCGGGGAGATGTTAAAACAGGGAGAAGGTAGGGTCTCTCTTCCTCGTCCTCGGCCGGCCAAGGGCAAGGAGCCATGCGTACTTCCTTGATGCTGAAGTCCTGTAAGCAGTGAAGCTCAAAGAAGAAAATAGAAGAAGACCATTAGTAACAGGGAAGTGCAGTAAATACTCTAATGAAAATTAATATAATGGGAATAGTGGCGGCGTAATTACCTGGGGGTGGTGGGAAGGAGGGATGGCCGAGACTTTCGACCACCCACCTTCCCGTTTGTTTTGGGGAAAGGAAAATCTTTAAGTGTAGGAGCTAGGAAGATTATGATATGTAGAATGTACTTACAAAGAAGCCATGATGCAAGAAGCAGAGGACGGGGGGTTCGGAATTCAAACTAGGATCGAGCATGAAGGAGGAAGGAGACTAGGCGCAACTCCCTCCTCACCATCCGAGAGAACCTCCGCAGGCAAACTCCCTCCACCCAAATATCTCGACTCCCCGAGTTCCCAAATGCCAAAAAAAATCCCCCCTCTCCCTCTGGAGATTGGTGGTTTTGTTATTAAGGTCGGAGTGCATGAAATCATGGGGAAAATCGTTCAAAATAGGGGGGGAGAACGTGCTCACGAACTGAGCCATGTTCTCTGACCAAGTAAAAATGGGTGGGCGGCCATCTACTTGGCCTCCTTGAAGGGGAGGGTGGCCGGACTGATGGCCACCCAGAAGAGGAGGGCAGCCATTGACCAAGCCGCCTAGGGTCAAGGGCGGCCAGCTCTCTGGCTGCCCAGACCATGGTCTTTGGGCCCCCTAAATGGACGAGGCCCAATAGCTCTATTGCTACGGGCTGGGCTTTAAAGCTTGGAACAATGATAAACCAAGTACAATAATTGTGCGTCATTCACATGATGGTCCACTGGGGATCTGGAGGATGTTCGAAATTAGGCGTCTACGGTACCGCTGTCAACGCCATATGTTGATGCAGTATAGTCTGATTTCTGCCATGCATACGAGAGGCAGTATCCAGACTTCCTTTTTTTCGTGCTTCACACCAAACGTCCAGATTACCTTCCCGTCACCCGCCTCCTGATCCTCCCGCACTTCCATATCCAAGGATGAGTCTTCTCGAATCGGAGACGGTTGACGAGGGTCAAGACTCACGGCATCAAGTTGTGGGTCAGCCTATCTTTACACTTGGTGTATGCAGACGGTGTCCATCATTCTTACCAGGGTCTTTCTTAGTGCATCCATTGTGTTTGTCGTCAGTCATAGGAAGTCGTTAGGTTTTGCCTCTCCGTCTGTCCTCATTCCATAGTCCATGAGTCTGCTTATCTTTATTTGCATAGTTTGTTAAGAGTATGTCATACATTTGTCAAGCATATATGAGTTTGCATAGTCATCCAAAAGGCCAGTAACACATGTTACAAGGAGTTAGCCGACGCACGCCGACGTGCCCGTGAGTTTTGAAAGAGAGTACGTCATGATCAGGGTTAGACCTGAACGATTTCCCACGGGGACCGTGACGAAACTCCAGGCCCGCGGTGCTAGCCCTTCCAAGTCGTGAAACGAGTGGGTTCTAAAGCGTAAGTTATTGAACTACTAGACGACTATGGTATCGGTTCGACGTTCAATTTTCAGATCTGGTAGCATATCGGAACCCCGCGGTGATCCCTAGTGAGTTTTCAGGCTTTCTCCTCCTATTGTGAGTGACACACCACCCGAGAGTCCCCCTCTTCAAGTCCCATTACAACAACACGAGCATATAGATTGTATACTGGATGAGCAGGTGACCACCACCAGGAATGGATCCTACCAACACTTCTCAGTGCGTTAGCGAATCGAGACCGACAGTAGAAAGAGTTAGCAATAATAAGAATAGCAATAATAATAATAATATGTTGATTTCCAGACATGCTATGACCTGTGCTAGAGAATCGAACATTCATCACAAAACCAGAAGATTCTACCAACCTAATAATTTCTAATTTATCAAAAACCAAGTTTTACATCAAACCCAATCGAAAGAACTTAAGAAAACTTCTATTCGACTTAATCAAAGTTACATCCACCAACATCATTACAATCATCACTAGACAACACTCCAAACCACCATTTAACTAAAGGTTCTCAGAACGACTCTACATAGTCTTCTAACTGGTTCGCTCCAAGGCTTCACTCTTGCCTGTCCCCATCAGTTTGCGAGTCCTCACCTGAGCTACCTGAAAAGGGGGAAACAACTGGGTGAGCGAACGCTCAGTAGGTAATAGCAGGCAAGTTTAAGTAATTAACCAATTTGCATTTATGTTGTGCGAGAAAGAAAAAGAACATACGATATAAATAACTGAATATGGATAGTAAGAGAATATGAACAAAGCATAACTGGAATTGGCCAATCAAGCATGAAATAACCAAGTCATGTAACTAATTCTGAAGGAATTCAGTAATTTAGAATACAAGAGAGAGAGAGAGAGAGAGAGATCATGTACAATAATATGTCATAGACATCACGCTAGTCATGCACTCGGTGCAATGCCTCACCATGTCATTACAACTCCCCGGGGCACTAATACTTTTCGGGCGCTCCTCCCAGGACCAGACATGGCCCTTCTGATGCGTTGGCATTGATTTAATGGATCCAAGATCCCAAGTTATGTCTAGACATTAATCAAGTTAAATGGCTAATAATTTCAAGGTATAGAACTTACCTCGGATAATTACAAGGGTAAGTGAAGTAGATATTTTGACCAGAAAGTTCAAGTTATCAAGAACCAATAGGTCCTTGCATTCTAACTCCAAGAATCACGGAAAATATTTCTGGAATATATACGGTCCATATTGGGCCGCTCAGAGAATGGACGGTCGCTACTGGACCGCGCTAAAAAGGATTGGGCTGAAAAACAACCTAATAGAAGCCAAGTATGAGCGGTCTATTATGGGCCGCTCCAAAAGTAAGACGGTCCACATCGGGCCTATATAGTATGTTCAATAACTGAACGGGCCTATACAGTTCGTTCAATACTGGGCCTCACAAGGCAAAAGAAAATCCATCCAAATGTGCTCCTGGCTGCCATAGGCGGGGTGTAACTGAACCCAAGGTCCAGCCCACTGTCCGCTGGTCGGCCTAGGGCCTTTGGGTCGACAAAACATGACCAGGTCGAAGATAGAACAAGGGTAATCGACCAATCAAGATAGAGCATTCTGCCAGAATTGCACGGTTCATATTGGGCCGTCCCGAGGGTTACACGGTCCAGTTCTGGCTGCAAAATAACTCAGACAGTCCAATGTGGCCCGTGCCTTAAACCAGGGTCTTGCATGCGGTTCAATCGAGTCAAACTGGTGCAGGACTTGTGGTACAACCTGCCCGGCGTCCTAGTGAGAATCCCAGGCTCGCGGAGGCTTACGGAGGTCTCATAATGGAGGTTAGTTTGACGGAAGGAATATCCGGCGGAGAGTCCCAACCATTACAAGAAATGAAGGCTAGAAAACATAGGAAAACGAGTGTAGGGCGGTCAGACAATTCCACCGGAGTAGAATGACTGTCAATCAACCCTAGTATCATTCTTTCACTCTTTATTATAACATGTTTGAGATTAACGTCATTGAAAATGATGAACAAGGTCATGAGAGAGTAATTAAGCACAGAATTATAAACTCTTAACTTTCATACATTCCAATTAATATGTAGGTTGCTAAATTATCATTAACATTAGTTGACTAAGACGAATCATGCTAAATCAAGAACAAGGCATTCTGTGGGATAGAACGGTTTGCCCAGAATCACTCAGAGGGCCTTAGCGGTCGGTCGATAGCCCATTCAATCCCTGAAGGCCAGAGGCCCGACGAGGTTTGAGCGGTCTATCGAGAGGCCGCGGGGCTCTCTGCACGGTCTGGATATGGCCGCTCTGCCCATGGAGGATTCAAAACGCAAGGACAATAAATGGTCAACTTCTGGCCATCGATATCGACCACATGGTCTATCGAGGGGCCATTCAGAACATGGAGGTTCCTGTAGGACCGCTCTAAGGTCGGCCTGCCCGACTCCGGCGAGCCCGGCTAGGGTTAGCAAAAATGATCAAATACACCCTATGTAGAGCATGACAATTGGGCAAACACCTATCAATAGAACGAGAACAAGAAGGTGTAAAAGATGGCATGATCAATTTAAGATTTAGGCCTGCTAATCCCTACATTAATCGAGGTTAAACATGCGAAACCCTAAATAGACATGCTTCTACTAATTTGATTAATATGCACAGGATACTTAACCAAAATTGAGGCTTTTTAGATCATTGGAAAGAGGACCGGGAGGCAAATCTAATTGTATATTATTTGTTGTATTTGGTCTGCTATAACCTGCCTTACTCGAAGGAAGAAGAGGAACGAAGAACTACGACCGCGCAGGGGACACTCCTCCGATGATCGCCGGAATCCACCCTCATCCGCGCTCCTCGTTGGCCGCCACAGCATCCAATATTTTCTAGGTCGACTAGGGTTTGATTATATATGGTCAATTGAGTCTAGAAGGGTCGATTAGGCAGGATAGAGTCCTCCGAATCGTGGGGTGCACGAATCGCGCTTGACCGGGTCGCCACCGCCGTTCTCTTCCAAATTCGCCCTATAGGGTTAGGGTTTCAATGGGGATCGAGAGGGGAAATGATTAGCTAATCTAGGCCGTTCATTTGGGTCTGGTTTGGGCTTAATTGATTGAGGATTGGGCTCTAATTTTGCGAATGAAGGTCCGGTTAGATAAAGTGTTGATTTGGGCCTAAATATGCTAATTCGGCTCACATAGAAGTTTCTTTTGGGTTGGTCATAGAAGACAAACATGCTAAGCTATTAGTCCTTTTCTCGAATACCATCTTTTGGGATTTTTATGTTTTTTTCAAGGATTTTCTTTATAATTTCCTTTGTTTTATTTAACAGTACACTGGGGTGCTACACCCTCCCCCACTTTAAGGAATTTGGTCCTCCAAATTCACTGCACGTATCAGAATGGGGATTAAGGTAACTAACCTTAGAATAAATCAGGATATTGCTTCCAAATAACGTCCTCAGATTCCCAAGTAGCTTCTTCCCTTCCTCGCCGACTCCACTGAACCTTAACCATAGGTATAGATCAGTTTCTGAGTTGCTGCTGCTTGCGGTCCAAAATCTTGATGGGTCTTTCTTCATAAGTCAAATCTTCCTTCAATTCCAAATCCACATGCTGGATGATATGAGTGGGGTCATACACAAACTTTCGCAGCATCGATACATGAAAGACATTATGAACTCCAGATAACTGGGGTGGTAAAGCTAAATGGTATGCAACTTCTCCAATTCTTTCTAGAATCTCGAATGGGCCAACATATCTTGGACTTAGCTCGCCACGAACACCAAACCTTTGGATTCCTCTTGTTGGTGAAACTTTCAAGAACTCATGCTCGCTAACTTGAAATTCTATGGCTCTCCTCCTATTATCAGCATAACTCTTCTGTCTTGTTTGTGCCACTTGCAAACGGTCTCTGATAATACGGATGTTCTTAGATGATTCTAAAATGAGATCTGGTCCCAACCATTGTTTCTCACCTACCTCATCCCAACATAATGGGGATCGATAGCTTCTTCCATACAGAGCTTCAAACAGGGCCATCTGGATACTGGACTGGTAACTATTGTTGTAGGCGAATTCAATCATAGCCAAATGCTCAGGCCAACAGCCTCCAAAATCAATCACACAAGCTCTAAGCAAATCTTCCACAATCTGGTTAGTTCTTTCAGTCTATCCATCCATTTGTGGATGAAAAGCGGTACTAAAATTCAGACGAGTACCTAGGGATTCTTGTAATCCTTTCTAGAAATGCGAAGTGAACCTGGGGTCTCTATCAGACACAATACTGACTGGTATTCCAAGAACTCTTACAATTTCCTTCGTATACAAAGTAGCCAAAACATCAACTGTCCATCTGGACTTAATGGACAAGAAATGGCTGACTTAGTAAATCTATTGACAATGACCCATATTGCATCGAATCCACCATGAGTCCTTGGTAGACCCATGATAAAATCCATACCAATGCTCTCCCACTTCCATTGATGTATATCAAGTGGGTTTAATTTTCCTACAGGTCTGAAATGCTCCGCCTTGACTTGTTGACACACTAAACATCTGCTTACAAATTCTGCAACTTCTTTCTTCATATTCGGCCACCAAAAGGATCTCTTCAAGTCTCGATACATCTTAGTGCCTCCAGGATAAATAGTATACTTGGACCTATGAGCTTATTCTAAGATCTTGCCCTTTACTTCAGTTACATTTGGCACACAGGTCCTTCCTCGAAATAATAATCTGTCGTCATCAGCTAACAAGAAATCAGGTCTATTGCTCAAACTTTCCTTGATCTCTACCAATACCGGATCATTATCTTGTAAGGACTTGATTTCCATTAATAACTTTGGACGAAGTTGAAACTGTGCAATCATAATCCGGTCCTCGCCAACATTGATGTCTAAACTAGCCAGCTGTTCTAACAATTTCCACTCCTGCAACATGAGGCTTGATAATTTTGCTATCGGTTTGCGGCTTAAAGCATCTGCCACAACATTGCCCTTTCCAAGATGATACTCAAGCCATCTCCTCTGCCTCATATTAAGCTCTTTTTCAGAGAACAAATACTACAAGCTCTTATGATCTGAAAACACCATGAATGTCTCTCCATACAAATAGTGCCTCCAAATCTTCAAGGCAAAAACTACTGCTGCAAGTTCCAAATCATGAACATGGTAATTCTCTTCATGCTTCCTTAACTGGCTAGAGGAATAAGCTATCACCTTCCCGTGTTGCATAAGTACACAACCTAAGCCAATACCTGATGCATCCGTGTATACTACAAAACCTCCTTCTCCAGAAGGTAAAGCCAAAATAGGGGCAGTTGTTAAACACTCCTTCAGAGTCTGGAAACTTCGCTCACAATCTTCTGACCAATCAAATTGATTCTCCTTGCGGGTTAATCTTGTTAGAGGTACCGCAATTCTGGAGAAATCTTTAATAAACCTTCGGTAATAGCCTGTCAGGCCTAGAAAACTTCTTACTTCGATTACATTAGTAAGCCTATCCAAATTCTTTATTGCCTCAACTTTCGAAGGATCAACAGATATACCTTTCTTAGTGATATAATATGTCCCAGAAAAGACACTTCTTGCAGCCAGAAATCACACATACTAAACTTGGCATATAATTGATGGTCTCTCAATAAGTGCAACGCCATCCTCAAATGTTCAACACGCTCCTCCTCACTCTTAGAGTATATCAAGATAGGGCCGGAACACGCTGTTCATCAACTGCATGAAAGCTGCATGTGCATTGGTTACTCCAAAAGGCATTACTACAAATTTAAAATGCCCATACCTGCTACGAAAAGCCGTTTTATATATATCCCCATCCTTTATTCGCAACTGATGATATCCAGATCAGAGATCGATCGTAGAAAAATATTAAGCTCCCACTATCTGATCAAACAGCTTGTCAATCCTCGAAAATAGGTACTTGTTCTTGATAGTAAGCTGGTTCAATTGTCGGTATTCGATACATGGTCTCATCGAGCCATCCTTCTTCCGAACAAATAACATTGGAGCTCCCCACGGGGATGTACTTGGACGAATGAATCCCTTCTCAAGCAATTACATCAATTGTCGCTTCAATTCCCTCAGCTCCGCAGGAGACATGCGATACGGGGCCTTAGAAATAGGAGACGTGCCAGGAATTAAATCAATAGACAAGACAACCTCTCTCTCAGGCGGTAGTCCTGGCAAATCCTCTGCAAAGACATCTTGAAAATATCGGACAACAGGAATGTCCTTTACCTCAATCTTCCCTTCAGGAGTTAAAGAAACAAAGGCTAAAAAATCCTATCATCCTTTCCTCATCAACTTCTCAGCTCGAAGCGCCGAAATAAGCGGCACAGACTTAGAGTGCCTAACCCCAACAAAAGAAAGTTCAGGGTGTCCAGAAAAAGACACCGAACTAGTGCTGCTGGGAACATTGGCCTCATACTTCGCCAACCAATCAGCTCCTAGGATTACATCATACTCCTTCATATCCATGCAAACTAAATCTGCTGGCATATTCTGTTCACTAATCATGACCTTACTAGTGGGATAGAAAGTTTTAATAGCATATCTAGAGCCAATAGGGGTTGAAATTTCTAATGGAGAATTCATCAACACATGCTTCACAGCTAAGGACTTAGCAAATTTTTGAGAAATGAAAGAATGGGTCGCTCCGGCATCAAACAGAACAAATGCCGACTTATCATGTATAATAAGTGTACCTTCAACAAGTCCACCCTCCTCGGTGGTTCCCTCATCATCTTCTTATAGGGCTTGAAGCTTGCCCTGTTGCTTCCTATTTCCTTGTGGCTTGGTCGGTGCAGCTTGATCTGACAAGAGGGGACACTCTGGAATATGATGGTCCCTGCTTCCACAGTGCAGACAGGCGCCCAACTTGCGCCAGCATTCCTCCATGCTGTGACCTGGATGATCACAATGCTTGCACTGGCCTTTGAATGGTACAATCGGGCCATGTTTCTTATCTTCATTCTTCGGCACCTTACCCTTCCACGCACTGGACCCACCATTGGGCCTTTTCTTGCCATTGTCGGGTTTAGAGTTCCCGGAACCAGTAGTTTGTTCCTTCTTAGGATTCTTTCCACGGATTCTCTCAGTCATCTCTAAAGTGTCCTCAAAGACTTGGGCCTTTCTCACCATCTCAGCATAAGTTTGGATTTCCATTGGGACCAACTGGTTGATATAATGCAGCTTCAATCCATTAAGAAAGCGCTTGGCCTTCATCTTCTCTGTGGATACCAAATGGGTTGCATAACGGGACAACCGAGAAAACTGAGCTTCATACTCGGCGACTGAAAGGTTCCGCTGCTTTAGAGCAGCAAATTCTGCTGCCTTCTTCTCTTGCACACTGTCGAAAAAATACTTATTGTTACAGAGTTCCTCGAACTCCTTCCACGTCACTTGCCTATCTCCCAAGGTGGCTTTTACGGCATCTCACCACGATCTCGCATCTCGTTCGAGCTGGAAGGTCGTCAGAAGGACACGTTCTTGATCACTACACTACATCACTTCAAAGATTCTCTCCATATCTTTCAGCCAATGCTCGGCTTCGTCAGGATCTGTCAAGCCGCCAAATCGTGGGGGATTCATCCCACGAAAGTTCCGATGAAGATCTACCGCTCCTTGGTGCGCCGCCCCTCCTTGGGCCACTTGCTGTAGAGCCCGAGTCAATCCTTGCACCGTTCGCTGCATATCCCTCCATTCCGCACGTTCGGCTGCCATGTGAGATACCCTACGCGTAGAACAAATTAATTTAGAATATGTTAGAAGGAATCTTTCTAGAGTTAAATTATTAACTTAACCCAAGTCTCTACCCAAATCTCACTGGGTTGGATCCTTAGACTTGTAACGAGGTTATAGGTCCTATGACACCACTTAGAATCTTAGAACTTAGAAAAACCTAGCAATATTAGAAAACCTAGGAATATTAGAAAGCCTGGCTCTGATACCACCAAACTGTCACGCCCCGACGCGGAATATCGGGACCGACAATAGAAAGAGTTAATAATAATAAGAATAGTAATAATAATAATAATATGTTGATTTCCAGACATGCTATGACCTACGCTAGAGAACCGAACATTCATCACAAAACCAGAAGATTCTACCAATCTAATAATTTCTAATTTATCAAAAACCAAGTTTTACATCAAAACCAATCGAAAGAACTTAAGAAAACTTCTATTCGACTTAATCAAAGTTACATCCACCAACTTCATTACAATCATCACTAGACAACACTCTAAACCACCATTTAACTAAAGGTTCTCCAAACGACTCTACATAGTCTTCTAACTGGTTTGCTCCAGGGCTTCACTCTTGTCCGTCCCCATCAGTTTGTGAGTCCTCACCTGAGCTACCTGAAAAGGGGGAAACAACTGGGTGAGCGAACGCTCAGTAGGTAATAGTAGGTAAGTTTAAGTAATTAACCAATTTGCATTTATGTTGTGCGAGAAAGAAAAAGAACGGACGATATAAATAATCGAATATGGATAGTAAGAGAATATGAACAAAGCATAACTAGAATTGGCCAATCAAGTATGAAATAACCAAGTCATGTAACTAATTTCGAAGGAATTCAGCAATTTAGAATACAAGAGAGAGAGATCATGTACAAGAATATGTCATAGACATCACGCTAGTCATGCACTCGGTGCAATGCCTCACCATGTCATTACAACTCCCTGGGGCACAAGTACTTTTCGGGCGCTCCTCCTAGAACCAGACCGGGCCCTTCTGATGCGTTGGCATTGATTTAATGGATCCAAGATCCCAAGTTATGTCTAGACATTAATCAAGTTAAATGGCTAATAATTTTAAGGTATAGAACTTACCTCGGATAATTCCAAGGGTAAGTGAAGTAGATATTTTGACCAGAAAGTTCAAGTTATCAAGAACCAATAGGTCCTTGCATTCTAACTCCAAGGATCACGGAAAACATTTCTGGAATATATACGGTCCATATTGGGCCGCTCAGAGAATGAACGGTCGCTACTGGACCGCGCTAAAAAGGATTGGGCTGAAAAACAACCTAATAGAAGCCAAGTATGAGCGGTCTATTATGGGCCGCTCCAAAAGTAAGACGATCCACATCGGGCTGTTCACGATAGTGAAGATTGAAGCCCAAAATGAAGGTAAGCGGGCCGGACTGGGCCGCGTAGAAATGGAACGGTCCGAGCTGACCCGTTCAATAACTGAACGGGCCTATACAGTCTGTTCAATACTGGGCCTCACAAGGCAAAAGAAAATCCACCCAAATGGGCTCCTGGCTGCCATAGGCGGGGTGTAACTGAACCCAAGGTCCAGCCCACTGTCCGCTGGTCAGCCTAGGGCCTTTGGGTCGACAAAACATGACCAGGTCGAAGATAGAACAAGGGTAATCGACCAATCAAGATAGAGCATTCTGCCAGAATTGCACGGTTCATATTGGGCCATCCCGAGTGTTACACGGTCTAGTTCTGGCCGCATAATAACTCGGACATTCTAATGTGACCCGTGCCTTAAACCAGGGTCTTGCATGCGGTTCAATCGAGTCAAACTGGTGCAGGACTTGTGGTACAACCTGCTCGACGTCCTAGTGGGAATCCCAGGCTCGCAGGGGTTTACGGAGGTCTCATAATGGAGGTCCTAGTCCGATGGAAGGAATATCCGGCGGAGTGTCCCAACCATTACAAGAAATGAAGGCTAGAAAACATCGGAAAACGAGTGTACGTCGGTCAATCAATTCCACCAGAGTAGAATGACTGTCAATCAACCCTAGCATCAGTCTTTCACTCTTCATTATAACATGTTTGAGATTAACGTCATTGAAAATGATGAACAAGGTCATGAGAGAGTAATTAAGCACAGAATTATAAACTCTTAACTTTCATACATTCCAATTAATATGTAGGTTGCTAAATTATCATTAACATTAGTTGACTAAGATGAATCATGCTAAATCAAGAACAAGGCATGCGGTGGGACAGAACGGTTTGTCCAGAACCGCTCAGAGGGCCTTAGCGGTCGGTCGATAGCCCATTCAATCCCTAAAGGCCAGGGGCCCGACGGGGTTTGAGCGGTCTATCGAGAGGCCGCGGGGGTCTCTGCACGGTCTGGATATGGCCGCTCTGCGAATGGAGGATTCAAAATGCAAAGACAATAAACGGTCAACTTCTGGCCATCGATATCGACCACACGGTCTATCGAGGGGCAGTTCAGAACATGGCGGTTCCTGTAGGACTACTCTAAGGTCGGCCTGTAGGACTCCGGCGAGCCCGGCTAGGGTTAGCAAAAACGATAAAATATACCCTATGTAGAGCATGAAAATTGGGCAAACACCAATCAATAGAACGAGAACAAGAAGGTGTAAAAGATGGCATGATCAATTTAAGATGTAGGCTTGCTAATCCCTACATTAATCGAGGTTGAACAAGCGAAACCCTAAATAGACATGCTTCTACTAACTTGATTAATATGTGCAGGATACTTAACCAAAATTGGGGCTTTTTAGATCTTTGGAAAGGGGACAGGGAGGCAAATCTAATAGTGTGTTATTTGTTGGATTTGGTCTGCTATAACCTACCTTACTCGAAGGAAGAAGAGGAACAAAGAACTCCGACCGCG
Source organism: Amorphophallus konjac (assembly GCA_022559845.1). Lineage (NCBI taxonomy): Eukaryota > Viridiplantae > Streptophyta > Magnoliopsida > Alismatales > Araceae > Amorphophallus > Amorphophallus konjac. The sequence continues at coordinate 203,331,788 of CM040119.1, read as the reverse complement.
CACGGGACACTCCTCCGATGATCACCGAAATCCACCCTCGTCCGCGCTCCTCGTCGGCCGCCACATCATCCAATATTTTCTAGGTCGACTAGGGTTTGATTATATAGGGTCACTTGAGTCTAGAAGGGTCGATTAGGGAGGATAGAGTCCTCCGAATCGTGGGGTGCGCGAATCACGCTTGACCGGGTCACCGCCGCCGTTCTCTTCCAAATTCGCCCCATAGGGTTAGGGTTTCGATGGCGATCGAGAGGGGAAACGATTAGCTAATCTAGGACATTCATTTGGATCCAGTTTGGGCTTAATTGATCGAGGATTGGGCTCTAATTTTACGAATGAAGGTCCAGTTAGATTAAGTGTTGATTTGGGCCTAAATCTGCTAATTCGGCTCACATAGAATTTTTTTTTGGGTTGGTCGTAGAAGACAAACATGCTAAGCTATTAGTCCTTTTCACGAATATCATTTTTCGGGATTTTTATAAATTAGTTGAAATTTGACCAATTGTATTTTTCAAGGATTTTCTTTATAATTTCCTTTGTTTTATTTAACAATACACCGGGGTGCTACACCCTCCCCCACTTTAAGGAATTTGGTCCTCCAAATTCACTGCACGTATCGGAATGGGGAGTAAGGTAACTAACCTTAGAATAAATCAGGATATTGCTTCCAAATAACGTCCTCAGATTCCCAAGTAGCTTCTTCCCTTCCTCGCCGACTCCACTGAACCTTAACCATAGGTATAGATCGGTTTCTGAGTTGCTACTACTTGCGGTCCAAAATCTTGATGGGTCTTTCTTCATAAGTCAAATCTTCCTTCAATTCCAAATCCACATGCCGGATGATATGAGTGGGGTCATACACATACTTTCACAGCATCGATACATGAAAGACATTATGAACTCCAGATAACTGGGGTGGTAAAGCTAAATGGTATGCAACTTCTCCAATTCTTTCTAGAATCTCGAATGGACCAAGATATCTTGGACTTAGCTTGCCACGAACACCAAACCTTTGGATTCCTCTTGTTGGTGAAACTTTCAAGAACACATGCTAGCCAACTTGAAATTCTAGGGCTCTCCTCCTATTTTTAGCATAACTCTTCTGTCTTGTTTGTGCCACTTGCAAACGGTCTCTGATAATACAGATGTTCTTAGATGATTCTAAAATGAGATTTTGTCCCAACCATTATTTCTCACCTACCTCATCCCAACATAATGGGGATCGACAGCTTCTTCCATACAGAGCTTCAAACGGGGCCATCTGGATATTGGACTGGTAACTATTGTTGTAGGCGAATTCAATCAGAGCCAAATGCTCACGCCAACAGCCTCCAAAATCAATCACACAAGATCTAAGCATATCTTCCACAATCTGGTTAGTTCTTTCAGTCTGTCCGTCCGTTTGTGGATGAAAAGCGGTACTAAAATTTAGACGAGTACCCAGGGATTCTTGTAATCCTTTCCAGAAATGCGAAGTGAACCTGGGGTCTCTATCAGACACAATACTGACTGGTATTCCATGAAGTCTTACAATTTCTTTCGTATACAAAGCAGCCAAAACATCAACTATCCATCTGGACTTAATGGACAAGAAATGCGCAGACTTAGTCAATCTGTCGACAATGACCCATATTGCATCGAATCCACCACGAGTCCTAGGTAGACTCATGATAAAATCCATACCAATGCTCTCCCACTTCCATTGAGGTATATCAAGTGGTTTTAATTTTCCTACAGGTCTGAAATGCTCCGCCTTGACTTGTTGACACACTAAACATCTACTTACAAATTCTACAACTTCCTTCTTCATATTCGGCCACCAAAAGGATCTCTTCAAGTCTCGATACATCTTAGTACCTCCAGGATAAATAGTATACTTGGACCTATGAGCTTCTTCTAAGATCTTGCTCTTTACTTCAGTTACATTAGGCATACATGTCCTTCCTCGAAATAATAATCTACCGTCATCAGCTAACAAGAAATCAGGTCTATTGCTCAAACTTTCCTTGATCTCTACCAATACCGGATCATTATCTTGTAAGGACTTGATTTCCATTAATAACTCTGGACGAAGCTGAAACTGTGCAATCATAATCCGGTCCTCGCCAACATTGATGTCTAAACTAGCCAGCTGTTCTAACAATTTCCACTTCTGCAACATGAGACTTGATAATTTTGCTATTGGTTTGCGGCTTAAAGCATCTGCCACCAGATTGCCCTTTCCAAGATGATACTCTATAGAAAAATCAAAATCCTTCAAATACTCAAGCCATCTCCTCTGCCTCATATTAAGCTTCTTTTGAGAGAACAAATACTTCAATCTCTTATGATCTGAAAATACCGTGAATGTCTCTCCATACAAATAGTGCCTCCAAATCTTCAAGGTAAAAACTACTGCTGCAAGTTCCAAATCATGAACCTGGTAATTCTTTTCATGCTTCCTTAACTGCCTAGAGGAATAAGCTATCAACTTCCCGTGTTGCATAAGTACACAACCTAAGTCAATACCTGATGCATCCGTGTATACTACAAAACCTCCTTCTCCAGAAGGTAAAGCCAAAATAGGGGCAGTAGTTAAACACTCCTTCAGAGTCTAGAAACTTCCCTCACAATCTTCTGACCAATCAAATTGATTCTCCTTGCGGGTTAATCTTGTCAGAGGTACCGCAATTCTGGAGAAATCTTTAATAAACCTTCGGTAATAGCCTGTCAGGCCTAGAAAACTTCTTACTTCGATTACATTAGTAGGCCTATCCCAAATCTTTACTGCCTCAACTTTCGAAGGATCAACAGATATACCTTCCTTAGTGATAATATGTCCCAGAAAAGACACTTCTTGTAGCTGCAACACCATCCTCAAATGTTCAGCATGCTCCTCCTCACTCTTAGAGTATATCAAAATATCATCAATAAACACCACGACCCATTGATCAAGATAGGGCCGGAACACGCTGTTCATCAACTACATGAAAGCTGCAGGTGCATTGGTTAGTCCAAAAGGCATTACTATGAATTCAAAATGCGGACCTACTACGAAAAGCTATTTTATAAATATCCTCATCCTTGATCCGCAACTGATGATATCCAGATCGGAGATCGATCTTAGAAAAATATTGAGCTCCCGCTATCTGATGAAACAGCTCGTCAATCCTCGGCAATGGGTACTTGTTCTTGATAGTAAGCTGGTTCAATTGCCGGTAATCAATACATAGTCTCATCGAGCCATCCTTCTTCCGAACAAACAACACTGGAGCTCCCCACGGGGATGTACTTGGACGAATGAACCCCTTCTCAAGCAATTCTATCAACTGTCGCTTCAATTCTCTCAGCTCCGCAGGAGACATGCGATACGGGGCCTTAGAAATAGGAGACGCGCCAGGAATTAAATCAATAGAGAAGATAACCTCTCTCTCAGGTGGTAGTCCTGGAAAATCCTATGAAAAAATATCTTGAAAATCTCGGACAACAGGAATGTCCTTTACCTCAATCTTCCCTTCAGGAGTTAAAGAAACAAAGGCTAAAAATGCCTGACATCCTTTCCTCATCAACTTCTCAGCTCGAAGCGCCGAAATAAGCGGCACAGACTTAGAGTGCCTAACCCCAACAAAAGAAAGTTCCGGGTGTCCTGAAAAAGACACCGAACTAGTGCTCATACCAACCAATCAACTCCTAGGATTACATCATAATCCTTCATATCCATGCAAACGAAATCTGCTGACATATTCTATTCACTAATCATAACCTTACTAGAGGGATAGAAAGTTTTAACAGCATATCCAGAGCCAATAGGGGTTGAAATTTCTAATGGAGAATTCATCAACATAGGCTTCATAGCTAAGGACTTAGCAAATTTCTGAGAAACGAAAGAATGGGTCGCTCCGGTATCAAACAGAACAAATGTCGACTTATCATGTATAATAAGTGTACCTTCAACAAGTCCACCCTCCTCGGTGGTTCCCGCATCATCTTCTTGTAGGGCTTGAAGCTTGCCCTGCTGCTTCCTATTTCCTTATGGCTTGGTCGGTGCAGCTTGATCTGACAAGAGGGGACACTCTGGAATACGATGGTCCCTGCTTCCATAGCGCAGACAGGCGCCCAACTTGCGCCAGCATTCCTCCATCCTGTGACCTGGATGATCACAATACTTGCACTGGCCTTTGAATGGTACAATCGGGCCAGGTTTCTTATCTTCATTCTTCGGCACCTTGCCCTTCCATGCACTGGACCCACCATTGGGCCTTTTCCTGCCATTGCCGGGTTTGGAGTTCCCAAAACCAGTAGGTTGTTCCTTCTTAGGATTCTTTCCACGGATTCTCTCAGTCATCTCTAAAGTGTCCTCAAAGACTTGGGCCTTTCTCACCATCTCAGCATAAGTTTGGATTTCCATTGGGACCAACTGGTTGATATAATGCAGCTTCAATCCATTAAGAAAGCGCTTGGCCTTCATCTTCTCTGTGGATACCAAATGGGTTGCATAACGGGACAACCGAGAAAACTGAGCTTCATACTCGGCGACTGAAAGGTTCCGCTGCTTTAGAGCAGCAAATTCTGCTGCCTTCTTCTCTTGCACTCTGTCGAAAAAATACTTATTGTTACAGAGTTCCTCGAACTCCTTCCACGTCACTTGCCTGTCTCCCAAGGTGGCTTTTACGGCATCACACCACGATCTCGCATCTCGTTCAAGCTGGAAGGTCGTCAGAAGGACACGTTCTTGATCACTACACTGCATCACTTCAAAGATTCTCTCCATCTCTTTCAGCCTATGCACGGCATCCTCAGGATCTGTCGAGCCGCCAAATCGTGGGGGACTCATCCCATGAAAGTTTCGATGGAGATCTCCACCTCCTTGGTGAACCGCCCCTCCTTGGGCCACTTGCTGTAGAGCCCGAGTCAATCCTTGCACCGTTCGCTGCATATCCCTCCATTGCGCACGTTCGGCTGCCATTTGAGATACCCTACGCGTAGAACAAATTAGTTTAGAATATGTTAGAAGGAATCTTTCTAGAGTTAAATTATTAACTTAACCCAAGTCTCTACCCAAATCTCACTGGGTTGGATCCTTAGGCTTGTAACGAGATTATAGGTCCTATGACACCACTTAGAATCCTATAACTTAGAAAAACCTACGAATATTAGAAAACCTGGCTCTGATACCACCAAACTGTCACGCCCCGACGTGGAATATCGGGACCGACAGAAGAAAGTGTTAATAATAATAAGAATCGTAATAATAATAATAATATGTTGATTTCCAGACATGCTATGACCTGCGCTAGAGAATCGAACATTCATCACAAAGCCAGAAGATTCTACCAATCTAATAATTTCTAATTTATCAAAAACCAAGTTTTACATCAAACCCAATCGAAAGAACTTAAGAAAACTTCTATTCGACTTAATCAAAGTTACATCTACCAACTTTATTACAATCATCACTAGACAACACACTAAACCACCATTTAACTAAAGGTTCTCCGAACGACTCTACATAGTCTTCTAACTGGTTTGCTCCAGGGCTTCACTCTTGACCGTCCCCATCAGTTTGCGATTCCTCACCTGAGCTACCTGAAAAGGGGGAAACAACTGGGTGAGCGAATGCTCAGCAGGTAATAGCAGGCAAGTTTAAGTAATTAACCAATTTGCATTTATGTTGTGCGAGAAAGAAAAAGAACAGACGATATAAATAACCGAATATGGATAGTAAGAGAATATGAACAAAGCATAACTAGAATTGGCCAATCAAGCATGAAATAACCAAGTCATTTAACTAATTTCGAAGGAATTCAGCAATTTAGAATACAAGAGAGAGAGATCATGTACAAGAATATGTCATAGACATCACGCTAGTCATGCACTCGGTGCAATGCCTCACCATGTCATTACAACTCCCCGGGGCACTAATACTTTTCGGGCGCTCCTCCCAGGACCAGACATGGCCCTTCTGATGCGTTGGCATTGATTTAATGGATCCAAGATCCCAAGTTATGTCTAGACATTAATCAAGTTAAATGGCCAATAATTTCAAGGTATAGAACTTACCTCAGAAAATTCCAGAGGTAAGTGGAGTAGATATTTTGACCAGAAAGTTCAAGTTATCAAGAACCAACTGGTCCTTGCATTATAACACCAAGAATCACGGAAAACATTTCTAGAATATAAACGGTCCATATTGGGCCGCTTAGAGAATGGACGATCGCTACTGGACCGCGCTAAAAAGGATTGGGCGGAAAAATAGCCTAATAGAAGCCAAGTATGAGCGGTCTATTATGGGCCGCTCCAAAAGTAAGATGGTCCACATTGGGCCATTCATGACAGTGAAGATTGAAGCCCAAAACAAAGGTAAGCGGGCCGAACTGGGCTGCGCAGAAACGGAACGGTCTGAGCTAATCCGTTCAATAACTGAACGGGCCTATACAGTCTGTTCAATACTGGGCCTCACAAGGCAAAAGGAAATCCACCCAAATGGGCTCCTGGCTGCCATAGGCGGGGTGTAACTGAACCCAAGGTCCAGCCCACTCTCTGCTGGTCGGCCTAGGACGTTTGGGTTGACAAAACATGACCAGGTCGAAGATAGAACAACGGTAATCGACCAATCAAGATAGAGCATTCTGCCAGAATTATACGGTTCATATTAGGCCATCCCGAGTGTTACACTGTCTAGTTCTGGCCGCGCAATAACTCGGACAGTCTAATGTGGCCCGTGCCTTAAACCAGGGTCTTGCATGCGGTTCAATCGAGTCAAACTGGTGCAGGGCTTGTGGTACAACCTGCTTGACGTCCTAGTGGGAATCCCAGGCTCGCGGGGGCTTACGGAGGTCTCATAATGGAGGTCCTAGTCCGACAGAAGGAATATCCGACGGAGAGTCCCAACCATTACAAGAAATGTAGGCTAGAAAACATCAGAAAATGAGTGTACGGCGGTCAGTCAATTCCACCGAAGTAGAATGACTGTCAATCAATCGTAGTATCATTCTTTCACTCTTCATTAACATGTTTGAGATCTACTTCATTAAAAATGATGAACAAGGTCATGAGAGAGTAATTAAGCACAGAATTATAAACTCTTAACTTTCATACATCCCAATTAATATGTAGGTTGCTAAATTATCATTAACATTAGTTGACTAACACGAATCATGATAAATCAAGAACAAGGCATTCAGTGGGACAGAACGGTTTGTCCAGAACCGCTCAGAGGGACTTAGCGGTCGGTCGATAGCCCGTTCAATCCCTAAAGGCCAGGGGCCCGACAGGGTTTGAGCGGTCTATCGAGAGGTCGGGGGGGTCTCTGCACGGTCTGGTTTTGGCCGCTCTACCCATGGAGGATCCAAAACGCAAGGATAATAAACTGTCAACTTCTGGCCGTCCATATCGACCACACGGTCTATCGAGGGGCCGTTCAGAACAGGGCGGTTCCTATAAGAAGGCTCTAAGGTCGGCCTGCCCGACTCCGGCGAGCCCGGCTAGGGTTAGCAAAAATGATCAAATACACCCTATGTAAAGCATTAAAATTGGGCAAACACCCATCAATAGAACGGGAACAAGAAGGTGTAAAAGATGGCATGATCAATTTAAGATTTAGGCCTGCTAATCCCTACATTAATCGAGGTTAAACAAGCGAAACCATAAATAGACATGCTTCTACTAACTTGATTAATATGAGCATGATACTTCACCAAAATTGGGATTTTTAGATCATTGGAAAGAGGACAGGGAGGCAAATCTAACAGTATATTATTGTTTGGATTTGGTCTGCTATAACCTACCTTACTCGAAGGAAGAAGAGGAACGAAGAACTCCGACCGCGCACGGGACACTCCTCTGATGATCGCCGGAATCCACCCTCGTCCGCACTCCTCGTTGGCTGCCACAGCTTCCAATCTTTTCTAGGTCGACTAGGGTTAGATTATATAGGGTCAATTGAGTCTAGAAGGGTCGATTAGGGAGGATAGAGTCCTCCGAATCGTGGGGTGCGCGAATCGCGCTTGACCGGGTCGCCGCCGCCGTTCTCTTCCAAATTCGCCCCTTAGGGTTAGGGTTTCCGTTGGCCCAGAGAGATGGCGGACAAGAAGGAGGGTTGCATTGTCCCCTTGCCGAGATGGCGGATTTTAAAATCTTTCTTAACTAAACACAGTGGAATTAATAGCCAAAACTTAAGTGAGATTTAAAATGGTCTCTCAAGCTTTCCAATCTCACTCGAAATAACAATGCAACTAACAGATAAATTTATGCCTAACACAGATAACGGAGGTAGCAGTGTGCAGTGGTGCAGTGAGTAAAAATCTATTAGATTGACCTGTGAAGGGAGGTAGATGAAATGAGCAATCACACAGGCATTCACACGAGACACACGAATTTGTAGGTGGTTCGGGACCACGACGGGCTCCCTATGTCCACCCCTCACCCAACCAGGTGAGGCTTCACTCCACGCTACGAAACGTAGCAACACGGGGACGAACCCCAACCATACATGCTGCTTCCGCATCAATAACCACACGGGGACAAGCCCCAACACGCTGCCACTGCAGCACACATACACACGTTTTGGGATCACACCCCGTACACTTAGACCACGCGGAGGCACAGCTCCGCACACACACAATGAAATTTCAATGTTCAGAAACAAACACGAAGATATACGATATATGCTCACATAGGATTTAAACGAAGAAAACCATCACAAACAAATTGGTAAAGGATGTAGATTGTATCCCCTTCATTTTTCAATGGCCGTTTGAAGATGTTCCTTGAAGTTCAGCTCGGAGGGAGTTGAAACTGTCGTAGGATGGAGCAGCCGGTCCTCCTTCTTGAAGATCCCGACTTATCTGAACTTCCGTGGCTCGTACAGGATATATCCGTTAGGTGCAAGCTCCAGTCTCACCTACAAACAACAGAAAGTGATGAATCTCTCAAAGCTCTCTCCTCTCCCCTTGTGGCCGGTCTCACTAGTTTTCCCTTGTTGCTGTACTTTCTTGGAAGCCTGAAATCACAGCAATATATGTAAGAGACCTCAATAGGATGCAACAACACCCAATCGAAACTTTAACCTATGCTCATTAAAACATGGAAATGAAAGAATCTCTCTCAGATCTTCAGTGAAACACATAGATAGGGAGGTAGGCTGTGCTGGGAGATTTAACCACGGAGTGGGAAGAACTTAGCCTTGTGAATAAGATGCCTAAGACAGCAAATCGCGATGCTGCGTCAGGAGCAGCCTTCGGATTTCAGCTAGGGCTCGTGGATGGGCTTGACAACAGGTTCTACGTCCTCCTCCACCAGGGTGTGACACCCTTCCTTCTCCTCCTGCAAGAGTAGAGATTTTAGCCCACTTGATACTTCTCCCAATCGGACAAAGACAACTATGTATAGTGAAGAGAAAACAACCCAACAAGCCAAGAACACCCTTGCTAAAACCCTTTAAAACAACCCTTAGACATGTAGAGAAACCCTAAGGGCGATAGGGTCAAACCCCAAGCAAATCGGACCATGAAACCCTGAGTTCGAAACCAATTCGGCAAACCCGATCCGAGTTGCCCAGAGAAAGTGTCGACCCTTGGGGTCGACACATTTCTCAGTAGCTTCTGTCCCGTGAAAAAGAAAATAGGACCCATGGTAAAGTGTCGACCCTTGGGGTCGACGCTTTTTACCGGGGGTTCTGTTTTCATTGAAAACAGACCCCAGCCCATCAAGAGTCAACCCTAGGGGTCGACACTTGCAGTGTAAACCCAGAAAATGAACTAAATACAGTGAAATAACCCCAAAGCATGATATATGAAATAAACCCAATCTCCCCACATGGAAATATATTCAAAATAAATTCCTACCATGATAACAAAGGTTTGTGGGCATCTATACACCTACACTTTCAACCAATTCAATTTCATGAGAATTAAGCCAAGGTGATTCAAGAAATCATTTTCAACCCATTTGAAATCATGACTTGGCTGATAGAATAGCATGCAGTGAAAATGCTAGAACTATCAAGTCCATTTGCAATGAGGTACTTAAAAACACCATTCAAACATGATTTTGTTGAACAATAAGAAAGCCAAATGAGCTAGATCAACCTCAAGAAAATTGAGAAAGGCCATGCATAAGACACATGTAAACCCATCTACTCTGAACAAGTAATGAGCATATAACCAGTTGTTCTTATTCAATGCAAGCCAAGAATCCTCCAGCAATCAAGGTTCAAGATGCTCATTCTTACCATTGGCATTGAAAGTGTGTGAGCATGATTGAACCATGATGTGCAACAAATTGATAGCATAATGAAGCCTGCACATTCTGGTAATTCAAACTCATGCAAAACTTGAATCAATGCATTTGAATTTTAGCAAACAACTCAAGATTGTCAGTTCAGTTCCATCATTCATTGTTCAGTCAAATGGATTCAAGTACAATCAATATGAGTAAGCACAAGTATATTTACTAATGAATCAAAGTTAAGTGAATGTATATTTGAATTTTCAGTTCAAAGACATTTAAGTTCAGGGACACAAGATTCAGAGATCAGTTCAATTGATTTCAACTTCATGGCAAGCTAAATCCATTTTTGATGTAATTCAATCAAACATTAGCCACCATTATTTTCCTATACAGTTCAATGCAAAACCAACCAATAAGCAAAGTTCAGATTCATGTATGACCATGCTTCGTAACAAGGTGAGAACTAAGGCTCAAGGAGCCAGGGGTCGACCCATGGGGTTGACCCATCCCAGGGAGAAAGAAAAAATTGCCTTAGCAGTCCAATGCATAGCTATTCAAGTTCAGTCATAGATAGGGGAATTCCAAAGCAAGCTGAGAAACCACTATCACTAAATAATTATGAAAAGTAAGCATGAAGTCATATGCAATAAAACCAATCTTCCTATACTGAAATGCAGTCAATATAAGTCCAAGAACATGAAAGGGCTTTTAACCCCAATCAAGACAGTATGAACATGATCCACATGAAAGCTCCAAATCCTCATGCACATCACGCATGAGTCGACTTCAGAAATATATTCAGGAAGGACCTTTGAATTTCAACCTACAAAACAAGATATCATCAGTAATCTCCATAACAGAAAATGATCAATGAGTATTTTCCACAATACTCACACACAATATTTTCACTTCTATTCATACGCAAAACACACAATATATTGTAATCATCAAAGCCATTATCAAAGATAAAGAGGGGAGCGCACAGAACCCAACAATCTCCCCCTTTTTGATGATGACAATATATTGTGGCTATTCAAATTTCTCTCCCCCTTTGGCATTATCAAAAAAAATGGGGGACTGAGAAACAACTGTAAAGATTCCAAAAATGAATGAGACATGAGCGAATGAACCCAGCAGTTAACTTCCCATAAAGGGAAGGTGCATAAATCAAGAACCAAGTAAGAGAGTGAGACTCTATGTGCATTTAGCAAGATGATTGAATTATGTCCTCATGTGAAGATTTTGAACTATAAGCAGGGAGTGTGATTGAACTATGCACATGCGTTTGATCTAACTAGCCTATATGCAAAATGTCAAACCTAGCTATGCACGGAATGCATTGTGCTAAAAAGCACGTTATTCTTCCCTAATTGTAAAGTACCAAAAACCAATCGACAATGGTTTATTTAACCTGTTATTTACGTGTATAACCTATAGATGCAACCTATGGAATGAAGTATGATATGAACAAGACGGATCAAGCATTCAAGCATTCAAGCACGTATAACAAGATATAGACACATGCAAGTCCCTTCGGGACGGGTGTAAGGATAATGCAATCGATTGTAGAACATGGTGTGCATGTAAAATACTAAGAAGGTCGTACTTACATAAATAAAGTACTACATTAGCCATGAAAGATGACTGATTCATAAAGGACATTCAAACAATCAAACCCAAGGTGCATATGTGAAGATTGAGCAATGAATTTCAAGTCAATATGGAAAATCAGATTTTCTAAAGAACACTAAAAAGAACTTCTCATCCATACACTTTCATACACAATGCTCGAATATTAGTAGCTACGTATGACCCTAATTTTTTAATTACTAAAAAGATGTGACTAACCTTTTGACACGAGTTGTATCCTTTGTCTCAGGGACACTTCCCGGTTACTCAGTTTCGTCCCTTATCTTAGCTGTGGATTTTATCACTTTTCGATGCGAGTTGTATCCTTTGTCTCACGGACACTTCCTGGCTACTTAGTGGCAAATCACACTTATTTTAATATGGATTAGTTTCTCCTTTCGACGTGAATTTCCTCCTTTATTTTAGGGTGGATTCTCGGCTACTCGGATCAACGTTCCACTTATACATTTTTTGATAGGGTGAATAGCATTTTCCTCACGAGACATGTGATTTCTATGTAGAGAATCAATAGCTCTCTAAAGTGTAGAGTAGAAAATAGTAATCCTTATTTGATTGAATCATTATCTCAAAAAGGTGCATTTTGTGTGGATGGTTGTATTGAATGTAAAAGATGAATTAGTCTCATCACAATAATGTCTCCCCCTAAATGTATGCACGGTTATAAAAAAAAATCTCCCTCTTAATATATACCATGTAACAAACATGTCTAAATCAATGCAACTTCATTTAGCAAGGGATGAGTCATAGAAGGAGTCAAAAAGGTGGGTGATATATTATATACTGTCAAACAAGCACTGAACTGAAATTTTCAAGCAAGTTGATTACCGGTATGTGGCGGAGAACGTAGGTCCGAAGATAACCATCATGCATGAAGAAAGTTTCCAGTTGGACATAATCCAACCTTCCACAATCATCATTTGATATACCGGATAATCATGGAATTCAAGCACACGAGTATGTCAAGTATATATATGCAAGTATATGCATGAACTTGAAAAGATGATTGAAAAATTATTCCTATTTACAATTATGCAAGTGTGTGTATGATATGTGCATGATGTATCATCCAACTAAGTATGTGTTCTATGTATGCAAAGGTGAGTTGTTATTTACAAAAAGTAAGCAAGAGTATGAAAGACTCTATGCACAGTGAAAAGTATTCAAAGCCAAATTTATTTACACAGCGAAAGAGAAGGTGTGTATAAAGAACCATATATGTGCAAGATTAAGCATTCAAGACAACTACTCATCAGACTCAGAAGGTTTGAACATTTCAACATATGCCAAAATCAATGAACCAACATTTGCAAACATTTTCCTTCAAACATAAATTTTACCTTTTCAGATTTTTCAAAATGAACCTAAGTAAAATGATTTTTAAAAAAAATACTAATTCAGTTCTAAGAAAGGAATGTGGGAGCTGAGGGTTGTGGGAAGGAGGTGAGGTGTTTGCTGGCGAGCGCTTGAGGACGGGGGAGCCCATGGCCATCCCTGGGGTGGGGGCTTCCTCTCCCTTCCCCCCACGGTTGGCCCCCCCTCCTCCTGGTGGTGCTCCGGTAGCTAGCCCAAAGGAGATCGCATCAGGCTGTGATCCTTCTCTTTCAGTTGCAGTCCACCCTTCCTCCAAGTCTACGGCTAGCTCCCTTTCTGCAGATGCTGCTAGTGGCCCCTCCTGCCCCCCACAGCCAACCGTGCCTCTCAGCCGCGCTCATGGCATACCTTCATCTTCCCAGCTTGCACGTGGTTTATTGGCCCTTGGCCCATCTCAAGCATCTTCAGCTGCTGTTCGTGGCCCATCTTGCCCCCCTCCTACTGTTGGTAATGCTAGTGCTGTGCCCACTACTGATGCCTTTGCTGCCCCACGAAATAGTAGGAGGGGAAGATCTCGTTCAAGAGGTAGGATTCCAACTCCAATCTCTTCAACTCCTGTGGCTTGGAACACCCTTTTCAAGGGTCCACCTGCATCGCCAGGGATTGATCTTCACTTTGTTCCTCCAGAAATTAACAATGGAATCAAGGTTACAGTTTATGAGAAGTCCGATTCTGCAGATCTTCTAGCAACCTGGTCTTTGGCTTTGGTAGGTTATGCCGTAGGCCTACATCTATCTTTTAGCCCTCTCCATGCTTTCATTAAGTCCCGATGGGGAATAAATGCGTTTGAGCTACATCTTCTTCAGAATGGTTTTTTGTTTGCAAATTTGATTCTGAAGAGGATTTGCGTCGGGCTCTTGAGGGGTTCTGGACCATCAAAGGCTACCCCATGATCCTTCGGAGATGGAGTCCTGAACTGTAAATGGAATTAGATAGTCTCTCAAGTATTCCATTGTGGGTGGCTTTCCACGGACTATCGCTTCACCTTTGGACCAGGGATTTTATTGCGAAGATCTCTTCCATCCTTGGCGACCCTTTGTAACTGGACAAGCTAACGGTTGAGCGCAAGAAACTCACTTATGCAAGGGCTTGCATCATGATCTCCTCGGGAGATAATCTCCCTGATTTTGTTCATTACAAAGATCTTGATGGCAGTGTCAAGCAGATCAAAGTGACCTATCAATGGAGGCCAAGACGTTGCTCGTTGTGTTGCTCCTTTGGTCACGCCGATGGTACTTGCAAACCGGTTCTCCAGAAGACAAATCAGCAAGTTCAGGTCTACAAACTCAAGGAACGTTCTATTCCCTCTTCAGCTGGTGTGCAGTTTCACAACTCATTTCAAGTTTTGAATTCGGAGGAAGATGGTGCACTGGAGAGCCTTGGAGTCACAGCAACTAAGATCTCTGAGCCTCTCAAAGCCCCGGCGGTTCAGAGGTCTCAGAGTCATGAGTTAGTGACTCAACCTGAGGCCAACCAGGTTACCAATCCCAACCCAAGCCATGTAAAGACGAAACCTCCTTTACTCAACTTTCCAACCAATTCCCACTTCCAAGAGGAAATTAAGGGTACGGTATTGACCACCACCAAGGCGCATTCGGCGGTGGTGGCTGCCACAAATTCAAAAGCTACTTTGTCACCTTGTCATCTTGCCGAATTGTCACTATCTTTGAAGAGGGCCCACCAACAACCATTCTTTGGAGAGGCACCTGCTGCTATTTTATCATCTCAATCATGTAAGGAACACTTGCCTCCGGATGACTATTGTGCTATAGACAAAAACCAACAACCACCATGTGAAGAGGTGGACCCACTTGGTTTCCCACTTCCTCCCACTCCACATGGGGAGCATTCATGCAGAGAATCTTTTCTTTCGGATGACTCCCTTGCTGTGCACATAACTCATCAACCTCCATGTGAGGAGGTGGCCCACCAACAGCCTTTCTTTGAAAAGTCACCTGCTGCACTTTTAGCATCTCATGGGTTGCATTCAAGCAAGGCATCTTTCCTTCCGGATGACCATATTGCTACAGCCAAAACCCTTCAACCACCTTGTGAGGGGGCGGCCCCACTTGCCATCCCACTACCTCCCAATCTCCATGGGGCGCTCTCGACGGACAGCATACAGCCTGGCAACACTATTGGGCGTGCAACCGATTCTTTACAGCGCCCTCTCAACAATGAAGGTACAGCCGCACTATGCTTTCCTTATGCCGTGGCTGGGGCATTTGGAGCCCAAGATGGGACTTTACCTTGTGTTGTCCAAGGGGGCCCTGGGGCATGTGGTGCTAGCGATTATGGAGTTGGTCCCACTTGTGCAATCACCCTTGTGGATGGCCGACCGAGGCATCAGATCAACAGCTCAGATGAGGGTGATAATGCTCTGGTGGAGGTAGGCAATTAAAAATTCCAAAAACTAAACGCGGTGGATGAAGTTGATAAACGCTGGGTTGCCAAAAAAAGTGGGAAAAAGAAATTCTAAAGCCTTTGCTCATTTACAACTCTTTTGTTATCATGAAAATTTTAGCTTGGAATGTAAGAGGTGTAAATAAGCCCTCCAAGTGCGAGGAATTAGTTAAGTTGCTAAAGCATAATCGATTTGATATTGTCATATTAGTTGAGACTAAGATTAAATCTACCAATGCTAGTTCTTTTAAAAATAGAATTTGGCCAAGTGCTAGTTTTACTAATAATGATTTGCAGCACAAGTCAGGTAGAATATGGATACTATGGGACGACACTATGGTTGAGGTTTGCAAAATTATGGAAGATGATCAATTCATCCATACTACATGCACCAACAAAAGGGACAACACTGCTTTTCATTTGACTGCGGTGTATGGTTCTAACTGTCCATCTTTAAGGCAACAGTTATGGCAGCGGATTATATCATTGGCCGGCACGGTGGGAAATGCTCCTTGGCTTATGACAGGTGACTTTAACTCTATCCGTTACCACCATGAGAAACTTGGAGGAAGAATTGTTCCACAAAATCTGCTTGACTCCTTCAATGATGCTCTTCATGTTGCGGGCCTCCAAGACATTAAATCCATGGGACATTCTTATTCCTGGAGTAATATGACTTCTGGTCGAAGTAGAATTGCTGCAAGTCTTGACCGGACTCTGGTGAATGACAAATGGATGCAATATTACCCATCTAGCTATATGCAATTCGCTCCTCCGATCATCTCTGACCACTGGTGGATGCAGGTTTATTGTCATGCTCATATTCAACATGGGAAGAATCCTTTTACCTTTTTTAACATGTGGGCTATGCATCCTGATTTCCTCAACGTAGTTAAAGAAGCTTGGAACTGGGCTAATATTAGGGGAACTCCTTCCTTTGTACTCTGTCAAAATCTCAAAGCTGTGAAGCATGCACTTAAGAAGTGGAACAAGGAATAATTTGGGAATATCACTCATCATGTCAATAATGCCAGAGAGGAACTAGCCCATGCGCAGTGTGCACTTCAGGAGGACCCACTGGATGATGTGTTAGTCCAAAAGGAAAAGCAATGTCGAAGAGAATATGCAGACAAGAGAGATATGGAAGAATTATTTGCAAAACAGCAAGCTAAACAACACTGGCTTTCGCTAGGAGACTCAAATACCAAATACTTCTATGCAGCTCTGAGGGCCAGAACAAGTTTCAATGCTATTCGAAAATGTCAAAATGAACAAGGAGAGGATGTGAGCGACGTCACGCGGTTCGGGGAAGAGCGGAGAAGACGCGGAGCGCTCGGGCTCCTCTTTTTTTTGGTGTTTGTTCGCTGTAACACAGAAATAAGAGAAGAGAGAGAAGGGGCCACCACGGGAGATTGCTCCGGCGGGGCGAGCGGGACAAGTGTGATATAGCAAGATATGGGGGTTAAACGGCCATAGCGGGAAGTGACTCACCGCGGCCTCGGGGGGACGGGAATGGTGCAGAAATTAAATAACAAGAATTGAAACGGCCATTGGGGAAGTGACTTGCCGCGGCCTCGAAAACAAGATGTGATTGCCAGGGGCCGAAAGACCCCAAAATAAGAAAGTGATCGCGCCTACCTCAAGAGCGGGAGATGGCAGGTTGCTTCTTCCTCTCCCTCTGGCCGGCCGACGGAGAGGGCTTTCCTCGGCTACCCTTGCAGAATAACGACAAACAAATGACAAGTGGATTAGAAAGATGGAGGTGTAGTATTCAAATCCTTGCGATAAAAATAACGAAATGATGGCAAGACACACACCTGGTTGGTGTTATCTTTTAAACCCCTCTCGGACTCGAGTAGGAGGAAAATGAGATGATGGATGTAAGAAGTGTATAAGAAAAGGCGCCCTTATGAAGGGGGATAGGGGATGCAAGATGATGAATGCAAAAGAACTACGAAGAAAAGGAAAGAATTGGCTTATTGGGTGTGCCAATAGTGAAATCCGACGGAGCTCCGGCAACGTGGGGACGACGTGGAAGCGCGGTAGATGAAGACGACCTTCCTCTCGCAAGCGTGAGCACCCGAGAAGCCGGCAGAACCTCCACCTACAAAAGAACCCACGGGTTAGAAAATGACTCCGTAGCCTCTGGGCTCCGGCAGCCTATCGGATCACTTCGAAGCTCTTCCAGAACTGAGGGGGTGGGCCTCTATTTATAGGGCTCCGGAGGGTGGAGGCGTCCAGGACCCTGGACACCTCCATCAGGGCCGAATTAATATTTTATTCTATTTATATATATATTTTTTGGAATACTTTTGTGGAGGCGTCCAGGGCCCCAGACGCCTCAAACAGGTCCACCGAAAACCGACGACGGCCGCACGCGGTTTGGCACAACGCGTGGTTTTGTGAGCGGCGCCTCGTGATTCAGAAATGGTCGCGTCCAGCTGGCTGGACGTCTCTATAATTTGGATTTTTTCACACACGACAAATCATCGTTCGGTGGCCCGCGCCCATGAGAGAGTTGATGGAGGCGTCCAGGGGCCTGGACGCCTCCAAAATATATTATTTTTATTTTTGTTTTGTCTTTTTATGCTAGGGCTGGCATTTTGATTTTTTTTATATTTGTTTTTATGGAGGCGTCCAGGGGCCTGGATGCCTCCATTAATATATATATTTTTTATTTGGTTTTAGGCCCTGAGAAAATAAAATAAAATAAATTAAAAACATGGGGGCGTCCAGGGGCCTGGACGCCCCCATTAAGACCCACCCGGGTCCTCAGATCAGGCGTCGGCGGCCGCCCGGCAGACACCCTTTTTGATTCCGGAACCTCTTGGTGTGTTTGACTGGTGTTGATGCCGTCCGAATGCTGTGACGAGACGATTACGGATGCCGAAAAAGGCAGAAGAAGACCCAAGAAAAGGAAGTACTCAAGTGATTCGAAATGCGTAAGCCATCGCGGGGCGTCGTATAGTAATATGAGACTTTCTCAGGAGACGTCAAGAATGACGTGTCTACAGCTGCCCCGCCTTGGCGTCTGCTTTGCAAGGGAGCGACACGTAATGGAATGGTATCGAAGTGGAGTGAAATGAAGTGGGAGCGGACTGATAAGTTGATGCCAAGGTGTGATGAGACACGCTTTTGACGTTACTGTTTGGAATCTTTCCTGAAGTTTCAATGAGGCGACCTTGAAGAAGGTCTTTCAAATATTGACAATTGCTTGGATGGAGATCAAATAAGGGAGGGTGAGATGTGCGCTCAGGCACGAAAAGGAGACCAACTTCTCGGTGTGGAAGTACCTGGGTCACAAATCGGAGGTTTCACCTTTGGGGAGCGGTTACCAGCCAATGTGGAAGTGCTGCGGCCAAGGTGGGTCAAACAAGGTCAAAAGCAATGGAATATCTGAGGGTCTGTCCAAACAAGGGTCTCCTTTGGAAGAGCAACGTAGGGCCATTTCAAGGAAACTCAGTATTTTATTCGGAGTGGAATATCTCATATTTTTAGGAATTGAAGCACAACGGCCTTCGCAATCGAATCACTTGAATGATTTTTCGCAATAAATTAAAATCCTATATGAATGCATGCTGGGTTAAAATAAAAATTTAAAACAAACTAAAATAGAAGATAGTCAAGGATAATATTGTCAACTTGTTAAGAACGGGTCTGGATACCGATCCGGTGAGCCGCCACTAGGCTGGGGCCCGTTTATCCGCGCACTAACTCACTGAATGGAACCGTCGTCCCCATGCTACCACAAGTTAACGGCCTATCCGTACAACCCAAATTCTTCCGGGATCATCACTATTTTTGTTGAAGGGGAACTCAAATCCCAGATTTGTTCGGGTCGCAAGGTCCTTGACATGTTCTAGTAGCGTAGGTATCGTATACTATGATGCATGACATGGTGGGACCAACCATTGAAAGGTGGGACAGGAGACTGGACAAAGACGTCCGTTAGTAAAACCTGCACAGGCCAGCATGGATTAATAACATCAGAAAGTAGCAGAATCATAGCAGAATCGCACCACAATGGGAAGGAGATCTAGCCAAAATCCCGACATTGACCGCTGATGTGATATGTTCTGTCCTGTAGCGATCTTCCCTTCCTATAAGAACTCCCCTTAGGCTAGTTCATTCAGATGTACTAAGGTGGGTTTTGGAAGCTCAGGAGAGGAAGGAGAGGAGAATCTAGAGATTTCAGGATGGAAGGAGAGTCTTCCCGCGTTATGAAGAGGAGCAGGCCTAGCAGCGAGATCAGGTGACTCTCCGACCTCGAGGGTCATCTGAGTGGGACGATCATGTCGCATATGGTAAGCTGATTCATTTCAAATTTTCCATGTGAACCTTCTTCTTACTTCCTTCATTTCTTCTTTCTTTCCTCTTCCAGCCATATCCACTCTTCCCAGGCCCGAGGAAGTTTTCCAAACTGCCATGGCTTTCAACGCTAACTTCCAATATCTCTATTGGCATGAGGGCCATACTCTCGAAGTGGCATCTACAGGGGCTCCTTATTCACGCCAAGCATTACGAGAAGATTCGTATGGACTGGGCGACTATGGGCGCACTAGTGGAGATCTGGCATCCCCAGACCCACACTTTTATCTTCCTGACCTTCGAGGTGACCATCCTCCTCGAGGAGGTGGAACTTCTGCTCGGATTGAAGAAATTCAAGAGTGACGGGAAGGTGAAGGCTATGTGGATGCTGACACGGGGGACTTCTGAAAGCGTCCTTGGAAGCTTCATGCCGCCCGACACAGCCCGAAAGGTCCGTACTCAAAAGGGGATCGATCTCCAAAAGTTCGTGGAGTGGGTCATGGACGCCCTGAGAGGGTCACCAGATGATGACTATTTGGAGGGAATCATGAAGGGGTTCACTATCTATCTGGCGGGTGCTCTCTTGTTCCCTCATACCGACAACATAGTGGAGGAGGATCAACTAAGTGCCATTCGCGGGATCTGGAGTGGAAAGAGGGTGGGACCCGCCGTCCTTACCTATCTTTACAGCGGCCTTACTGCCTCGAGCATGGGTAAGCCTCCTTTTGGTTGCGCACTTGTCTTGAATTGCTGGCTTGATTTGCACTTCAAATTCGACCACCGCGAGGGAATGTCAACTGCTTCGAAGCTCTTCCAACAAAGCCCGCTTCACCACATAGCCGACGTGTTAGGCTTCGGTGGTACTGTAGTGAACCGCGTTCCGTGGCTGAAGAAACGTGAAGACTGGCGGTCTCACTTCCGCACCGTGACACAAGGCTTCTTTACTTGCGCACCGGCATGTTTGCTTTCGCTAGATCTCCTCCTGAGGCCTTCTCCCGAAGTTGATCTTCAACTGATCGGCGCGACCGAAGTCATCCTTTATAATGCGCATCGGTGCTGCCTGCAGATTGTCATCCCACGCCATTCGTTCCCGCCACCGACTGGCATCGTTCCTTTGAAGAAAAGGGAGTTGGGCACTGAAGCGGACGCGAAGGAAGCGAAGGCCATTAAAGCTCCCTGGAAGACAAGTGTTGCGGGAAAGGCCTTAGCGCACGTGGTGGAAGAATGCGAGCCGTGGAGGGCTTATGTAACCGAACTGGGGAAGTTAAGGCCTAAAGCGCCTAAGCCCCTAATGTAGTTCACTCTACTTTTCTGACGGAATAAAATCTGGTATTTGGCAGTTTTGGACCAGTTCCATTAATTATTATTATTATCTTTTTTGTGGTTTTTCTTTTTCTTTGTGTTTTTTTTCTTTGGTTTGGATTATATACATACTCTTATCTTTTTTACTTTTATTATATATATATACTTTTTTTGAAAATTTTTTATTATGGGGGCGTCCAGAGGACTGGACGCCCCTATTTTTTTATTTTTGATTTTTTTTAAAACTTTTTGATTTGGGGGCGTCCAGGGGCCTGGACGCCCCTATTTTTTTATTTTTGATTTTTTTGGTTTTTTTGTTTTGGGGGCGTCCAGGCGCCTAGACGCCCCTAAAATTTTGAATTTTTTAAAAAAAATAAAAAAGGTGGGGGCGTCCAGGCGCCTGGACGCCCCAAAAACAGTGGGTCTTATATATATTGGGGGGGGCCTCACCCCCTGCTCATTTGTACTGTTCATTCTGACGACCCAGTCACCCCAGACGATCCATTCTTAGTCCCAATGGAGCGAGGAGGATCGAGCCAGGGTCCAGAGAAGCGGAAA
Organism: Amorphophallus konjac; assembly: GCA_022559845.1. NCBI lineage: Eukaryota > Viridiplantae > Streptophyta > Magnoliopsida > Alismatales > Araceae > Amorphophallus > Amorphophallus konjac. The sequence continues at coordinate 203,309,990 of CM040119.1, read as the reverse complement.
CGACGGGCTCGTCATCCGAGGAGGCTGAGGGATGATGCCGAGGAAGCTGCTGCGGCGGAGGAGATTGCCGCGGGTGAGGAGGCTCTTCCTTTGGCCTTGGAGGCTGCAGTGGACGCTGGCGACGCGGCAGAGGACGAGCACGATCCGGTAAGCTCTTTAAACTTCCATTCTATTGGTTCACTGGGCTAAAAGGGCGGACGAGAGGCTGTGTGGAGAACGCCGGGGTGAGGGAAGGAGGCGTCCAGGGGCCTGGACGCCTCCACATTTTCTTTTTTGTTCCCTTTTTTTTAATTTATTTATTTTTTTGTAAATAATAAAAAAAGAATTAAAAAATAGGAGGCGTCCAGGCCATGGGACGCCTCCATGATAATATATATATATTTTTTTTATTTATTTTTGTTTTTGTTTTTTGGGTTTTTTCTAAAATTAAAATAAAGAAAATGAAATGGAGGCGTCCAAGGTGTTGGACGCCTCCAAAAAAAAACATAAATATTTTTTAAAAAATAAAAATAAAATAAGATGAATAAGTAGTATATACAGTGTTATTGTTTAATATTATTCATGATGCTGATGTATTTTTTATTGGTTTTGTGGTGTGCAGGGTGTGATGAAAGGACGGATCAGCTGGTCCCTAGTGGTGGCAGCATACCGTGGGCTGCCGGACTTCCAGAGGGCGCGTGTGGACGCCATGGGCTTTGGAGCTTTCCTTAGGATCGAGCCCTTCTGGCTCGACCTTCCTCTTATCCAGGCATTGAGGGAGCGGTGGCACGCGCCGAGCCGGGCGTTTCTGATGCCCTGGGGGCACATGGTGCCGACACTCGAGGACGTGGCTCGGATCACCGGGCTACGGGTTGACGGAGAGGCGGTGAGCGGGGTCACCTACCCCGACTACCGAGAGAGTGCCCTGGACCTGCTGTGGTTAGAGACGAGCGTGACTAATAGAGACAGCAGGGTAGTTGGCCGAGTGGAGATTATGGAGGCGCTCGGATTCGTTGACCCGCGACAGCGGGTTAGCGAGACTGGAGCGGAGTTTCTGGCACGATTGGAGGGAGATGCCCGTGCAGCTTTTACCCAGGATCCGAGCGAGAGGGAGCTGGTGGATCTAGACCTTCGGAGGTTTCTTTTCTTCTTCCTGGGCCGCCTTCTGCTGGGGACGAAGGGGGACGGCATCCACTGCCGCTTCCTCGGGATTCTGGCGGATCTTGACAGAGTGGGGCACTACGCGTGGGGAGCGGCTCTGCTTGCCCATTTGATTGCTGATCTATCCCAGACTTCAGAGAAGGAGACGACAGTCAGCGGCTTCGCACCTTTTCTCCAGGTAAACATCTTATTTATGCATTCCCACAGTTAAATATGCAATTATTGTACTAATGATGTATGATGGATGCAAGTGTGGAGCTATTACTATTTCCCGATGGGGAGGGCTAGGCATGGGAACAGGAGGGCCGTGCCTCTGGCGCGGCGGTGGAGGCCGGTCGTGGTTGCAGCACCCCACGGCTACCAGCTGGCGTCGCTTCGTCGGGAGCTGAGCGAGTATCCCGAGGCCATGGTATGATGTGTATGATTTTTTTGTGTTTATGCATGTGACTGAATAGTAACTAACATGATGTATGTATGGTGATGCAGGTGGTGTGGAGACCCTACCTGGGCATGGGCGACGCTGGCCAGCCTTGGGTTGTAGCGGGTCTTCGTCGTTTCAGGCGGGACGTGTGGGTTCATTGCCTAAATGAGATCGAGCCGCTTCGGTTGAGGCTGGTTATGAGGACGTTGGGGCTAGCCCAGGAGTGGGTTGATGTAGAAGAGCCGGCCCGCATTGGGCGGAAGACCAAGGGGATGGCGAAGGTTGTGGATTGGCGTACGCGCTTCCCAGCACAGTACCAGGACTGGCAGCAGGGCGGGGTCCCAGTGGTGTCCCATGTACAGAACAGTACTGATTACCTGAGACGGTACCGGGCTACGTATGGGGACCGCCTCTTCCTTGGTGGTATGGCAGGGGTAAGTGAAATGAGAATGCTTCACTCTTTTATATGTATATGCATGTGGTACTAACTTACGTGCAATGCAGGATGCTCGTGATACCATGATCGCCGACCTGCGGGCCCAGTTGGCGGACGCCAGGCGACAGTTGGTGGCCATCTGACAGGAGTTGCAGATCCTGGTGAGTTTATGTGATGCATTTTTTTTTGTGACCTGGATTTTTGATGCTTAGCCTTTGACTGACGTTTGCCCCATGTTTCAGCGGGCCCACCAGACAGCGACAGCCGGGACGGCTGGTGGAGCGGGTTCCAGCTCGCGGGGCCCTCCTCCGGAGGTTTCTGCCCTCCAGGAGTAGCTGGCGTATGCGGTGGCTCGTGCTGAGGAGGCCGAGCGTGACCGTGAGGCTCGAGTGAGTGCTTGCCTGACCTCGACTCTCCTTCTGGCTGCCCTCCTTCTATCACTGTTGTTCTCTTATGGTGCATGCGTGCTTTGACAGGTGGCCGAGATTCGGGAGGCCCTGGCGCGTGCTATTCGTGCCGAGCAGGAGCGCGACGCTCGGGTGGCGGAGCGTGACGCCCGGATTGCAGAGCTGGAGGAGGAGCGTCGACGGGAGGCTGAGGAGCTCCCTCGCGACGTAGTGGATCTGCGGATCGCCCTCGAGCTGTCGAGGAGAGAGGCGATGAGGGAGAGAGCGGAGAGGGAGAGGGATAGGGAGAGCGTGGAGAGAGAGAGGGAGAGGGATAGGGAGAGAGAGAGGGAGGAGCGACAGCGGGATCAGACCGAGAGAAGGGCTCTAGAGGCCCAGCTGCTGGAGCTCCGATTGAGTCTCGGCACGGCGGAGGGGAGGCTTCGGGAGAGCGAGGAGCGCTACCAGAGGGCGAAGGAACGCGGGGCGCGACTTCGTCAGTCTGGTTCTTTTTCCATGGGCAGCTATCTGGTTTCTTTGGCCGAGGAGCGTCGTCGCGCCTTCGAGGCTAGAGTGCCACCGCAGGGCGAGGCGAGCACGGCTTCTCAGGGTTCGCAGAGGCCCCCTAGGGATCCCCGGCAGAGGAGGGAGGAGAGAGATGACTAGGAGGGTGATGGTGAGAGTTAGAGAGTTGCTTGTACACGTCACCCTTCTCACTGTATGATGTACTTTCGGCTATTATATGAAATGAAAATGGCTTTCTTGTGTTGTGTGTACTTTTCTCTCTCCCACACTTTCTTCTTTGCACTGAGTTGTCCTTCGAGGTACGCTCCACGAGACCTTGCCCTGAACAGCGGGGAACTATGCTTTGCACGGGGGGATTCTGTTTCCTTTCTCCCCCTTTTGGGCGCGTCCAGGCGCGAGGACGTGTCTTAATCCTTGAATTCAAATTTAAAGCATCGGGTGGCCTTTCTTCTCCCGTGCCTTACCCGCAAACGAGCCCGCCTTCCGCCGAAACTCGCTTGCCCCTTTTTCGTCATCCTCCTCTTTTGATTGGTGGAGTTCGGTGGGCCCGATCATGGTGAAGGTGGAGAGGGACGAGGAACTCCTCGCCCGAGGAGGGACGCGCCAGAGCACGGAACGGCGTCTATGGAGGAGGAAGGGCCGCTTCGGGCCCCCGAGGGACCCGAGGGGCCCGATGTCGCGGAGGGAGGTGAACACGGTCTGGTAGGTCCTCTGATCTTTTCCTCTTTTAATTCATTTTGAGTTTTGAAGTGAGCCGCGCGAGGGGGGAAAGGGTTCGGCGAGTGTTGCACTTAAATGATGGATGCGTCCTAGACAGGGGACGCGTTCTTTTTGACTGATGTGGGACCCCTTTCTTGGTGCAGGACATGGCAAGGACCCTAGGCCTGGCCGATGAGTGGGCGAGTGTGGACGAGCCGAGCCGCGTCAAGAGGGAGAGTCGCGGCAAGGAGAGGCTCGAGGACTGGCCCGTACGTCTCCCTGGACAGCAAGGGGGTGTACTGGTGCAGGACAGTGCCGACTTCCTGCGGCGGCAGAGAGAGTGTTACGCGGGGCTTCCCCAAGCTGGGGACACGCGTGGCATCGGCGGCTCGCGCGCCCAACTATCAGAGGCTAGGCGGCAGCTGGCCGTCGCTCAGCATGAGCTGTCGCTCCTGGTAAGTTACGTGCCGCACTTTTATCTTCAGATTTGGAGTTTCACTGACGGCCGTTGTTTATTTTGTTCCAGCGTGCCCAGCAGAGAGCGACGGCGGGGATGATTGGTGGTGCATCTTCCAGTTCCTCGGCCCCTTTTCTCGAGATTGCCTCCCTCCGGGAGCAACTTGCCGGTGCGGTGGCCCGCGCGACCCGGGCGGAAGAGGAGCGTGATGCCTGGGTGGCGACTGTAGCGGAGCTGCGGCATCGAGGTGAGGAGAGACCTTCTCCAGACATCCTGGAGTTAAGGGTTCTTCTACAGATGATGAGGAGAGAGACAGAGAGAGAGAAAGCCGAGAGAAGGTCCGAACGACAGCGGGATCAGACCGAGAGGAGGGCCTTGGAGGCCCAAGTAAGGGAGCTCCGGCTGGGCCTTCAGGCCGTCGTGCAGAGGCTAGGAGGGATGGAGACGCGCTACAAGAGAGCGCGAGAGTTCGGGGAGTGACTCCGCCAGTCCGGTCACTTTGTCGCTAGTGGCTTCTTCGCCACGCCAGGGGAGGAGCAGTGAGTCACTGCTGCGGAGCAGGCGCCAAGAGGCGAGGCAGGTGCTGCTGCACGAGGATCCCGGAGACTTCTGAGGGACCCTCACCTCGGGGGAGAGGAGAGGGACGCCTAGAGGGACGAGCATGGAAATAATGGCAAGGGCTGGCGAGCTAGTGGACCCGCCACCTCTCTATGATTGTAGTGTTTGTGATAGCTTATGTAGAATTATGAATGGAATGATTTGATTTTTTGCTGCTTGTTTGTTCTCTTGTGCGTTCCTTCTTCCCTACACTTCCTTTCCTTTGCACTGTTCCCATGTGATGGGTCTGCCGAGACTCCGCCCCGAGTGGAGAATCGCGTCTTGTTGCGACCATTTCCACAGGAATCTGCCGTCGAAGTCAATAATGACGGCCCTAGCCCCTTTCCCGAACGTTGTGTCAAATTTTGCGAACGTCCTCCAAATCATGATAGGGTATCCCTAGACAACATAGGGGGCTAGTCGTCATATTCTTCGTCCAGTCAATCACCCCGTGCGAGCGGTGAAGCGATACACGGGACCGCATGGCAGGTGCCTCATTGCGAGGGCTATCATTAACAGGTGATGGAGGCAATCTTGGCCCGCACTCCTTCCATTTCTATAAATTCTTGTCCCTTTTATCTTCCCAGGTATATCGAGGACTAACTCGAGGAGCACAAGTTCTCACGGGAGAGGAGGAGTTCAAAATTCTAAGAGTTGGATGGAGGGCGAATCTTCCCATTCTTCGAAGAGAAGCAGGTCCAGTGGTAGTAGTTCCAGGAGGCTTTCAGACCTTGAAGGGCACTTCAGCGAAAGGGCCCAATCACAACTCGTAAGCTAAGTTTTCTTGCCCTTTTTTCCATTCTTTCTTCCTTTCTTCTGACCAAACCTCACCCCCATTCCTTGTATGTGTAGGTTGTGATGAAATCACAAATCTTATGGGAGTTGGTAGTAGCAGCGTACAGGGGCCTCCCAGATTTTTAGAAGGCGAGGCTAGACGTGATGGGATTTGGCACCTTCCTTCGGATTGAGCCGATCCAGCTCGACCTGGTCCTGATCCAAGCCTTGTGTGAGAGATGAGACCCAGTGAGTCGGGCATTCCTGATGCCCTGGGGGCACATGGTGCCCAGCTTGGAGGATGTGGTCCGGATCACAAGCCTGAAGGTAGAGGGCGAGGCAGTGACCGGAGTCACTTACGCGGACTACAGAGAAGGTGCCCAGAAGTTACTGGGTTTGGACCTAGATGGTCGGAAAAATAGGTCGGTAGCTAGGGCGTCCCTCATGGATGCATTAGGGCTCACCGACACTCGTCGGCGGGACGATGAATCCTCAGAAGAGTTCATGGAAAGGATGGAAATAGGATGCCGTGCCATGTACTGCACAGATTTCGGCGACTGGGAAAGATGCAACATAGATTTGAGGAGATTTCTCCTCTTCCTTTTGGGGAGATTGGTACTGAGCTCGAAAGGGGACGGTATCCAATGTTGCTTCCTAGAGCTGCTGTCAGACCTTGAAAGAGTAGGGTATTATGCCTGGGGAGCCGCCATGCTGGCACACTTGTTTGCAGGCCTATTCCAAGAAACGGATCGTGAGATGACTGTGAGTGGTTTCACACCATTCATCCAGGTATTTTTGGTTTTGCTTGTTTTGTATTTTTTTTGTGTTTTTGCAAAGTACTGATGACCTGTGCCGAGCAGCTATGGAGCTATTATTACCTCCCTATGGGGAGAGCTCGGCATTGGCGACCCATGGTGGTGCCGTTAGCCAGGCGGTGGGAACCCATCATGAGTGCGGCACCCCTAACCTACCAACTGATGGTGCTAAGGCGGGAGCTACAGGAGTTCCCTGCAGCGATGGTAAACTGGAGGTCCTACTCAGACATGGTCGATGCCGACCAGCCGTGGGTTCTAGCAAGTCATGTCCGGTTCGGACGGGAACTGTGGATGCACTGCCTGAATGAAATCGATCCGCTTCGGCTACGATTAGTTATGAGGACTTTAGGACTGGCTCAAGAATGGGTGGATTCAGCTGCGCCACCTCGTGTCGGGAGAAAGACGCGGGGACCGGCGACCTGCATTGACTGGCGCGTGCGATTCCCCGAACAGTATTAGGACTGGCAACGGGGTGGCACGATTGTAGAACCACAGGCGCGGGATAGCGAGGACTACTTGCGTCTATATCGGACAAAGTACGCAGAATGGTTCCAACCCCGGGGACTTGTGGAGGTAGGTTTCCCCTTTTCTCTTCTCTTCTTTCTCCTTTTCTTGGTTTTCTGGTGAAAATGCTGACTTGTAAGGCTGCAGGATGTCCGGGATGCCATGATAGCGAATTTACGAACTCGCTTGGCAGAGATGGAACAACAGTTGGGCGATACCCGCGGAGCTACGAGTGCCTTGGTAGGTGTACAGTACGTTCCTAATTAAAATCCCAGATTCCAGATGTTGGCTGCTAATTCACGCGGTCGTAGCATGCCCAGATTGGCGCGACTTCCCCAGGGATGGGAGTGGGTGGTGCCTCTTCCAGCTTGTGGATTCCCACCTCAGAACTTGACTTGCTTCACGAGCAACTTGCTCACGTCACGTAGCGCGCTACGGAGGCAGAAGGGATGCTCTGTATACAGGTAAAAGTTTCAGTATTGAGTTCTCTTGGTTTACGCCTTATCGCGTATCTGAGATGGTACACTTAGCAGGAAAAGGAGACGGAAGAAGCGCTTGCCAAGGCTGCGCAGAAGGAGGCTAGGATAGCAGAACTGGAGAGGGAACTGCGGCGTCATTCTGATGACGACTCCTCTAGGGATGTCGTAGAACTGAGGATCACTCTCCAGTTGGAGAGGGAAGACCGCGAGAGAGAACGTGCAGAGAGAGAAAGAGACGCAGAGAGAGAAAGAGCCAACAGATTGACTGAAAGGGAGGAACGAAGGGCCATGGAGGCCCAACTATTCGAACTCCGAATCAGCCTTGGTCTTGCTGAACAGTGGCTGAGAGATGATGAGGAGTGCTACCGAAGAGCACGAGAGCGTGGCTTTCGTGTTGGTAGCTTCTCTGCTGCTTCCGTAGATCAACGCCGGGATGCGGGAATAGGAAGAGGAGTACATAGCGGTAGGAGTACCGCTTTTCGTAGTTGGGTAGCACCTTTGAGAGTGTTTTGCCCGGAGAGTAGTGGGACGAGTAATGCAGAGAGAGAGGGTGGAACTTGATGTAATTTTTTTTGTTTTTGGAATAAAACACAAGGTTTGGTTTGTTTGGTTTTCACCTTTGCTTCTGTTGCCTGAATCCCTGCACACATCACTGAAACAAACAAATCAGAATTTCTGTTCTGACTTGGCCCCTTGCTCAATAAGCAAATGGTCACTGTGACTGTCCTTGATAACTGGTCAAGGGGCCAAGCCTTTATTAACGAAGGCAATGGAAGAATGTGGTGACAAATGCGACAGGCAAACACACGAATGCAAGCGGTATTAAAGTGAGATGCTGCACGTAAATGTAATCATGCAAAATTGATTTGTTTTCTTTTTTATATTTGGCATTTTTTTTTGTTTTATCATAAAAAAAGATTTTTTATTTGCAAACATGTACATTTTTTCTTTTTCTTTTTTTTTTTTTGTTATTTTATCATCTCAATTTTTTTATTGCTAACGCCCGGCAAGCACCCAAATGGCACCTAACCTTCGTGAGAACATGGGTTTCTTACTAACCTCCCAAGTATCTTAAGTGCACATCTAGGTTGATTTGGGCCTCTAGACCCCTCGAATGATGATCCCGCCGGCTAAGACTTACCTTGATGACAATACCGTCATGCCATGCTTAGGCTCCCAGTTGCTTCCGACCACAGGGATTCACCCAAAAGGTGTTCGAGGTAAATGATTTGCCCGACCCGGGTCTGTTTCCTCACAACTCTAGATGATATATGATGGAACACCCTGGAACCCTAACGACCAACCGCGCGACGCTGACCCGGAATCAGACGCCGTCGCACCCATAGGTGACGCGCTTGCATTGGCCTAAGCCCGAGGTTAAACAAGAAGACAACAAGTGGTAAACAGGGGTCTTGACCAGCCAGAAACACAGAGACTCCTTCGCAGCGATAGCTTTTACTTTTCAAAGTAGGCAACCATATGTGCATATTAAAATAAGGTCGCAGACCCTGGGCAGTTTTCACCTTTCAGAAACTCCATCGAACCTTCATCTTTAGAGGAAGAAGGAAGAGCGTGGGGGATAAACCTCTTGAGAGGATCAGCAAAACCGTTAACCCGGTGAGCGAATAAGGGCCCATTAACTCTTTCCTTTCGGACAACTTCAGACCAAATCTCGAGCATTTACATTCCACGGCCCCTTTTGTGGATTCAGACTTTTGCTTTGAGGGGTTCCATTTATCGCAACAGGCACGGTCACGACCAGGCTTTTCTCTTGATTTTGATTTTGTATTTCTTTTCGTGAGGGAGATATAGTCGCTTGACGTTTGTGGGCTCCCTTTTTGTATGCCTGCGGGGACACTGCCCTCTTCTCGTGCTCTGATCGATGCTCGAGGAAATGGATCCTACTCTTGCCTTTGGGGTTTGAGTTTCAGTTTCTCATGCTCAGCATTTTAAGGGCGCCGACTGTCTCATTTGGTCGAAGAGAAAAGAATAAAGATTACAGCTTCTGGAGATCTTCTGGGTGACGCTCCACCGTAGGTGATGCTACCGACTTTTTTGAATAAAATACATAAGTGAGCACATGTTAGCTTCCTTCGAGCGAGCATAGGCCGACGTGGCCGGACAGGGGTCTCGACGGTTCTGGCAAACCAAGACCCGGTGCCTACCAAGCCTTAATGGGCCCTATCCTAACATGAAGGTTAAATGCAGGGACTTAACTATATGGTGACTGCCGGGCATCGGCATTTTGAATTTTCCATATTTTTAGTGGTTTTCAATATTTCTTTGTTTTTGATGTTTTTATCTTTTCATCATTTTTTTTTGTTGTGCTAAGGGTAGTATTTCTTAAGATAAAGCCCATTCCAAGGGTGGGATAACTCGGTCCCTTCGGCGTTGACTAGCTTGTAGGCGTTGCCAGGGTACACGGCTTGAATTACAAATGGTCCTTCCCAAATGGGTTGGAGCTTAGAACGCGGACCTCCAGGTTTGACAAAAATTCTTTTTACGACCATCTCACCGACTTTGAATTTTCTCTCAACGACTTTCTTTTGGTAAAAGCGAGCGAGTCTATTTTGATACACACGCGCGTGTTCGGCGGCGGCCAGTCGCTTCTCATCCAAGAGTTTCAACTGGGCGAGGAGTGAATTACGACGATCGTCGAGGGGAAATTCCTCGTCCAATTGTACCCTGAGAGAAGGGATCAGAGTCTCGTACGGGACTATCGCTTCCATACCATAAGTAAGGGCAAATGGAGTCTGCCCGGTGGGGGTACGGATTGAAGTGCGATAGGCCCATAGAGCTTCGATAAGCTTTTCTGGCCAGTCTGAAAACTTACTAGACTCGCAGGTTTTTTTGATGATTTTGAGCAATGTTTTATTGGTGGCCTCCGCTTGGCCGTTACCTTGTGGGTAATAAGGCGATGAATGATGCAATGCAATTGCGTACCTTTTGCAGAGGTCCTGTAGGTCCTGAGAAATGAATTGTGGCCCATTGTCGGTGACGATCGTGCTTGGGATGCCGAATCTGGCGAGGATGTTCTTTATGATGAATTTGCAGACCGTTGACGCCTTGATTTCCGCGTAAGCTTCGGCTTCGGCCCATTTGGTGAAGTATTCCGTCGCAGTAAGGATGAAAGATTTCTGCTTGGTGAGGGAATTGGGATCACCTAGGGGACCAATGATGTCGAATGCCCACATGGAGAAAGGCCACGGGGAGGATATTGGGTGAAGTGAGGAAGATGGTGAATGGATTTTATCGGCGTGAAGTTGACACTTGACACACCTACGGACATAGACAACACAATCCTCTTCCATAGTGGGCCAGTAAAAGCCTTGCCGAATGATCTTCTTGGCGAGCATCTGACTATTCACGTGGCCACCGCACACACCCGAGTGCGTCTCCTCTACACATTTCCAAACTTCATCGTCACCAAGACATCTTAACAGAATACCAGTAAGGCTCCTCCTATAGAGTAGATCTCCAACCAAAGTATATTTCTGAGCCACCCTTCTTATGGCTTTCTTATCCTCTGTGGTGGCCCCTTCAGGATAAAACTGATCTTGGAAGTATTTGACGATTTCATAGAACCATGGTTTCTCTTCATCAGCCAGTTCTTCTTCGACCTCTGCCAACATGATTTCTCTCTTCTCAAGGATATCTTCCTGCAGGATCTTCCTTGCTATCCTGTCTTTGATGTTTACGTAGGAAGCATCATCGATCGCAGGGGCGTGAAGTTTGTAGATGGAAATGGACTTAAACCATCTTCCTAGAGGGAACCTTATGGATGATGCCAACGAGGCGAGGGCATCGGCGAGAATATTCTGATGACGAGGGATATGAACAAAGATCAGTTTGGCGAATAGTTTGGCAAAGGCAGCAGTGAGTTCTTGGTATGGCTTGAGTTTGGGATCGCGAGTGCGATACTTAGTGAGCACCTGGCGAAGGATGAGTTGACTATCACCTACGACTCGCAACTCAGTGATACGAAAAGAATGGGCGAGTTCTAGGCCAGCTAGAAGAGCTTCATATTCGGCTATATTGTTGGTGACTGAAAATTTGAGCTGGTATGCCAATGGGAATGTGAGACCTTCAGGCGACAGGAGGGTGATGCCGATTCCTCTCCCTTGAGAATTCAGAGCTCCATCAAAATATAGTGTCCACATTGGCTCATCTGATTGGTTGACGGACATTAGTTCCTCATCTGGAAACTCTGATTGGACGGGATCGAACTTGGGAAGAGGATGCTGAGCGAGATGCTCGGCTATGGCATAGCCTTTAATCACCTTTTGCTGGATGTAGGTGATGTCGAACTGAGAGAGAAAACTTTGCCAGCGTGCTAGCCTATCCGTAAGGACGGCTTTCTCCAGAAGGAATTTGATAGGATTCATCCGAGCAATCAAGTGGACCTCATGAGCCAAGAAGTAGTGTTTCAATTTCTGCACTACCCAAACGAGGGCAGCACAGGTTTTCTCCATGACGGTGTACTTCTGCTCACAGGGATTGAGAAGTTTGGACAAGTAATAGGTTGCCTGTTCCTTGCCTTCTTCATCAGCTTGTGCGAGGACGGCTCCCACGGAGTCATCCAAGACTGAGACGTAAAGGATCAGAGGTTTTTCTGGTTTAGGTGGAATGAGAACGGGTGGACTAGCCAGATATTCCTTCAACCCTTCAAAAGCTTTCTGACATTTAGAATTCCAGTGGAATTCTACTCCTGGCTTGGTCAACTCGTAGAGAGGTCTACACCTTTGTGAATGTTGAGACACAAACCGACGAATAAACTGCAACCTCCCGATTAAATCTCGGACTTCCCTCAAATTCTTGGGAGGCGGCATATCCCTGATGGTCTTAGCTTTGTCGGGATCTATCTTGATCCCTCTTTTACTCACAATGAACCCCAGCAATTTACCCGACGACACACCAAACACACTTTTTCGGGTTCATTTTCAATTGGAACTCTCTTGACCTTTGCAAGAGCTTAGCCAAAACTTCTGGATGTTCCATCCTGGTCCTTGATTTCACCAATAAGTCATCCACATACACTTCCAGATATATGTGCATCATGTCATGAAATATGGCCATCATCGCTCTTTGGTAAGTAGCTCCAACATTCTTTAACCCAAACGGCATGACCATGTAACAATATGTTCCCCAAGGGGTAGTGAATGACGTCTTTTCCTGATCCTCTTCTGCCAAACGAATTTGATTGTATCCTGAAAATCCATCCATGAAAGAGAGGGTTTCGTAGCCTGCCGTGTTATCAATCAGCACATCAATGTGAGGTAAGGAAAAATCATCCTTTGGACATGCGCGGTTAAGGTCCCGGAAGTCGATGCAAATCCTGACTTTCCCATCTTTTTTCATGACCGGGACAATGTTCGCCACCCATTGAGGATAAAGAACGACTCTAATGAACCTGGCTTTGTGGAGCTTATCGACCTCTTCTTTCATTTTCAAAGCCATCTGAGGGTGGAAACGCCTTAACCTTTGTTTTACCGAGATGGACCCTGATTTTAGGGTTAAACGGTGTTCGACCAAGGTTGAATCCAGACCCGGCATATCCTCGTAGCTCCATGCAAACGTGTCCTTATATTCCTTGAGAACCTCAATTAATGCCTCTTCTTCAGAGGGTGGTAGGTTGTCACTTATGAGGACTATCCTAGGGTCTTCCTCAGTTCCCATGTTGACTTCTTTGGTGGATTCTTCTACGGCGGTTGACGGCTCGTCGAATCTCCTCATTCCACTAGCGTATGCGCCCGCCGCATCCTCATATTCTTCACCCTCATCTTCAGTGGGGCATTCTTCATCCGTGATCTCGTAGACTCCATACCCTTCATCAGATACACAGTCGCCCTCGCATTCTATTTCGGGTAGCTGGATGGGATTTTCTAACAACTGGGGGATGGCAAGAAAGGCCTGACACCTGGCGGCCAAATTCAGAAGGAATCGACGAGGGATCTGCCTACCCTTGGATTTCTTCCTAGGTACTACTCTTGGCCTATCATTCCTAGATTGACTGACAATATTTACAGAAGAAGAGGAAGACGAAGAGGATGGTGTAGAATGTACAGGAGAAGACCCCTCAGAGGAGGGGTAGAAAAGGTCGCTCATCGGACCTTGGACGGGTGGTCCGCAAGGCGGTACGCACCCGTGGGAGATGTAGGAGGTTTCCTCAACGAAGATGTGTTGTTGGGGAGTTTGAAAATTGACGTTTTTTTTTTTGTTTTCATTTTTAATGACAAAGCAGTGAAAAGAGATTGGAGGAGAGAGGAAAGTGGTTATGGCTAGAGGATTCTGAGGCTCATAGAGCAGATCATGGTTGAAGACCTGGCGCGGGTTGAAATACCCGCGTAGGTATGTAAGCAAAGAAGGGGACCTGGGAAGATCATCAGACAATTATCTGGCCCAGGAAGAAGATATCAACAAAGGTTGAGACGAGTGGATGGAGAAGATGGCGGCTAATGAGCCGTCGACGGCAATGTTGAGGACGGATGAAGATCCGTCGATGACAGGGTCCTTCTGGCGAGGACGAGGATAGTTTGGAACCTTGGCAAGAGTGGTAATATTCTCTGGTATTTCGGAGATCAATGGTGGTCCTTCAAGCTGCGGAGACGAGAACATCCTTTCCAGTGCAACGAAAATGTCCCGTATGTCGAACCATTTGTCCCACTCGCATTCCGGATCTTTGATCTTGCCTCTTTTGGTGATCCTCGGACATTTTTCAGCCAAATATACAGCATGTGATCCCCCATATACTTCTCGTGGGTGATCTCCCATCTGAACAATGGGCCCTCTGTTGAAGTGGTTTGATAGAGTCCACGTGAGGGGCTTCCAATCTGCCTTGAACGGTCCTTTGAAGCCTAGGCCAAACCTGCGGTTCGGCCTAATTTCCTTTGGCGGTTTGAGCATACCCTGTAACTGTGCGCCCAGACCTTTTCCTTGTTGATAGCCGATGGTCCTCATAATCTCCCAACCTTTGGAGTGAAAAGGGAGACATGATGTTGTGGTTGCCCTGACCGGCTCCTTTGGTGCTAGTGGAACATGAGATGGATCACGTACGTCCAGCAGTGACAATATGGGCCGATGAGACGGCCAAACAGAAGGCAGAGAGGTGTTGATAGCATCCACTGTGTGAAGGACAGGTGTACTGACCACTTTAATAATTCTCCCATTGTAAGGAAACTTCAGGCACTGATGGTTGGTGGAAGGCACAGCGTCCATGGCTTCGATGTAAGGGCGACCCAGTATAACCTTGAATGTGGGGTCCATGTCGAGGACATGGAATTCCGTGGGAATTGACATGGGGCCTAGTTCTGCCTTCAGAATAATCATCCCCTTCGGCGGCATTTTGCTATTGTCATAAGCCGTGACCGTGATCGAGGAAGGTCTTATTTGTTCCTCGTTGACCCCACACAACTGAAGAGTGCTCATGGAGATCACATTTATGGATGCACCCGTGTCCACAAGACAAGGGTTTATGGATACCCCATTAATTTTTATTGAAATGCACAATGCATATTTCCGAGCTTCCTTGGGAGCGAGCTCGTAGTTGTGAAACATGATGGCTGGTTGTGTGTCTGTTGGGGTCAGGACGGTCGAAATCTTCTCCACGGGGAGGTCTTCATTAACCATGACCTTTTGAAGATATTCCATGAAGGCCGCCTGGTGGGATGTGGATCTTTGAAGTAGTTCTAGGATGGAGATCCGGGCAGGTGTCTTGTCCAAGTGTTTCAATAGATCATACTGTGTTCCAGGGATAGCTCTTTCTGGTTGTTCTGCATCATCCTTCTCTGGCTGAGATTGCTCGGGATTCTGACTGTTGTGGGGGAAAACCCTGTGGAAAATCCTTCCACTCCGGAGCACCATTGCCTGCGGCTTTTGTACCTCTGTGGGGGTAGCAGTGGGTTTTAACAGGGGTTTGAGGGGTAGTAGTGGAGGAATGGTTGATGAAGCAGGGGTGATGACGGGAGCAGGGATTCTGATGAGGGGTTTGTTAGGTGGCGGCATGGTGGAGGTAGAGGGGATATTGCGCGGATTATGAAGGATAAGGGGTCTAGAAGGTGGCGGTGGAGATGAAGTAGGAGTGGGTAGGGCTTGAAGTGGGCAATGATTTTGAGGTGGGTGATGGTTAATGAGTGGTTTTGAAGGCATTAGTGGTGATACGGTGGAGAAAGACGGGGTTATGTATGGTTGACGGATGATAAGGGGTTTAGAAGGCGTAGGGATAAATGTGGTAGAGGTGGATGGTAAAGTGGGGGAGTGAGAGAAGATGAGAGGGTGTGAAGGCGTAGTGGAGAGTGTCGGTTGATAGGAGGTCGGGGTGCGGATGAGAGGGCGTAATGGTAGTGGAAATGGTGATGGTGATACTGACGCGGGTCGATGAGAGAGAGGTGCTACCCGGGCAAGGTGAGGGGGTTGCATGACGATAGGGTTGGAGGTAGAAAGAATGGAGGTACTTTCCTGGTGCCACACCTGCTCTCTCCCGACTTCCGGGAAGGAGGAGATGGGGTTAACCTGATGATTGGGCTGTTGGTGCTCCGGTAATGGATCTTGGATTATGCCCATGTCGGGCTGTTGTTGTGGGGCCTGTTGAGCCTGCTGTTGTTGTTGTGGTTGTTGTTGCTGTTGTAACTGCTGCTGTGGCCTATGAGGAGGTCTCCTAGCCTTGAGAGCCGCGACGTATCGTCTCATCTCATCCCAATCTATTTGATGTTCATCATTCATATCATGGATGTAATCTTTAAAATGGAAGCAGTAATCTACTGTGTGTCCCGGCTGCCTGTGGTAAACGCAGTATTTGGAGGTATCAACATTGGGGGGCCACGCGGGCCTTTCTCTGGGTAGGGTGAGTTGGTTTGATGCCATGAGGGCATTAAAAATGTCTGCTAAGGTTTCCGGCAATGGTGGATAGTAGGCTCTCTTGGGACCGAGTGGCCTCCTTTGTTGCTGTTGGGGACCATAGTTCCCCGGGGGTGGAACTTGGTTGTACTGAAGTGGTGGTTGTTGTTGCTGAGGTTGTGGTTGTTGTTGCTGGGGTTGACGTAATGGAGGCATATTATTTTAGGGTGGATTATTTTGGGGTGGAGGACGAAGAGGGAAAGGACCTGGTTGAAGGGGAAGTCGGGGCATTTGTGGAGGCCTTGGGTTGACTGCATAGTTGGCATTGTTGACCGCACTGACTTGCTCATTTGTCACGACCCCTTCTGTGGCTCCGCCCGGGACACCAGCGCCTGTCTTTCTGACCACTTTAGGCTTCGGCGACTCAAACATGTTCATGATGGGGGAGTCTTTTAGCTGGGTTTGGATGTACCGGGCCCTTTCATAGAGTTCCCCCATTGTAGTAAGTTTATTCATGGCCAGGACATGTCTGAACTGTAGGGTTGCATTAGACACAATCATCTTCACTTGTTTGAGCTCGGAGAGGGTATCCCTTATTCTTTCCGCCAGAGACCTCCATCTATCAGCATATCGGACAAAATCCTCGTCGGGTTTCATCTTTTCGGCCACTAGGTCGGTAATGGAGAGTGAGGGACCGACCCTATCCCTATATTTCTGCAAGAACCTTCTCTGGACTATTTCAAAATTCTCGACCTCGCGGGGCTCCAGAGAATAGAACCACTCAAGCGCAGGACCATCCAATGATCTCCGAAAGAGGTATGCCAGGGACCTCTGATCGTTTTGCCAATAGGAGAATTCATACATGAAATCCTTGAGGTGAATGAAGGGGTTGTCGGTACCATTGTATCTGCGGTACGTGGGCATTTCGGAGGGAGGAAGATGAATGACGGGAAGGATTGGCAAAGTAACCTCCGGGGTGGCTTTCACGTCCACCATCCTTCTCAGATTTTGAAACTGCTCGTCCATGCGATTGAACCTATTGAGGAGCGATTGGGCGAGCTCCTCTGGAGGTGAAGGTGGCACTTGCCACTGGGGGAGAAACTGTCTCCCGGAGACTTGAGGGGGGAACTCGGAATGAGAGGGAGCTGTCAGACCGCCGATAGTTGGCCCTGGCTGAAGCGGTGTGTGGGGAACAACGGGAGTTTGAGATTGTGACGGGAACTAGAATGAGGGTGGTTGTTGGCTCGCTTGTCCTTGAAGCGAGGGAGACTGGATGGCTTGTGCCAGCGAAGGAGATGGAATGGCCTGCACGGACTCTTGTGGAGGTGCGATGGCCGGAGTTGATTCCTGGGGCGTGGGGGAAACAGATTTCCCCTTCAGAATGGCCTGGAAGGCCTGGAGCTGTTCAGAGGTAAGCTCCGTGTTGGCGAGGACGCCCAGTAAGGAAGAGATATCCTGTGGTAGGGACGTGTCCCCGACAATAACCTGCACCTCATGCGAGAGCTCATGAGAAGGACCTGAGTCCATAGCATAGACTCGCGGGTCGGCTGACAAACCACGACTAGGGTGGTTTTCCTCAAAAGACTCATGAGCCATGCTCACAGTTTTCCCAGAACGTAAGAACATACACTAGCAAGCAGGTAGCACAGATTATCAAACAAGTGGATGTCTTTATGCCTTTTTTTGTGTTTTGATTTTGATGATTTTTTTTATTTTTAGCGAGATCCGAAGTTCACACAAAATGGCGACCCTAGTTTATTTTTGTTTCACCGCCGTGTCAGCTAGGGTCTCTCGTCTCACCACGAATGAAATGACTAACTTCGGGGAACTTCAATGGTACAACCAGCCCAGTGAACGAAGAGGAGATTCTTCGATGTCGGGGACTTACGAAGGTCCCAGTGTAGGAGATTCTAGTCCGTTGAGAGGAATTCTCAAACGGAGAGTCCTTCCTTCACCGGGAAAGGGTGATCCTCAAAAAAATGAAAAAAGGATAGAAAAGAGGGATGGATGCATGTAATGAAATGCTGACAGAGATATGGAGTGGGAAAACAACAGAAATAACAGACATATAATAAACAAAGAACCAATCAAAACTGACAGTGCTGCCGTGGGCACGACGGGGGCGCGCGCGGGCGCCAAGGTGGAGAGGCACGGATGGTGCCGAACTTGCAAGGGTAGCCAAAAGGAAGCAGTAGACGTCCCACCGTGATCGCTAATCTGTGAGCAACGTCACGCGGTTCGGGGAAGAGCGGAGAAGACGCGGAGCGCGCGGGCTCCTCTTTTTTTTGGTGTTTGTTCGCTGTAACACAGAAATAAGAGAAGAGAGAGAAGGGGCCACCACGGGAGATTACTCCGGCGGGGCGAGCGGGACAAGTGTGATATAGCAAGATATGGGGGTTAAACGGCCATAGCGGGAAGTGACTCGCCGCGACCTCGGGGGGACGGGAATGGTGCAGAAATTAAATAACAAGAATTGAAACAGCCATTGGGGAAGTGACTCGCCGCGGCCTCGAAAACAAGATGTGATCGCCAGGGGCCGAAAGATCCCAAAATAAGAAAGTGATCGCGCCTACCTCAAGAGCGGGAGATGGCAGGTTGCTTCTTCCTCTCCCTCCGGCCGGCCGACGGAGAGGGCTTTCCTCGGCTACCCTTGCAGAACAACGACAAACAAATGACAAGTGGATTAGAAAGATGGAGGTGTAGTATTCAAATCCTTGGGATAAAAATAACGAAATGATGGCAAGACACACACCTGGTTGGTGTTATCTTTTAAACCCCTCTCGGACTCGAGTAGGAGGAAAATGAGATGATGGATGTAAGAAGTGTATAAGAAAAGGCGCCCTTATGAAGGGGGATAGGGGATGCAAGATGATGAATGTAAAAGAACTACGAAGAAAAGGAAAGAATTGGCTTATTGGGTGTGCCGATAGTGAAATCCGGCGGAGCTCCGGCAGCGTGGAGACGACGTGGAAGCACGGTGGATGAAGATGACCTTCCTCTCGCGAGCGTGAGCACCCGAGAAGCCGGCAGAACCTCCACCTACAAAAGAACCCACGGTTTAGAAAATGACTCCGTAGCCTCTGGGCTCCGGCAGCCTATCGGATCACTTCGAAGCTCTTCCAGAAATGAGGGGGTGGACCTCTATTTATAGGGCTCAGGAGGGTGGAGGCGTCCAGGACCCTGGACACCTCCATCAGGGCCGAATTAATATTTTATTCTATTTTTATATATATTTTTTTGGAATACTTTTGTGGAGGCGTCCAGGGCCCCGAACGCCTCAAACAGGTCCACCGAAAACCGACGACGGCCGCACGCGGTTTGGCACAACGCGTGGTTTTGTGAGCGGCGCCTCGTGATTCAGAAATCGGCGCGTCCAGCTGGCTGGACGTCTCTATAATTTGGATTTTTTCACACACGACAAACCGTCGTTCGGTGGCCCGCGCCCGTGAGAGAGTTGATGGAGGCGTCCAGGGGCCTGGACGCCTCCATTAATATATATATTTTTTATTTGGTTTTAGGCCGTGAGAAAATAAAATAAAATAAATTAAAAAGGACGCCCCCATTAAGACCCACCCGGGTCCTCAGATCAGGCGTCGGCGGCCGCCCGGCAGACACCCTTTTTGATTCCGGAACCTCTTGGTGCGTCTGACTGGTGTTGATGCCGTCCGAATGCTGTGACGAGACGATTACGGATGCCGAAAAAGGCAGAAGAAGACCCAAGAAAAGGAAGTATTCAAGTGATTCGAAATGCGTAAGCCGTCGCGGGGCGTCGTATAGTAATATGAGACTTTCTCAGGAGACGTCAAGAATGGCGTGTCTACAGAGGATATTGAGGACATTTCAGACATCCAAGAACACACAATTCGCTTCTTCAAGAATCTTCTGAATCAATCACAGGTAGCTTTAGTTGATCCAAACATAACCGTACATAAATCCTTGTCTGATGAGGACATTAACTATCTGAATGCCCATTTCTCGGAGGAACAGATTAAGGAGGTGGTGTTCCGCTCTCCTGCAAACAAAAGCCCCAGTCCAGATGGTTTTCCAGCAGATTTTTTTCAAAAGACATGGCAAATTGTTGGCCCTTAAATTTGCATGGTAGTGAAAAGCTTTCTAGCATCAGCTTCTATGGTTAGAGAAATGAACTCCACTTTTGTTGCTTTAATCCCTAAAACTTCGCATGCTTCTAGCCTAGATGAATACATGCCTATATCTCTTTGTAATTTCACATACAAGATCATAGCAAAGCTCTTAGCAAACAGATTGCAGAAAGTAATGCCCTCATCATAAGCTCAAACCAAGGAGCTTTCATGAAAGGACAAAGTATTATTCATAACATTCTCCTAGCAAATGATCTTGTCAAGGATATGCACTCTGCCTCCAAAGGGAAGATTATATGCATGAAGGCAGATTTGAAGAAGGCATTTGATTCAGTGAGAAGAGAATTCCTTTACTATATGATGACCAAGATGGGATTCTCCCGGCATTGGATTACATGGATAAGAGGATGCATTCATTTGCCATACTTCTCTATCCTTTTCAATGGTTCCCCAATTGGCTATTTCAATGGTTCGAATGGTATCCGACAAGGTGACCCCTTATCTCCATACCTTTTCAGCATTGTCATGGAAGGCTTTTCTAGTCTTATGAATGAAGCAGTTCAAAATGGCACTCTTCAAGTCCCAGCGATCAACTCTACTTCTGTATCCCACACTTTATTTGCTGATGACTTGATGATATTCATCAAAAATGATATTCAGTCAGCTAATCAGGTTGCTAAGATCTTACAACATTTTGGTGAGATTTCGAGTCTGAAAGTCAACAAAACAAAAAGTAGCATCTACATTGGTGAGAGTATTCAGCATAAGAACAGATTCATAGGTATCTTTGGCATTGACAAGGGGTCCTTGCCGGTTCCATACTTGGGTTTACCACTCATTTCTACTGGAATACACACAACTGCCAGCCTTTAGTTGAAAAAATCAAAAAGAAGATTGGAGCATTGAAAAACCACCTCTTGTCTAGAGCAGGGAGATTGGAGCTGATCAGATCAATTTTATCATCTTATTCTATCTATTGGTCAGCTGCCTTTGCACTTCCCAAAGGCCTAATGCAAGATGTTGATAGATTGTTATGTAACTTTTTTTGGAAAGGAGCTTCTACCACAAGATATGCGAACCTGATTTCATGGAAGAATATATGTAAGCCTAAGGAGGAGGGAGGCCTGAATATAAGAAACATCCAGGAATGGAATACAGCAAGCCTAACCAATCAACTGTGGGAAATCATTCACAATGAAGATACGCTTTGGGTGCAGTGGGTGAATGCCAAATATCTAAATAGTAAAAACATTTGAGAAATTCCAATCAGAGGGCATTACTCAGCGGGATGGAAAGGGATTCTTAAACAAAGAGAATGGTTAGCAAAATATATCTCTTACCAAATTGGTAATGGGGAGAAGATCAGTCTTTGGCATGACCCCTGGATATATGGTAAGAGTATTTTTTCGATGTATGGAGATAGAATTCGCCAAGACTTGGGGATGCGTCAAAATGCAACAGTCTGAAGCTTTATTCATGAAGGTAACTTTAATTTGCCTATTGTTACTTCTTTTGATATGCATACTCTTTGGCCTATCATCCAAGGTATTCAAATTCAGCAAGGTCAAGAGGACAAAATCTTGTGGAATCATAACAATGGGCATCTTAGCCAAAGAAACATCTGGAATGAGGTGAGGAAGAAAAATCAACCTTATCAACATTATGATTGGGTGTGGGAAGGAGCAATTTGCAAAAGAGCAGCGTTTTGCACTTGGCAAGCTTCCCAAATTTTTTTGCCAACAATGGATGTGATGATGAAACGAGGCCTCCAAACAGCCAACATCTGTATTCTATGCAAGAAAAATGGGGAATCATCAGATCACATCTTCTTCCAATGCATGTATGCTAAGGAAATCTGGAAAGAAATTCTCATACGATTTGACTTCACACGAGGTACAGGTGATACTATGCATGAGGAGCTGAGATATTTGTCCATCTCCTTCCCACATAAAGATTCACTCAGAATTCTTGCACAAACTGCCCTTCATATTACTATTTACAAACTTTGGAAGGAGAGATGCAAAAGGATTTTTGACAACAAGATTTGCTCTAAAACCCAGTTACTTATCAGCATCCTTGGTGACATTAGAAGCTACATAAAGTCAAAGAAACTCAAAGGCACCACAAAAAGGAGAGTGCAAGGAATTTTAAATAGATTTCTCATTATATCCTAATCAGATTTCTTAGGTTGCTTTCATTATTATATGATTAGACTGGCCAACATTCTACTAGTAAAAGAATTCTAAGTCTTTACTAATTTCAATATCACTGTTGATTGCTTTAGCATTAATCTTTTCTGTGATGCCTCTAACCTTTGCCTCAGTGTTGCTGACAGGTTTCAGACTCTAGTAACATATACTTCGATTGACCTACCATCTCAGGTGGACATCTCAGTTTCTGGCTTTTTTAATATTAGTTGTATTGAAGGTTCTCTATTGGCATAATCCACGACTTGTGTGGTCATGCTCCTACTAGCATCTCTAGTGCATAGTCCACGACTTGTGTGGTCTAATATGTTACTTTTGTACTTATTTAACATTATTAATTTATCTACTCACTTACGGAAAAAAATGATCTTAAAAAATAAACCAATTTTTGTTCCTCGCCTTGAGAGATCATTACTTATGACTTTCCTTGGCCTCAAGGCGCCCCTGCAAAACAGATTCTCATTTTGGACATTTGGATACCCAAGTCATCTTGGGTCCCGAGGGATTAGTTATAGCATGAACAATTATATTTTTCTTTTTAATTTTCCTCCCATACCACTCATCGTCGGCCCTCATCGTGGTACAGTCATCCATTGAATGACCATTCTGGCCACAATAAAAATAATGAGAGGATTTTATTTTCACTGACCATTTTTCATCATATTTCATTAAAGAACAATTATTCATGATATGTCCAAGTTCACCACAATAATGACAAGAAAAGTTTCTTTTCATGGACCACTCATCATCACTTTTCTTAGTGAAGTAATTTTCAAAGACATGTCCATGCAATCCACAGTAATAACAATGAGCATTGAAGTTTTTCTTCATAGATTTTTCATGAATTTTAGACTTACCAACAGTTTTCATTTGTGTCTTCAATGCTTCATCATCATCAAATTTCATTGATAAGCAATCATATATGTCATGACCAAATTTGCCACAATAATAGCATGAAACATGTCTCCTTTTACTTGTTACATGATTATGTTTAACAACAGGGGGTTCTACATGCACACAAGCACATTCAACAACATCCTTTTATTTTTCAATTTTTTTATTACACGAATAAAAAGATTCATTCAAGCTCTTGATTTCATTTTGTAGATTCAAGATTTACAAATGAGAGTTGCCAATCTCTTGTTCACAGGAAATAATTTTCTCATTTAACAAGGAATTGACAGTTTTGTGACTTTCAATCTCTTAATCCAGAATATGCAAATTGTCACAATCATCAATGATCACACATTTTCCTTTCTCAACCTTTTCAAGACTTTTCAGTTTACTATCAAGTAATGAAATTTGAGTCAACAATGCACTATTTTCATTTTGTAGTTTTTCAAATGAATTTTTGTTCATAGAAGTGTGTTCAAGTTCTTTCATTTGAAAACTCGCATTTTCACCAACCATTCTACCCATTGTTTCATTGTTTTCAAATTTGTCATTCAAATTTCTGAAACTTTCTATTTCCTTTCTAAGTTCCTTCAGCTTATTAGACTTATCAACATTCAGATTTGCTTTCCCTTTTTCCAAAAGAAGGACTTTTTCAGGCAGAGAGGTGTTCAATATTTTCAGCTTCTCATTATCTTTCTCAATGTGTTGAAATTCTGAACTTTTATCCAATAAGGATTTATTTTCAGATCTAAGATTTTCAATCATTTCTTTGAGTTCTTCTTCAACAAGCATGTGAGATTCAACAAGTTTTTCAAGCTCAATACATTTCCCACATG
Organism: Amorphophallus konjac; assembly: GCA_022559845.1. NCBI lineage: Eukaryota > Viridiplantae > Streptophyta > Magnoliopsida > Alismatales > Araceae > Amorphophallus > Amorphophallus konjac. The sequence goes on along the minus strand of CM040119.1, from coordinate 203,285,888 downwards.
AAGAGTTGTCATGTTTCTTTTTTAATCTTTTATTTTCAGATTTCATTGTTCTATATCTAGCAAATAGTTCTTCATAAGCATTTAGCAATTCATCATAGCTCAATTCATCATCATCATTGGAATCAGAATTCACCTTGGAGTTTTCCTCGCTTTGACATTCATTTTTCTTGTTTGCCACAAGGCAATCATTCTTCCAACTTTCTTCTTGGGCTTCGCTTAGCCCATCCCAAATCTCTTTGGCAGACCTACAGTTGGAAACAAATGGAAATTTGTTAATGTTTACTGCTGCCTTAAGAGCATTCAAAGCAAATAAATTGTCAGAATTCATTCTCTTATCCTCATCGGTCCATCTCAACTCATTTTTGGGTAACACATGAGGACCATGAGTCATTAAGCTCATAAGCTTTGAATTAATGCTAGTAATCCAAACATAAAATTTTCCTAGCCATAAACTATAATCAAAACCATTAAAGATAGGAATAGAATTCACACTAGCCATTATGGAAAAGATATTTACTCTACGACTGCAAGGTCGACTAAAAAATCAGAGGCGAGGCTCTGATACCAATTGTTGGCCTAGAGAGATGGCAGACAAGAAGGGGGTTGAATTATCCCCTTGCCGATATGGCAGATTTTAAAATCTTTCTTAACTAAACACAGTGGAATTAAAATTAATAACGTTAATAGCCAAAACTTAAGTGAGATTTAAAACGTTCTCTCAAGCTTTCCAATCTCACTCGAAATAGCAATGCAACTAACAGATACATTTATGCGTAACACGGATAACGGAGGTAGCAGTGTGCAGTGGTGCAGTGAGTAAAAATCTATTAGATTGACCTGTGAAGGGAGGTAGATGAAATGAGCAATCACACAGGCATTCACACGAGACACAAGGATCTTTAGGTGGTTTGGGACCACGACGGGCTCCCTACGTCCACCCCTCACCCAACCGGGTGAGGCTTCACTCCACGCTACGAAACGTAGCATCACGGTGACGAACCCCAACCATACACGATGCTTCCACAGCAATAACCACACGGGGACAAGCCCCAACACGCTGCCACTGCAGCACACACACACACGTTCGGGGATCACACCCCGTACACTTAGACCACGCGGAGGCGCAGCTCCGCACACACACAATGAAATTTCAATGTTAAGAAACAAACAAGAAGATATACGATATATGCTCACATAGGATTTAAACCAAGAAAACCATCACAAACAAATTGGTAAAGGATGTAGACTGTATTCCTTTCATTTTTCAATGGCCGTCTGAAGATGTTCCTTGAAGTTCAGCTCGGAGGGAGTTGAAACTGTCGTAGGATAGAGCAGCCGGTCCTCCTTCTTGAAGATCCCGACTTATATGAACTTCCGTGCCTCGTACAGGATATATCCGTCAGGTCCAAGCTCCAGTCTCACCTACAAACAACAGAAAGTGATGAATCTCTCAAAGCTCTCTCCTCTCCCCTTATGGTCGGTCTCACTATTTTTCCCTTGTTGCTGTACTTTCTTGGAAGCCTGAAATCGCAGCAATATATGAAAGAGACCTCAATAGGATGCAACAACACCCAATCAAAACTTTAACCTATGCTCATTAAAACATGGAAATGAAAGAATCTCTCTCAGATCTTCAGTGAAACACATAGATAGGGAGGTAGGGTGTGCTGGGAGATTTAACCACGGAGTGGGAAGAACTTAGCCTTATGAATAAGATGCCTAAGACAGCAAATCACGATGCTGCGTCAGGAGCAACCTTCGGATTTCAGCTAGGGCTCGTGGATGGCCTTGACAATAGGTTCTACGTCCTCCTCCACTAGGGTGCGATGCCCTTCCTTCTCCTCCTGCAAGAGTAGAGATTTTAGCCCACTTGTTACTTCTCCCGATCAGACAAAGACAACTATGTATAGTGATAAGAAAACAACCCAACCAGCCAAGAATGCCCTTGCTAAAACCCTTTAAAACAACCTTTAGACATGTAGAGAAACCCTAAGGGCAATAGGGTCAAACCCCAAGCAAATCGGACCATGAAACCCTGAGTTCGAAACGAATTCGGCAAACTCGATCCGGGTTGCCCAGAGAAAGTGTTGACCCTTGGGGTCGACACATTTCTCAGCAGCTTCTGTCCCGTTAAAATGAAAACATGACCCATGGTAAAGTATCGACCCTTGGGGTCGACACTTTTTACCGGGGGTTCTGTTTTCATAGAAAACAGACCCCAGCCCATCAAGAGTCGTCCCTAGGGGTCGACACTTGCAGTGTAAACCCAGAAAATGGACTAAATGCAGTGAAATAACCCCAAAGCAAGATATATGAAATAAACCCAATCTCCCCACATGGAAACATAATCAAAATAAATTCTTACCATGATAACAAAGGTTTGTGGGCATCTATACACCTGCACTTTCAACCATTTCAATTTCATGAGAATTAAGCCAAGGTGATTCAAGAAATCATTTTCAACCCATTTGAAATTATGACTTGGCCGATAGAATAACATGCAGTGAAAATGTAAAGCTATCAAGTCCATTTGCAATGAGGTACTTAAAAACACCATTCAAACATGATTTTGTTGAACAATAAGAAAGCCAAATGAGCTAGATCAACCGCAAGACAATTGAGAAAGGCCATGCATAAGACACATGCAAACCCATCTACTCTGAACAAGTAATGAGCATATAACCAGTTGTTCTTATTCAATGCAGGCCAAGAATCCTCCAGCAATCAAGATTCAAGAAGCTCATTCTTACCATTGGCATTGAAAGTGTGTGAGCATGATTGAACCATGATGTGCAACGAATTGATAGCATAATGAAGCCTACACATTCTGGTAATTCAAACTCATGCAAAACTTGAATCAATGCATTTGAATTTTAGCAAACAACTCAAGATTGTCAGTTCAGTTCCATCATTCATTGTTCAGTCAAATGGATTCAAGTACAATCAATATGAGTAAGCACAAGTCTATTTACTAATGAATCAAAGTTAAGTGAATGTATATTTGAATTTTCAGTTCAAAGACATTTAAGTTTAGGGACACAAGATTCAGAGATCAGTTCAATTGATTTCAACTTCATGGCAAGCTAAATCCATTTTCGATGTAATTCAATCAAACATTAGCCACCAGTAGATTCCTATACAGTTCAAGGCAAAACCAACCAATAAGCAAAGTTCAGATTCATGTACGACCATGCTTCGTAACAAGGTGAGAACTAAGGCTCAAGGAGTCAGGGGTCGACCCATGGGGTTGACCCATCCCAGGGAGAAAGTAAAAATTGCCTTAGCAGTCCAATGCATAGCTATTCAAGTTCAGTCATAGATAGGGGAATTCCAAAGCAAGCTGAGAAACCACTATCACTAAACAATTATGAAAAGCAAGTATGAAGTCATATGCAATAAAACCAATCTTCCCATACTGAAATGCAGTCAATATAAGTCCAAGAACATGAAAGGGCTTTTAACCCCAATCAAGACAGTATGAACAAGATCCACATGAAAGCTCCAAATCCTCATGCACATCACGCATGAGTCGACTTTAGAAATGTATTCAGGAAGGACCTTTGAATTTCAACCTACAAAACAAGATATCATCAGTAATCTCCATAACAGAAAATGATCAATGAATATTTTCCACAATACTCACACACAATATTTTCACTTCTATTCATACGTAAAACACACAATATATTGTCATCATCAAAACAATTATCAAAGATAAAGAGGGGAGCGCACAGAACCCAACAATCTCCCCCTTTTTGATGATGACAATATATTGTGGCTATTCAAATTTCTCTCCCCCTTTGGCATTATCAAAAAAAATGGGGGACTGAGAAACAACTGTAAATATTCCAAAAATGAATGAGACATGAGCGCAAGAACCTAGCAATTAACCTCCCATAAAGGGAAGGTGTATAAATCAAGAACCAAGTAAGAGAGTGAGACTCTATGTGCATTTAGCAAGATGATTGAATTATGTCCTCATGTGAAGATTTTGAACTATAAGCAGAGAGTGTGATTGAACTATGCACATGTGTCTGATCTAACTAGCCTATATGTAAAATGTCAAATCTAGCTATGCACAGAATGTATTGTGCTAAAAAGCACGTTATTCTTCCCTAATTGTAAAGTACCAAAAACCAACCAACAATGGTTTATTTAACCAGTTATTTACATGTATAACCTATAGATGCAACCTATGGAATGAAATATGATATGAACAAGACGGATCAAGTATTCAAGCATTCAAGCAAGCATAACAAGATATAGACTCATGCAAGTCCCTTCGAGATGGGTGTAAGGATAATACAATCGATTGTAGAACATGATGTGCATGTACAATACTAAGAAGGTTGTGCTTACATAAATAAAGTACTACATTAGCCATGAAAGACGACTGATTCATAAAGGACATTCAAATAATCAAACCCAAGGTGCATATGTGAAGATTGAGCAATGAATTTCAAGTCAATATGAAAATCTGATTTTCTAAAGAACACTAAAAAGAACTTCTCATCCATACACTTTCATACACAATGCTCGAATATTGGTAGCTACGTGTGACCCCATTTTTTTAATTACTAAAAAGATGTGACTAACCTTTTGACACGAGTTGTATCCTTTGTCTTAGGGACACTTCCCGGTTACTCAGTTTTGTCACTTATCTTAGCTGTAGATTTTATCACTTTTCGACGCGAGTTATATCATTTGTCTCAAGGACACTTCCCGTCTACTCGGTGGCAAATCACACTTATTTTAATATGGATTAGTTTATCCTTTCGATGCGAGTTTCCTCTTTTATTTCACGGGGGATTCTCGATTACTCGGATCAACGTTCTACTTATACAATTTTTGATGGGGTGAATAGCATTTTTCTCACGAGACATGTGATTTCTATGTAGAGAATCAATAGCTCTCTAAAGTGTAGAGTAGAAAATAGTAATCCTTATTAGATTGAATCATTATCTTAAAAAGGTGCATTTTGTGTGGGTGGTTGTATTGAATGTAAAAGATGAATTAGTCTCATCACAGTAATGTCTCCCCCTAAATATATGCACGGTTATAAAAAAATCTCCCTCTTAATATATGTCATGTAACAAACATGTCTAAATCAATGAAACTTCATTTAGCAAGGGATGAGTCATAGAAGGAGTCAAAAAGATGGGTGATATATTATATACATTCAAACAAGCACTAAACTGAAATTTTCAAGCAAGTTGATTACCGGTACGTGACGGAGAACGTAGGTCCGAAGACCACCATCACGCGTGAAGAAAGTTTCCAGTTAGACATAATCCAACCTTCCACAATCATCATTTGATATACTGGATAATCATGGAATTCAAGCACACGAGTATGTCAAGTATATATATGCAAGTATATGCATGAACTTGAAAAGATGATTGAAAAATTATTCCTATTTACAATTATGCAAGTGTGTGTATGATATGTGCATGATGTATCATCCAACTAAGTATGTGTTCTATGTATGCAAATGCGAGTTGTTGTTTGTAAAAAGTAAGCAAGAGTATGAAAGTCTCCATGCACAGTGAAAAACATTCAAAGCCAAATTTATTTGCACAACGAAAGACAAGGTGTGTATAAAGAACCATATATGTGTAAGATTAAGCATTCAAGACAACTACTCATCAGACTCCGAAGATTTGCACATTTCAACAAATGCCAAAATCAATGAACCAACATTTGCAAACATTTTTCTTCAAACATAATTTTTACCTTTTCAGAATTTTTGAAATGAACCTAAGCAAAATGATCTTCAAAAACAAACCAATTTTTGTTCCACGCCTTGAGAGACCATTACTTATGACTTTCCTTGGCCTCAAGGCGCCCCTGCAAAACAGATTCTCATTTTAGACATTTGGATACCCAAGCCATCTTGGGTCCCGAGGGGTTGTTCTAGCATCAACAATTATATTTTTATTTTTATTTTTCCTCTCATACCACTCATCGTCGGCCCTCATCATGGTACATTCATCCATTGAATGACCATTCTGGTCACAATAAAAATAATAAGAGGATTCTCTTTTCACTGACCATTTTTCATCATATTTCGTTAAAGAATAATTATCCATGATATGTCCAAGTTCACCACAATAATGACACGAAAAGTTTCTTTTCATGGACCACTCATCATCACTTTTATTAGTGAAGCAATTTTTAAAGACATGTTCATGAAATCCACAGTAATAGCAATGAGCATTGAAGTTTTTGTTCATAGATTTTTAATGAATTTCAGACTTATCAACAGTTTTCATTTGTGTCTTCAATGCTTCATCATCATCAAATTTCATTGATAAGCAATCATACATGTCATGACCGAATTTGCCATAATAATAGCATGAAATATTTCTCCTTTTACTTGTTGCATGATTATGTTTAACAACAGGGGGTTCTACATGCACACAAGAACATTCAACAACATCCTTTTATTTTTCAATTTTTTTTATTACACGAATATAAAGATTCATTCAAGCTCTTGATTTCATTTTGTAGATTCAAGATTTGTAAATGAGAGTTGGCAATCTCTTGTTCACATGAAATAATTTTCTCATTTAACAAGGAATTGACAGTTTTGTGACTTTCGATCACTTGTTCCAGAATATGCAAATTGTCACGATCATCAATGATCACACATTTTCCTTTCTCAACCTTTTCAAGACTTTTCAATTTACTTTCAAGCAATGAAATTTGTGTCAACAACGCACTATTTTTATTTTGGAGTTTTTTAAATGAATTTTTGTTCATAGAAGTGTGTTCAAGTTCTTTCATTTGAAAACTCGTATTTTCACCAACCGTTCTACCCATTGTTTCATTGTTTTCAAATTTGTCATTCAAATTTCTGAAGCTTTCTATTTCCTTTCTAAGTTCCTTCAGCTTATTAGACTTATCAACATTCAGATTTGCTTTCCCTTTTTCCAAAAGAAGTACTTTTTCAGACAGAGAGGTGTGCAATATTTTCAGCTACTCATTATCTTTCCCAATATGTTGAAATTCTAAACTTTTATCCAATAAGGATTTGTTTTTAGATCTAAGATTTTCAATCATCTCTTTGAGTTCTTCTTCAACAAGTATGTGAGATTCAACAAGTTTTTGAAGCTCAATACATTTCCCACATGAAGAGTTGTCATGTTTCTTTTTCAATCTTTTATTTTCAGATTTTATTGTTCTATATCTAGCAAATAGTTCTTCATAAGTATTTAGCAATTCATCATAGCTCAATTCATCATCATCATTGGAATCGAAATTCACCTTGGAGTTTTCCTCGCTTTGACATTCATTTTCCTTGTTTGCCACAAGGCAATCATTCTTCCAGCTTTCTTCTTGGGCTTCGCTTAGCCCAACCCAAATCTATTTGGCAGACCTACAATTGGAAACAAATGGAAATTTGTTAATGTTTACTGTTGCTTTAAGAGCATTCAAAGCAAACAAATTGTCAGAATTCTTTCTCTTATCCTCATCGGTCCATCTCAACTCATTTTTGGGTAACACATGAGGACCATGAGTCATTAAGCTCATAAGCTTTGGATTAATGCTAGTAATCCAAACATAAAATTTTCCTAGCCATAAACTATAATCAAAACCATTAAAGATAGGAATAGAATTCACACTAGCCATCATGGAAAAGATCTTTACTCTACGACTGCAAGGTCAACTAAAAAATTAGAGACGAGGCTCTGATATCAATTGTTGGCCCAGAGAGATGGCGGACAAAAAGGGGGGTTGAATTGTCCCCTTACCGAGATGACGGATTTTAAAATCTTTCTTAACTAAACACAGTGGAATTAAAATTAATAATGTTAATAGCCAAAACTTAAGTGAGATTTAAAACGTTCTCTCAAGCTTTCCAATCTCACTCAAAATAATAATGCAACTAACAGATAAATTTATGCCTAAGACAGATAACGAAGGTAGCAATGTGTAGTGGTGCAGTGAGTTAAAATCTATTAGGTTGACCTGTGAAGGGAGGTAGATGAAATGAGCAATCACACAGGCATTCCGACACAAGGATTTTTAGGTGGTTCGGGACCACGACGGGCTCCCTACGTCCACCCCTCACCCAACCGGGTGAGGCTTCACGCCATGCTACGAAACGTAGCAACACGGGGATGAACCCCAACCACACACGTTGCTTCTATAGAAATAACCACACGGGGACAAGCCCCAACACGCTGCCACTGCAGTACACACACACACGTTCGGGGATCACACCCCGTACACTTAGGCCACGCAGAGGTGCAACTCTGCACACACACAGTGAAATTTCAATGTTCAGATACAAACAAAAAGATATATGATATATGCTCACATAGGATTTAAACCAAGAAAACCATCACAAACAAATTGGTAAAGGATGTAGATTGTATCCCCTTCATTTTTCAATGGCCGTTTGAAGATGTTCCTTGAAGTTCAGCTCGGAGGGAGTTGAAACTGTCCTAGGATGGAGCAGCTGGTCCTCCTTCTTGAAGATCCTGACTTATCTGAACTTCTATGGCTCGTACAGGATATATCTGTCAGGTCCAAGCTCCAGTCTCACCTACAAACATCAGAAAGTGATGAATCTCTCAAGGCTCTCTCCTCTCCTCTTATGGCCGGTCTCACTATTTTTCCCTTGTTGTTGTACTTTCTTAGAAGCCTGAAATCGCAGCAATATATGTATGAGACCTCAATAGGATGCAACAACACCCAATCGAAACTTTAACCTATGCTCATTAAAACATGCAAATGAAAGAATCTCTCTCAGATCTTCAGTGAAACACATAGATAGGGCGGTAGGGTGTGCTGGGAGATTTAACCACGGAGTAGGAAGAACTTAGCCTTGTGAATAAGATGCCTAAGACAGCAAATCGCGATGCTACGTCAGGAGCAGCCTTCGGATTTCAGCTAGGGCTCGTGGATGGCTTTGACAATAGGTTCTACGTCCTCCTCTATCAGGGTGTGACGCCCTTCCTTCTCCTCCTGCAAGAGTAGAGATTTTAGCCCACTTTATACTTCTCCCGATCGGACAAAGACATCTATGTATAGTGAAGAGAAAACAGCCCAACAAGCCAAGAATGCCCCTGCTAAAACCCTTTAAAACAACCCTTAGACATGTAGATAAACCCTAAGGGCAACAGGGTCAAACCCCAAGCAAATCGGACCATGAAACCCTGAGTTCGAAACCAATTCGGCAAACCCGATCCGGGTTGCCCAGAGAAAGTGTCGACCCTTGGGGTCGACACATTTCTCAGCAACTTCTGTCCCGTTAAAAAGAAAATAGGACACTTTTTACTGTGGGTTCTGTTTTCATTGAAAATAGACCCCAGCAGTTCTGTCCATATCATTTACGCTGTCTCCTGTCCATATATTTGATCTGTTCTCTCTTCTTCAATCTTATCTCTCGATATGTTCTGAAACTTTTGTCCTTCGTAGCTTTCGCTTCATATCTAATCATATCTTCATGTGAGGGCTTTGCCTCACGATTATGAACCTGGCGGTTCTGCTTCTTCTGATCTTGGGATTTGATTGAAGAGCATATTTGTCATGTCTTTTATCCCGACGTGTTCTTGTCACACGTGTCTATGTCCCTCCGTGTCGTCTCGTGTTGTTTTGTCCCTCCGTGTCTGTCATGCTTTCGTCCCACTGTGTTATCGTCTCGCGTGTATCGTATCCTACCATGCTATGTGTTGTTGTTGTCCCACGTGGTCTTGCCGTCCCACCTGCCTTTGTCCCACCATATTTTGTCCCACCGCGTGTGCTGTCCCACCGTGTTGTAGTGTTGTCTTGCCCCACCATACTCTTTAGTCTCGCTCATGCTTGCCATTTGTTCTTGTGTTGTTTGTTATGTTTGTTATGTTCTGTTCATCCTCGTTATGTTCTGTTTGGTTTATTTTTAGTATGTTTCGTCCATATTTGTCTTTGTTATGTTTAATTCATCATTGATATTTTGTGGTTGTCTTATATCAAAAATCTAAAAAATGCCGTTTCGCTTGGCAGGTAAGTCAGGTATGGCTCTCTATCTCTTCTCATTGTTGCATTACTATATGGTATCTACATTATTATAGCCTCTCACGGACCGGCTGGTTGCCCGTGTGTTCTGGGATCTTATGTTCCCCTTTAAAAAAATGATGATGATCTAGGAGCATACAGTTAATCGTTGGATAGGCCGCTCGGTTGAGCCGGGTGGGGGACGATGGACTCTATCTCGCACGCCGTGGTTGCAAGAAGACTCTTGACTCCGTCTTGGCTCAGTCTAGCAATATTATTTTTGAGTACTTTCTATTTTATGCTTTCTCTGTATTCGTTTTGATGATTTCTTTATCTTAGCCCAGCATGCATCATGTCATTTTTTGAGCATTCACGCCTCGTGATCCTCTCAAGGTTTTCTCCTAAGCAATGGTTAATTACATTACAATTCTCTTGGATAAGAGATTCTCATTCCACTCTGAATTTGAACAATTTCTTTAATCTTTCCGCTCAGTCTGGTTGGCCAGCGTGATTCCTGTCTGGATTTTATCTCAGTTTTACTTTCTCCTTTTCCAACTTTTCAACTGTGTCTCTTTTCGATCCCCTCATTGTCCGTGGACTGTGTCCCCAATGAGGTTGGTCGTGTTTCCTTTCCTTCCTTAGTTAGCTCTCCAGGCATGTCTCACCCTTGTCATCATTCTAGGTGATTAGTTTGGCGTTTTAGGGAGAATTCCTGTCGCTTGCCTTGATGCTCGTTTTTCTGTTCTCTCCGCTTCATCTCCATTTCCCGTCGTTGTCGCCTTCACTCCATCTTCTTTCTATTTCACCTCCGCGTCGCTTTCGCTCGTTCCCTTGCAAAGCAAACATCTATGAGAGACATCTGTTGACACCTATTTTTAGCCCACAAGTTACGTCATTCCTCTTATTCATCAACTTTGATGTCCCGAATTATCCATTATTTTGGAACCTTCCTTGGATGGATTTCGAGTCCATTTCATTGTTCCCTAACCTTTAGGTTTTCAAGATCATGATTTCTTAGAGCTTTGGAGCTTATCTTATCACCTTCCGACCTTCCAAGTCGACTTACGACCCATTTAGGTCGACTTCCCTCAAGCATTCGGCTCCTTTCACTGCATAGTCTTTAAAAATTATCCTTTTTCATCACCTTCGTGACTCGCCGCGGCCATTGGGGAAGTGACTCGCCGCGGCCTCGAAAATAAGATGTGATCACCAGGGGCCGAAAGACCCCAAAATAAGAAGGTGATCGCGCCTACCTCAAGAGCGGGAGATGGCGGGTTGCTTCTTCCTCTCCCTCTGGCCGGCCGACGGAGAGGGCTTTCCTCGACTACCCTTACAAGACAACGACAAACAAATGACAAGTGGATTAGAAAGATGGAGGTGCAGTATTCAAATCCTTGCGATAAAAATAATGAAATGATGGCAAGACACACACCTGGTTGGTGTTATCTTTTAAACCCCTCTCGGACTCGAGTAGGAGGAAAATGAGATGATGGATGTAAGAAGTGTATAAGAAAAGGCGCCCTTATGAAGGGGGATAGGGGATGCAAGATGATGAATGTAAAAGAACTACGAAGAAAAAGGAAAGAATTGGCTTATTGGATGTGCCGATGGTGAAATCCGGCGGAGCTCCGGCAGCGTGGGGACGACGTGGAAGCACGGTGGATGAAGACGACCTTCCTCTCGCGAGCGTGAGCACCCGAGAAGCCGGCAGAACCTCCACCTACAAAAGAACCCACGGGTTAGAAAATGACTCCGTAGCCTCTGGGCTCCGGCAGCCTATCGGATCACTTCGAAGCTCCTCCAGAACTGAGGGGGTGGGCCTCTATTTATAGGGCTCCGGAGGGTGGAGGCGTCCAGGACCCTGGACACCTCCATCAGGGCCGAAATAATATTTTATTCTATTTTTATTTATTTTTTGGAATATTTTTGTGGAGGCGTCCAGGGTCCCGGACGCCTCAAACAAGTCCACCGAAAACCGACGACGGCCGCACGCGATTTGGCACAACGCGTGGTTTTGTGAGCGGCGCCCCGTGATTCAGAAATGGGCGCGTCCAGCTGGCTAGACGTCTCCATATTTTGGATTTTTTCACACACGACAAACCGTCGTTCGGTGGCCGGCGCCCGTGAGGGTTTTGATGGAGGCGTCCAGGGGCCTGGACGCCTCCAAAATTATATTATTTTTTTATTTTTCTTTTGTCTTTTATACCAGGGCTGGCATTTTGATTTTTTTATTTGTTTTTATGGAGGCGTCCAGGGGTCTGGACGCCTCCATTAATATATATATTTTTATTTATTTATTTTTTTATGCCAATTGGCATTTTACAAACATTTTTTTTATTATTGTTTTTATGGAGGCGTCCAGGGGCCTGGACGCCTCCATTAATATATATATATATATATATTTTAATTAGTTTTGGGCCCTGAGAAAAGAAATAAAATAAATTAGAAATATGGGGGCGTCCAGAGGCCTGGACGCCCCCATTAAGACCCACCCGGGTCCTCAATCGGCGGCCGCCCGGCAGTCAACATCTTGGTTCCGGAACCTCTTGATACGTCTGACTGGTGTTGATGCCGTCCGAATGCCGTGACGAGACGATTCTGGATGCCGAAAAAGGTAGAAGAAGACCCGAGAAAAGGAAGCACTCGAGTGATTCAAAATGCATAAGCCGTTGCGGGGCGTTGTATAGTAATATGAGACTTTCTCAGGAGACGTCAGGAATGGCGTGTCTACAGTATGGTGCGAAGAAGTTCAGGGAGGAGGTCCGCCGGCGATAGGGGAAAGACCATGGTGGTGGCGGGAGAAGGCCCTTCTCAAGCCTCACAAAATCCCCCCTCCAATGCCAGCACCCCCGCCGACGGACCGCCCCCTCCTGCCGCCGCGGTAGGGGTAGAGCTTAACGCCGGTGCTGACGCCTTCCAAGCCCTCAACGCAAAACTGGATGTCCTCGTGGAACTCATGAGGACTCAGGAAGCCAGGGATGGAAGGTCACGTACCCCTCCAGAGAGCCCCCCCTACGAGAACGTGTCCCAGCACACCGTCGGAGGTCGCTTCACCCTCCGAGGGCAGTAGCTTATTCGCAACAAGGCAGGAGGACCCTCACAAGCCCCCCCTCCGGAGCAAGAGGCCTCCTCCACACCGAAACGGGGTAAACATGGGGCACGCCATCCACTCCCGGAGACCGAAGTCCCTAGGGAGCCCCAGGACAGCCTGCCATCACGCCCCCTTAGCCCTACGGCGCAACAACAGCCAGAGTTGTCCCTCCGTCTACGAGAGTTCGAGAGGCGCTTCGTAGCACAGGAGCGTGCCTTACGAGCCTTGCAGAAGACCTCTCCACCAGAGGACGAGGAGAGATCCCCGTTCTCCGACTATATCTTGAAGGCAGAGGTATCTCCCAGAACCTCCATCCCGACCTTCAAGTCTTACGACGGCCAAGGCGACCCGACCGACCACTTCGACAGCTTCGACGCCCTGATGACCCTTCATGGAGCGTCCGACACCATCAAATGCCGAGCCTTTGCGACCACCTTGGTCCAAGGCGCCGAAGCATGATTCCGGGCCCACGCCCCCAGATCCATCCGAGACTTCAAGCAGTTTGGGCGAGTATTCAAGGAGAGTTTCACCGGCAGCGGCCCCCCGAGGTCGGTAGCAGGGCTTTTGTCTCTCAAACAGGTGCAAGGGGAGAGACTCCGGGCCTACATCAACCGATTCAAATCGGAAGCCTTGAGAATCCCCGGCCTGGATGCAGCCTCGGCCATAACCTCGCTGACCGGAGGCACCCGGGACGAGAACCTCCACCGCGAACTTGTCCTCCACCCTCCCTCGACCCTTGCCGAGCTAGTGACTCTGGCCCTACGCCATGCTGAGTGCGAAGAAGTTCTCAGCGCATGCCGAGGCGCAACCGGCTCGGTCGGGAGGGGGACAAGAAGCGAGCACCCGAGTCAAGCTCAGGCCAAGGAAAGAGGCAGAACCGAGACGGGGAGCACAAAGAACCGTCCAGGAAGTACGAGTGGTACACTCCCCTAACCGCTCCAGTGTACGAAATATATGAAGACATCAAAGGCTCGGGCCTCCTCCGCCAACCCGAGCCAATGAGGTCGAAAAGCCCCAATCGCAGCAAACATTGCATGTACCACAGCGACCACGGGCATCACACCGGCGATTGCCATCAGCTCCAGGATGAGATCGAGCGCCTCGTCCGCCAGGGACACCTATCCCGGTTTGTGGCCGAGCATAAGGAGGACCGAGGCGCCCAGAGGAAATCGACAACACCCCTATCAATGTCATCACTGGAGGAGCTGCATCAGGAGGGGACAGTGGCCGAGGAAGGAAGCGTCATGCTGAGCGGGCGAGCCGAGCCGTCGAGCCTCCCAAGGCCCTGCCGAGTGAGCCTCAGGTCATAGTCTTCTCCGAGCGAGACCTGGAAGGGCTGACCACCCCCCGCATGATGACGCCCTAGTCATATCGGCCACAATAAACCATTGTAATGTAGACAGGATTCTAGTTGACAATGGAAGTGCCCCCGATGTATTATCCTATGAATGTTTCCTTAAGATAGGGGAGGATCCGTCTAAACTCCGCCCGATCCGAACCCCCTGTGCGGGTTCAATGGCCAGGCCACTTCTCCCGAGGGAGCCTGCCGGTTACTCTTGGCACCCCACCCAAGACCGTTACGATTATGGTGGACTTCATAGTGATCAACGGTATGATAGCATACAATGCAATCTTTGGCCGAGGGATCCTCAGCCGAACGAAAGCAGTGCCTTCTACCTATCACCAAAAGATGAAGTTCCTCACCACAAATGGGTTGGGGGAGGTCCGAGGTAACCAGGCCATGGCCAGAAGGTGCTACAATATCTCGGTTGAAGCCACAAGGCCGGACGGGAAGAATAGGGGCCCCGAGGAAAAATCCGCAACAGCCGAGCCGGGAGGCGAATTGCTAGCGGTTTTCCTAAACGACGACCCGACCCTGGGAGTAAAGATTGGAGCCGACCTAACATCTGAAGCCCAACAGCAATACAAAGAGTTTCTTTCCACGTACGTCCGAGTCTTTGCATGGTCTGATGATCAACTCCCTGGGATACCAGAGGAGACGGTGATGCATAAGCTCAACCTCGATCCAACGGTCAAAGCCGTCCAACAACGCAGAAGGAAGCACGCGCCAGAGAAGCAGGCGATCATCAAGGAGCAAGTCACCAAGGGGTAAAAGATTGGTCTTTTCAGACCGGTCCTATACCCAACATGGCTGGCTAACGTCGTCCTGGTACCAAAAACTTCGAGAAAGTGACAAATGTGCGTGGACTTCACCGACTTGAACAAGGCTACTCCAAAGGACTGCTATCCATTACCGAGCATCGACCAACTGGTTGACTCAACCTCGGGCAACGAGATACTCAGCTTCCTAGATGCCTATTCAGGTTACCATCAAATCAGAATGAATCCAGAAGACATCGAGAATACCGCCTTTATCACTGACTTCGGCGTATACTGCTACACCCAGATGCCTTTCGGGTTGAAGAATGCTAGAGCCACATACTAGAGGCTGGTCAATCATATGTTCGAGAGACAGCTCGGTCGGAACGTCGAGGCCTATATTGACGACATGCTCGTGAAGACCCCCAAGGCCGAGGACCACTTCGCCGACCTAACTGAAACCTTCGACACCCTCCTGAAGTACAACATGAAGCTCAACCCTACCAAGTGCGCCTTCGGAGTAAGGTCCGGTAAATTCTTGGGCTTCTTAGTCACCCAGGGTGGGATCGAGGCCGACCCCGACAAGGTCCAGGCCATCCTGGACGCGCGCCCACCCACCTTCATCAAAGATGTTCAACGCCTTACCGGGCGCATTGCCGCGCTCAGCAGATTCCTGTCACGCGCGACTGAACGATGCCTACCCTTCTTCAAACTATTGAGGGGGCCTAAAATGGCATCTGCTACATTCGCGTGGGATGAAGAATGCCAAAAAATGTTCGTCGAGCTTGAGGAGTTCCTAACTTCACCTCCGGTGCTTTCCAAGCCCATCCTAGGTGAAACCTTGCATCTCTATCTCTCGGCGACTCCATCTACAGTTAGCTCGGTCCTAGTCAGAAATGACTCGGGAGTCAAGAGACTGGTCTACTACACCAATAAGGTGCTCAATGAGGTTGAAAGAAGGTACCCCGCAACCGAGAGACTCGTGCTAGCATTGGTTACCTCGGCCAAGCGCCTCTGACCCTATTTCCAAGGGCACTCCATCACCGTGCTGACCGGCGAACCATTGAAGAGGATCCTCGCTCACCCTGAAGCCTCGGGACGCCTCGTCAAGTGGGCCATCATGCTTGGGGCCTACGATATATCGTATTGGCCTCGCTCGGCTATCAAAGGCAAGGCGCTCGCTAACTTCATCGCCGAGAGCACCATCCCGACTGAAGAAAGATCTCCGTCCGCGCCCGGGCCGACCTGGGAACTGTTCATCGACGGATCCTCCAACTCAGCTGGGAGCGGCGCCAGGATCCTCCTGAAGGCCCCCGAAGGAGTAGAGCTACAGTACGCCCTGAAGTTCAACTTCCAAGCATCTAACAATGCTTCCGAGTATGAGGCCCTCATATCGGGAGCCCGCATGGCCCGGCGGTTGGGGGCTGAGCGAGTCAGGATTCACACTGACTCCCAACTGGTCGGTAGCCAGGTCAACGGCGGTTATGAAGCTCGAGAAGCACTGATTATCAAATACCTCCAGCTGGTCAAGACCGTGGCACAACAGTTCGAGAGTTTTGAGGTAGTCCGAATAGCTCGGGAGGAAAATTCCCGAGTGGACACCCTCTCTCGGTTGGCCTCCTCTCTTGACCCCGAGGGTACTCGATCGGTCCTTCTCGAAGAGCTAGAGCGGCCGAGCATCGATTCGGAGCTCCTAGCTGTTGACTCGGCCTACCCAAGCGACTGGCGTACCCCGTACATGTCGTGGCTCCAAGATTCTCAGGAGCCCCCCAACCCTCGGGAAGCCTGAAGATTGAAGTACCAAGCTCGGCGATTAGTCACTCTGGATGGCGCTCTCTACCAGAGATCCTTCTCCGGTCCTCTCTTGAAGTGCCTCAGCACCGACGAAGCCAACCGAGCGATCGAAGAAGTCCACGAAGGTCTGTTTGGAGCGTATTTAGGAGGTAGGTTGCTCGCCAGGATCTTGTTACGGCTAGGTTATTGGTGGCCCATTCTGCAGCGTGAATGCTCGACCTACACACAACACTGTGACCGGTGCCAGCAATTTGACCACTTGGTCCATCAGCCAGCAACGGAGCTCATCACCCTATTCGAGCCTTATCCTTTTGCTCACTGGGGAATCGACATCCTCGGGCCATTCCCCACGGCCCAGGCCCAGAAGAAGTTCATTATCGTCGCCATCAATTACTTCACTAAGTGGATCGAGGCCGAAGCCACAGCAAGGATCACCGAGACAGTCGTCTGGAATTTCGTCTCGAAGTCGATCATCTGTCGTTACGGCATCCCCCTGGTGATAGTAAGCGATAATGGTCGGCAATTTGATTCTCGTTATTTCGAGACAGATGTGCCCACCTGGGCATTCGCAATCACTTCACCTCGGTCGCCCACCCTCAGGCTAACGGGCTGGTCGAAAATGCCAATAAGACTATCTTAAAAGGCATCAAGACTAGGCACGGCAAAGCCAAGGGTAGCTGGCGTGAAGAATTGTCAAACGTACTTTGGTCACACAGAACGACTCCCATAACGGCAATCGGTGAAAGCCCCTTTCAGCTGGTATATGGTACCGAGGCCGTGATCCCGTTAGAGATTGGTAACCCCTCCCTCCGAGTCATCTGCGTCTCGTCCGAGGCAAACTACTAGAAACTGCTCGAAAACCTCGACCTAGCAGATGAAGTCCGAGAGATTGCCAACATCCGAGCAACGGAATACCAACGCCGTCTCACTCGATACTACAACGCCAAAGTCCGAGATAGACACTTTCAGCCGGGAGACTTCATCCTCAGGAAAGCTGAAGCCTCTCGACCACTTGAGGCGACGGGCAAGTTATCCCCTAATTGGGAAGGCCCCTACCGAGTGGTCGAGATGCTCGGAAAAGGAGCATACCGTCTATCCACCCAGATGAAAGGAGAGCTCATCCCTCGGACCTGGAACACGACTACACTACGCAAGTTCTACTTCGGAATACTGAGCATTGTGTAAACGACATGAGATAAAACAAAAGGCTCCTTTCTTTTATTCAAACAACTCGCTTGTACATCAGGAAGACTGAAGCCAAGAAAATACATGTCAAAAAAGCAAAAAATCCATCTGGCGCCACCGTATAAGCCCATCGCTCGGCAGACTAGGTTGACCTTCCTACGTCCAGCCACTGACTCTACCTCGTGTAGAAACTGGCTCGGATAAAGGGTAGTTGACCCCGTTGACTCGGGCATCTCGGGACAAAGGTGACAGAGGGATTAGGAAGGAGAAGGCTACATTCCAAGTTGAACTTGGAAGGGAAAGAGGAGAGGGAACGCATATGAAAGCATCCTACCCGCCAACCTGTCAACTCTTTGGAAGGAAGAGAGTGCAGGCACCCTCTGAAGAGTGAAAGAAATGATGAGAAGAGCAGAAGAGGGAAAAAGAGGCTGCGGGGGGGAAAAAGAAACCAGCAGAGCCGGACGAGGAGGCAGGGGAAAGCCCGGGAAGGAGGGAGCTTAATTGGCTTCCTCCTCCCCTCCATGGAGCGAGCAGGAAGGGAGGGGCGGTAGGGATGCCTAATGCCCCCATCCGTCCACCATCTCGCCCCCCTGCAAGAGCCGCCGGAACTGATAAAAAGAAGACGACGTGCCTCCACACGTCGGACCTTCTTTAAACCCGTCCGCCGGCCGTCGGACCTCCTTCAAACCCGAAGCAGCAAGGACTCTCTGCCCTCCGTCGTCGGCAGCTTCATCTTCCGGGGCATCTACCATGCTCCAAATATAACGACACAACGCTACGTGAAAAAAGAATGAGGAAAGACTGTCAGGGAAAACCCTAAGCGGTGGAGAGGAAGGGACGCCCTTCAAACCTTTTATAGGCGAAGGGAGGCTATTTACCTTAAATGATTCTCTCCTCGAAAACACACCAAAGGCATCTCTCCCTATGAACGGTCACCTCAAACTTCTCATTTCCGCCTCCAGCGGGACACACGAAGCGGCCAAGCATTCAAAGCATGAGAAAATGGAAAGACACCCTGTCAGATGCTCACCCAACCAACAGGCGAGATCCACGCAGAAAGTATCGGCTCTTTCCAACCACTGCAGATACGCTAAACAAAATACGGCAATGGCGATACGGAACAGTTAAGTCTTCGTCCCAACGCTATTGCCTTATCTATTTTTCTACACAAAGGAGAAAGTTTTTCTTCAAAAGGAAAAAGACATACAAAAAGAGGAAGCAAAGTAGACACATCAGGCCTCCGGCCCACCTTGAAGCTCGGAAGTGGAGGGCTCAAACGGTCTGCCCCCGGCACCCTCGGCGATGGCCGACCCTGGCATTGACCCCACCGGCGTGGGAACTACCTCGGTTGCGTGCCCTCCCTCCCGAGGCATCCAGAGTTGGTGACCCCTCGGACGAAGAGCCCCCGTGATCCTCTTCATCCGACGCCGAAGCAGAGGAACTAGAGGATGACAAGTCCGAGTCATAGCATCGCCCGGACGGGAAGTCAACTACCCTGGATGCTTGCTCCTTGGCATAAAAGACGGCCCTATCATAGCCTTGCTTGAACCCCTTGCGGATGCCCCGGCGTAGTGCTGACTCGTAGTAGGGAAGGACAGCCTCCTTAAGGTCGACCTGGTAGGCCTCTGAGCTTTTGTACTGCTCGAGAGCCTCCGCCCCGGCCGATCCCAGCCTACCAGCAAGCTCAGTCTTCTCCCGCACCACCTCGGCTAACTTCCACTCGGCCTCAGCCGTCCGCTTTTCGGCCTCCGCCGCCTGCTTCTCCGCCTCGGCCCGATCAGCCTCGGCCTCCCGCCGAAGGCGCTCGGCTTCCTCCGCTCGGTCCACCAGCTCTGCACGTTCGGTCTCCCACCGGCCATCCAGCTCAACGTGTGCAAGGCGCTCCTCTTCAAGAAGCCTATTCTTCCTCTCGAGCGATTCACGGGCCTTAGCTAGCTGCTCGGTTAGCACCTGGGTCTCCACCTGGCTCGACCGCACCAGATCCCGGACTGAGGAAAGCTCCCGCCGAAGCGCATCACGCTTCTCGGCAAGCCTCCTGTCAGACCCACCAAGGGTCCAGGCCAGGTTCGCTCGCTCCGACTCTGACCGAGTATACGCTTCCGCCAAAGTGGCCCCCATCTAGGCTAGGACCAGGCCGCCCTCCATAACTCCCGCGAGGACCGCGGACGGAGAGTACTACCTACCTCCCCCCGTCACCTTTGCGGCTATACTGCGCCATACCTGGTGCAGAGGGCCCGGGATACCAAGCCTCTCCAAGGCCGCCGGAATAGAGAACCCCCATCACCCGGCACCCCACCGAGTGGCTCGGACCAAGCCCCGGCCTCGGTCGCCTCTCGTGCCTCGGTCAGATTTTCTTGCGGCCCCCCAACCTGGACCGGCTCGGCACCGGCACCACCACCTGAAGCGCTAACCTCAGCCGCGGCCCCAGCATCCCTCGCCTCGTCTACGGCCCCCTCGGTAGGGCTCCTACCGAGGGGAGAGCCGGGCCAGCACCGTTGCCAGTCGCAGGAGCAGCCCCGGCGCCCTCGGCTCCGACCAAAGGAGGAGCTGAGCCAGCATCGTCGCTGATCGCAGGAGCAGCCCCAACCTCCTCGGCCCCCTCTTGCTCAGCGGGTGGGAGAGCTCGCCCGGTAGGGTCGGCCCCATCATGCTCGGTGGAGGGGCGAGCCGCGGCAAGGTCACATTCGACTACGAGTATGACCCCAGCCTTCTTGGCCCGCTTCCTGGCCTTCACGGCGGCCCGAATCATGCCTTCTACGGGATCCTTGCGCTTAGACCCCCGCGGCCTGGAGGATTCACCCTGGGCCGCCCCCTTGCCCTTATCTCTGGCTCTGGAGTGACCCGTAGGAGCAGCTGATTCATCAACAGCCGAGTTATCACCAAGCTCGATCGCCTCTGCGGCCTCCTCCAAAGCCTGCCGCCTGGTGTCTGCACGAGAAGGAAGACATATTCAGAAAAAGAAAAATGATCTCAACACCCAAAGGAGAACCTAGCTTGTGGCACCTGAACCCGACGGATGTAGCCGCGTAAGAAGACACCGCTCGATATTCTTTGGAGTAACCAGCTCTTCTGTGGATTGGCGGTGCTTCATCAAGATAGTCGCATATTTCTCCACATGTGGAGGGAACTCATCCTGCCTGGGAGGGATATTCGGGTGGAAATGACACCTCCAGGTTTCCTCCACTGAACAAATCCCCACCCAGAAGAATTGAGTTTTTCACCCCTTATGCGAAGAATCATTCGCAGCCAAGGAGATACAGCTCCTATTCTGCCTCGCCTGGATGAAATAGAAACCCTTCCCGGCCGAAGGATGTGCTTTAAACTCAAAGAAATAGTGAAATAGGTCCAAGGAAGGAGGAACTGGCTACCAACTGAATGGGCGCCAACAGGAAAAAATTGAGAAGCTGAAGAACGAAAGGTTCGAAGGGAAGGCGGAACCCACCCTTCCACGACAGAATGAAAGTACAGATGTGGCCTATACGAGAGTCCAAGCTCGTCTCGTGTGGACAGGCTGCGACAAAGTAGAACTTGTTGGGCAGGCGATACTGGTACTCCAGCCTTCTCACATCCGCCTCCCCCAGTTCACAGTAGTTTGGAACCGGTGCCTTCACCACTAGCTCGTCCTCCCACTCCTCAGCATCTGAACGCTGGTCCGCCATGGAATCCGGAGAAGAGTTTGAGGAAAGGTGATCTCGGGACCCCGAAGATTCCGGGGGAAGAGGAAGCCGCTGGACTGCCTCCGCGGTTATCTCCGCCAACTCCACGAACGCCGCTGCAAGCCTCTGCTCTTCTGTCGTGTCCTCACAACGCATCGAAGAGCCCAAAAATGGAGGAGAGCCAAAACCCTAAAGACGGAGGGTGTCTAGAATGACAACAAGCGCCCAACGCCTATATCCCCACACGGAAGGTGGCGAGTCATTCCGACCTCCGAGAAAAGGGGGCCCCTTCAGTTCAAATCCGTCAGGATCATCATTATTCCGGGCCCATGTGACCACGACACGTGGCTTCCTAACATCGCCAGATCTCCACCCACCTGAGCCACGCTGGTCTAAAACCCCAACAGCCATTCTTCCGAGCTTACTAAAGCTCGGGAGTAGGAGGGGGACAAGTGAGAGGGGGATTTCTGTAGCCCATCTAAGAGCAGCCAAACTAGGTCCATCAGGACCAAACGAGGCCCAGCTCATCCAAGTGACAGCCCCACAGGGCCCACTTGGGCTAAAAAGCCCAATAAGATTACTCGGGATCTAATCCTTCCTCGCGGCCCTTAGGCTCGGAAGGCCCGAGCCTCGGTCAGAACGGAGGAAGACCCATGCTCGAGTTATCCCCTCATCGGGATAGAGGCAAGCGCTCAACGCCCACCCCGACCTATCTTCATCCGAGCTATGCCTATCGCCCGGACAGGGTTGGCACCTTTTATGCTCATCTCGACCGACGATTGCTTATCCACGCTGCCGTTGAGAGCCCTTTATGAGCAGGAGTTTATGAGGATAAGGGACCCATGATCCCTCAAGACTATAAAGATCCCACGATGAGGATGTAAAGACCCCACGATGAGGACATAACTCCCGCCTGAAACTCCTCAGCTTACGGGACTCATGAGGCGAGCACACTATATAAACCTGAGACTCCCTCCAGTGAAAGATAAAGGGCAATACACGCCTAAAATCCCCTGAGCAGGAACCACTTCACCACTTTGGTGTAGGGGGATCTCGCGCACCTCTTTCTACCTCCCTCCCTATCTTCTACCATTGCTCTACTGACTTAAGCATCGGAGGGTTTTCCCCAGGCAACCTCCCCTGGGCCCCTTGATCCGTTTCCCTTTCTCTACAGTTCACTATTCGGTGATCATCTACCCCGCTCAGGAGCCACGCGAGATCACGCCCCTTCAGTCTCTACATCTAACATCATGAAAGTAAGAGAAAACTCACTCAGTCCTCCACTGGGCATCCCCGTGGGGGCGTATCTCTCTCAGCTCTCTAACGTAAGCCTGGCGCGTTGCTGGAATCTCTATAACCTCCGCTGGAAGGTGCTCCCACATGATCAGGGCACTCTTGACCGCCTGCTCGTCCTCCTCTATACCAATCCTCCTCGCCTGTGGTGCGGGAAGGTGGGATAGTGCTGGTAGAACAGTCCTGGGTAGTCCAACCTGTAGGTAGCACCGGTGCGGGCTGTACATCGCCAGTGCGGTGTCGCTCACGAGCCTCAGATCCAAGCCTAGCCTCCTAGGTACCCTGACGGTGGTGTCGTGGAGGAAGTCAGGTCGCATCATGAACCAATCCAAGGGCAGCCGATTGATGTGCAAACGTCACTCGTCCCAGGTCTTCTTCTCTGCTGTCCTGCACTCTACCTGTGGAGAGAACCCAAATGCGCCGCCTATGAAGAAGAGGGGGTGGCTCTCGAAGATCCTGCTAGCTGAAGTGACATCCTCCTTGTGAATGAATTTCATCCTGACACCTATCCAGCACTCTAAGAGCATCATAGAACCAAAGAGAGGACCTCCTAGGGCTGCTGAGGTAAGGCCCTCGTACAAGTAGGTAAGGATGGCCTAGGAGATAGAAAGACCCTGCCACAAGCAACTGATAGTACTAAGAAGGGGAGTCTCTAACACATGGTCAACTGAGGGGAACAAGATAGCCCCGCACAAGCAAATTGACACGGCCTTGGCTATGGCCTCATCCCACCCACACCTATTCCTACAATGTTCAACTACCCAGGGCTAAGAGGAAGGAGATGGATCTGACATGGGCCTATGAAGGTATGGATGTCCCTGCTATCTGGTATAAACCCTCCCAAGATGAGCCTATGGTCTACAGGGGCAACAGTGTGACACACTGAGTCCTCTTCTCCCACTTGAGACCTACGAAAAGGGAAGTAGATCTCCACCTCCTCAAGTAGGATAGTGGCCTCAAATGATGGGAACATGAAGGTATGGGTCTAAGGGTGCCAAATTTCTACCACGGCTGAGATGCTGTGCGAGTCCAAGGAAAGCTTTGGGTAGTTCTGACCTAGTACTAAGAGTGGGTGTAGGTGCCAAGATCTCAGGATGGATGTCACTCTGAGGGGCAGCGCACGGACCATGGGAGCCATCCACTTCAAAGTGGAATAGCGTTTGGAGCCAGGGAGAAGCTGAGATGGAAAAGGGAAAAAGAGAAAGAGAGGAAGAATGTGTAAGTAAGTGAATAAACTTATTTGAATGAAATCATGCAAACGTACCTCTTTCAAAGGGCTCGAGCTCTGATGGCAAGGGATCGTAGTCAGCCATTGGAGCACTTCACGCTCCGTCCGGGCCGGCTTTGGCCCTTCATAAGCTGCCCCCTCCATGGAACTCCCCTCGAAGGACCTTTTCATGATGATTTGATGGGAAATAACAAAGTTTTGAGGCCTAGA
This sequence comes from Amorphophallus konjac, assembly GCA_022559845.1. Taxonomy (NCBI): domain Eukaryota; kingdom Viridiplantae; phylum Streptophyta; class Magnoliopsida; order Alismatales; family Araceae; genus Amorphophallus; species Amorphophallus konjac. Next base: position 203,261,350 of record CM040119.1, on the reverse strand, counting down.
AAGAGGGGTGTGGTGTGAGTTGCGAATTCGGAATCGCCCTCCTACTTATAGGGCTTGGGTAGAGGCCCAAACCCACTAGAAGTGATGTAGGATAGGCCTAGATCGAGTTGGGATAAGGATTATGATGTGACACGACCTTGGACTTAAGCAAGCAAGCACATTCGCAATCTAAATGGGCCAATTTGGGCCGCCGCTCTCTCGTCGCTCACCCAAGCCCGGGGTAACTTGGCAATGCCAAGGTGAGGTTGAGGGGTTGGGCCCTTGCTGGTAGAGGGCCAGCAAGGCCAAGACTTGATTCCCAATGGATGTGGAAGCCCAAGACAATGGGGCCGACCAAGTGCCAAAGGCACCGGTTTCTCTCTTTTCCCACGGTGATCACTTATAGCACAAGAGCTTAAGGATCGGGCTCTCATTCACGGCCAGCGGAGTTTTATGAACTAATATTGAAAGAACAAGCACAAATTATAGCAAAGTTTGGAGCACTTACTCGACCGGTTTGAAGATACCGGTCCCGCTCGGAGACGAGGGCGAGCGGGGAAGCGTGGGTTCCCCACACGCCGCGCCGGGGTAGCTTGACCTGTTTAAGCTATTACAACACTACACCCCGTGCAAGGGGGGGATCGTGGGGAAGGGAAGATGATAGTTACAATCAAAACTACCTCCACGCAGGGAGGGGCCTTCAGCCGGCCAAGCGGGGTGGGGAAAACTAGGGCTAAAACGATGATGAAGTAAATATGCTGAATCTACCGTCTCTCGGTAATTGTGGACAGACAGTTGGTACTGTGGCTGCAGAACGTGATCAGGAATTTTGCCGAGGGCGAGACCAGTGGGAAAATCTTTGTTACTGGAACTGGAGTGCGTCTGAATTTTTCCAAATTTTTCTGGGGTCGCTGCTGGCTTGGGCAGAAGCTCGAACAGGGACGCTGATTCTCAGACTGACAGCAACTGGTTACTAACAGCAGGAAGAAGAGGTTGCCTTGGCCGCTCCCGAACTCCGAATCAGCTGCCGCCAGAGCCGCTGGAACTGTGGATGAGTCTTCTTTGCAACAGAACTGACGGGGAAGCCGAAAGAAGCCAGAGAAGATCAGGGGACCCAGAAGAGTGAGCGGGGGTCGGTGCAGACTATGGGAAGCAGAGTCGCACGCCTGAGGAAGAAAATTTGTAACTTCTGCTGCCGGATGCCGAACGGAGTTCCTCTTCTTGATTCTGAAAGTAGACAGGAAGGGGAAGAACTTTGTAGAAGAGCTCGTGGCCTGATTCCTCCAGGGTTTGTCGTGGTGAAGCTTTCTCTTCGGATTAGGATCTCTGTAGAGCTAGCCCCTGGTTTCCAACCGCTGGTTGCAGAGGATGCCCCGACAGGTCCCAAACTCAGAATCGAGCACCGTCAGAGTCGTTGGAATCGTGGACGAGTCCTCTTTGCAGAAAAATTGACGAGGAAGCCAACTGATGTCAGAGAAGATCAGGGGATGCAGAATAATGGCGACTGGTCGAAGCAGACTGTGGGCAGCAGGGCCGCGTAGCTGAGGGAGAAAAAGGATAACTCCTGCCAAAGAATGCCGAACGGAACTCCGCTTCATGATTCTGAAAGTATACAGGAGGAAGAAGAACTTTGTAGAAGAGCTCTTGGGCTGATTCCTCTGAGGTTCGTCGTGGCAGAGCTTCTAATCCGGTTCTGGTACTCAGCCGGGGCAGCTCTGCGCAGTTGTGGAAGAACGGAGCTCCCGGGCAGTACACAGCTCGAATGAGGATGAAACTACCGCCGTTGCGAAGAAGACAGGGAGGTGCTTCCAACGATAGCTCTTGATCCTTCAGAAACGTCCGGAGGAAGCCGTGGTCGCCTCTGCAAGCTGCTGCTCTTTTGTAGATCTTCGGTTGAGAGCTGTAGGTTGAAGATGATGGGGGGAATGGGGTATATGGGAGGGGAAATGGGGGTGGATGAGTGTGGGGAAAGCCCGGGCTGTGAGGGGGTCTAGGAGGGGGTGTTCTAAGGTGGGGGAAGGGAAGAATGGGATCTGGAAGGGGGTCTAACAGGTGGTGGGAGGAGGAGCTACGAATTTGGGAGGGTGGGGGAGAGGAGAAGGTGAGGGGGGCACAAGTGAGTGGAGGGAAGGTGAGTTTGAATTTTGCTTAATGAAGGGTATTCAATGGTGGTCTTGGGGATGGGAGGGGTTGTGTTGGGGAAGGGAATGGGTGCTTGGGGTAGTGGGAAGGGTGCTTGGGAAAGTGGGTGGGGTAGTTGGGGGTTGGGGGTGGAGCTAGGATTGGTGGAAGCTCTCTTGGGACTAGGGGGTGGAGTAATGGGATGTGTGGGGAAGGGGAGTGGCCTTTAATGGGGTAGGTGGGAGAGTGGAGGTGGTTGGGAGGGGAGGAGAGAGAAGAATTTCGAAATTTGGTGTGGAGGAGAGAGAAAGGGGAGTGAAAGAGAGAAATTAAGAGAGGGATGGGTGGGGAATCTCTCCCCTAGGGTTTCTCACCCAAATAATGGAATCTCTCCACTAGATAAGAAGCTTGAACTCTCAAAATGGCAAGTTTTTCATTCATTGATTCATTAAGTTGAAATGGGGGAGAATGGGGTCCTATATATAGGAAACCCACATTTCTACAAAAGTCCCTGACAATTGACTCAATGACAAATAACCGAGGGGGTAGGGGAGAGCCCTTGGGCCAAGCCCAATGAATTGGGCCCAATAGCTAACTAGACAACCTAATGACACTCAAACTTAGGGAAATGAACACAAGACCTAGGAACATGACTCAAATAAAAGGAAAAATACATCAAATGACTCAAATAAAAATTACATAGGACTCAAAATTAAATGACTAGACCATGCTGGATGCAACCGGGGCGAGGAGACGAGCTGTGAACGTGGGCATGGGAGGTGATGTCCCCATCATACTCCCAGGGTACGGAGAACTTGACTCCGTCGAGTAAGTGTCCTTCCCTCCTTGGAGGGTGTAGAAGTGGTACTGCCCTCAAGTCTTCCGAATGAGACCGATCCATCCACCTGCCGAGATAGCGCTCGTATACCTTGCTCCTGTTAGTAGTGACATGTTCATCCAATATTCGTTCAATGCGCTCACGCTGGGCTCTCTTGGCTGGTGGACTCTCCTCACGGGTGGGTGCTCTCTCAACGGAGGGAATATGCTCAATATCCTCACTAGGTACCACCATGGGTCCCTTGTATGGCACTAGGTCGGTGACACTGAATGTGGGACTTACCCCATATTCCTTGGGGAGATCTAACTCATAGGCATTTGCACCAATGCGCCTAAGGACCTGGAAGGGACCAGCCCCACGTGGCCTCAATTTGGAGATGGCTCCCGGGGAGAGCCTCTCCGTCCTTACCATCACAAAGTCACCCTCATGGAATTCTTGGTGACGTCGATGAGAGTCGACTCGCCTTTTATAAGTCACATTCTTCTTGCTAATGTGCTTGCGGATCTCTTTATGCAATGTTGTGAATGTAGACATTCTAAGGGTGATGGGTGGACCTGGGCAACCAAAAGTAGACCTATCATGTAATGATGTAGTGTAGACTTTGGTCAGCCTAGGTGGGCCGGGGCACCCGTAGGTGGCCCTATCATGCAAAGTGGTGATAAATATCGGGGGACCCGGACATCCGTAGATGCCTTTGACATACTTAAGACCCATGATGAATGAAGGTGGACCATTACATCCGAACATGGACCACTCATACTTTTTACTTGACATGTGGGTGATATGAATGAATGGACCTAACATAGTGTTCATGCCAAGTGGTGTGGTAAGCCTAGACACATGCATGTTTTTCCCAAGGGTGACTTCCATGTGTATAGGTGTGGGATAACCTTTGAACTCCCATTGGAAAGGATCGAATGGATCTAAGAAGGTGGTCATCATGGGGTGGAGCACAACCTTATTACCTAGGGATATGTGGCCCAAGGTCATGGCTCCCAAGGTGTAACCCGGGTCTAGGATGGGATGGATTGGGTCAAACATGGTGGGTTGGGTTAGGAAAAGGTGGGTGGTGGATAAGGTGGTTGGGTCACATAGGGGTCTAGGCTCCCATAGGAAGGGATCAAAGGGGTAGTGGAAAGGTCTTCCTAGAGGGTGGCACTCTATGTCTTCAAGGTATCCAAACGGTGAGTCATCCTCCTCCAAGATAATTGGGCCAAGGTCTCTAGTGGGTTGGCCAATTAAAGCAATTGGAATCTTGATGGGTGGGAAGTGGGCCAAGATTGGTTTCTCATCCTTGGGGAGAAAGAGGAGGATTTCACTCGTATAATGGCCACTAGTGTAGATGGAGGTGATGGAACCGGTGGCGGGGTAAGCTAGGAAGGGTCCACTAGAGTAGATGGGGCTAGACTCCAATGGTCCTATGGCTAGCATATTGGTCAGGTAGACTTGCCATTGTAAACAGTCCACTAGGTCCCCTAAGCCTTCCACAAAGTAGGAGGTTTGAAGTGTGACATGGGAAGACCGGGTGGGCATAATTTGGACTTGATATGCCAAGGGTGAGAGGTAAGGTGGTGAGCTAGGAATGGTGAGGCCTTGCTTAAGCCATTGGAGTATGGACGCATTCATGGTTAGGGTGTGCGGCTCATGAGGACCCGAACTAGGAGAGGTGGGTGGAAGTGGGGGGTCTAGGATGTTCTCTATGGTGGGAGGTGAATCCGGATCGGCATCCATCTCCACTTGGGTAGGAGTGTGGGCCACAACTTCCAAGGATAATGGGGTAGGATAGTCTATGGTGGGTGGAGTGATAATGGTCAGTGCATGGTACTCTCGGGGTTGTGAACATGGGTGGACTTGGGTTGGGCTTGGTCGGGGAAGTTCATGGGTGGGAGTTGGGTTCGGGGGTGAAAGATTGGTTGGCTGAAGAGGTTTGGGTTGGGGTGCATAGATCTTTCTAAGATCGGCCCTCATTTCATCCCAAGATTCAATGGGTGCTTCCCCTTTGGCTTCTCTCAAACCTACAATGTTCTCCCATTCTTTCCTAGCTTGGCGCCAAAGCAAACTCTTGGCATAGTTGACTTGGACAAGCCCTGACAGGGTAAACCTC